>OX183138.1:6289622-7489622 GCA_945261195.1 Cryptosula pallasiana | reverse complement strand
CATATGATTAGCAACACATAGTGACATGAAAAAATCCACGTCATTTATCACCATATCCTTAGCTAATTGTTTGTTTAACCTGATTTGGTTAAAATTGGCTCTCGTCCGTTGAGAGGCAATGGCAACTTGTCCCTGGTCAAGATTTTTCCTGATGATGCAAATTAGGACTCTTCCCGCGTGTAGATGAGCAAGTATGCGCTGGAGCATTTTCATAACGCTGAGAAATGTATACCTTCAGCGATGTCTACTGGTTATGTCCTTCAGTGCAAGATGCAGTCATAGCAGAAAATGAGTTTCTGCAAAACAAATCTGAAAATGTCGCGGGAACCGAAGTCAAGGCTGTTGAGACAGACATGGAGGAAAAATGCCCACAGCTCCAGGCCGCCAGGACACCTCCTGCAGCAGATAAGAACCTCCAGATGCTCACCAATGTCATCAGTGAATTGGCAAAACAGGTGCCCTCTTTCACCATGGCTCAGGCTGCTGGAGCTACAAATAAACCCCAGGACACCAGAACACTTATATGGACAACCCGGTGTTGGGTTTGCAGTCAGATATGTCTCACTTGCATATAGTGTCAGATGACTCCATGATCTGACAACCAGCAAATCATGGTGGCTGCAGAAAGTCTCTCAAAAGAAACAGCAAGCAGCAGAAACCGCCTATCCAAAGGGGATGGGAAGAGGAGATCAGACGACTTGTCCACAGTCACCCAACCCCGCAGCCGTTAGCACTCCCAACAAAAAATAGTTTGACTAATATATCATTCATGAAGGACTAGCAGTCTGACTTTCACCCTAACTTCATATGTGAAGAAAACCACTATGGAAAGCAAGAGAGCCACACGGCCATCCGCATCCAATGAGGCTCCGTGACTGCGGCTATGCCAACCTATACAATTTTATCCACAATTTTTTATGGCAAATCGCACCAACCTGTCATTCCACGTTCTGCTGAGGGTGACTGGCAATGTCCTCGTAACAGCATATGCAGAGACATTTGTGGTAACCCAAATTAGTGAAGATTTTATTTTTGGGATGTTTTTCCTAGCTAATCAGAAATGCCACATAGGCTTTCACCAGCTCGCGCTATCTTGCAAATCAAGGAGTTAGTGTCCACCAACAGTTATGGGAGAGCACTGGTCACCAAAGTCCAGGTACTGAAGCAGACCCAAATCCCCTATTCTACGGGCCTAGCCGGCTTGTGGGATTTTGTGGCGCTGCTATCAAGCACCTACCAGAAGACACCTTAATTTACGGAAAGTTGTCCTCTTCTTTTTTATAATCATAAGGT
Source organism: Cryptosula pallasiana (assembly GCA_945261195.1). Lineage (NCBI taxonomy): Eukaryota > Metazoa > Bryozoa > Gymnolaemata > Cheilostomatida > Cryptosulidae > Cryptosula > Cryptosula pallasiana. The sequence goes on along the minus strand of OX183138.1, from coordinate 7,488,329 downwards.
ATGAACCAAAAAGATTGTGAAGAAATTTATATTATTTTATTAGGTTTTCTCTAATGACTAGGTTGCTACAATGCTTCACATACATTTGTGAATGCTCTCAAGGCAGCGCAGAGCGTCGTACGACTGTGTGCGATACATGTTCACATGTATTATAATCACAAGAAGTATAATTACTCTCTTGACAGAGAGATAATAAAATCCTGAAAACCACCTTCACTGACCAATGATTATATTGTAAGTGACGCCATCGTTGTCAACAATTATTTTCATGACAAAATTACACATTTTTATCATCACGAAAATTTATTATCTTTATTCTAAACTTGAGCGCATTTTATTATTTTTTATAGTTATTTATTATAGTTATTTATTACGGAAAGCTTTTCCATGAAGATATGTAAATAATATTTTGGTAGCAGTAAGGCGTAGCTAATACTTTTCTTTATTCCCTTTGTTCTCTTCCTGTATTTAACTTCTTGTCTCACGATAATAAAATCAGAGTTAACTTGACTCTCAGAAGAATTCTCACTCTACACTGATTACGAAGAATAGACTTAAACAGAAGATGAAAGAAACAAAAACTTGGTCTAGCCAACTATCGGTGCAGGCGAAGCTCAGTTGCAAGTGAAACCGTCAACTTGACCGTCGCCGCGTATGAGTCCTTCGCTCTTCATTGATAGTTTGGCTTTAGTCAGTTCGGCCCTAAACCGGCTCTTACTGTCAACCCTATTGTACGGAAACACAAAGCATAAAACCAATACAGTACCTTGCAAGCAATTACCACAATTCTGGTAGGCTGTATAAAGTTGTTAGCTACCACTTACACACAAATCCTGTACAATAATATGTTGAGATCGCATAGACTGGTAACTTCTTGTTTTCAATCGTTGGTTAATAGCTTTGAATTGTTGTTACGTTTTGAGATTGACTGTTTCAGTTCTCAAAGATTTCACTTGAAGTTCATTACCGGAACAAATACTTTTAAATAATTTAGTTGATTTTATAGCCTATAATGTGTAGTTGTCAAAATTTTTGCTATTCAATGTAATGAAAAACTAGCTTACAAACTCCATACTTTGTCCAAGGCTTTCCAAAATTTCTGGTGACAAGTGATTTGAGAAACAAAAAGCTGCAGATTGCTCTGTCTGTTTGAAAATGATAATGGTGAAAAAGTGAAGCCATGTTCAACAGATGATGTTTGCACTTTTCACTATTATACTCGACAAACTGATTATTTGTTTATTCGAGGTCAATTTTAGCGAGTTTCTCAGCATAAATACAAACAAATGATATAGCATAGACACAGGCTAAGGCAAACATCTTGATGCTAACTTGGGATTCAGCCCTGCATTATATATACACATGTTGCACCTTCCGAACAAGAACTGTCAGACGCCATAGACTGGATCGACAGAAGAACAGTTTTTAAAAACGCTAAAATTGGATTGTTGGTGCATGATAAATGGATAGGCGCTTTTTAGAAACTTTTCTTCTGGCGATTTAAAGATTCCCTTTTTGTTGAAAATATTGCGTGCTCGATCAAATACCTATCTACTACCCACAGTTCAAAGCAAACTATCTTACCTGTGTTTAAATTAAACGATAGTTTACTCGCAATAACAGAAGGTTATTCACACGCACTCAGTTTTGACGATGATGACTCGAATGACTCAATGAGCGATGATGAATCAACGACCATGATCATGGGCTCATAAAAGGTGTGACACAACAAAATCTACATCATTCATCAGCAAGCCCTTGTAATGTCCTCACCTTATTTAGCCGATCATCCGGTGAGTAGTACAGGAATGTTCTCTGCTATCGACCTCTCACTTTGTGCTCTAGTGTTCGAATGCCCGCCGCTTTTTCAGACATCCTTAACCTGACCTGCTTATCTTCAAGACGTCTAAGGTTAGTCAACAAAATAAACAAATAACATTACACCCCTAAAAGAAACATGAGCGAAAAGAAATGAAGCTTCAAGTCAATCGCAATGCTGGGTGATTTTGCTCCCAAATTGGTGTAGACCCACTTTGAGCACATTCTTTTGGAGTGCTTGGATCCTCTTTTCGTTCACCTCGTCACCGAAGAAGTATTTTACGTTGTGTTAGGACTAATCCAAGCTTGCAAGTCAATACAAAGTAGACTTTTACGTTGTCATGGTATTTCAAGAGCGAATCCTCTCGAATGCTCAAACTGCTATAGGAACCTTGATCTAAAAGTCTGATGTCGTGAAGACAAGACGATAGACTTTCCGGATCTAAAGAGAGCGATCAAACTGATTGACGTGAAACAATGTTTAGAAGACGCTGAGCTTGGCGATTTAGTAGATATTTCAATTTTAAAAGGACTGTGCGCTTTTCAGTGGACATCTTCGCATATTCTTTTGTCTCAGGCGAGAATAGAGCCATGCTTACATTTCATCAATCACTTTGATGAGATTGTCTCACACCTTCAAGAACGGCTGAGTGAGATGAACAAGTCAATAGTCGTTTAGGTATAAATGTTGCACTCGTGATCGAGTAAAAGCGTTTAATTGTTGATGCTGAAAGCATAAACACTTTGGAGATGAATTGCACAATAGTATTGCTGTTGACGATTTTATTTCTCAACACTAATGGAAACTTCTACACTGACTACGTTGATGATGTCTTATTCTTTGTGCTTTCTGAGAGGAGTATTTGATATACAGATATGGATGACAATAACTGCTTTAGAATCTACCCCTTTGACTTTTTTATTGTGGATTTTTCATCCCTCAAGACACCTTTTGGATTTGCAAAAGCCAAAATTCTACAGTTGAATCATCCTGTAATATTCCGACAAAATACACTCCAAATGAAGAGGAACGCATGTTAGGAGTTGAAAATGATACGAAAGGACTTACCCAAAATGCAAAACAGTTTTGGAATGAGAAGTTGTGCGCATTCGACTACCAAGCCTCACGCCTGATCTGTCCATTGTTGCAAGAGTTTGAAAATTACAACATTGCGTGCACGAGATGCAGTCGCTCAGCAACACCGAACCAACTGCTATCATCACTGATGTTGATGGTGTCAAAGGTGTGAGTTTGGTTTTTTTTCGAATTTTGGAAGTCTAAAGACCGTTCAAAGCAAGATCATCATTAGCATCACATGTTGAGGATATAACAAAGACAGATGCGATTTCAACGTCCTGTATACCGAGACTTAATTGTGTCATATTAACCGAGCGCAGCCGATATGTGAGACAGTTAACTCTAGAGGCTGGAAACATAAACTAGAGTGGGAAAAAGACTCTCTTTCTCTCTCTCAAAGAAAAAAAATAAAGTGATAAAGCTTTCATTGTCTTCTACCCTTTTCAGAAATTTTCTTGAAACAGAGACTTCCATTCGTTTTGATCTCCTCGGGGTTCGGGATGTCACCACGAACACTTGGTATCAGAGGTGTTCGAGTAGTGGCTTATCTTTTGCATTAAACTTTAAAATATCTTCTACGCATTTTTTGCATCAAACTTTAAAATATCGTCTACGCTCATTCTCAAGTTCCATGACTCCTGACAGATGACTACCAAACTGCTCCAAAACCGACAGGAAAAACGAGTACCAATTCGTTTGCAAAACCGATGAAGCTTTGTCATACATCCAAATACACTTGGATCGATCAAGACCTACAATTCGGAAAACAACCACAACAACAACTCTGATGACAACAAAAATAACTACTCCTGCGACGACAACACTAACTCAACCAGTTACGGATCCAACACTTCCCTTCATTTTTTCTCCTCTGGCTTTGGGATGTTACCACGGACCTCTTGATATCAGAGGTGTTTGAGTAGTGGCTCATCTTTTGAATCAAACGTTAAAATACCGAGTGCGCTCATTTACATGCTTTATGACTCCTGACGGACGACCACGAAAATGTTCCAGAACCAATATGATCAACAAATACCAAGTTCTTTGCAAAACTGTTGGAGCTTTGTCATACATCCAAATGTACTTGGATCGATCAAGAGCTAGAACTTGGCAAACAATAGCAACAACGACTACTCCCACGATGAAAGCAACAACTCTACCTATTACTGATCCAACACTTCCTTTTATTTTTTGTACAACTACAGATGATTTCTCTGAAGTAACTCTTGGCTACGCGACCATTAGACTAGTAACGCGTGTTTTGAATCGTTCTTTGAAAATCAAACTTTTTAGCTTTTGTTGCGTTGTAAACCCTATCAATGGAAACTGTGATTCCCATTTTGCGATTACAGTTGCATATGTAAAACCAATGTAACTATGGAATAACTCAAAAGTATTAAAAATCTTCCAACTACGACTCCAATGACAACTCCAATTCCAACTACGTCTCCAAAAAACGAACACTCTTCCTGTGACTACAATCTCTGCTCCAACGAAAACCATTCTAACTCTGGAGACAACTAATGATTGCACGTGCGAAAAACAATACACCGTATGTGAAAACAGTTCGATAACGATTAAAACTCTACCCCCTTTTTAAAAGGTTTTTAGTCAAAAACTATTTTGAAAATTTTTCAGGAATTAGTCTGCCTGTGTCGGAAAAAAGCGGACTTGAAAATGGAAATTTTTTTTCATCATCATTTATCTTGCAATGTCATTGAATATTTTACAAATTAAAATAGTGTTTTACACTTGATACGATATAATTTTATACTTTTTCCTACAAGCGTTATCCACCATACCTACACTTTTTACCCTATTATGTTTTACTTTATTACATTCGCTTCTAACGCTATTATTATATACTTATTTACTCACGCTATTATACCCACTGTTTATTTTTCAAGTTCCACTACGAGCAATGCTCGTAGTGGAGTTCTCTGTCCAGTTTGTCTTCTACGAGCAATGTTCGTTGCAAAAACCATCACGTTTTCGGAAAGGATTGCAAACGTTTGTGTAGATTGACAGAAATAATTTTTATACCATCGTGTAGAGCAGAGAATTGCCTATTTTCTGGTTTTTGTTTGAAGACTGTACGACCTTCTAAACGGAAACAGTTCCAAATATCCTTGACCCATCATTTCCTGTTTTCAATTTCGAATTATTTTTGATAATTGTGGGCAATTTTTTTCTGGAAAGGAGCAATCACATTGTTTTCTTCTTCTGATTTAGTTAGTTTATTAGTATTTTAGCTTGTTTGAGCTATCTGATAATGGAATTGAAGGTTAGTAAGCTAGTAATTAATTATTTAGATACGGCATTAATAATAAATAATTAATTTTTTTTATTATTTTTGTAAAGTTGTTGATTGATGTTGTTCTTTACATCAAAATGTAGCTCTAAATGTTTCTAGTTCATTCGTGCACCAATGAGGGCTTAATCTTAGCTAATAAAAAAATTATTGATTATTTTCAGAAAAAAAAATTTCTGTAATCTGTGCAGCCAGTGCTAGATTGTTGTTGCAGTGTTCTAACACTTCTTTTGCAAGTTTTTGCTCCAAATTTTGCTAGTCTTATCAAAATTTTGTCCTCCTTTCAGCTGTGCTATCAGTTTTACGTTTAGTGTGTTATTTTTTTTGTAACTGGTTGAACTGTTGAGATCATTACTAAAAAATGGTCTCCAAACTAAAAAAATAATAAAAATAGTTTAGAATGGTGGAATCAATATGTTATTAATTATCCTAAGAGAAGAGAGAATGCTGATTCATATGAGCATAAATATGTTACCCTATCATGTATAGATGAATTTTAATCAAATTTTGAAAATTGAACTTTCTTTGCAAAAAGCGGGTGAATGCTGAGGTAATTTATTGGTCGAAGCGATTGAAATTCAAAGAGTTTTAAAGAAATAAACATAACACGTTAAATCACTACCAAATAAAAAATAAAAAACAAAGGGCCTGTGTCAACCGCGATCTGTACCGGGAGAAAAGTCCCAGCGTAATCAAATAAATATCTGTGCAATTGTCAACTAACATTTACAATACCTTTGCAACATACATACATACCTACCTATATAAATATAACGTAACAGGTCTGTAAAAATATTTGTACCAAAAACGACAATGTAATATTGTACAGGAATTTGTGGTGGTGTGGTAGCTGGTCACCTGTACAGCGGCCCACAGTAATAAGTGCGTTACAAACGGTGCAGTGTCTGACTCCAACTAGCCCAAGGTCAGCAACCTAAACCGGTCGAGTAAGATTTGCAGCGTTGTACGCCCGTAAGCAATATACAGTGAGGAGTTGTCACAACTACCTCACTTTCCACTGATTTCCTATTCGGCAGAATAGATGCGTCAGGTTGCACTAATAGCTTGAACAATCGTTCCAGTATCACACGCCCATAGGTCGTATGCAGTGTAAGTCGATTTGACTGAACACTGTCTACTGACTATTGTTCTTGCCACTAGTCAACTTGTCCAAGAGCCGCTTTGTCTAACTTCATTATCTGTGCAAGTAGCAGCGTACTTGTATCTTTGTTTGCCAGTGGAATCTTGTATGTGAAGTGGTTTGCTTGCTTGTAATTACCTTGCCAGTAATGCTTTGCATAAGTGCGCTTATGCAGAAAGATCCAAACAAGCAGTGAGAGTGTCAGGCTTACTCTGATTTTATTGATACATTGCACAGATATTTATACAGTAAAAATTATATGATATATGATGGACAGTAGTTAGACAAAAGCAGGCTATGCCTGTACAGTAGATTGGTTATCAAGAGCCAATAGCACAGTAAAATAGAACAGTGGGCTGTCCTCAACGCATGGTTGATTTGCCCAAGCACATGTATGAAAATAGCGTAAATAATGTGAGTAAAATACTTATACTAAATATGGTAGAGTTCGGCTATGTATTGTTAGTGGTAGGTCGACCTGCTGCTGTGTCGATTTGGTACATTTCCTAACAATATGTTAGCAGGTCTGTTTCATTATGCATATACATATTGTACTAACAAAAATCATCAAAAAACTAACAAATTATTTTTAACAGGTCTGTAAACACTTTTTTTTGCATATGTTGACAGGTCTGGTTTTCACCAAGATCTGCTCCTATTACACTACTATTATTATTTTGATTAACAATATGTATGGTTTCAACCAATATTTTAAATATTTATATAAATATTTATTCAAAATAGCATCAAGCAATACTTAGAACTTTTATTATTATTATTTTTCATTGTTATTCATAGATATTTTTATTTTAAGTATTTTTTTACAAAATTGAGTGAAATTTTCTATAAAATCAAAAGTGACACAAAACTTAGACTCGATATGTATACACATTATATATAAGTAAAGTATACTCTAAGCATTATATTAATATCAAGATCATTGTCAACAACCAATTAAGCTTGAAATTGCTCTTCACATTACACGAGAAAGTTTTTTAAATTGAACTGAAAGCGCGAAAGCTCATCGATATCTTCCCTCAAAACTATATAAAAGTTCCAAAATTTTACATGATAACTTGAGAGAACAAATTTCCGACTCTCATTTCTATGTGGGCTTCAGCAATAACCCTTGTGGGAACACGTTATAGGCTTATTCCATCTCTGAAAGTAAGGCTGTTTTCTATATGATACAGTTACCCCCGTTTACCTATCAGCAGCTAGCATTCCGACTACGCCATCGATCTGGATCATTTTATTGCGATGTTTTTTTCCGTTGGCGATAAATATAGGGACAAAACTCTAAGAATTTCTGATGTTTGAACTTCGCTTTTTCACACAAAAAGTTGTTAGATCGAGTAAAAGCACCTGCAGATTTAAAAATGACAACGATTTTAGTTTTTTGAAAAATCGTTGTGTACGACCTTTAAAATGCACCCTGATTGAGCAATTCTGTTAGTTTTGTGTCTATTGAGCTTCTTTGCTGCAGGAATAGGGAGTTTCTTTGCAGACACAGAATCAAAATTATGTTCTAAAATTCATTGGTTTGTTTTCAATTTGCACGCTGCATATAAAATTTGAATTGGTGGTTTCAGTCAATATAGTGGTGGCATTAGTAGCAGCAGCAGCAGTGGTGGTGGTGAAGTTGGCAACAGTTGCAGCCGCAACTGTAGCAGCAGTTGTAGCAGTAGTACCAGAACTAGGTGAAGCAGTAGCCACAGTAATAGTAATAGTAGCAGCAATAGTGATAGTAGTAGCAGTAGCCAAAACAGCAGTAGCTACTGCATCAGCAGCAGTAGCAGCAGTATCAGCTGATGCACCAACAGTGGCAGCAACAGTAGCAACAGTAGCAGTAGTGGCAGTAATAGAAGCAGTAGCAAAACATCTCAGCTATTGTAGTAGTAGTAATAGTGGTAACATCAGCAGCAACAGTGGCAGTAGTAGCAGTGAAACTGTTTGTAATAATAGTGGAAGCATCAGTATTATTAGTAGTAGTAGTGGTAGAGACAAAGTCACAGAGGACAGTGTATTGTTTTTTTGTAAAATATTTAAATAATAATAAACTTCAATAATGGTTGATAACACCTAGGTTATTGTCATTCAGCCGTACTCTGGTGTGTTGGTATCAGTAAACAATATGATACTTTATCATCCTTAAACTATAGCAATCTTTGATTGTTCGTGTTACAAGTCTATTTACTGTTGTAACATTTTTATTCTGGTGCCTCATGTTGTAGGTATGAATTTCATAACGTGGGTAAAACCATTCTAAGTCCGGAGCTTGACAACATTTTCCATCTAGAGTTGGACCAGTTCATCGATGGCAATATCTTGTTCAGCACGTCCAAGAAACTCTTCACTGCCAACATTGAAACTGGAAGGATAGATACAATCATTGGTATCGATTCATCCTCCAACATTTATATGGAAGGAGACTCATCTGTTGCTGCGTTCAATAACATCAGAGGTTTCACTCACTGGTCTAAATCAATGTTACTGGTTGCAGACAGCAACAATTACGTTCTAAGAACTATCAACAGGCAAACAAATGTAAGCTCCCTACTGGCAGGTCAACCCATGACAGAAGGTGCTATCAATGGAACTTTTGAGAGTTCTGGGTTTGGTGTTTTGATTGCGGTTGGCACATCCGACCACTCAGCTTTCTATGTTACACAAGTTACTAGCAGTGCAATAGCTATGGTTGACACCATCGACAGAATGATTTTACACATCCCAATGGCCGCTCCTAATCATTTTGCATTTAGACGGGACTTGGATGATGGATCAGTGTATTTCACTACAGATGATCACCTAATCAGCCTAAAACAATTAAACAACATAGCTGGTAGCCCATCTATCATACCAATGGAAACACGAGATGGGCCTGCTATCGGTGCCCAATTTGGTAGGATGTTTGACGTCGTCATATTAGACAGCGACACATTTCTGGTCTCAGACACATTCGGTGGAGCATTCAGAGTGATTGATGTGAATGGAGATGTCAGCTCCATATGTGATGGTCAGTATACCCAAGATTCATCTCTGCAGACAAGAGCTACCGCTGGTAATATAACTCATTGTTCTTTTACCAACATTCATGGACTGATGGTTTACAATTCAACAACAATTCTGGCTGCAACCTACGGAGACATCATTGCACTAACTGGTAAGTGGTGTGCTGAAGCTTGTTTTAGTTGGGGCTCTTTAGTTCATTTTGAGTTGCTACTTGATTTTTTTTGCTAGGTAAAAAGTAAGGCAGTGATTTAATCGAGTTATTTTTGTGATTCACTCGAACAATTTCCACACAAGATTAACTGGATTAAAAATTATGTTTTCATTAATCACTTTTAGTAGTGACTTCTTTGTTTCATTGGTTATTGAACTTTGCAATGGCAATTTTGTTTGGCTAAATGCCATCATTATTATTACTTGTAATGTTTCAAGTTTACCATTTCCATGATTGAGAATGAATTTCAATCCACCATGATGGATTCCCATGGAATAAACATGGCATCCCATGCTTTTAGTTTTCAATCAGAGCAAAGAATTCTGAATTATATATTGGAGGATTGGAGCTAATTTTAGATATCGCAGGAGATTAATTTTGCGATTAATCAAGGTCAATAAGTAGGAAAAGAAGATTAATCTTGACTAATTTTCTAAACCGTGTCACAGTCTTAGTAAAAAGTCACATATTTCATTTCGGTATGCTGTTGTTTTTTTTCAATTCTTACTACCGTCCAAAAAAGTACTGCTCACACGACTTTAATGGCGCAAAAAACTGTTTCATGTTATTTTCTTACAGAAGGCGATTACATAAGCAATTCTGATCAATTAGTTTGTTTGCAAGAAAGGCTGTTTGGTGACAAAGAGTTTCGTTGGTACAATCGCACACTGCTCACCCTTCAATGAACCGCACACTGGTTACCCTTCAATGAAATCCACTGGTTACCCTTCAATGAACCGCACACTGGTTATCCTTCAATGAACCGCACACTGGTTATCCTTCAATGAACCGCACACTGGTTATCCTTCAATGAACCACACACTGGTTACCCTTCAATGAACCGCACACTGGTTACCCTTCAATGAACCACACACTGGTTATCCTTCAATGAAAAGCACACTAGTCACCCTTCAATGAACCACACACTGGTTATCCTTCAATGAAAAGCACACTAGTCACCCTTCAATGAACCACACACTAGTTACCCTTCAATGAACCGCACATTGGTTCCCCTTCAATGAACCACACACTGGTTACCCTTCAATGAACCGCGCACTGGTTACCCTTCAATGAACCGCACACTAGTCACCCTTCAATGAACCACACACTGGTTACCCTTCAATGAACCACACACTGGTTATCCTTCAATGAACCGCACACTGGTTACCCTTCAATGAACCACACACTGGTTATCCTTCACTGAACCACACACTGGTCACCCTTCAATGAACTGCACACTGGTTACCCTTCAATGAACTGCACCTTGGTCACCCTTCAATGAACCATACACTGGTTACCCTTCAATGAACCGCACACTAGTTACCCTTCAATGAACTGCACACTGGTTATCCTTCAATGAACCGCACACTGGTTATCCTTCAATGAACCGCACACTGGTTATCCTTCAATGAACCACACACTGGTTATCCTTCAATGAACTGCACCCTGGTTATCCTTCAATGAACCGCACACTGGTTACCCTTCAATGAACCGCACACTGGTTACCCTTCAATGAACCACACACTGGTTATACTTCAATGAACCACACACTGGTTATCCTTCAATGAACCGCACACTGGTTATTCTGCTGAAGGATAAAACTGATAAATTATAATAAAATTATTAGCAAGGCTTTGTTCAAGTACTACTATTTCTTGATGGTTTATCACAGTATTTTTGCCAGCAAGAAGTCATTAGTTTCATCTCATCAACTGACTTGTGGTATAAATAGTAGTGTAATGAACCATATTGCTGCACAGCCTCATACCATGCTCGTTACCAATGGATAATTTGTATTTTCCTGTATAAATTATCGTGCCTCGTTTTATTTACTTTTGTGAAATCAGCATTTCCAAATGCAATGGAGATGTGGTGATTGGCTTATCACCGATGTTTTTCTTAAAATTCAGCAAAACAAAACTTTGTGCTAGAAGTTGGCGACAGGTGTTACTATGGCAAATTTTTTCTGGCGCTATACTTGTCTCTAGATGTGTGCTGTCTTGAAAAATTGTTGATCCAATCCAAAATGTTGACAGTCACTTTGCTATGAACTGCTGGTGTCCATAATGAGACACGTATTCTTTCTCTGATAACTGCCATGTTGCTTGTATATGATGTCACAATCCTAGTTTTGTCACTAACACATTAGGGGTATTCGCCAGAGGCTGGGCGCTAAATGTACCCTGTTATGGAAGTGACCAGATGCAAACTCGTGCACACATTCAGGCGAACAATTTCCGCCCAAGTTAAAAATACTAAGCTACCAACGCAATTAGCTCTTGCATCCTAGATTTATTTGCCCCTGGCAAGAATGTGAGTTCTATGGTTACTTTCCAATCGAGTTGAAGCGAGTCGTGCGGTTTCCTTGTTGAATATCAGCATGGCAACTGTCAAAAAAGCATAAGCATTCATGCTACTGAATACTCTGACATTCAGGTAAGTTACGATATGTATGTAAAACTAGCCTCTGTTAGTTGTTGGAAAACGAGCCCAAGTATGTTCATGATAGAAAAGATTTGGCAACAATTTACCATTTCAATAATCAAAAGCTATTATAATATTATCTTTCAGTTAATACTTTCACCTATCTTCTTCTAACAAACCTGATTTATCAAGTTCAGCAGCTGATTAAACTTGTGCAAATTAATTATTATTAACTGCGTCTATGGTTGTAAATTGAAGTCAATAAAATAATAGAATCAATAAAAGTCAACACAAGGATCTCAACTAACTGCAGTGCAAATAATATAATAATAAATATTTGTTAATTATATGGTTACATAAATAATAACAAAAATGATAATGAATAGTAATGACAACCACAGCAAATAAAAGTTTCAAATGATAATCAGAAAAGTTGTAAAGCTATATACAAATGTAATTAATATTCAAAAAGATGTATCTTAACCCACAATGTTGACCTGTAAGTTTTTTTTATAATCATGTTTTGTTACACAAATCGGGAAACATACATCACTGTTTAACTGCTTAACTGTTGTACTTTTTTAGAGAAATTGTCAACATTCATGAGGAAAGGAACATGCTCAAAGTAACCATCAAGAAGATTTTGATGGGATAGTAGGAAAGCAAGCAGTTCCAGCAGAGTACTTGGCCAGAAATAAATGATGAAGAATTCTCAAAGCTTAAACTTAATGGTGTTACGACCAGTTTTACCATCGTTATCTTTAACTGTTTTGTATTGTGATAGCAGATAGCATCACTTCCTAGAAGTTTTTTGCTGGCATAGAATGATCCGCCCATAGGACCCTTTTGACACATGTTACTACAAAATTGCTTACGATAATTTTGTTTGTAGCTCAAATCACTGCTATTATATTGCACCGCAGTAAGGATAGATAGGGTACACAACATGCAAATGGCATTAAATGTCCAGCCACCTGGATCGATGGCATCACTGAGAGACAACTCTTCACCCCTAACATTTTTAGAATATCAATTGATAATATTAGGTTTTTTAATGTTTGGCTTTCGAAAATAAAACAACTCTATTAAACTTCGATGAAACACACAGGTAAACTGCGTGTTATTTCTTGTTTCATGAAAGTTTTTTTTACCTCCAACGACGTTTATACTGGCCAAATAATTAATATTTAAAATACAAGTTTTAATCCCAAAAAAAAATTTCAGTTGTATTTTATCTGACTGAAAGCTAGCAATTGTTAGTAATAGAAATCAGTCGGTTGTTTGTAAAATACTTGGTAGCTCTCAAGCGTAACCAGTAAAGCCTGGTTCACATACATCGTAGATGGCTCGCAAGTGATCGCGGATCCCTCGTGCGACGGATCCGCGATACATGTTCACATAAACTTGACAAACCACGATCGCAAAAAGTATAATCACTCTCTTGACTGGGAGGTAATAAAATCTCGAAACATGTCTTCGCTGACCAACGACTATATACATACTAAATGAATTATCGTTGTTCAATTTACACCAAATAATTTATTATTTTTAACAGTTATAAAATTTTTTTACATTTTTGCTGATATTATCATTAAATGTTATTCCATATTTTTTAATTAAATTTTCAACTGTTGTTCAATGGTGCATTATCATTTTATTACCATCTCTTAATATAAAATTTTGAATCTCAATTTATAATAATATGCTAATTATACTATTATATAAAAATTGAAAGAAAATTTTTATATTTATACATTTAAATCAACTATCACAATATTCCACTCAGAAAATTAATAATAAATAATGAGCAATATTTATAGTTAAACAATAATAATTTTATTATTTATTATAATTCTTTGATGGCAGTCATTTTTACATGAGTAACCTTGACCTGAATGTGGTTTTTGAAAAAGAAAGTGAGAAAATTTACTCTCTATCGTACGACGGTCGCACGAAAGTTTGTTCAGCTGAACTTTTCTACGAGCCTCTACGACGTCGTACGAGCCACAGGAAATCCAGGTTCACATACATCGCAGATGGCTCGCAAGTGGTCGTGGATCCCTCGTGCGAGCCATCTACGATGTATGTGAACCAGGCTTAAGAGTATTCACGACCTGTTCGTCGAACAAAGTACAAAAAGTGATAGGTGTTCGTAATTCAATACGTCGTGAATGGAACGGGACATTAGTATAAAACATCATAATTATTCAATGAACATATAGTTTACCGAACAAATTATAAAAAAGATAACTCCCAATTTTCAAAGTAATCAAGAAAATAATAAAAATTGAATCACCATAAAGTGCAGTAGTTTGTAAGGCTGCCATTCAATGTAGTAATTTTTTAATGGCAGCAATGATTTTGAATCATTTTTTAAGGATATCAAACCGGTCCAAGACAATAAAAAAATCAACTCGCTCGGTATTATTAATTTATTCAGTTTCATTTGCGACCTATCAACAATATACATAAATACTCGTTGATTGTTTCTTTTATTCAGTGAGCTACTTTTTTGTTGACCCACAAGTTACAAAAAAATGATTATTTGTTGATTAAATTAATGCTGGTCTGAATATTTTTATTGCAATTTGTTCAGCGAACAGAGGCAGCGAATACTCTTAGTATCTGAGGTGTACGGTCACTTGATGTTTGGCTCTCCAGAAAGCAAGTCTGCTCACTCAGTGGCATATACTGATGTGTGATAGCCGAAAAGTATAGCCACCTACTCTTGCGGGCTTCTCCTTGCCCTGCATTACTGCGTAGGTTTACTAGACTGAGACTCGGTGATCGAGGTAATACGGTAGCTGGTCAAGTATAGCTGTATGAATCAGAGTGCGGGTCACTTGTGTTCAGCTCTATAGTGGAGTTTGCCAGCCAGGTGACCCTGAGCTGTGATACAGGTAGCTTCAAAGCGTAGCCATGTCACAAGGTGTGTAGCTGTAAATGCTCCGCTTGCCAAGCGAGTCTGCTAGCCTTACAGTGGTCAAGATAGCGGTATTCTGCGGACAGAGCCCTCCTGCCAAAACTTTTTTTTAGTAATTGACGACTGTCTAGAGTTGTCCTCCCCTTGTGTCTGTCATTATGGGCTCATTTGATTACCTCTATTTATTCAAACCAAAAATAAAAAGTACCAAATATCAAGCGACAGCAACATCAATCATTGCCCATGTTGTAGTATAATACATGCAATCATCATTATTACCATCTTTATTTAAACAATAACGACCTTTTTTAATATTATCATCAACGATCATTGTTTTATTACTGGTATTATTATGTCCTGTACATTTAATATCTAAGTAGGCTGTAATATTAGTTGATAATAGAAATAAATATTATTTATAATAATAATAGGCATAAAAGTCGGAATTTGGAAGGAATGTAGACTCTTGGGGACTCTTGGGGACTCTTACTCTTGGGGACAAAAGGTAGACAATTTTTGTTAGTTAGATAGGAAAATAACATGGGCTACGCCGCAAAATAGGCAGTTTTGCACCTACCTCATTCATGTCTACATTCCTTCCAAATCCCGACTTTTATGCCTATTATTATTATAAATAATATTTATTTTTATTATCAACTAATATTGAGGTAGGTGCAGAACTGCCTATTTTGCGGCGTAGCCCATGTTATTTTCCTATCTAACTAACAAAAATCGTCTACCTTTTGTCCCCAAGAGTATTATCGCAATAAATCGCCAGTCCTGCACCTAAATGGAATGAATGTCAACAAAAGTGAAGGCAGAAATAGCTGAAATGAACGTCGACTGATCTGGAATGAAAGTCGACTATGATAGAGAGAAGAAAAATTTGACGTTCATTCTAGGAAGTGTCGACATTCATTCCTGGCGACATATAAACTTTCGTTTTGACATTCGTTCCAGGCATGAAATAAATTATCATTTTTTCCCAAAGTAGAAAGCTCCTGGAGTGAAAGTTGAAATGATATTTTATATATCGCCGAGAACGAACGTAGACACATCCGAGAATGAAAGTTCAACTTCTTTTGTTTGTCGCATAGTCGACATTCGTTCCAGGTCTGTTGACATTCATTCCAGGATGTGTCTGCATTTATTCCTGTTGACGTTCATTCCTGTCTACGTTCGTTCCATTTTTTTTTTAAATAAAAAGTTATTGTTACCATCGTCATTGTTAGCAAGTTTCTAACAATAACATCATATGATTTATAATCGTGAATATGTATATTAAACAACAACATTGTTAATAATTACTTGTTATTATTATACTGACCTATATCAGGTCTATAAATATTCTAATTCAAATTCACTAGGTTGGAATTTTCAGATTTTATTAACCGTTCAATGAGTAAGCTACAAATCGGAATCGGTTTGCTTTTCATTAACCAACCACAGTGGGCGGATTAACTGCACTTACCAATGCTACTACTGCCTTAGCCTCATGTTATTATGAGTTGACTCCTGCTCATTTGATGCAGCACTAATTTGAAGCTCTAGGAAATCGGTTTTTACAAGACTGGCAAACCTGACAAATTATTACACTCTTATGATTATTGTTGGTGATTGGCCTGGGGTATTTGCTGTATTTGGTAGTATACTAATATATTGATGTACTTGGTAGTATACTAATATATTGATATACTTGGTAGTATACTAATATATTGATGTACTTGGTAGTACACTAATATATTGATATACTTGGTAGTATACTAATATATTGATATACTTGGTAGTACACTAATATATTGATGTACTTGGTAGTATACTAATATATTGCTGTACTTGGTAGTATACTAATATATTGATGTACTCGGTAGTATACTAATATATTGATGTACTCGGTAGTATACTAATGTATTGATGTACTTGGTAGTATACTAATATATTAATGTACTTGGTAGTATACTAATATATTGATGTACTCGGTAGTATACTAATATATTGGTCTACTCGGTAGTATACTAATATATTGGTGTACTTGGTAGTATACTAATATATTGATGTACTTGGTAGTATACTAATATATTGGTGTACTCGGTAGTATACTTATATATTGATGTACTTCCTAGTGGACTAATATATATTATAAAAACATGGAATATATCCCACCAGCTTGAGTATTTGGCTAAGCGAGTTCATCCATCTCACTATAGCAGAAGCACATTGCCACTTCACAGTAATTAAACTTGAGTTGCTGTGGCTGCTGATGATTTCCTGTTTGGAAAATGACTTAATAGACAATTCTGAACTGCTAAATTGTTGCACAATTGTTGCACAATTATCCTTCTATTCACCAGTTTAAGCCACGTACATTTGTAAATGCCTAACGAAAGCATGATCAGGTTTATCGACGTCCAGCTGTTTCATCTACGGGTTTTACTAAAACTACTGTAAAAGCTGACGTAAAAGCTGCCAATAGCTCAACTCGTACATGCGTCCAGCCTCCAGCGAATGACCCTATTACATAGATGTATCTGATTTACCAATTACTGTATATATGTTATTGAACTGCTTTTGAATGAATGTCACCCCAGTGATGGGCTCATACTGTAACTCATGCCATGATAAAAAGTCATAGCATAGACAATGTGGTTTTATTTGTAGTGCGTGGAAAACCATTACCAAATATGACTGTCACAGCTCCTGAAAACTCGCCGTCTACTTCTACTTCTACTTCCACATCAACAACTGCTCTACCAGCAGTTGCTGCTACTTCTTCGGCTTCTACTGTCGGTGCCACATCAACAACGGCCCTACCAACAATCGCTGCTACTTCTTCTGCTTCTACTGTCGGTGCCACATCAACAACGGCCCTACCAACAGTCGCTGCTACTTCTTCTGCTTCTACTGTTGGTGCCACATCAACAACGGCCCTACCAGCAGTCGCTGCTACTTCTTCTGCTTCTACCGTTGGTGCCACATCAACAACTGCCCTACCAACAATCGCTGCCACTTCTTCTGCTTCTACCGTTGGTGCCACATCAACAACGACCTTACCAACAGTCGCTGCTACTTCTTCTGCTTCTACTGTTGGTGCCACATCAACAACTGCCCTACCAACAGTCACTGCTACTTCTTCGGCTTCTACTGTCGGTGCCACATCAACAACGGCCCTACCAACAATCGCTGCTACTTCTTCTGCTTCTACTGTCGGTGCCACATTAACGACGGCCCTACCAACAGTCGCTGCTACTTCTTCTGCTTCTACTGTTGGTGCCACATCAACAACTGCCGTACCAACAATCGCTGCCACTTCTTCTGCTTCTACTGTTGGTGCCACATCAACAACGACCCTACCAACAGTCGCTGCTACTTCTTCTGCTTCTACTGTTGGTGCCACATCAACAACTGCCCTACCAACAGTCGCTGCCACTTCTTCTGCTTCTACCGTTGGTGCCACATCTACAACTGCCCTACCAACAGTCGCTGCTTCCGATTCTACTGTTGGTGCCACATCAACAACTGCTCTCCCAACAGTGGCTGCCACTTCTTCTGCTTCTACCGTTGGTGCCACATCTGCAACTGCTCTCCCAACAGTCGCTGCCGTTTCTTCTGCTTCTACCGTTGGTGCCACATCAACAACTGCCCTACCAACAGTCGCTGCTTCCGATTCTACTGTTGATGCCACATCAACAATTGCTCTCCCAACAGTCGCTGCCACTTCTTTTGCTTCTGCTGTTGGTGCCACATCAACAACTGCTCTCCCAACAGTCGCTGCCACTTCTTCTGCTGTTGGTGCCACATCAACAACGGCCCTACCAACAATCGCTGCCACTTCTTCTGCTTCTGCTGTTGGTGCCACATCAACAACTGCTCTTCCAACAGTCGCTGCTTCCGATTCTACTGTTGGTGCCACATCAACAACTGCTCTCCCAACAGTCGCTGCCGTTTCTTCTGCTTCTGCTATTGGTGCCACATCAACAACTGCCCTTCCAACAGTTGCTGCCACTTCTTCTGTTTCTACCGTTGGTGCCACATCAACAATTGCCCTACCAACAGTCGCTGCCACGTCTTCTGCTTCTGCTGTTGGTGCCACATCAACAACTGCTCTTCCAACAGTCGCTGCTTCCGATTCTACTGTTGGTGCCACATCAACAACTGCTCTCCCAACAGTCGCTGCCGTTTCTTCTCCTTCTGCTGTTGGTGCCACATCAACAATTGCCCTTCCAACAGTCACTGTCACTACTTCTATGGCTGGAAAGGAGAATGTTGCAGTTTTTAAAGGGAACGTCAATGGGTATGTTTTATTTTAAATCGTGATTTCTTCGATTTCTAGTTACGTAGATATGAAATGTGACTCTAACCTGATCATCCCTTGTGATCATATGTAATCTGACAATAAGTATTCAGTTAACAACAGGAACAGGACCAACTCTAAATAACAAATTCAATTCAAATTTAAACACCCTAAAATTAAAACCATCAAACTGAAATAAATTTTTATATTTCTTTGATTCGTATCTTTTCAAACTCAGTTGAAATTCAAATACCTTCAGAACAAAACCATCAAATTCAAATGAAGTTTCAATTACCGTATTTTTTTTTTAACTCAATTGAACTTCAAGTGCCTTCAAAGCTAAACCATCTAGTTTGTATAAAAATTCAAATAGCTTGAGTCATGTTTTCGAATTTAATTTAAAACCAAATTAGCCAAATTCATTGGAGTATACAATTTGACAAGCTTGAGAATTGGGCAAAAAGAATAAATTAGTTTAAGTAGAGCTACATTGAATCATAATTAGAATTGCTATTGCTCTAATTTTATTTAACTTTTGCTTATTACAAGAAATTTTATTGAATGACGAGAACAATAAACAAAATGGTATTGCTTTATGTAATGTTTTTTTTGGTCTGTTCACCATCTAGCTCACAACACTTTCCATGCAAGTTTAATCCTATCATTTTCTCAACTGTTGTCTCTGATGCTAGCCAGCTAAAAACTGATTACGTAATGCAAGTACAATGCTGTAGTGTCGTTGTGGGTAGCTACCATAAAAAATCAAGCCAAAAATATTACTTAAAAAAACTTAGTAGAAGTTGAAGACTAAAATATCTAGTTCATATTTAGATAAATTTAGTTTCACAAATAGATTTAAATACTCATAGATGGTGGCTCAGAATGTTTTGTGTTTTGCATTTTGAAACGTCTGAACGATTTTACAAACCGTTTGAACTCTTTTGAAATAGTCTGAAGTTTTGCAAATCTTCGGAATGCTTTGTGAAATAGTTTGTGGGCTTTGACAATCCAAACCAATTTACTGGTTCGCTACATTGATCATAAATCTTCAGTCCATTTACGACTTATAATGTTTTTACTAAACACCGAACAGTTGAACTTTCTTTAAATAAATGAAAAAATATTTTTATTTATTATATATTATTTGTTTGATTTTATTTTAAATAATAAATACAACCCAATTAAAATTGTTAAAAATCAATTTTAGAGATTATATTCAACAACAGTTTTATACCGTTAATTAATTCGCTCTATGTCTTTTGATCTACGTCTATGTTGATAAAGTTGCATAGAGGCTACAAATAAAATGATGACAATTGCTTTTGGTTCGAAAGCAATGTGCTTTGCAAACTTTTCCAACAATTTCAAAATAGCTTAGACTACTTTGAAACAGTTCAGACTGTTTCAAAATAGTTCAAACGGTTTGTAACTAGTTCATACGATTTCTAAAGCGTTCATACGGTCTGTAATTTTATAAATAATCGGAATCATTTTTAAGAAGTCTGAATTATTTGCGAGACAACTACACGGTTTGCAGAATTTTCTGATTGTACCATACAGTTTTATAGCATGAATCCCGCAACTGCCGACCGGCAGGCCGACGATTAAATTATTATAATCAACAAGCCCATTTTTAAGCATGGTTTCCTTGGGCTATTTTACTACTGTTACCCAATTATTTCCATGTAAAAGACACTTTGCAAACCATCTGGACTATTTCAAATCAGTTCATATGCTTTGAAAATGAAACCATCTAACATAATGAGCCACCATACATATTTTCAAAAGAGAAATCAGAAAATTTATTCAAATGCTTATAATAGTTGCCAACACTGGAATTAAAAAATAAATGAAAACACCTTTAGTTCCGACCAAGCATTCAAGTTTAAATGTATATGCAGGTACCTTTAGTTGCATACATTCAAATTGAAATATAAGTTGAAATGCCTATGGTTGCTTACATTCAAATTTGAATAAATCCAAACACTTATTATGGTTGCTAACATCCAAATTCTAAAACAAATTCAAATATCTGTAGTCAAAAACATTAAAATTCGAACAAAATTCTAATACCTATTGTTGAAAACATTAAAGTTCAAATAGATTTGAATACATATGGTTGCTAAAATCCAAATTCAAATACAGAATCAAATAACCTATATTTGAAAACATTCTGTTTTAAATAAAAATTCAAATATCTACAGTTGCTCACATTCAAATTCAAATACCTGTAGTTGGAAACATTCCAATTCAATTAGCTATAGCTGTAAGCATTCAACTATACATGTAAATTTAGATACCCCAGTTTTGAAAATTTAAAAATCAAATAGAAATTCAAATACTTGATAATTGAGACAATACCAAATTGTGAAATTCAAATGAAAATTCAATTGCATTTAGACCTATCTCTAATTAATAATAAATGTATTATCATTGCATTAATTCAGATTGATGAGAAATAAGTTCAATCAGAAATAATAGTTTGCAGTAAAGTTTTGCTACTTTCAGTATCTAAAGGCCGAGTTTTGGTATTGTCACTTTAACTGGGGTGAAAACAATTGAGTTTTTATAAGATTTTGTGCCATTGCAACCACTTGACATACAATTTTTTATACCATGAACATGCTTTCTATTGTGAAAATTTGTATTGAGAAGTAACTTCAGGTGAATTTCATAGGGTCGTTTTTTACATCATTTCTGTGCAAAATAATTTGAAACAATTAGTTTGCTGGATACGAAAGTTGCGTTTTGTGTCCGAAGTGTCACAGAGAATGGTAATAATAATTGTGAAATACATGGCAGCACTGATTTTTTTTGCTTTTTGTAAATAAACAGTTTACAAAATAGCTTTGTGTCTGAAGTTGGCTGAGAATAAAGCTGTGAGACTAAAGCGGGGTGAAGCTAGAGGGGAGTGAGACCAGGGCAGGATGATACTAAAGTCGGATGAGATTAGGGTGGGCTGAGACTAGAGTTGGGCCAGTCTAGAGCGGGATAAGACCAGCATCGCAAGGGACTAGAATCTAGAGCATTGTGAGAATCGGTTGCGGCAAATCTAGGGCAGGTGAGGCTTGAGTGAGGTGAGACTAGGGCGGGGTGAGACTATAGCTGGTTGAGACTAGAGCTGGGTGGGACTAGAATGGGGAGATTAATGTGAAGTGAAACTGGGACATGATAAGACTGAAACCTGTTGAGACTAGAACTAGGTGTGACTGCAGCAAATGAGACTGGAGGGTAGACCAGAGTCAGGTGGGACTAGAACCGGCTGAGACTAGAGATGGGTGATGCTAGAGATATGAGAAATTAAACTGTGGTGGGAGGATTGGGGCTGGGTGAGATTCGAGTGGGCGCGAGATTAAAGCTGGGCGCGGCTAGAACATGATTGTACTAGACTAGAGCAAGGTGAAACCAGAGCTCGGCGAGACTAAATTGGAATGAGACTAAAATTGGGTAAGACTAGAGCCGTGGGAGACTAGAACATTATGAGAATCAGACACGGCAACACTGGTGCTGGTGCTGGTGAGACTTGAGCAGGGTGAAAATGAGTGGAGTGAGACTAAAGTCAGGTGGGACTAGAGCTATCTGAGACTAGAGCTGGGTGAGACTAGAGCTGGGTGAGACTAGAGCTGGGTGAGACTAGAGCTGGGAGAGACTAGAGTGGGAGAGACTAGAGAGAGAGACTAGAGTGGGAGAGACTAGTGTGGACTGAGGCGGGAAGAGACTAGACCTCGGTGAGACTAGAGTGATATGAGTCAGGTAGGATTTGAGCTGGCTGAGACTAGAGCTGAGCGAGACTAGAGACGCGGGAGACTAGAAATGGGCAAGATTAGAGCTCGGTGAGGCTGGAGCGAGATGGGACTAGCGTGTGGGAAAATATAGCTGGGCGAGAATAGAGTCTGGCAAAATTAGAGCTGGGTGAGACTAGATTGGACTAGTCTTAAGCGGGATGAGACAAGAGATAGGCGAAAGTAATGCAGGGTGAAATTAGAGTGGGGTGACTAGAAGGAGGTTAAATTAGAGCGGGGGGGGGGGGGGGGGGAGACTAGCGTCGACCGGTATATTTGAATATGACAAGTAACACTGCTACTAATCTATATGATTATAAACATGAAAAGCGTTTGTAGGTATGTGCCTAACTGTGTGCTCATTTGTGCTTACATATGCCTAAGCCGCTATGATCATTAAACTAAAACCACTGAAGTTTTGGACTGCTAGGATGTACTGTTGAGGTTACCATTTGAGATATACCCTCACTTTGAAGATTTTTACAGTTTTCCCGTTCTTGAATAGTCAGAAAAACCACATTCTGTCATGATAGAATGTTGATCCAGGTTTCTCATGGGTAAAATACATTGAAATCCACAGCCAATCTGGCATAATAACGTTTAGTCTCAGCAAAAGTACCTCAGCCTTCGTTTATGTCACCCTGAGTCTACTAAATTAGTGGATCATCGCTAAGAACCTTATGATAATGAAGGCGTTTTAGTTCAGTTGTATCGAAGAAATGGGACAGTATGCATGGGGTGGTTCGAGATGTCTTCACCAAGCCATCGGGCAATCTAACTTCTGTGGTCTGCTTTCTTGAATGCTAGAATGGGAGAGGCCATTGAGTTTTTCTGTGAATGCGTGAGAATTTTGGAGAACTATCTTTCCCTCTTAAATAAATTTTAATGAGTCAATATATTTAATTGCCAAAAGTGTTTCAAAATCGTCATTGCTCATCAATTATGCTGCTGTTGTATCATTACATTTCTGCAACAAAATTCTGACTTCATTGTAAATCAGCAATTAGCTGATGATCAGCTGACAGATAGCATAAATTATCATGGATATGTTGCTGGTTATCGTTTATTATTATGCAATCTATTGTTATTTCTCAATTATTAATAATAATTTAATTAATTATTCCTATATTATAACAATAAATACTATTAGTTGCAGTTTTATAATTCATTGTTTTAGCAGCTAGAATTGTGTATTATTTTGCTAGCCACATGAAATTGGTGATGATATTTACCAAGAATAATCATGAAATTGGTGATGACATTTACCAAGAATAATCATGAAGTGGTTCACAGCTGTAAATATTAATAAATAATTACTTGTGAAAACATTTTATCAATTTTGCTACTTCTGCTTTGGCCAAAAGGCAATTAAAAGGCCATTAAAAGGCGATCTAATTGAGGCACCGTAAGCATTACCATCCCATCCCATAGTAGTTGAATGCACTCAGTACTCTCTGTCGGAGCTGCACTAATCTGTGTTCTTCAAAGGCTTTGTGCTAATTCCTCTTGAATTTATCAAGTGGCTTAGTAGAACGATTTTGCTTTTACGAAATGCTTACTTCTTGGTGTTTAAAATGAGTTCCGCTCATTTTATTTTAATATATCAAAATGTGATTAACATCTTCTTTTATTTTTTTTGTTGAACTCGAAATAGTGCTCAGCATACCGGTTACTCCCGCAAGGCTTTGGAATGTTTCATTAATCTGGTGTCGAAAGAATTATGCGCTTGCAATAATTTAATCATCTGTCATTGAAATTTTTCTAATGCTGCCACTATTCAGAATGTATTTCTTGCAAATCGATATCTAAAAACAAATAGAGTATGTGTTTATCTGCCAAAATTCTGAATTATCCAACAGTTTGTTAGAATACTGGCTGTTTTGCTGATGTACTGGAGTATGGTCTCTTTCTGAGAGGAGATAGTGCTTCTTCAATAAAATTTTATTTCGCTCTGTCAATTTCCTCACATTACAATTTTACAAGAACTATCTCGGTGCACCATCTGGTAGGTTTCTCTACCCTCTGGCAACCATCTGTTTTTCATTCCACCAAACTTCAAGGTTGTTACCTCTTTGAACCTAGATGTACTGCCGTTAGCCAGCGCAAGCACAAAATCCTATTTTATTGTCAAGTTTTGGTTTTTCTTGCAACATAGTCAAGCCTTTGAACAACTACGTGCCTTTCTTCTCTACTTCCTCCCTGACCTCTCCCATCACTTTAAGTAACCTTGACTTCTTACTTTTCTCTTGCATTACTGTGAATTCACTCTAATACACAGCTTCCTCTGGACTGCCAAATTCCAATGAAAGGTGAAACTCAGCTTAGTCATTCTTTTCATGTTTAGCGTGTTGCCAGCAGCCCTCTGTAAATTCTGAAGGTCGACTTCACTTTTAGACAGCACTCCCCCACTGTGTTATGTTTGATATTACAATTGCCAACTTTGGTAGGCTCTATCCACTTTTACTATGTTTCCATATCAAGACAAATTGGCGATACTGCCAGCGAGAAAGGAAGATTTCTGTTGAAAAATCATTGTCGATAAATTTGTCAAGAGACTTGTTGAAAAACATTTGTCGCTCTCTGAATGCAAAAAATTGGTGACAAACTGAATGCCAGATGTTTATTGCTATTTAAAACACTGATGTTTCCAAAGGCGATAAAACCATGCGTAATAAAACAGGAAGCTGCAAATTATCCGCTGTCATCGCATGGCATCATTAGCTTGTGTGTGCGTTTATATTTAACCGCCGACGATCATTTGTGGTTTATTACACCGTTATTTATGAAACAGTACAACTGATTTGAAACGAACGAATTTTTGCTGCTGGTAATTAATTATTACAGTAATTAAAAATAAATAATAGTATTTTTTTTAACAAAATTTTGCTTGGTTCGTTTTTATTATTACTGACTAATAATAAATAATATCATTTATTGAATGATAGCCAATGCGCTACTAAAATCACTTGTCACCACATAGCTTTCTTACCCAGCTAACAAATCTGTGATATTTTTTCGTTTGTTTATTTTTACCCAATATAAGAAAATAATAATAAAAACAGCCAGCACTGCTAGTCGACTGAATTGCACTTAAAAACACATTGACTGGAACTGCCACCGTGGGCGTGGTTTATTCAACCGCGATAAACATTTAGTTGTGGAAAATACATGCCATTGTCGCCAATTATTACTGGTAGCAAACCTCTGAGATTTGGCGATAACTTGTCATGGTATGGAAATAGTAATTGTTTGACCTCAAGTTCTGGGCACCAATAAAATCTCTATTTCAATCATCTATTTATAGACGCTCTTAGTTCAAATCAGAGTATCCACTCCTTCAATTGCCGTGGCAAAATGTCCCATTTCCGGGCGTTTATATCAAACCGCATCACTTGTGCATTTTTCGCAATTTTCGCATTTTCACGTTTGTGTTTACAGGCTTAATAATCGTTACTATATCCTGTGTATATCCTGAACAGTATGCCACTTTCTGCCTCTGTCTTGTATAAAAGCCGCTTTATCTCGATTGTTTTGCTTTATTGATGTACTTCGCCTTCCTCAGACTCACTCGCTCCGGAACACTCTGTTGTTGCTTCTGTATTTCCTTTTCTCAAAATTAAGTAGGCAGCCATTGGAGATGTGACTCCCAACCACTTTTTAAATTCACTTGTCTATAATAAAAAATTTCCTCACTAATCCACTAACATCTGCACTACACCTACTTGAACAAACAGTTTCTCTTTTTCTAATACTTCTGCCCTCGTCAAAAATGATGGCTAGTCGTCACAATGTTTTTCTTTGCATCAAATTGTTTTTCAAATGCTAGTTTTAAACTACCACACTGCATTAATCTCTATCTACTGACATACCATGTCTCAAGTGTCTGCACCCCATCCTCCCCTATTTAGCTCTAAATCTCCATTTGTTTATCCTCACTGTTTGCTGAACCTTGTCTGGTTTTTCCTAAAGATGCTTACACACTAAAACAATTTTTTTTCAAAAAAACGTTCATGTTGGAGTTGTGCCCCCTTTTGGCCGATGGTTGCGTACACACTAGAAAAAAATTTCGGCCCATAAGGTATTTGCTCTTTGGTGAGAGAGATAGACAAATTTCGTTTTTCAGCATAACCATAGCATTGCTAATCATATTGCTGCCTGTTATTTCACAATCATTCACCATGTTTATGGTTGTTATTAGTAAATGCACTAGCTGTAGCTGCGTCAATATTAATTATTTATATTATCTGTTCTGAACAGAATTTATTTATATTTTTTTTCAGCTTTACCAAATACTTGGTTTAATTAATTAAAATTATCTCTAAATTATTTAAACTTATGCTCATCAATGAGTGATCAACCATGTTAAAATAAAAATGGTAATACTGTGCAGGATTTCTTCTTGTGTGGTAGCTTGGCTTGCCTGCTCAACTTCTCTCAGTTGGCGATGGCTTTATTCGTGCTCTAGCAGCAACACAACCCTCTCACAGTTTGGTGGTCTCCCTAGCAATGATGGTCGATCATTGCCGGTTGAGGCCGAACTGCCTGGTCGAGTTGACTGCTCCTGGACAGCACATGGTTACATATATGTAGTGATAGAATACAAGCTGTAGAACGATATCGATAGAACAAGAAACTTTAGAGTGTAAGCATAGAGTTTACCAGCGCCGTCCGCCACAATACTGTACAGGATTTCTGTGTGTATGTCAGTACTTGGCCACCTGCACGCCCTCCGACCGATTGTTGGTTTGCCAAGTCGAGTGCAAGTCGCTGCTGACAGGTGTTCGGCGGATTCCACCAGTTTATGACCGAAGATCATTACTGCGTGGGCCAAACTGTCAGCCTGTACTTGTGTATTGACAATGTGCACCGAACAACTGCTTAACAGGTCGGCCAGTCAGTGGCTGCTGTGCCTTGCATGTGTTTTGCCTGAACAATTTCTACCTGGTCAGTCTAGTGTATGCTTTGTCTGACTTGTTCACTTAGTACATTTATAGTTAACTACAATAATTGGCACTTTGTGTGAAAGCTGGCGCAAGTGAGATTATTGTGTAAGAACAATAGAGCTCATGAGAGTGTGGTAATTGACTCTGACTTTATTATGAATTACATGAGTATTTATGCATGAAATAGAACAATAGAAATGCACAGATGATAGAACACACAAAAGAGGTCCCCGCCCAACAGTGGTGGTTGGCTGATGAGTTGCAAAATAGGCGTGTCAATGAAGGTGAGCACGCCTAGCTGTTTATACATAGCAATTTCAAATTGTAGCATTAAGCATAGCGCGTGAACGTAGAACTATTGTAAGGCTTAATATTGTTAGTGCATCCGTTGCCATCCTTCGCAATACATAAATAATAAATTTTCTTAGTGAGTTTTAAAACAAATGACAATTATTATATGGTTATTGCTGGGCGAATTGATGATTTTTTATTATTTTATCATCATTGTTTGTGACCACAAGCTTCCTCTGTGCTGATTTTGTGTTGTAGTTTCCTTGATAATCTGCTAAAAATTGTCGGTGATTTTGAGCAGTGCTCAAATGGCAATAACGCCGGCCGGTATGATACAAAATCGGCTGTTATTGCATTCACACTGGGAATTGGAACGAACGTTGACAGGAATGAACGTCGACAGGAATGAATGCAGGCATAGCTGGAATGAACGTGGATACATCCTGGAATGAACGTCGACAGACCTGGAACGAATGTCGACTATGCAACAGACAAAATAACTTCGACTTTCATTTCCGGATGTGTCGACGTTCTTTCTTGGCAATATATAAAGTGTCATTCCGACTTTCATCCAGGAGTTGTCTTCTATGGGAAAAAACGATAATTTATTTCATTCCTGGAAAGAATGTTGAAATGAAGCTTTATATGTTGCCAGGAATGAATGTCGACACTTCCTAGAATGAACGTCGAAATTTTCTTCTCACTAACATAGTCGACTTCCATTCCAGGTCTGTCGACGTTCATTCTAGGGTGTGTCTACGTTCATTCTAGGGTGTGTCTACGTTCATTCCAGCTATGTCTGCATTCATTCCTGTCGACGTTAATTCCTGTATACGTTCGTTCCAAATTCCTTCACATTAGGCCGTTTTGGAATTGTGCCAATTTCGGGCACAAAATCGTTCTAGTGTGTACGCAGCTTTAAAGATGATACTCTCATCCAACCTACGCCCAATAAATGCAAATTCACCACACTCGATCAAACAGGCAATTGATTCAGCTCAATGCTGCTAGAGATTCTCGCTAGAAAATTCTACTTTAAAATTCTCATGTTATTCCCATGACCATGCATCCATTATTGGGCGACAGTTGATATTATTTAACATTAACTTTTTGCTGGTCCTTTCTTTCTAACAGTGTCTGCAAGCTAAATAATTTTTAACTCATGGCAATAGTTAGTTTTTCCTTCATTACCGTCACCATGTATTCTATGTACAGATATGTTACTTTCTTCCTCCCAGACACCTCCTAATTTTCTTGTTGTTCATTCCGCAGTTCAAAACCAGCGGTCTGGCCACACACACGACTTTTGATCGGAAATGTCGCCCGGCGCGGAGAATTGGCAAATCAGCAAAACCATGCCGCCCGCCGTCCAAGTTTACCGGCGCCGTACCACGCAGTTGGGCATGCTGAAGTTTTTTAGTTTTCCGACGCCACGACTATAATGTGATTGGCTAATCTTTGTCCGCACTGGGTCATGGTTAATTTAAAAAAGTTTACCACCGACAATACTTGTACCAAATCGTTAACATAAATGTAACTTTTGCTCATTATGATAAATTGTAAGAAAAAAACATGATGATAATCACTATCACGGTTGATTGTTTTTATTGTGACTTGTTATTCGTGCACTGAATATAATAATAAGCAAAGAAAATAATTATTATTACCCATGAGAAATATATTTATGACTGATAATTAATTACAAGTGGTATTTACTAAATACTTAGTGGCAAATAATAAATAAGCAATAATAATAAAACTCTGTTATTGAAAATAATTATTGTAATTTACTGATCGTTATGATTATATTTATCATAATATTATTGTGAATTATTAGTTTTATTATTACTTGTTTTTCTTTGCATCCAAGATGCTGAAGTCACGATTGCCGTCAGCCAGTGTGGCCTGTAGAAACATTTTCCGTCAATCAGTTCAGGCGCCGTGTCGAGCTGTGAGTGTTGCCGTAACAGAAAAAAGTTGTGTGTATGGCCAGACCATAATAGTTTTCTGACAACCTGATGCAATCCGGGATTGCTGATAAGTTACGCAATTTAGCATTGGTGGAATTTACGAATTCCGTATAACAAAATAACAATACTCTGAAGATGAATTGAACTGTAGTTATACATATTATATCCATATCATAAATGTTACAACCATAGGTTAATTATCAGGTGTATAGCTTACTGACTTGAGTATATAGGTCATTGACTTGGTTGTTGTGGAAGACAATATATAGGTCAACACAAACCTTAATTGAGAGACTTTGGTTACTGTTGATTCAGAACTTGATGAAAAATAATAAGTTATGGCAAAGACTTTTGCGCTTAGGTAGACAAAGTAACAGTTACTTAATGAACCACTAGTTATGTTTAGCAATAACGATGAAGCAGTTGCTGCTCATTTCATGTAAAATGTCAAAATGCATAACATATATTTGAATTTATCTTCTTGTAAATTTAGGGAGGCGACTCAAAAAACCAAATGACAAATGAAAATAAATCTTTACTGAAATGGAGCCTCATTGGGGATCAACTTGTTTGACTGTTCGATCAGCTCTATGATTTGTCTTTGCATCAGCTGTTGCTCGTTGTTAGTTGTTTGGGATCTGGGATCAAGACTATAAAAGGTTATGGGAGTACAAGAATTGACTGAGGAGAAGTTTTTGAATATTAGTGTAAAATAAGCTGATTGAAAAATTAGTTTCAAAATGCGATAGCACCCTTTTTTATCTGGGCCTGAAAGCTATGACAAAAGCTTCTTTCCCAGGTTGGGCCCTTTGTATTAAGTTCAAAAACTTTCATGTTCCGTACCATTCTATGCCGTGCTATTTGTGTAAAAGCAAGTTTTTGGTTATGGTTTAACAATGTCCATTGTAGGTATCAATTTCAGTACGTTGATAAAACTCGATTAAATCCTGAGCGTGACAACATTTTCCATCTTGAGTTTGACCAGTACGTTGAAGGCAATATCTTGTTCAGCACCTCCAAAAAACTTTTCACTGCTAACGTTGAAACCGGAAAAATAGAAAGAATTATTGGAATCAGTTCATCCCCTAACTCTTATATGGAAGGAGACCCATCTGTTGCTGTGTTCAATAACATCAGAGGTTTCACTCACTGGTCTAAATCAGTGTTACTGGTTGCAGACAGCAACAGTTACGTTCTAAGAACTATCAACAGGCAAACAAACGTAAGCTCCCTACTGGCAGGTCAACCCATGACACAAGGCGCTATCAATGGAACTTTTGAGAATTGTGGGTTTGGTGTTTTGATTGCCGTTGCCACATTCGACCACTCAGCTTTCTATGTTACACAAGTTACTAGCAGTGCAATAGCTATGGTTGACACCATCAACAGAATGATTTTACATTTCCCAATGGCCGCTCCTAATAATTTTGCACTTAGACTGTACTTGGATGATAGATCAGTGTATGTCAC
Source organism: Cryptosula pallasiana (assembly GCA_945261195.1). Classification (NCBI taxonomy): domain Eukaryota; kingdom Metazoa; phylum Bryozoa; class Gymnolaemata; order Cheilostomatida; family Cryptosulidae; genus Cryptosula; species Cryptosula pallasiana. The sequence goes on along the minus strand of OX183138.1, from coordinate 7,456,664 downwards.
TACAGATGATCAACTAATCAGCCTAAACACTTTCGAAAAACTAGCTGGCAGCCCATCTGACACACCAATGGACACACGAGACGGGCCTGCTATCGATGCCCAATTTGGTAGGATGTTTGACGTCATCAAGTTAGACAGCGACACATTTTTGGTCTCAGACACATTCGGTGGAGCATTCAGAGTGATTGATGTGAATGGAGATGTCAGCTCCATATGTGATGGTCAGTATACCCAAGATTCATCTCTGCAGACAAGAGCTACCGCTGGTAATATAACTCATTGTTCTTTTACCAACATTCATGGACTCATGGTTTACAATTCAACAACAGTTCTGGCTGCAACCTACGGTGACATCATTGCACTAACTGGTGAGTTATTCACTTAAGTTAAAAAGTTTCCAACACGGCCTACCATTTGCCTCAGCTATAAGGACTTGCGTGAAAAGGACATCGCTGTTATGTACCAAAAATTTCAAACTTTTAGTCATATAACTTGTGATAGAAGACTTTTAGTCATATAACTTGTGATAGAAGACTTTTAGTCATATAACTTGTGATAGAAGACTTTTAGTCATATAACGTGTGATAGAAGACTTTTAGTCATACAACTTGTGATAGAAGACTTTTGGTCATATAACTTGTGGTAGAAGACTTTTAGTTATATAACTTGTGGTAGAAGACTTTTAGTCGTATAACTTCTGATAGAAAACTTTTAGTCATATAACTTGTGATAGAAGACTTTTGGTCATACAACTTGTGATAGAAGACTTTTGGTCATATAACTTGTGGTAGGAGACTTTTAGTTATATAACTTGAGGTAGAAGACTTTTGGTCATATAACTTGTGATAGAAGACTTTTAGTCATATAACTTGTGATAGAAGACTTTTGGTAATATAACTTGTGATACAAGACTTTTAGTCATATAACTTGTGGTAGAAGACTTTTAGTTATATAACTTGTGGTAGAAGACTTTTAGTCGTATAACTTCTGATAGAAAACTTTTAGTCATATAACTTGTGATAGAAGACTTTTGGTCATATAACTTTTGGTAGAAGACTTTTAGTCATATAACTTGTGATAGAAGACTTTTAGTCATATAACTTGTGGTGGGAGACTTTTAGTCATATAACAAGTGATAGAAGACTTTTAGTCATACAACTTGTGATAGAAGACTTTTAGTTATATAACTTGTGGTAGAAGACTTTTAGTCGTATAACTTCTGATAGAAAACTTTTAGTCATATAACTTGTGATAGAAGACTTTTGGTCATATAACTTTTGGTAGAAGACTTTTAGTCATATAACTTGTGATAGAAGACTTTTAGTCATATAACTTGTGGTGGGAGACTTTTAGTCATATAACAAGTGATAGAAGACTTTTAGTCATACAACTTGTGATAGAAGACTTTTGGTCATATAACTTGTGGTAGGAGACTTTTAGTTATATAACTTGAGGTAGAAGACTTTTGGTCATATAACTTGTGATAGAAGACTTTGAGTCATATAACTTCTGATAGAAGACTTTTGGTCATATAACTTGTATTACTTACTGCACTCCCAACGCTTGCTGGATTATGTACTAAGTTCTATCAAGAGGGCCGTATCAGGCCGTCATTAAATGATTTGAATCAAAACTGAAACTTACAGAATTGCCAAATCAAACTCAAGTAAAATCATCGCACGTGAACTCAAATGGAATCAAATCAAAATATTCCCAAGTTACAAAACTAGTGGTCTAAAAGGATACTCGAATGGCTGAATATTTGAGTTACTAGTAATTGCTGCACAGCTCTGGATATTGTATTTCATTTTCCATCAATAACACAAATACATGCTGTTGCTATACATTTGTTTACTGACTGTCCTTGATATTTACTGTCAGAGTATTTGAGAACCAGTGCAAATAAGTTGAAGCTTGATTCATTGCAGAATATTTACTTTTTCATTACCACAGTGAACCCTGCATAATTCAACATTGAAGGGGGGAAGAAATTACATCGAAATATGAATAGTATTAATTTACGCCAACTTGCTTCAGGAGATTTTGATGCTGATAAATACTTGATATATACAATCATAAGTTCAATAAATGGATTGTATTCAAGTAATGCCCCGGTCACACGAGGACGATAATGGAACATTATTAGGTGGTCGCTGAAAGTTTCATTAGGCCGATCACACGACAATTCATTACGCGTAGCGATCACTAGTTTCATACAATGACAGCGCATAGTGCTTTTTACGCGGGCTTACTCATACTTTACTGCATGACGCAAAAGCATGGAAATTAATTGAAGCAAGGTTTGGATTAGATTGTTTTAAATAGCCTAGTTTGACCAGCCATTACTATTCCAATTGTTTGATTATAATTTATTATTAGTATCATTCATTTATTTACGACTCATTATCAATACAATAAAATGAATAATTATTTTTTCAAAAAATTAAATGCGCTATTATGGAAACCATGAGTTCCTTGTGAATGAGACTGACATTGGAGACCAGCCAATAATGGGACCTAGAAAATAGATCAAATAATGAGCTTATATGGTCTAATTATACAGTCATGTGCAGACATCTCAACCAACAAGTTTCCAAAACCTAACATTGCTTGATCACGACGAAACTGAAAGACTCGCTCGGTTTGCTTAGCAACGACTTCGCTGGGCCCGAGAAATAGTTTCGTTTGCAGTTTGGCCCGAGATTCGCTCTAGTGTGACCAGGGCTTAAATGATTTTCTATCAGAATTTAAATCATTCGTTTAGTATTATTATTTAAGCTACATAATCTTGATTAGTAGGAAGTGTAGCTTGTCACTGCTTTGTTTATGTATGTAGTTATATTAATAGATTACATTAACTACCCCTCCCCGCTTTTAGCAATGTTGTAATTTCCATTTTCTTACACAAAAAAACAGCATAAAAATGAAAGTTTGTACGTGTATTTCTTCTTCATTTTTCGTACAAAGTTTGCAAGGACTTTACGGATTACAACAGGTGCGCCATCTAGTGCAGTAAAACAACCAAACTAAGTTTGCCAAATTAGAATAGTATATGTACCACTTGATTAACACATTAACCCTCAAATGTGCTCCGGCATTGCTAATCAAAAACAACTAACCTAGGACGTTTTATTTTTGTAGTTGAAGGATCACCATTAAAATTAGTGACTCATGAAGCTCCTGAGACAATCTCCTATGCAATTTTTAAGAGCAAAGTCAGAGGGTAAGCGATAATTGAGAACCTTCTATTCCTTTTTTCTCATCACTGCCAATTCTATTCTGCGCACTGTTCGTGAATGGGCTAGACCTTTGCTGTATTTGGTGCAGCTAATCAGTTGAGTGCGGATGGTGAAAATGAGTAGCTATTAACGTAAGGTAGTGCTAGAGATACAGTAATAGTAAAGGTGGATTTGTTTTAGAGGTAGAGTAGTATTAGAGGTGTAGTAGTAGTTGTAGTAGTGGTAGTGGTGGTGGCGGCGGTGGCAGTGATGGTAGTAGTGGTGGTGGTAGTGGTGGTGGTGCTAGTGGTGGTAGTGGTGGTAGTGGTGGTGGTGGTAGTGGTGGTGGTGGTAGTGGTGGTGGTGGTAGTAGTAGTGGTGGTAGTAGTGGTGGTGGTAGTAGTGGTGGTGGTAGTAGTGGTGGTGGTAGTGGTGGTGGTGGTAGTGGTGGTGGTGCTAGTGGTGATGGTAGTGGTGGTAGTGGTGGTGGTAGTAGTGGTGGTAGTGGTGGTGGTGGTAGTGGTGGTGGTAGTAGTGGTGGCGGTAGTAGTGGTGGTAGTGGTAGTAGTGGTGGTGGTAGTGGTAGAGGCGCGGTAGTGGTAGAGGCGCGGTAGTGGTAGAGGCACGGTAGTAGTAGAGGTACAGTAGTAGTAGAAGTACAGTAGTAGAGGCGCAGTAGTAGTAGAGGCTCAGTAGTAGCAGTAGAGGCGCAGTAGTAGTAGAGGTACAGTAGTAGCAGTAGAGGTGCAGTAGTAGTAAAGGTACAGTAGTGGTAGAGGTACAGTAATAGTAGAGGTACAGTACTAGTAAAAGTACAGTAGTAGTAGAGGTACAGTAGTGGTAGAGGTACAGTACTAGTAAAAGTACAGTAGTAGTAGAGGTACAGTAGGAGTAGAGGTACAGTAGTAGTAGCAGTAGCAGCAGCAGCAGCAGCAGCAGTAGTAGTAGAGGTACAGTAGTAGAGGTACAGTAGTAGTAGTGGTACAGTAGTAGTAGTGGTACAGCAGTAGTAGTGGTACAGCAGTAGTAGAGGTACAGTAGTAGTAGAGGTACAGTAGTAGTAGTGGTACAGCAGTAGTAGAGATACAGGAGTAGTAGGGGTACAGTAGTAGTAGAGGTACAGTAGAGGTAGAGTAGCGGTAGAGGTGCGGTAGTAGTAGAGGTGCGGTAGTAGTAGAGGCGCGGTAGTAGTAGAGGCGCGGTAGTAGTAGAGGTACAGTAGCGATAGAGGTATAGTAGCGGCAGAGGTACAGTAGAGGTAGAGTAGCGGTAGAGGTAGAGTAGCGGTAGAGGTGCGGTAGTAGTAGAGGTACGGTAGTAGTAGAGGCACGGTAGTAGTAGAGGCGCGGTAGTAGTAGAGGTACAGTAGTAGTAGAGGCTCGGTAGTAATAGAGGTACAGTAATAGTAGAGGTACAGTAGTAGTAGTGGTACAGTAGTAGTGGTACAGTAGTAGTAGAGGTACAGTAGTAGTAGAGGTACAGTAGTAGTAGTGGTACAGTAGTAGTAGAGGTGCAGTAGTAGTAGTGGTGCAGTAGTAGTAGAGGTACAGTAAAAGTAGAGGTGCAGTAGTAGTAGTAGTGGTACAGTAGTAGTAGTAGAGGTACAGTAGTAGTAGAGGTACAGTAGTAGTAGATGTACGGTAGTATTAGTGGTACAGTAGTAGTACCGGTACAGTGTAGTAGAGGTACAGTAGTTGTAGAGGTACAGTAGTAGTAGAGGTACAGTAGTAGTAGAGGTACAGTAGTAGTAGAGGTACAGTAGTAGTAGAGGTACAGTAGTAGTAGTAGAGGTACAGTAGTGGTATAGGTACAGTAGTAGTAGAGGTACAGTATTAGTAGAGGTACAGTAGCAGTAGAGGTACAGTAGTAGTAGTAGTAGTAGAGGTACAGTAGTAGTAGAGGTACAGCAGTAGTAGAGGTACAGTAGCAGTAGAGGTACAGTAGTAGTAGAGGTACAGTAGTAGTAGAGGTACAGTAGTAGTAGAGGTACAGTAGTAGTAGAGGTACAGTAGTAGTAGAGGTACAGGAGTAGTAGAGGTGCAGGAGTAGTAGTAGAGGTACAGTAGTAGTAGAGGTACAGTAGTAGTAGAGGTACATTAGTAGTAGAGGTACAGTAGTACTAGAGGTGCAGTAGTAGTAGAGGCACATTAGTAGTAGAGGTACAGTAGTAGTAGAGGTACAGTAGTAGTAGAGGTACAGTAGTAGTAGTAGAGGTACAGTTGTAGTAGTAGAGGTACAGTTGTAGTAGTAGTAGAGGTACAGTAGTAGTAGAGGTACAGCAGTAGTAGAGGTACAGTAGTAGTAGTAGAGGTACAGTAGTAGTAGAGGTACAGCAGTAGTAGAGGTACAGTGGTAGTAGAGGTACAGTAGTAGAGGCACAGTAGTAGTAGAGGTACAGCAGTAGTAGAGGTACAGTAGTAGTAGAGGTACAGTAGTAGTAGAGGTACAGTAGTAGTAGAGGTACAGTAGTAGTATAGATGGTGTAGAAGTAAAACTCGTGTTTCAAAAGTTGGGTTATTCTTTAAAGGAAATGTATAAATGTTAATGAACAGAGCTAGTTAAAACGAAATCCTAATGACGATTTGCGGCACCAACTAACTGTATTTATTGTTTGCACTTCATCGATTGCTGTTGCAGTTACGAATTCCGAAAAGTGGGTAAAACCATGCTAAGCCCCGAGCTGGACAACATTATCCATCTAGAGATGGACCAGTTCATTCATGGCAACATCTTGTTCAGCACGTCCAAGAAACTCTTCACTGCCAACATTGAAACTGGGAGGATAGATACAATCATTGGTATCGATTCATCCTCCACCCTTTATATGGAAGGAGACTCATCTGTTGCAGCGTTCAATAACATCAGAGGTTTCACTCACTGGTCTAAATCAGTGTTACTGGTTGCGGACAGCAACAATTACGTTCTGAGAACTATCAACCGGGTCACAAATGTGAGCTCTCTGCTGGCAGGTCAACCCATGACACAAGGTGCTAGAAATGGAACTTTTGAGAGTTGCGGGTTTGGTGTTTTGATTGCCGTTGCCACATTCGACAACTCAACTTTCTATGTTACACAAGTTACTAGCAGTGCAATAGCTATGGTTGACACCATCAACAGAATGGTTTCACACATCCCAATAACTGGTGCTAGTCATTTTGCACTTAGACTGGACTTGGCTCATAAATTAGTGTATGTTGCTACAGATGATCACCTAATCTGCCTGAATGAACACTTGGCAAATCCCAAAACAATAGCTGGTAGCCAATCTATCATACCAATGGAAATTAGAGATGGTCCTGCTATCAGTGCCCATTTTGGTAGGATGTTTGACATCATTAAGTTAGACAATGATACATTTCTGGTCTCAGACACATTTGGTGGAGCATTCAGAGTGATTGATGTGAATGGAAATGTCAGCTCCATATGTGATGGTCAGTATACCCAGGATTCATCCCTGCAGACCAGAGCTACCACTGGTAGTATAACTGACTGTTCTTTTACCAATATTCATGGACTCATGGTTTACAATTCAACAACAGTTCTGGCTGCAACCTACGGAGACATCATTGCACTAACTGGTAAGTTATTCACTAAAGTTTGTTTTTGTGATTTTTATTCCCTCTCAGCTTTGTAGAAAAACTGAAGTTTTGACAGCTTTGGAAAGACAAAATGGGAGTTTTAGTAAAACTTGAAGTGGCGGTCAGTAAGTAGCCCATACATGATTGAGCACTATCAGTACCATTTCGCTCTTGCAGAGTTTTTCAATTTCTTTCCTTATAAAGTTTTGAAGCTATGTGAAGTAGCCAGGTATACTAAACCGAGCATGTTTGAGTAGTAAACTTTATAATTAATTGATGAAGTGTCAGCAATTGCTGTCTATTGCAAGACAATACATTATCACCCTCCAATTTAAACAATTATTTTGAGTAGCATCAGAAATTTTGACTCTTCAGTTCTAGTTGCCTCATTTTTTAGTAACATTGACGTTGCTGCATATAAAAGTGAGAAATGTAATATAAATGGTTTCACGTACAATATAAAACTTTCTAATGCACACAAACGGGTCTTTTAGTTGTTTATACACATAAATATAAGCAACGCTAGCATCTTCTTTGGTTAAACAATTGTGTTTGGGTTTGGTTTATTTCACAACATTATTCCAATAGGCGTTATTTATTTCCTTTTTGCAAAATCGTTACCTAACTTTTCAGGCCTGGCTACAAGATCGCAAGTTCCGTGCATTATTGCGCAATTGTTCGGAATGGTTAACGCACTTCGCTAATTGCCCTGAGTTTCGTACATTTTGCAAAGTTTGGACATGTTTAAATTATGCTGTTCTTTGTGCAGTGGGCCATGCTATATTGATTGTGATTGGCTAAAGTGATCTACAGCGAATCCAGTTACGCACGCTTCAGTGATTTTGATCCCACCGCTAGTAATAAAAACTACTAGAGCCACGTATACAGTTTACACTAGGCGTCTCCGACTTCAGTGTTTGTCGGAGGCGCAGACCCGAATTGCATTTACACTGCTGCGACACCCTGAATTATTGAGTTCTGCGACTTCGGAGTTGCCCAACCATCTTAGCTAAAATAATTTATTGCGTTCCTGCTCATGCAGTTGAATTTATGAGTTGTGTTTTAATTATTACCAGTTTTCTACCAGGCAGTAGTTCTCTGTGCGCCTTGTGGCTTTTTTATTTACCTATAATACGAAGCTTTTACTTATCTATAAATAATAATACCACTTACTGAAATTAAATAAAAGTTTGAGGAAATTCTAACGTTATTTTTGTGTTTGCATCCAAAATAATAATGGTAACTACTCCGAATATAAATTATTTATTACTTTTGAACATATATAGTTTGATTCTTTTGATAAGAAAAATAATAAACGCACGTCAACAATGCTGGTAATAATTAATTATTTAATCATAATCTTACGATCGTATAACAATCATTGTTTACATTATACTTAGGCTAGAATAAACAAAATATTGGAGCCGCTATATAGAGCAACTCAATTGGTTAAACTGTGTCATGTGGCTATGAAGACGCTGCGACTTGTCGCTTGAACCCAACACTGTTGGGTTGCTGCGTCTCCGACTCAGACAACCCTGCAACTTCACAGGAAGATGCGCCGGCCTCATGCGCCAAGTCGCAGGCGACAAACTTCAAAGGAACTGGAGTCGGAGACGCCTAGTGTAAGCGCAGCTTAAAAAGACCACAGCTAACTAGCTACGCTACTATTATTGGCTATTACCTCAGCTAAGGTAATATAACTCCTAAATGCAACGTAGTTTAATGCACAGAACTCGTGTTCGTGTGGCAACTAGCTGTTACTGAGTTGATCTTGCACAAAGTATACTTAGCTCACCGACTTCGCGATCGTGTAGCTAGGCCTTAACATTTATCCAGTCTCTATGCCGTGCTGTCCAGTAAAGTATGCTGTAACAGGGGCTTGGCAATGCTGCCTGTGACAGGTCAAAGGTCATATACATAGTTCACCATATAACGCTGTTGTATCATGGGAAGAGGGTGGGAAGCGGGCTGGTATGACTTATATCTGTATATGTTGGGTACTACCTGGGTAATACCGCTAGTGAATGCTTATTTATTATAATCAGATAATATTTATTTATAACAACCATTTTCCCGCAAAATTTATTCTAGGAACAATCTTTCAAATTGCATTTGGGAAATACTCTCCAGTCTGCAGTACCAACATTTGGAATGGCATGAACATTCGTGACCTGAAAAAGTTTAGCGTGAAAGCATCTTGTCACAATGAACTCTCAAATGTGCTCCTACATCGCTTCCTTAGTACAACAAACCGAGGATGTTCTCTTTTTGTAGTTGAAGGGTCACCATTGCCATTCGTGACCCAAAAGGCTCCTGAAACGATATCTTATGCAAGTATTGCGGATCGAATCAACGGGTAAGCAATAATTCCTCTATTGACTGCTGGAGATATGCTCTACACTGTTTTTGAATGGTCTATATACATTACTCTATTGACTGCTAGAGGTATGCTCTACATGAATGGGCGTCACCAGGGGGCCCTGGGGGTCTCTGCAGAGCCCCCCTAGAGTAGATAAAAAGAATTTGAGCCATTCTCGTTTAACATTGTATAACAGTGATCCAGCAGGAGTTATGTTCTACTGTAAGTCTGACCAGCATTTCGAAGTGAACACTTTTATAGACTACATACACTGTTCTTAAATGATCTAAGCATTACTTTGTTATATGCTTTTTTACTTGGATGGTTTCATCTTTTACTTCTTATCCTACTAAGTCACACATTCATCTCTTTCTTTTTTCCCATTATTCAATCTAAAGAGGGCTTGAGAAATACTCTTTAGATTGGTTATTGTACTCTCTTCAGCTTATCTAGTCAGCTAACTGAAGGAGGAAGACTGAGGTGAAGCAATTTTAAAAGTATGATGTAGTAGTGGTACAGTAGTAGTAGATATACAGTAGCAGTAGAGGTACAGTAGTAGTAGAGGTACAGTAGTAGTAGAGGTGCAGTAGTAGTAGAGGTACAGTAGTAGTAGAGGTGCAGTAGTAGTAGAGGTACAGTAGTGGTAGAGGTACAGTAGTAGTAGAAGTACAGTAGTAGTAGAGGTACAGTAGTAGTAGTAGTGGTAGTGGTACGGTAGTAGTAGAGGTACGATAGTAGTAGAGGTACGGTAGTAGTAGAGGTACGGTAGTAGTAATAGTGGTACGGTAGTAGTAATAGTGGTACGGTAGTAGTAATAGTGGTACGGTAGTAGTAATAGTGGTACGGTAGTAGTAATAGTGGTACGGTAGTAGTAATAATAGTACGGTAGTAGTAATAGTGGTACGGTAGTAGTAATAGTGGTACGGTAGTAGTAATAGTGGTACGGTAGTAGTAATAGTGGTACGGTAGTAGTAATAGTGGTACGGTAGTAGTAATAGTGGTACGGTAGTAGTAATAGTGGTACGGTAGTAGTAATAGTGGTACGGTAGTAGTAATAGTGGTACGGTAGTAGTAATAGTGGTACGGTAGTAGTAATAGTGGTACGGTAGTAGTAATAGTGGTACGGTAGTAGTAATAGTGGTACGGTAGTAGTAATAGTGGTACGGTAGTAGTAATAGTGGTACGGTAGTAGTAATAGTGGTACGGTAGTAGTAATAGTGGTACGGTAGTAGTAATAGTGGTACGGTAGTAGTAATAGTGGTACGGTAGTAGTAATAGTGGTACGGTAGTAGTAATAGTGGTACGGTAGTAGTAATAGTGGTACGGTAGTAGTAGAGGTACGGTAGTAGTAGTAGAGGTACAGTAGTAGTAGAGGTACAGTAGTGGTAGAGATGCAGGAGTGGTAGAGGTGCAGTAGTAGTGGAGGTACAGTAGTAGTAGAGGTACAGTAGTAGTAGAGGTACAGTAGTAGTAGAGGTACAGTAGTAGTAGAGGTACAGTAGTGGTAGAGGTACAGTAGTGGTAGAGGTACAGTAGTGGTAGAGGTACAGTAGTGGTAGAGGTACAGTAGTGGTAGAGGTACAGTAGTGGTAGAGGTACAGTAGTGGTAGAGGTACAGTAGTAGTAGAGGTACAGTAGTAGTAGAGGTACAGTAGTAGTAGAGGTACAGTAGTAGTAGAGGTACAGTAGTAGTAGAGGTACAGTAGTGGTAGAGGTACAGTAGTGGTAGAGGTACAGTAGTGGTAGAGGTACAGTAGTGGTAGAGGTACAGTAGTGGTAGAGGTACAGTAGTGGTAGAGGTACAGTAGTGGTAGAGGTACAGTAGTAGTAGTAGATTGAGGTACGGTGAATGGTTTAAAATGAATAACAACAGTGAACGGATCTGGTTACAACAATGCCTAAAGATTAACTGGTATCACCTAGGTTATCACAGACTTCTCTCCTTCGGCCATACTTTGGTATATTGGCGCCAATCAACAGTTTCATCTCTGTTTACATTACACCAACCTTCTTTTTCTGATCCTTTTTTTGTTTTGTTTTGCGAGGCTCTTCTATGTGGTAATACATGAATTCATGTTGTAGGTACGAGTTTCATAATGTTGGTAAAACCATGTTAATTCCTGAGTTGGACAACATTTTTCATCTGGAGTTTGACCAGTTCGTTGAAGGCAATATCTTGTTCAGCACCTCCAAAAAACTTTTCACTGCCAACATTGAAACTGGGAAGATAGAAAGAATTATCGGAATCAGTCGATCCCCTAACTCTTATATGGAAGGAGACTCATCTGTTGCTGCGTTCAATAACATCCGAGGTTTCACTCACAAGTCGCATTCAACACTGATGGTTGCAGACAGTAACAATTACGTTCTAAGAACTGTCAACAGGCAAACAAATGTGAGCTCTTATTTGGCAGGTCAACCCATGACACGAGGTGCTAGAAATGGAACCTTTGAGAATTGTGGGTTTGGGGTTTTGATTGCCGTTGCCACATTCGACAACTCAACTTTCTATGTTACACAAGCTACTAGCAGTGCAATAGCTATGGTTGACACCATCAACAGAATGGTTTCACACATCCCAATGGCTGCTACTAATCATTTTGCACTCAGACTGGAGTTGGCCGCTAAATTAGTGTATGTCACTACAGATGATCACCTAATCTGCCTGAATAAACAACTTGCCAATCCCAAAATAATAGCTGGTAGCCCATCTATCACACCAATGGAAACTAGAGATGGTCCTGCTATTGGTGCCCAATTTGGTAGGATGTTTGACGTCGTCAAGTTAGACAATGATACATTTCTGGTCTCAGACACATTTGGTGGGGCATTCAGAGTGATTGATGTGAATGGAAATGTCAGCTCTATATGTGATGGTCAGTATACCCAGAATTCATCACTGCAGACCAGAGCTACCACTGGTAGTATAACTCACTGTTCTTTTACCAACATTCATGGACTCATGGTTTACAATTCAACAACAGTTCTGGCTGCAACCTACGGAGACATCATTGCACTAACTGGTAAGTGATGTACAAAAGTTTACGTCAGTCTCATAGATTTGAGAAACAAACTGCAACTGAGGAACCATATTTATTTATTTTTTTTTGTTCCAGTTTTCTCCGGATTGCTTCTCTAGTAAAACCATTGATGTTTCAAAAATATCCGGTGTATCCAGCAAATGGAACAATTTTTTATACCTTGTCTTTGCAGTGCTTGTAAAATATGATCCAAAAAATGATTCAAGTTAATGCATTTGTGTTGCGGAAATGTACAAAAAACTTGGCCAATGAGAGCATAGATAATTTATTTTCTACTCTAGTTACTGGGGAAACCTTACCAGTTGTGAGTGGCACAGCTTCCGTAACATTACCAACTACAGCTGTTGATACCCAAACCACCACTTCTTCGTCTATCATGACACAGCCTGTGCCTCCTGCCACTATCCGGACGCCCGTTACTAATCCTACGAACTCGAGGACCCAGGCGACTACTCCTACCAGCTCGAGGACCCAGGCGACTACTCCTACCAGCTCGAGGACCCAGGCTACTACTCCTACCAGCTCGAGGACCCAGGCTACTACTCCTACCAGCTCGAGGACCCAGGCTACTAATCCTACCAACTCGAGGACACAGGCTACTGTTCCAGATACAAATCAGGTGACACCCAGGAAGACTACACGCAATTCAGGTGCATTTCATTTTTGAGAAAGTTATTTTTTCAATTTCCGTTAGGAAGCCGTTTTCCTCTATTCCTCAAAAATATTCAAGAAACTTAAAAGTATTGTTTTTAACCTCCGACTCCTTGCAAAGAGTGATTTCCTAGTTACTTTCACAGTCGTAATATTGGTAATCAGAAGTTAACTCTGTATGTCATCCACTAATTTTGTCAAAGTTTGCTTGCTAGGTGCGAATCTCTGCAGGTTTTGCTGCTCAGTTTAGCCGATATGTTATGTAATAACTTATCGGATTGCGCACTCACTGTCTTCAAAAAGTGTTGTAGTATTTCAATGCCTGGTTTGACCATTTATTTCCTTGTCGCATTTTTTACCCTTTTACCTTTTGCTTTGTTCTATCCTCTCATCCAACCTCATTTTTTCTTACAACTTTCTCCTCCCATTCCATCCTTTTATTCTATCACCGACCTTGCTGTCTTTTCATTTTTGTGAGCATTTTTTGCCAGCCATTACTTTGTAATACTCTTACGTTCTTATCATCACTTCTCTCTTCTTTCAACTCCTTTCTCTCGTTGTCTCATGCTTTCTACTGTTTCTCCCTTGGGCGTTCTTATGCAGTAAGCATACTTTTCAGCTTGCAGATCAGATTTTGTTATCATAACATAAATATACAACCCGTTTAATTTTTGCTAATAGACGTTAAAATTGTAGCTTTTGCCGACTAACTAGGCTCTATTTCTCTAAAATAAGCACTGGATATGCCATCTAAAAGAGAGAAGTAAATTCGGCTTTTTTTTTCAAACCGGAAATTTTTGGGTTTTATTACTTATACGATGTAAAAACCAGAAATATTTCTGGCCCACTTGCGTATTATTCTGGGCTTGTCATAACCAAAGTTTTCCGTACTAAAACAATTACACCGAAGTGAAACTAATTTTGAGATAAATCAATTAATAATCAGTATGTTATAGGTCATAATTTTCAAGTCAATTTTCTTCAGTGAATAAAAGTGTTTCCACACTAAAAATACATCTCATTTCTATTGTGGTATTTTCATTTATTTCAACTTTGCATAATTATTGGATTTTATAGATACTTATGTTCATTTTCTTTTATTATAATCAGCAATGATGGTATTTTTATGACAGCAAAACCTATGCCCAGAGGTTTCATTGATGGTTTCAAAACACCAAAAAAGAGACATCATAATCATATTATCGCTTTATTGTTATGTTATCATTTAAAGAATGGCTCCGGCCATTTTTATCTGATATGTCATTGACATGTCCTTATGAGGTGCTTCAAATATCAACTTTGTCAAAATTCAATTTATTTCGATGTTTTCTTAACAACATTATTAACACGCATGTTGTGAGTGTTGTCTCCTCTTCGAAATTTTTTGGGAAAACATATGACGTACGCAAGTGTTTTAGCAACTTAGCGAACTTAGCGCTAGACTTTTGTTTGGATCACCAAAATCGCTGAAGCATAACAGCAACGATAGTATATCTTTGATAAATAACAGTACAAGTGACCTGGCTCATTGATTGATATAACTAGTAGCAGCACTGTTAGTAGTAAAAACAGAAGTTAGCTAAAACATTTGCGTATGTCGATGTTTTCCCCAAAAGATTTTGAAGGGGAGACAACACTCACAACATGCTTGTTATTGATGTTAAAAAAACATAGAAATAAATTGAATTTTGACAAAGTTGGTATTTGAAGCACCTCATAAGGACATATCAATGACATATCAGATAAATATGGAAATGGCCGGAGCCAATCTTTAATAATATTGGTATTCGGTTCATTATTACCACAAACGCTGCTTTCATGTATCAGCCTATTAAAAACTATTGAGAGTTACTGTCAGAATAGGTATTCATCGTAAAAGTTAGATAGGATGTGAGACGGCTGCTACGGGAGGGTCTGACCTTGAAAAATTACCACCAGAAAAGGTGGCAATAAAAGGAAGTGGTCATTGGAGGAAACTGGATTGAGGGAAGAGATAAGGGGTTACCACAGAAAGTGCTACGATGAAAGAAACATGTCATAAGTGGCACCTATCACCAGAGAAGTCTACAAGTGGTGGAGATGATAGAAGGCGCTGGCAAAAGATGCTACAACATGTCTGACTATACCCGTTTCTTATTGTTTATAAGGATTAGGTCAATTAGTTTGTATCTAAACAAAAAGTAACTTTTTTTATCTGCTTTTGTTAGATATTTTCTCTGAGCAATCAATATGCACAAAAAAATTGTAGGCTGGCGAACTGATAAAGCGAGTAGGTTTTTTGGTGAAATTCCGTAGAAGTATACATGTTTTCACTTTTGTTCGCTTATATACATCACATCATCAATTGATGATCTATACTCGTAAACATCACCAAATGATAGAGTCAGACCTATTGTTGCCCTTCTCCACAGTACCCTTCTCCAGGTGTTGACTCCTTCCAAGGCCACCTCCCACATGATGGGCTACTTTGATGGGGAATCTTAACCTGTGATATCCTCCTCCTGGGATAGCCTCCTCCTGTGATAGCCTGCTCCTGTGATAGCCTCCTCCTGTGATAGCCTCCACCTGTGATAGCCTCCTCCTGTGATAGCCTTTTCTGGTGATATCCTCCTCCTGGGATATCCTCCTCCTTTGATAACCTCCACCTGTGATATCCTCCTCCTGAGATATCCTCCTTCTGGGATAGCCTCTTCTTTTGATAGCCTCCTCCTGGGATAGCCTCCTCCTTTGATAGCCTCCTACTGGGATAACCTCCTCCTGGGATAGCCTCCTCCTATTGCAGCCTCCTCCTGTGATAGCCTCCTCTGTGATATCCTCCTCCTGGGATAGCCTCCTCCTGGGATAGCCTCCTCCTGGGGTAGTCTCCTCCTGTGATAGCCTCCACCTGTGATAGCCTCCTCCTGGGATAGCCTCTTCCAGGGATAGTCTCCTCCTGTGATAGCCTCCACCTGTGATAGCCTCCTTCCAAAGTTGCTTCCTCACTTTGCCGTCTCCTCTCATGGTCATCTTCTTCCATTGTCACTTTCCTCTGTGGCCGCTTCCTCCTATCTTCTCTACCACTCACAATGCTGTTTTTGTTATTAAAAATATTTTCTTGTGAATAAATTGCCAGATTTCACTCCTGATTATCTATTAAAGCATGCCAGCATTGAACACTTTTTTGTTGAGTTTCTGAATATCCAAGTCTTAAGCAGCAGATTGATGTATTAAATAACCCTCTAGGCCTACTCAGTCCTGATTTACAAGCTTGCCAAAAAGTCATTGGCCTCAAATGCTCATCGCATCAGCTGAAATTTAGCTTACTATAACTTCTATTGATTGCCAAGTACGTCATTTTCGGATTGTGGGCGTGGTCAATTATAATAAATAATAGCCAATTTACATAAATGGACTTTCATTTTCTGCGTTTAAAATGAAATCTGATTGGGCAATTAATTTAGTCTCAGATCTACTGAGGGTCATTGCAACAGGAATAAAGAATCCTTATGAAGACACCCCATCAAAAATTGGTTCTAAGATTTAATGTTGGGCTTCACTATTATGCGCCATTTTTCATCTGGCTTGGATTTGCATGCTGCACAAATAAAACCCGAATTAGTGGTTTCTCTCAATATTGACGCTACACATATCGTAAATGAAATTATTGCTTGTTAATCACGAGGATCATCTAATACTCTTTCCATCAATAGAATAGAAATAAATTGTGCTTGCTTTGGTGAATTAGGGAACAATAAATGATAGTCATGCAAGGATAGACAGTAGTATGTAGAATAATAATAAACTAAATAATAATGAAAATAAATAGCGGGATCTGATTGGCCAAATAAATACTGTACGGCAAAGAAATAAATATTCTTCAGATCCGACGATGACGTCAATTTTAAGAAGTGTAAAATTTAGCGAGCATCTCTGGAAGAGGGGTATTTTGCAGTCTTGTAGATCAGCACTGAGTAGGCCTAGAGGGTTGTTCAATACATCAATCTGGTGCTTAAGACTTGAATATTCATAAATTCAACAAAAAGGTGTTCAACGCTGGCATGCCTGAGCAGAAGAGATTAGATATTTTTTATTTAGCGTTTAGTTTACGTGGTTGCAATGGATTTTAGTATTATCAAAGTGACTATTAGGTATAATATGTGGACAAATACTTGATTGTTCCACTTACTCGTTATCATATCAACAGTAAAATAATAATTTAAAGATAATCTTAGATTTTTTGCTGATGATAATACTAGTAATTAAAATAAACGACATTAATAATTATTCCAATCGAAGTACTGATGAGTTGAGACAATCTGTTGTTATTGTTACAAATCATGGTGATATAATGAAAAATATTAGCGTTGGTAATATTAATAATTGGTAAGTAATTTCTTGTTCTATTTGCTCACAGGCTCTATCTGGAAAATTGTGACAAACAATTAGTTTATACTATCAATTGACTTTTATTTATTATAATAATATTAAAGAAAACTTGCTGGTTATTCTTATTAAATAATACTAATAATATGCATTATTCTTTATTATTTTTTATCCTAACATATAGCCATCTATATTATTATTGGTTATGATTATAACAAGATAACATACTAATAATAATGTCAAACTAAAAAAGTTAATCTAATTTTTTTAATAATTCATATCGTGTTTTCTCTGTTTTCATTATACAGTATATGCTTTCAAACAACGCAACTCAATATCATAATGAATGAGATAATAGTCCTAGAATTATCAAGAGATGGAATAAACAGTTGCAATCATGAGATGGGAATTTTAAGAATGACACGCTGGTCAGAACTTTTGCTTAACAAATGAAACCACTGTAAATGAATGACGGGTCATGGCTATTTGTAGAAAACGGAATATAGACAGTGTCATAAAAATAGTTATTGTATATCTCTATTGCACCTAAATATTGTATGTCTCTATTGCACCTAAATATTGTATATCTCTATTGCACCTAAATATTGTATATCTCTATTGCACCTATATATTGGATGAATCCGTCAGAATTTCGAAGTGAAAATTATAATAATACACACACGCCTCCTAACTCATCTGAAACCCAACTAACTTTCCTTGATGATGAAAAGCAGTTACCTTTTGACCGGTTGAAAAATATAGAATGCGAATAGTCTGTGGTTTGAGATGGCATGGCAAGTTTGAATTCGAGCCATCCATCAAATTGATTCAAAATACTGTTTGTGTTTCAGTTTTCATTTATGTTTTGGTGGTTGAGGCATATACAAAGATGGAAAACTGACGAACATGGTTTTCGTAGTTATATATATAGATATCATTCAGCCATTGATGTTTCGCTTAAAATTTTTGATACATTTTCAAGAGAAAATAACCAATGTCACTCGCTATGTCCAGTTCTACAAACATTTGCATTCACTTTGTTATTGTGTTGTAGAAACCAACAATCCTGATTCTGATGATGAGTATGTATGAAGCGATATCTTGTCCCAATGTTTAGTATACATGATTTGTCAGTTGGGTGTCTTTGAACCTCTATTCATTGCTATGTTTTGCTCCTATTTTGCAGTAAAAAAAAACATTTGAGTTTGTCTGGTTCTAAATTAGCATTCAAGCAGTTGAGAATTATTGGTGCATTAGCCATTGACCAATGACATGTTCAATCAATTATTGGTGTATTAGCCATTGACCAATGACATGTTCAATCAATTATTGGTGCATTAGCCATTGACCAATGACATGTTCAATCAATGACTGGTGCATTAGCCATTGACCAATGACATGTTCAATCAATGACTGGTGCATTAGCCATTGACCAATGACATGTTCAATCAATTATTGGTGCATTAGCCATTGACCAATGACATGTTCAATCAATTATTGGTGCATTAGCCATTGACCAATGACATGTTCAATCAATTATTGGTGCATTAGCCATTGACCAATGACATGTTCAATCAATGATTGGTGCATTAGCCATTGACCAATGACATGTTCAATCAATTATTGGTGCATTAGCCATTGACCAATGACATGTTCAATCAATTATTTAAGCGACTGGATATATTGATGTTCAGCTCTTGGCAGGCCGCTGTCCCTATATTTGATTAAAACACTGACTATCTACGATAGCCAATCACATCATTTTTTTGGCAATATTGGTTAGTTCATCAGATTGATTGTTGTCCAACGCAATGAAACTGCTCGCTAGACCTAAACAAGAAAAGTATTTTGTGATAATTATTGATGCGTAATTCCTCAGCTACTTGAATAATGTTAATAAAAGTTATATATGATAATACTTCCCAAGCTACGCCATAAATGACAGTTAATATTTTTTTCCCGCCAATTGGATAAATGTAGATACATGAGATGAATCAACCCTGCTGTACCTTATTTATTGAATTAGGCCCAAATTATAACAGTTATATTTCTATTGCTCACCAAAACTCTGCTTATCCGTGTTTGGTTAGTTTTAGTCACATGTATCTAAATGGTGTCTTGAGGTAGCATACCGGGCAGTTTGATATCATCACTGGCGTTACATTTCCATTTTAGCTCTGTGTCAATAATCATCAATTTTGATGGCTCTGATCAACAACTGAAACTTCATTTTGTCTGTACTATTTGCTAACATTAAACCCACTCTTACGTGTTCTAGCCTTCAAAAATATTTGGTCAGGTTGATCAGCTACCAGCTACTTTTTACTAATATTTCTCAAAAAATGCTGCAAATACTCTCTGCAACATTCTTGATCGAATCTAATCTCCTGCAAAGGCCAATAAAGCAGATGATGATGAATGTTTGTTTTGTGATAAGTAATACCTACTCTCCTGGGCACATATAAATAGCAGAAAAAAAGTGGAATGTTTTTATGTAAATGAAAAACTTATTTATATATTTATGGACAGCGAACTACCAGAATACACTGCTCATGATTTTAGGTAGTCAGAAACAGAGTTTTTGTACTTATAGTGACACGAAAGCCGGAAAAAAGCAGACTACAGCCACACTATGGGGCATCGGAATAGGTGTAGGACTTCTTTTGGGGATTGCCGCTTTCATTGCCGTCGTGTTGTTAGCGCCCTCAAGGTATGTTCGTTCGTAAAATGTTTACTCCCTAATTTGAAAAACATTATTACAATTATGTTTAGAATAGCCTGCATTTGTGTCTATCAATCAATCAATCACAGAATATCCTCTTGACCGATCCCCAGTCAATGCTGTAATTGATCAGTTTAAAACTGCGCTGGCTATCTAGTAGTCTATATTCCATGTATTATAACTACATCTGGACATATAAACAAGAAAAACGTTCGTTGTCTCTGTGTGTATTTGATTCCAGCCTAATAGACGCCTAAACCATTACACTGAGAGAGATAAAAACTGCTGTGAAAACTCTTTATTAGATTAATCTAATGTATGACAGGAGATTAATCTAATGTATGACCCAAACTGGAAATTTTTGTGGTTCAAGTGTATTTAAAATGGTCTAAACAAACTAATTTTAGTGACGATCTTGCTTTGATTGATATATTTTGTAACAAATTATGCTGAAGTTAATGAGCTATACCAAAGTGCACAATAAATTGAAATGTCCATTAACTCGTTAAACATTGGTAAAAGTCGCGCTTTAAAAGCAAGGCCGAATTGTTATTTTAGCAAGCCGAGCCGTTTATATTGCTCCAAGTTATTATTTGTCTCATCATTTTTTATTTATGACTACAAATACGTTGATCGGCTATGAATTTTACTTACAACACACTTGAAAATAGACAACTACTCGTAGAAGGATAATGCATTGTTTATTATGATTACGAAGTTATACAATCAAAGTTACCAAACAAATGATAATAAAACTTATCATCCATTGTGATAATTATAACGATATATTATTATTATCATTGTTTATTATTAGCATCATGGTTGTTTTGTTTTTACTCAAAATGATTCTCCAATTTGACATTGGAAATAATTTCTCCATAATCACAGCAAAATTGGCTAGCAAAGAAATAATGTATCATAATCGATAGTTGTTGATAGTGATAGTAAATAGCACCATTAAATCTTAGAACCAAATTTTGATGGGGTGTTTAAATAGAGATTCTTTATTCCTGCTGCAACGATCTTCAGTACATCTAAGAGTAAAGGAATTGCCCAATCAGATTTCATTTTGAACGCAGAAAATGAAAGTTAATTTATATAAATTTTTTATTATTTATTATAATTGACCACGGCCACAATCCAAAAATGACATACTCGTCAATCAATGAAAGTTATAGTAAACCAAACTTCAGCTGATGCGACAAGCTTTGAAGGCCCATGAATTTTTGACAAGCTTGTAAATCAGGTCTGAGTGGGCCTACAGATTCATTTGATATATCATGCCACTCAGTGTCCTAAGTCACGTTTTATTTTTACAATTGACAAAATGGCAACAAAAATTGTTTCATTATGAAATATTGTGGGAGATTTACATGATAGTTAGCCAAGTCCACCCCCAACCCCCTTCCACCCTAAGACCCCCCTACACTCCTTGCGCTGTCAGTAACGAAGGTATAAAGTAACCCCAGAGCCCTCCCTCCTTTGTATCTACTCAAATTCCCCAAAAATTGGATGCCGACAACCCGTACCCTGTATCCATTTATATAAACATATATAACCTACCCTGGGTTACCCCGGGTCTGCTATCCCGGGTCAACCCAGAAAAATGGCTGATTCAGATAGCATGGGACCTGGAGGACTGGTTGCCCACCTCAGGAAGTTGAAGACTAAAGCTAGGAACACAGACCAAGGAAGTGAAGGCCCTTATATGGAGTGGAAGGTTTCCAGATCCTAGAAAGAGCAGGCAAAACATCCCAGTGCTATTTTACCATGTGTTCACCATTTGATTGGATTGTTTTATTTATGTCTTTTGCATTATCTATTGCCATTCGTATATGTTCTGTATTGTTGTCCGTCATTGGCTCACCCCTAATAAGGGGGATATCTCCTCCATGCATTCTATAAAAGGAGCTCTTGCGCTGCATTAAGACAGAAGTCTAGTGGATCTTATACAATATCTTTACTTGTATTGCTAAATAGAATTGTATAATAAAGTGTTTGTTAGAGAAACTCTGGGGTAGTGTGTCTGGGTCGAGGACCCCGTGAAGTGGGTAGCGTCTATTCGGAGTAGACCCCGAATTGTTGGAGAAGTTAGAGAGTGAATGCCGTTGCGTCAGTAGAGGCAGCAAAACTATTACAATATATATATACCCAAAGTTCAGTGACACTAGCTAGTGACAAATAAAAAATGTTGTCAGTTTCACAATATGGTACAGTGACAGTCTGCAAATCCCATGCTGTCATTTGGTGCACTAAAAACATTCATAGCATGCATAGCCGCCCAGCTATGCTATATGCAATATCAGCTGGTTAACATTGTGTCTCATACTAGGTGCCCGTTGGTAAGCACCAACACGGCGACTACATGCGCCAAGTCCCCACTCTGTGTATGAAACACTCTGGCTTCACTCACCTACAAATTGTAGAAATGGGGTGAGAAATACAATTTGTAGCGCCGCTGTGGTGGCTACACACGCATATGTTGGATCACCACAACGTTTGTTCAGTGATGCAAATAGGATATATTATAATAAACACTCATTATAATAATTGTTGCAAAGATAAATTATAACAATTAGTTAATTATTATACTTGTTTATGATATCAAAGATAATTTTTTATTAGCCATAATTAATAATCATTGTTTATAAATAATAACCAGATGCTTCTAAATAAAAAATACCCTCTTTGAATGAGGTATCAGAATGGACCGTCTGACAATCACTAATGACC
Organism: Cryptosula pallasiana; assembly: GCA_945261195.1. Lineage (NCBI taxonomy): Eukaryota > Metazoa > Bryozoa > Gymnolaemata > Cheilostomatida > Cryptosulidae > Cryptosula > Cryptosula pallasiana. Next base: position 7,433,997 of record OX183138.1, on the reverse strand, counting down.
AGGCCAAGGTTTCAGTATAAAAAAACCCTGAATCGTCAATTTTCGTAGTTATATTTCATCCACTCAAAAATGGTTGTCTAATAATAATTGTCTAGTCATGTAAACATCGGACAAAAAAACTGTTTTGTTGACCAACGTGTGGTCCATGCATTTAAGCGTCTTTTTCCATAAAAACATTTCCCGCAAAAAAATAGCGCATTTTTACTGCATACTGCCGTAACGTAGGTGTGTGTAGCCAAATTAAAATGAATACTCAGTGCACGCAATACCTAATTAGTGTCCACATAGTAGGAAGTAACTTCACACACCGTGCCAGTCACTCGTAGATAAAGTAAATTTCGAGCAAGTAAAATATGCAGAAATGCTCTACTGATTAAGATGAAATTTTTAAATTATGTTCTGACAACAGAACTCTCCCATCTGTGACTATTGGAAGACATTTGCTCGAGGGCATCAAGTTTTGTTATAGTTTGTCATACACTATTCGTTATACAGTGCAAATTGCAAGTACTTTTGTGTTATACTCATATATGCACTGCGTGTTATACTGGTCAGTCGCACATGTTTGCTTTTGCATGTGGTGCCTTCAACTCCATTAACAAAATGTGAGTAATTATAAGATAATTTTTTGCAACTTTTAGCAAAGACGACCAGCTAGCGCTGCAGGAAAAGAGAAAATCCGATGCTGAATCAGTTAGCGAAGCATTGAGAGAGCAAATCCGACAAGACAGCATAATTAGTTCTTCAAACAGAGATTCCATAGCTTTGGCTGAGACAAGGCTGAAAGATGCGGAGAGGAAGTTGACTTTGGTAGAAAATGCTCTTGAAAAAGTATGCGAAAAAAAAAATACATATTTGTGTTAATCCAACAAATGTTAGGTTTTATTGTGATTGTGTGCTCAGTAACTGCGATGTTAGTGTCAGTGAGTGTTAAATGTTAGTATCAATGAGTGAAGTGTTAGTATCAGTGAGTGAAGTGTTAGTATCAATGAGTGAAGTGTTAGTATCAATGAGTGAAGTGTTAGTATCAATGAGTGAAGTGTCAGTATCAATGAGTGAAGTGTTAGTATCAGTGGGTGAAGTGTTAGTATCAATGAGTGAAGTGTTAGTATCAGTGAGTGAATTGTTAGTATCAATGAGTGAAGTGTTAGTATCAATAAGTGAAGTGTTAGTATCAGTGAGTGAAGTGTTAGTATCAGTGAGTGAAGTGTTAGCATTAGTGAGTGAAGTGTTAGTATCAGTGAGTGAAGTGTTAGTATTAGTGAGTGAAGTGTTAGTATCAATGAGTGAAGTGTTAGTATCAATGAGTGAAGTGTTAGTATGAGTGAGTGAAGTGTTAGTGTCAATGAGTGAAGTGTTATTATCAATGAGTGAAGTGTTAGTATCAATGAGTGAAGTGTTAGTATCAGTGAGTGAAGTGTTAGTATCAATGAGTGAAGTGTTAGTATCAATGAGTGAAGTGTTATATCAGTGAGTGAAGTGTTATTATCAATGAGTGAAGTGTTAGTATCAGTGAGTGAAGTGTTAGTATTAGTGAGTGAAGGGTTAGTATCAGTGAGTGAAGTGTTAGTATCAATGAGTGAAGTGTTAGTATCAATGAGTGAAGTGTTAGTATTAGTGAGTGAAGTGTTAGTATCAGTGAGTGAAGGGTTAGTATCAATGAGTGAAGTGTTAGTATCAGTGAGTGAAGTGTTTGTATCAATGAGTGAAGTGTTAGTATCAGTGAGTGAAGTGTTAGTATCAATGAGTGAAGTGTTAGTATCAATGAGTGAAGTGTTAGTATTAGTGAGTGAAGTGTTAGTATCAGTGAGTGAAGGGTTAGTATCAATGAGTGAAGTGTTAGTATCAGTGAGTGAAGTGTTTGTATCAATGAGTGAAGTGTTAGTATCAGTGAGTGAAGTGTTTGTATCAATGAGTGAAGTGTTAGTATCAGTGAGTGAAGTGTTAGTATCAATGAGTGAAGTGTTAGTATCAATGAGTGAAGTGTTAGTATCAATGAGTGAAGTCTTAGTATCAGTGAGTGAAGTGTTAGTATCAGTGAGTGAAGTGTTAGTATCAGTGAGTAAAGTGTTAGTATCAGTGAGTGAAGTGTTAGTATCAATGAGTGAAGTGTTAGTATCAATGAGTGAAGTGTTAGTATCAGTGAGTGAAGTGTTAGTATCAGTGAGTGAAGTGTTAGTATTAGTGAGTGAAGTGTTAGTATCAATGAGTGAAGTGTTAGTATCAATGAGTGAAGTGTTAGTATTAGTGAGTGAAGTGTTAGTATCAATGAGTGAAGGGTTAGTATCAATGAGTGAAGTGTTAGTATCAATGAGTGAAGTGTTTGTATCAATGAGTGAAGTGTTAGTATCAGTGAGTGAAGTGTTAGTATCAATGAGTGAAGTGTTAGTATCAATGAGTGAAGTCTTAGTATCAGTGAGTGAAGTGTTAGTATCAGTGAGTGAAGTGTTAGTATCAGTGAGTAAAGTGTTAGTATCAGTGAGTGAAGTGTTAGTATCAATGAGTGAAGTGTTAGTATCAATGAGTGAAGTGTTAGTATCAATGAGTGAAGTGTTAGTATCAGTGAGTGAAGTGTTAGTATCAGTGAGTGAAGTGTTAGTATCAGTGAGTGAAGTGTTAGTATCAGTGAGTGAAGTGTTAGTATCAATGAGTGAAGTGTTAGTATCAGTGAGTGAAGTGTTAGTATCAATGAGTGAAGTGTTAGTATCAATGAGTGAAGTGTTAGTATCAATGAGTGAAGTGTTAGTATCAATGAGTGAAGTGTTAGTATCAGTGAGTGAAGTGTTCATATCAGTGAGTGAAGTGCTAGTATCAATGAGTGAAGTGCCCGTGAAGTGTTAGTATCAGTGAGTGAAGTGTCAGTATCAGTGAGTGAAGTGTTAGTATCAATGAGTGAAGTGTTAGTATCAATGAGTGAAGTGTTAGTATCAATGAGTGAAGTGTTAGTATCAATGAGTGAAGTGTTAGTATCAGTGAGTGAAGTGTTCATATCAGTGAGTGAAGTGCTAGTATCAATGAGTGAAGTGCCCGTGAAGTGTTAGTATCAGTGAGTGAAGTGTCAGTATCAGTGAGTGAAGTGTCAGTATCAGTGAGTGAAGTGTTAGTATCAGTGAGTGAAGTGTCAGTATCAGTGAGTGAAGTGTTAGTATCAATGAGTGAAGTGTTAGTATCAGTGAGTGAAGTGTTAGTATCAATGATTGAAGTGTTAGTATCAGTGAGTGAAGTGTTAGTATCAATGAGTGAAGTGCTAGTATCAATGAGTGAAGTGCCCGTGAAGTGTTAGTATCAGTGAGTGAAGTGTCAGTATCAGTGAGTGAAATGTCAGTATCAGTGAGTGAAGTGTTAGTATCAATGAGTGAAGTGTTAGTATCAGTGAGTGAAGTGTTAGTATCAGTGAGTGAAGTGTTAGTATCAGTGAGTGAAGTGTTAGTATCAGTGATTGAAGTGTTAGTATCAGTGAGTGAAGTGTTAGTATCAATGAGTGAAGTGTTAGTATCAATGAGTGAAGTGTTAGTATCCGTGGGTGAAGTGTTAGTATCAGTGGGTCAAGTGTTAGTATCAATGAATGAAGTGTTCATATCAGTGAGTGAAGTGTTAGTATCAATGAGTGAAGTGTTAGTATCAGTGAGTGAAGTGTTAGTATCAGTGAGTGAAGTGTTAGTATCAGTGAGTGAAGTGTTAGTATCAGTGAGTAAAGTGTTAGTATCAGTGAGTGAAGTGTTAGTATCAATGAGTGAAGTGTTAGTATCAATGAGTGAAGTGTTAGTATCAGTGAGTAAAGTGTTAGTATCAGTGAGTGAAGTGTTAGTATCAATGAGTGAAGTGTTAGTATCAGTGAGTGAAGTGTTAGTATCAGTGAGTAAAGTGTTAGTATCAGTGAGTGAAGTGTTAGTATCAATGAGTGAAGTGTTAGTGTCAGTGAGTGAAGTGTTAGTATCAGTGAGTGAAGTGTTAGTATCAATGAGTGAAGTGTTAGTATCAGTGAGTGAAGTGTTAGTATCAGTGAGTAAAGTGTTAGTATCAGTGGGTGAAGTGTTAGTATCAATGAGTGAAGTGTTAGTATCAATGATTGAAGTGTTAGTGTCAGTGAGTGAAGTGTTAGTATCAGTGAGTGAAGTGTTAGTATCAGTGAGTGAAGTGTTAGTATCAGTGAGTGAAGTGTTAGTATCAGTGAGTGAAGTGTTAGTATCAATGAGTGAAGTGTTAGTATCAGTGAGTGAAGTGTTAGTATCAGTGAGTGAAGTGTTAGTATCAGTGAGTGAAGTGTCAGTATCAGTGAGGGAAGTGTCAGTATCAGTGAGTGAAGTGTCAGTATCAATGAGTGAAGTGTTAGTATCAATGAGTGAAGTGTTAGTATCAGTGAGTGAAGTGTCAGTGTCAATGAGTGAAGTCTTAGTATCAATGTGTGAAGGGTTAGTATCAGTGAGTGAAGTCTTAGTATCAGTGAGTGAAGTGTTAGTATCAGTGAGTGAAGTGTTAGTATCAGTGAGTAAAGTGTTAGTATCAGTGAGTGAAGTGTTAGTATCAATGAGTGAAGTGTTAGTATCAGTGAGTGAAGTGTTAGTATCTATGAGTGAAGTGTTAGTATTAATGAGTGAAGTGTTAGTATCAATGAGTGAAGTGTTAGTATCAGTGAGTGAAGTGTTAGTATCAGTGAGTAAAGTGTTAGTATCAGTGAGTGAAGTGTTAGTATCTATGAGTGAAGTGTTAGTATCAATGAGTGAAGTGTTAGTTTCAATGAGTGAAGTGTTAGTATCAATGAGTGAAGTGTTAGTATCAATGAGTGAAGTGTTAGTATCAGTGAGTGAAGTGTTAGTATCCGTGAGTAAAGTGTTAGTATCAGTGAGTGAAGTGTTAGTATCTATGAGTGAAGTGTTAGTATCAATGAGTGAAGTGTTAGTATCAGTGAGTGAAGTGTTAGTATCAATGGGTGAAATGTTAGTATCAGTGAGTGAAGCGATTTGCTGGAACGCACGCTATTTATCCTAATGAGTCAGTTTCACAAGTTACCAATACAACCTACGGATGAAGAGACAATAAGTTGACCACAGCTCCTCATATCTTCACTGCATTTGCTGCAGTTGCAACTCCATTTTTATTGTTTCATTCGTTTTCGGAGACAAAAGATTTCAAACTTTTGTGTCTGAATACAATAAGACTAACCATGTACACCGAACAATTAGCAATAAAAATAATTGGACAGAAATCAATTTAATCAATAAATAATCATTTTGTTCGAACGTCGTGGGCCAACAAAAACTAGTTCCCTGAATAAAAAAAGTCTTCATCAAGCATTTATTTATATAGTTTGTAGGTCGCAACTAAAACTGAACACTAAATAATATAACGAGCATGTTGATTTTTTTAATTTTTATAGACCGATTTTATAACCTTAAAAATAATTTAAAATCATTGCAATCGTTTAAAATTTACTAAATTGATAGGGCAGCTTTACAAAATATTCCCGTTTATGGCAATTCAATTTTTATTTTTTTGAAAATTGGGAGTTATCTTCTTTATGATTTATTCGGTAATCTATGACGGTTTATTGAATAATTATGATGTTCTAAACTAATGTTCCGTTTCATCCGCGACGTCTCGAATTACAAACACCTAATATTATTTTTTGTATTTTGTTCGATGAACAGGCCTTGAATACTCCTAATAGTCCCCACTTTTAAGTTGTAATTAAACCCTGTTCATAAACTATTGAGCACTTCTATACATAATCTTTTTAGAGGCTCTCTCTGCTTCCGGATGCTTCTGTTTAAAGCCAGCAAAGAACGTGGACTTACCAATTGCTGTGTACAGGTTCGCGCATACTGATATAGAAAAAAACTTCTTTGGATGCATCATTATGGATAAGTTTGAGCTCTTCGCTCTGGTGATTTGACAACTCTATGGCTTATTATTTGCGCTTATTTATTTTTCCTTTTGCCTTCAGATATGCAAAACTACTCTTTGGTTTTTATTTTTTTTCTTGCAAATAAAATAATGTTAACTTACACAATTGATCGTTATTTTAACCGCTAGTAGGTTTGTGTGAGTAAGATATTTCAAATCTTAGCAATTTTTGTATAAGCTGCACTATTGTTTAACGTGACCTTCAAGAAGTTGCAAGCCCGTCACCAATAAAGCGTGGCAATATCACTTGAATGGTTGTTGTAAACCGCTCTGTTTCTCAAGGGAATCTTTAATTTTCATTTGTATTCTCAGTTGACTCGATGAAGCACCTTCAAATTAGCCCTTGGTATTGAACTGATGGTATATACATATATATTACTTTATTGGCATAAATACCATTTTCAGAAAAATTGTTGGTCATAAAGTGCCAAAACTATGTGAAAAACATCTTTTCATCAATTTGATCATTTATCAATTTTTGACATGATGATAGATTAAAAAGTATGCAAGATATAAACAAATACTCATGGTGAGTTTTAACAAAAAGTACTTCACATCACTGCATTTAATATTGCTTCTCTTTCTCTAATGATGCAATCTAACAACGCAAGACTCGCTACAAGCGCACTTGTATGTAGAAAAGAACAAAAGTTTATACACTTTGAAGTCATTCTAAAATGAGGGTAGACTTCACTATTATCAAGCAGTGGCCGTCTGTGTTGGTTTACGCTTTCCATATTGTTCAGAGTGAATGATTGTCAAAAATAAAACAATCTCATAGGTTAATAGGTGTTTTAAGTCAGATCTGTGCTGTTAGCTAAATGCTTTTTGTTGTTTAATTTAACCCAATCTTCAAGCACAACTCAACTTATACTGTTGCGGTATAACTTTTGGTTCTGACCTGTTGCAGCTAAGAACAAAATGTCAGAAAGTTTTCAGTTACATCAGTGAAAAAGTGAAAAAGCAAGGACGGGAGGAGGGATGACAACAGTGGGATGAAAGCAAGGACGGAAGGAGGGATGACAACAGTGGGATGAAAGCAAGGACGGGAGGAGGGATGACAACAGTGGGATGAAAGCAAGGACGGAAGGAGGGATGACAACAGTGGGATGAAAGCAAGGACGGGAGGAGAGATGACAACAGTGGGATGAAAGCAAGGACGGGAGGAGGGATGACAACAGTGAGATGAAAGCAAGGACGGGAGGAGGGATGACAACAGTGGGATGAAAGCAAGGACGGGAGGAGGGATGACAACAGTGAGATGAAAGCAAGGACGGAAGGAGGGATGACAACAGTGGGATGAAAGCAAGGACGGGAGGAGGGATGACAACAGTGGGATGAAAGCAAGGACGGGAGGAGGGATGACAACAGTGGGATGAAAGCAAGGACGGGAGGAGAGATGACAACAGTGGGATGAAAGCAAGGACGGAAGGAGGGATGACAACAGTGGGATGAAAGCAAGGACGGGAGGAGGGATGACAACAGTGGGATGAAAGCAAGGACGGGAGGAGAGATGACAACAGTGGGATGAAAGCAAGGACGGAAGGAGGGATGACAACAGTGGGATGAAAGCAAGGACGGGAGGAGGGATGACAACAGTGGGATGAAAGCAAGGACGGAAGGAGGGATGACAACAGTGGGATGAAAGCAAGGGCGGGAGGAGGGATGACAACAGTGAGATGAAAAGTTGACGAATGATGGATGGACTAAACTGGACAAATTGAAGGTTGTTAAAATTAGTCTATTATAACAACGAAAACAAAAAGGATATTCCTAGGAATGAATGCGGACAGACATGATCTGAACACAGACAAAAAATGGGAGGACAGGAGTAAATGCAAAGACACCTGGATAGAACGAATTGTAAACACCTAAAATGAATATTAGCAAGCCCAGATCAAATATTGTTCATTCTAGGAAATGTTTATACCCACCCATTATGGCGCTGCGTGCTTTTGTTTTTGTTGTCATTTATTGCTTCTACATTTGATTCGTATTCCAAAACTGGCATGTTCAACGTACTGATACATGGAAAGTATTTTTGGTTTTATCATTAATCACATCATTCAAATTTTATCGCTATTGATTGGCCACAGTTGATAAAGTTGTTTTTCTCAACTGGAAGCATTAGAATTAAATTAGTTACTTCTAGTAATGGGGTCCCAGCAGAGAAATTTCTCATTAGTATCCAACTGGAAGTAATATGGTTTATCGTCAAACTTATCATTAAAAATCACGACTCGCTTGACTATTTTCCTGATTCGAGACATTATAAGCAGTTGATATGACAAAAAAACGATGTTGTTGAGGAAGCTCAGAGGATCAATATAGCCTTTAAATTTTTTTCCTGAAAATATTTTGGTTTATTCATGTCAGAAACATAGATAAAATATTATGCTCATAAGTACTATCATAGTTTCGTATTTCGAATTTGATTAAGATTTCCAACGCTAGAGGTGCACCCTTGTTGCGGTCTACGTCCGCAGTAGCGATGTACTAAGGTGCTATATGTAAATGGAGCATCGTCAGTATTGTACACCCCATACTCATCTACTGCTCAAGAATCGGCGGCTTTCATAATTCTGAATGAAAATCTAAAATTAGTTAGTTTTTGTTGATATCAATGACATCATAGCATGAGGGCTTCAATCTCTTTACCATTAGCTTCACCGATAACACTGCCCCATCTTATAGGCTAAGTTCAAGCTATTGCAGTTATTATTACTGTGATACCCTCTATTTCTGTGGAATGTTTGGAATTTGTGGTATTTTTAAGAAACTGGTAAGGCCTCAGCAGCAAGATGAAGGCTGTGGCTGTAGTTACACTGTTGACGCTGTTCCTTATAGAAAAGGTAGTTTTTGTCTTCACCATGTCTCATATTATCCAATTACACATTTCTTTACAAAGATTCTAGTTCAACACCATATCAGCTTCCCGTATCATTCACATGTGAATGTTGTCATATCTTCTCTGTTGTCTACTCATTAATTCACTGTTGTTTAAATTATTTTGCAGAGCCTGGGCTTTGCTGCGTTTATACACAAGGTCAATGGGTAAGTGGTGCAACGAAATATTTGTTATGATTTCCAGTTCAATTTTTATTTATTCTCTCCCCAGTGCATATTCTTAATGTTTTTTTCCGTTTTCCTTGTCTAAACCGCCTGTCTGCTTTATTTTGCTTCCATCTCACCCATATGCATTTTTTTCCATGCCCACCACATAGGAGAAGAAGGGACTCAACGACATTAGAAGCGTGTTGCTCACTCCTTTCCTTTTGCGGGTGGTATATTGAACTGGGGATGTTTGATCAATGATACACGATTTATTCTTCCCCTGAATGATACCTGGCCTGGAATGATACCTGGCCTGGCCTGATAATTACTACTCATTCTTTTAAAATTATCATTTGTCCCATGTATTTGTCCCATGTATTTGTCCCATGTATTTGTCCCATGCATTTGTCCCATGCATTTGTCCCATGTATTTGTCCCATGTATTTGTCCCATGTATTTGCATAAAACTAAAAGACTGGCGCTGCGCCAACAGACATTGACTCTTGTTTTGAGAACCACTGAGGGATTGTCTTTCAGTAGTTTCTTTAACTGATCTATGCTAAAAAAACCTTATAACATGTTTACTCAGAAACAATACTTGTTTATTCATAGCCACGATCTATTATTATTTCTACATCACTTATTGATTCTTAATTTTCGTCATTTAGCAGTTTTAGCACTTAATTACATGAAGCGTTCTCTTTTTTTTAAACTTACATTTATAGGTGCATTTGCAGGCTAGATCAATCCATACAGTAAACTAAATAAATATTATTTTACGAAATTTATTTGATGCAAAGGGATCTCTAGCAATGTTTTAAGTGAATTGGCACAAAACCATCCTCATGAAAAAAATAAAATTAATTTGCGAAATATTTTTATAGGTCGCAAGCACTACCGGGTCCATCACAAAAAATTAATATATATGGGTGACTTTTATTTCAAAGCAGTTCATTCCCAGTATTATCATTTTATCATTATTTATTAATAATATAAATCATATATCTTGTTTATTATTGATTATTATGATTATCATGTGTAATAATATTAAATTGTAAATAAATTGATCATTAAATAAAACGCGGAGCTAATTTGTTGAAACGAAGATAAATATGTTATGGTTAACCAAGAATGAATTGCTTCAAAATAAATGTCGTCACTCGGACAAGTGTAAAAATTTTTAATCCCTGATGCAGTGCGCAACGACTATTTGCTAATCTTCGTAGCATCGTTCTATGAGCATCAGTAAGAAATCAATCGTTGATGAATTGCTTACACACGCGAAAATAATTATGCTCACTTCAAGGCACACAAGAATTTTATATCTTCACAATCTGATCCGGGTCAAAGGTTATTATTTCTTATTATTATATAATAAAATGTAAACGCCTGGTTCGAGTCATTCGGCACCCACCGATGTGGATCCCAAATATAATTAATAGCATCCTGCGAGTGCACCTGATACCTTTTTTATACGATATTTAATATTGCTGATGAGTGATTGCTTGTTTTGTTGTTTATTTGTGGTTTGCTGGCAGTCTCCTTGCAAGTCCTTAGCTCGGTCCTTGCAAGGAGTTTGGTTAGTTATTTAATCAAACTCCTTGGTCTTTGTTTGGGAAGTAAAAAGTGGTTCCGTTTTAGCGACTTTCCTGTTTAGCCTGCCAGGTGGAAACCAATTTTCACTAAGTGTTGTTGCTGATCTTTAACTGTTGACAAACTGAAAATACAGTTTTATTACATACGTAAAATCCTGCAAATAGCGAAGTTTGTTTATTTCGACTACTAAGCTTGTTTTGAGATCTAACTCATTAAACTAAATACTACATCCCAGCTGTTTTCAATGTTAGATGATGCTCAGCAAAGTGCCCAGGTTGCTTCAAAACCATTCGTAAAGTTACTAAAGCAATTCCGAGTAGATTAGGAGCCACCGTAACATATAGTAACAATATTTTCTGTGGTTGCTCCTATCATTTGTATAATTCTTATACATAGTTTGTGATTTGAAGTAATAATAAGTCTCCATGACTATTATATGATGGCTCGTAATGTTTGATGCTTTCGCTTCCAAAAGCACATTAAACAGTTTTTCGCTTTGTAGACCTAAGTGAAGTAATCAAAGTGTGGTCAGCCGTGTTCAGCGCTATTTCATAAAAGGACCACTCCACTGGAGACCAATTTCGCAAAAGCTCATATCAGTCATCATTGGCTGAAATAGTTTTTGTGCATTTATTCAATATTTGTAGCATAACTTTAAAGTTTTTTTGCAGCAATGCATGTGTGAGCATCCCTTGTTTTAGTCTAGCAAAAATTTTTATTTTATTAAGTTGAGTTTGGCAGTAAAATTTTGTTTGAAACTTTTAACCGTCACTGGAGCCAGGAATGAACAAGGAATCATCCCCCCTTCAGAGGGATAACTCTATATTTAGCAGTACCGGGCATTGAGAAGTTTACTGATACGTTTACTGAAGATTACGTCCCCTATAATACAAAACCCTTGCTCTCATTCCAGTGAGTTTACGTGACTTTTTGTAATTGTATACCGGGCGCACAGTCGCGTTATTTACCATCTATATGGCAAACACCCAAAATATGAAGTGTCACTTGGTTTGTGGCAAAAAACGAAATGATAATAAAATACGAGGAATGTTTGTTATTTTACCTAGTATTTATTATTATTTATACTTTTTCTCAAGCATCTGACTGAAGAACGAAATCCCTAATAGACTATCTGAAGTAAAGCATGAATAATGTCAAAAGTAGTACGCTCATTTTTATTTAAAAAAATCATGATTAATTTCCTTGGTACAAGAAAAGTAGTTTATATTTCTTATATTTTATAATAATACAAGTGGTAAGATAAACACTATATTTCGGCCCTTATTACTTTGATTCAATTGAAATTTTTTTGTTTAAAATTCCCAGTGAGCAAGGAGACATCTTGAGCTTTCAGATGGATGGTTGTTCTAAGCTTTAACTTGTCAAAATGAGCACTTTTTCTAAGTTATAGTGTTGTCTTTCTAGCATTTGGCTCCAGAGGGTCACGTGACAAAGACAGTTGGCCACACTTGGATTATTCACTTAGGCGTAGACAGTTTGCAACCGTATTTTGCATTAAAATATTTGGGTATGTAGTGAAATAGCCTAAAAAACCAATGGCAGCGATCAACACTAACACTTCACATGACGCGTAAAAAATCACTCTACCGTGAATTGGATTTTTGTAATAGCTAAAGCGGCGAAGCACTCTTATTTTGTTGTTGTTCACGCGCAGCGTCTCTGTCCTTGCTCTCAACCAATAGAATTGCATTGTACGTTGTAAGCTGGATCGTTGTAATACTTCGATGTACTACAATCGCTGTACGTTGTATTACTATTACGCACCAATGATTGAACAAGCAGAATGAATTGTCATTAATTATGATCGAGCAGTATATTAAAAATATGGCCGTCAAAAGCAACCAGAACATCATCATGTATTATGATAGAGTGAAATTTCAATGAAATAATAAATTATTATTGCAAATTATTGCATGCACTATTTAAAAGTAATACACAGGAATGAGTAAATGTATGACATAGATGTTGTTAATAATAATAATGATGATATGTATAAAATCCGAGGTTTATTGTTTGTCGTAACTTACTTAGTTGTACTATCGACTTCTCGAATCCTAGCTACATCAATGTAAGTGATACTTTCCACGATCCTGTGTCGGTGTGGACAAATGTCATAAAGTTGTCTAGGTGCGGTCTCCGCGGTTAGCCCTCATTGGTGTGTATGTTGGTCTACAATAACAGCTTAGAGTTAGTTCCATACATGTGTAGCCGAACGGAATATCATCACTCACTTTCACTTCATTCACTCTCCATTCACTATCCCATAATTGTTGGGGTTAGTTTGGGTAGTGAGTGTCTTTTTAAGTTGATTACGTGTTGATCCATTCCATTTACTATTGAATTTTAGAGTTGATTCTTAATCTGTGTTTTTATTAAGTAATTAGTATACTGGCCAGTTGCTAGCTCCAGACTAAAGCCCTGTTTACACGGGTGCGATATGCGCACTTCGTACAAATGTGAGTACTGAAGTTCGCAGTGAAAACGCCAGCTGTTCAGATAAGCTCGCACCAATACCGGTTTCGTATCGCCTCAAAACTGAAACGGGGCCCAAGGTGTTTTCATACGGATACGGAACTAATGCGCTAAACAAACTATCGTCTTAACAGGCACTTTGGTGCGGACCAGTACCGAACCGTAGCTGCTACGAATTTTTATCGTGTTTCATAGCGCACTAGTGTAAACCGAGCATAAACTGAATTGATATGATAGCAAATCCGGGTGATATACATACATCACTCGGCAATTTGGAGTTATTTACTTAATCAAGCTAGAAAAGAAAGAGGGGACAACTTTTATTAAGTTGGTACACATTTAAATTAATAGAAATATTGAGAGTTGTCATCTCTATAATAATTTGAACTGGACAATTTTATAGAAGCTACAGGGAAATAAAAACCAACAATTTTTAACTTGACATCAATACAATAATAATAATTACTATTTAGTAGTTAATTAAATAAATGAACATCATTATCTAATATTATAATTCCTTCTTCAGGTTATGACCCTGTTAAATTTTTATTTTGCTTGAAAATTTTACAGGAATATTTTCAGCAAACATCTCACTCACATCAGTTACGCCAATTTATATCCGACCAACCATATTTTTCTGCCTTTTGTGTCATGTTCAGTTTATTTTGTCTACATTCCGAGATGCTACAGCCTTTTGATTGTAGGCAGTGGCTACAGTATTGATATCTGTGCACACAACAGCTAGTAAGTAACTGCCACAAGATCCGTCCTAAGATCCTTGGTCAAATATTGATAATTTCCCCCTATTTTTCAACACTTTTTAATAAAATAAATAATAAATGAAGAAGTTCTCTAGCACTTTGTGTCAAAAAATTGCTATTCACGAAAACCATAATTCTGCTAGGTGGCAGCGGCGTCCCACAAAAGTTATTTGCAAAGTACTTTTCTGCGACTCACCCACCACAGTCGTCTACCCACAGTTACGCGAACGGAAGTGGTTACCAAGGAAACGAGGTCCTAACAATTACTACCATTAAAAATTGTTGATGTGATATGAAAAAAACATTTTTTTACCATACAAACAAATACCTGTCATATTTTGCACTCTTTTACAAAAATATGTACTGAAGAGCCTATTTAACACACCCAATAGCCAATTATATAACTTTTGGTAGCTAATACAGAAAATTAGCTACTTTGAACAGGGCTAATTGCCATTTTGAGCATGAACAATATGAATATTGGGTGTTTGGCTGTCCTATTATTTTGAAAAATGATTTCCCGTTACTAGCAAGCAGGATCTTTGGTATGGTATTTCAATGGAGAATTTGTTGCTTATGAAATTTTTCAAAAAAATGATTTCAACTTATAGAGGTCTTTTTCATCAAAAATGGGAAGTTTTATGCAAAATTGACACTTCGATCTAATTATCTTTTCTTAGGCTGCTGATAGAAACTTAAATTTATATAATTTTGTAGCTTTAGAGGTTTTCTTGAATAATTTGTAGTCACTGAAAACTCAAAATCCATGCCAGTTTCTTCAGATAAATTTTTAGTAGGCTCTACAAAATTTCTTCATTGAAGCTTATACAAAAAATAAGCTCCGCCCCTTTATTTCGGACCTCAAATTCACTTTTATATAAGCTCCATGATTCGCGTAACTGTGGGTAGACGACTGTGTCACCCACGACTGGGAACAAGTAGCGATAGCAAGAGATCCATGGAAACCAGAAACAGCGACCAATCTGAAGATTAGGCGACATTGTTTTTCATAAAAGATTAGGGTCAAGGTCAGGAAAGTCAACCACGGCTGAAGGGGCCAGACGAGCTTATTTCCCCTCGATGCACTAAACTTTAGTAACAAGTAGTAGTATTAGCAAGCAACATGATAATAATTATTTTTTGTCATTGACAAGAAACTGATTAACCCATAATAATAATACTCCTTTTTTTACTTTGCTCATAAGATCTATAGCTTAAAATAATAAAAAAAAGAGCGACAGGAGTAGTTACAGTCAGTAGTAGTAGTAGGTAGTAGTAGAAGAAAGTAGAAGAAAAAGTAGTAGTAGTAGTTTGTTGATAATAATAATAATAATTATAATAATAATCAATATAATAATGATTGAATAATAATAATTATAATATATGAAATATTTAGCTGCTAGTGAGTGATAATCTAAAAATATTTTTGGAAAATTTTCACTGGTGAAATTATAATTATTATTAAATAATAAATTGTTGTTATTAATTATTATTAAGATTAATTAATTGATAAATAATAATACTACTAATAACTAATCTTCTTGTATATTGACTTGATCATTATAATAATAATGATTATACTCTTCATTATCATATATATTGATAAAAAATTAATTAATATAATACATGATGATCGATGTTAATAATAATAATAATAATAATTAAATCTACCATGTCTCAATAATTATTAACAATCACAAAGGAATTGTAGCACCATCAAATGCAAGTGTATGGAAACTAAGCTTTAGTGATTACTTCACTTAGGTGTAAACTTGTTGCAAGATACGGCATATATAAAAAAATTATATTAATCATGTGATAATCCTCCTAATCAAACTCTTTGGTTTAACTTTGTTAGAAGTTGTGTTTTTGAAGCAAGGAAAAATTTATATTTCAGCGAACCAACTAAGGCACCTTGTTTTTATTCTCATCTTTTTTCTTCCACTTACTACTACAACTACGTTATTTATTTTGGTTTTTACTTATGTCACTTGAAAAAAGCAATTACTGATACAGGGATAACGCATTTTTAAGTATAATCACCCAAGTTATTGAGTGAATGCTAACAATAATGCATAATAATGTTGGGACGCCACCGATCGTAACACTTGTAACGGCACAGTAACAATTCTATCAACATCGTTCTAACATTTTATGTCACATCCTATGTTATTTACCATTTGTCTGTAAGCACTATTGTAAACATGTGCATGCATCTCTGTGCAATTAAGCATGCCACTATGGACAACCCACTTCTATTACTAGACGTTCTATTAGCCAATACTAGCCAATCAATCAGGCCAGGCGTGGCCTGCTTTTGTTACCTTTTATATTTTACCCAATCCTTTGTGAACTGATTGTATAAATGTTTGTGTCAGTGCATAATAAAATTAGAGTTAACCTGACTCTCACAAGCTTTGATGACTCTCACTCTGCACAGATCAAGACAACTAAACTCAAACCGCAGATAGCATTCATAACAACCACTTGGTTCAGTTGAATATCGTTACGAACAATATGTTAGTAGAAAGTGAACAGTCAAGTCGACATTCACTGCATACGACCCATGGGTGTATGATACTAGAATGTTGTTTCACTTGATATCTCGACTCCTCGCAGCTATTCAGTTCGACCAGAAAATCAGTGGAAAGTGTGGCAGTGATATCGACTCCTTACTGTATATAGCCCCGAGCATACAACGCTGCAAATTCTGTTCGGCTAGATTAGTGTGTCGACCTCATTACCTGCCGAAACATACAAAGACATCAACTACACTGCAATAACCGTTCACTGCATTGTGGGGAGCTGTACAGGTGGAAAGCTACCTTAAGTCTTACCATAAATTCCTGTACAATAATAATCAATGATGATGTAATATTAATATAATTATTTATTCTTAATATTATTTACTTTGAATTATTGTTATTTATTACTTTGCACTATTCAAATAATTACTGTTTATTATTATCACTGTTGTGGTTGTTAATTTCTTCAGCTTCAAAAATACCTAATTTTAGTAATAATGATAATATCAACAATTTCTCCTTTTATAATTATTTTATTTACTGGTAATTATTAATTATTATCGTTAAATTTCATTGTTGTCTATTTTAGATATTCTCATTATTATCAAAAGGTTTTACACATATATTATTAATGCGCAGGAAACACAGGTCTACTGCAAAAAATTTGGGGGGTTTCGGACCATTTTGCAGAATTTCATGTTGTGTTCTGTTGTTGGTGTATTGAAGGTAAGTTATGGTCTGACACACCTGTCTTCAGGTGCTGGCCTGCTGGCTCAAAAATAATTTGGGCAGCACCCCACAAAGAAGTTACCAAAAAGTAACCCCTCTGGGCTGTCGATACTGACCTTTTTCATTCCAATCAGGCGACTGAGAAGCAGCAACAGCATGTTTCCAAAATTTGTGCTTGCGAGTGGCGTGTCACGCAAAATTCCTTGTGATAACCTAGGTCTCCTAACTAGCTAGTCCTAGTTTATGGGGGGGGGGGGGACGACAAAGGGTACTCATCTTGGCTTCAACATTGTGGGTAACTCATTACAGCTTGCGGTAAATGTTGTGAGGATACACAAGAGGGGCTTAAAGAGTTGCCGAAAAAAGTAAAGACGATGCAACCTTTAGCTATTGATTGTACTGACCGAGCGCTCTCGTTGAACAGTTAGAAAGCGGTATAACAGTGAACTATTACCGGGCGCATCATCTTTCTTTTCTTCGGCAGTAATGTGTTGTGTATCCTGAAAACACTTATACGAGTTAATACGAGTGCCCGCAGTTTCAAAGCTTAGATGAGGACTTTTTGTCGCCCCCGCTGGTTAGGATTCGCTAGTTTAGGAGACACAAGTGATCACAAAAGATTTCGCATGACGCGCCATTTGCAAGCATAAATTTTGGAAACATGCTGTTATGGTTTCTCAGGTAGTCATCTGATTGAAATAAAAAAGGCCAGCATCGACAGGCAGAGGATTTACTGTTTGGTAATTTCTTGGTGGGGCGCTGCCTAAATTATTTTTTCAGCCAGCAGGCGGTAACTGAAGACAGCTTTGTCAGACCATGACTTACCTCCAACACACCAACAACAAAACACAACATAAAATTATGAAAAATGGTCAAAAACTCAACCAATTTTCTGCAGTAGACCTGTGGCAGGAAACAAAAGGCACAACCCCACTTTCCAACATTGCTATTTCCGGAAAAAACTTGAATCGTTATAATTGCATTGCCTTGCGATCGAACCCCTTATTTATTTAAATATATGAAGCGTATGAGAGTGCTGTAATCGTTTTTATTTATTTTTTTAATCATTATTATTAATCACACACCCATGTATTTATTTCTACTATGATCTACCTGTTATGTAAATATTTTGGTATATAATAAAGCTGGCTATGCCTCTTCACTACTCAGAGTAGTAGGAGGAGCACAGACTAAAAGAAAAGACTCGAAACTCTACTCTCACAGCCCACTCACAGCCTTCATTTCTTTTAGGAACAAGACTGGCGTTGTAGTTATTTAAAGCATAATTATAATAAAGTGTCTACAGATATCAAGTACTAGTAAAGTAGGGAGATTGGCAGTTGTCCTCCTTAGCTGGGATACGATTTATGGTCTCCATTCGCAGTTGGACCAGTATTGTTCCTGGTAGGGAGAGTTCAGGTTTTTGTCCCTACGGTGGTAGGCAGTTGGTGAGCCAATAATCCAGATTCCTGAGAAAGGTGCAGTTGTGCCACCACCAAGCTACCATAAAGAGAATCCTCTGAAATTCCTACACATTATTTATTATTCATTATTATTTCTGCTTGGTAATAACTACTACCATTAGTGCTTGATTTTAATGTTTATGGTTTAGTAACTTGGTTTATGACAGCATTGTTGAGAATAAAAACAAAATTATCACAGTCAAGTTTATCATCACCCACATGTAGAATAATAATTGGTGGTTTTAAAATAACTATAAAATGATAGATAATGATGTTGATAGAAAATCTTGATCACAATCCAATTTAGCCCTCTACAGTCATTGCCGCATACACACATGTGCTATTGTTTACCTTATACTATGCTGACCTATCACATCACTAACAATATTTCTATTTACTGCAGGTCAGCAAACTATGTGTTTCCTCTCCCCCTTTCTGTTATTAGCATCATTATTATATACATGTGTTTTAATCATACAAATATATATCTGCATATTTCGTACATGTACTTTAACATCCATTGACTCTATGGCATCCACTACTGGTAAAAACTATTCAACAAATGATAATCATCATATTATCATTGTATTATTACTAATGTTCAATAGTTATTTGATTTCATTATTCAACAATGCTGTGGTGTATCTTCCTATTAAATACTCTTTAGAGTTACTGTCAAAATATGCAATCAAGACAAAATTGTTATTAAATGTCATGAGGAATTGGCCACAAGAGGAGCCTACGATGGGAGGAGGCAACCACGTGAGGAAGCGACTCTGGGAGAAGGCGACCCTCGGAGTGGGTGGTGTCGAGAGGAAGCGGCCACAGGAAGAGGCAACCACTGGAAAAGGCTCACATTGGAGGGGTCTTCCACAGGAGACCACAAGAGAGAACTGGGCTGGGGAGAATGACAACAGTATGCCTGAGTATATTCATTTATAGTTTTTTACAACGGGTAAGCCAGCTAGTTAACTATATTGACGGTTGTTGAATATAGTCTCTAAAGTTATTTTTTTCCCAATTGTCTTGTTTATGTATTGTGTGTCACAGAATAAATGGACAAAAAAATATTGTAATTTATTTCAATGACATTGAACTGCTCAGTGCTTAGTAAAAAAACAACTAAAAGTCGCGAGTGCACTGGAGATTTATGATCAATAGAGTGAGCCAAGAAATCGTTCATATGCTTATAAATTTGAGCGGATTTCACAGAGCGTTTCGAAGGCTTGCAAAAAATTCAGACTTTTTGAAAAGCATTCAGATGGTTTGGGAAGCTTTTAGACTGTTTAAAACGTAAAACACAATGTGTTTTGAGCCACTGTAATATTCGGTATGCATTCAGATCCGAATCTCATTTAGTTACAATTTTAGTTTAATTTTTTTACCTTCATCATGTTCAGTTTAGTTATTATCACACACAATGCAACAATCAGTTGTCTGTTCATTATTATTGATGATCAATTAGATTGGTTTTCATTATTATTATTAATAATAATCATGCCCAGTATATATCTAGTAAGTAATAAATAAAGATGAATAACCTACTATTCTAATTTGTATTAATTAAAACTTCCTCATAAATGACAAAAACAATGTTTATTATCGAAATTGTAACAACAATAATGGTAATTTTGTTGCAAATAATGTTAATTTGTCCATCAAGAAACCACCATTCTCACTACTTTACCGATGATTTCACTTCTGGATAAGTTGTGGATGCTCAGTTTCGCTATGAAAAAGCTAACCACCAATTAATGTTATAGGTAGTACCCGTAGGCATCAATACCTTTCTAAAAGCACTTATAAATCTGTAAACCTGGTACCACAGTAACTGCCACCACAGTGATTGGTATCGAAATGCGAAACAGACACTGCTCTAAGACACAAAAGTGCTTGTATTGCAATAATGTGCAGGATTTCACTGTGGGGGTGTGAGTTGGTAGCTCGGCCTACCTGCACAACCTCCAGAACTGTGATGGCAATCTATGTCTATCGCATGTGCAATACAACCCGCCCACAGGTCGACTAGTATCCTTGGGAGTGGTACATGACCATCCTAGTTTACTGTCTAGCTGTCGGTTGCGTTAGCTATTTCAGTGTGCAAGCCAGAGGCCGAACTTTGAAGGGCAAACTAGTCAGAGCTAGGTTCGGCCAGCAGAGGTTCAGGCTGATCTGCTTATGTATTACTACTCGAGTAATAGAGCTTTTGTCGTACGAGCATGTACTAGCGCAGTGAAGTTATTATTGTTAGAGAACAAAGAAACTTCTGAGAGTGTGCAGCTGACTCTGACTTTATTATTCTCTGACATCATTATTTATAATAGTGGTCATGTAATATAAAATAGAAAAGACAAAACAAGCCACACCTAACACAAGTGGTTGGCTAGAATGGGCTAATGAACAGATAGTGGGTGTAGCTAGAGTAAATGCTTGATTAAATGCTATACAGTATATACAGTGACATAGAACGAATTGCCCTAAAGCGCAGGCATAGAACTAACAATGTAGACAGTGTAGGTAATGTAATGTGTAATAGAATGTAAGTAGCGTCGACGCCGTCCGTCACAATAACCCGACTTTAAGGAAATGTCATCGAAGTACTGTCAATATATCGGCTCAGAAATTGCTTCCATGTGTTCATCTATTTTTTCACTGGTTAAGAATAATAATTGCACCATTTATTTTTCTTAAACTAAATTGGAAGCTGGTGATTAAAAGTCTAAACATTTTGTGAAATACACTTTACATAACAGCATTTACAAAATTTTTGGGTTTGAAATTTTGGAAAAATATTCTATACTCACAGATCAGATGAGTCGGTCAGTCATCGTTTGATAACTGATGTTTTTTCCACCAGATAATTATGGTCTAGGCATTCAAATTTTTATGATTTTTCCCCTGTATTTGAAAATTTTGGATTCTTTGGTAAAATGAAGATGTAAAATAAAAGAAACCACCGAATCACAAATTTATCTTGTTAATTGGTCTGGTTTTCCGCGAGCAAAACCCTTAGTATTGTTATAAGTTTCATTCACAAGCTGTTGTATTTTTCTCAAAGGACATGACGGTTCGTCCTACACAAAAATTATGTTGTGGGTATTTTGTGTTTTATGCCCACTTTATCTATTCTGTTTTTGTTTAACCTATCAACCCTCCCCACAGCCTATCGTTCGTCTAATATGATTGTATTTGCTTAGAAATATTCCCAAAGTTATATTTCTATTAAAATTCTTATCTTACAGTTTCGTTCATTTGTTGTCTCTATTATATTTTTCATTTTTTGCTTTTAGTTGTCGCATTGAAAAAAGACAGTATTGTCAAGAAAAACACACTAATACAGTAAGCCGATGTGCTGGTTGTTGCGCTTGCAGATCAAAAATAGATTAAAAGCATTTTAACCTATTTTTAGATGAGACACACTTCATGGAAGTCTGGTCTTCACTAAACCTTGTTTGAGTTTTGTTTAGTCGTGATAAAATTAGGCTTGTGCAACGGAGTGAAATATTCTATGAAGTGAGCTTGTACTCTGATTAGCAGGTATGGGGTGAATACGTTGGTGGTCAGGGTCAACTGCCGTTTTGAACAGAAATTCGAGTCAAGCAATAATATTTCAAAGCGGTAGTATATAGACTACCCACTTTGCACATTTTTTCTTGATAGTACTAATTAATTAATGTATATCAATTCGCTAAACTGAACTAGAAACTTAATATTATTAATAATGCCCGGTCACCACTGGTATTGATGTTGATTGCGTTGTATACACTTGATCAAACGCTTACGCAGTAACCTGTATACCATAGCAAATAACCTGTAGGGGTGGCACATAGGCCTATTATTCAGATTTGCTTATTATTATTCTTAAAAACAGTAAAACATTAGACATGACTATAATGAAGAATTATTCATCTTATCAGTATTATTGATTAATGCTATTATCAATAATTATTAACTAATATTGTCTAATAATATTAAACATTTGTTTGTGAATAATCAAAAATGGTTTCAACTATTCATAAGATTATTTATCCCACTCATAATAATTCAGAAACCCCATTGACCATTGTTGAGTGCCATAAAAAACATGTCTCAATGAGCAATTGGGGCTCAACGATACCAGATGTCAAGTTATGGTCGTCTCTCAAGATGTCAGACATTTCCCAGTTATAAATCTAGCAACACATTTTAGTGTTTGTCAATAATGTAGTAAACAACAGTATCATAGCAATTAATTTTCATTAAAAAAAAAACTGTAAAGTGGGCTGGCTTTAGCTACAATTAGTCAACATGTATATGACTTAATGTTAAGAGAGATTTTGTTAAACGGTGCTCGTTGACAAGGCCTCAACAACTGTCCGCGATTACCTTATGCTTAGGTTATCCAAAAGCACCCTAACAGTGGATTTGTCAATTTATTACTGATTTGTTTGAATTAATTAAGAATGTTCTATATTACAATCGTTTGTATTAATGGCAATAGCATCATTAGTTTATCATTTTGTCACTACTATTGAATAATATTGTCATTTGTGTTTATTGCCATAAAGGCTCCTTCATGTATTCATCTACTAACTATCCTTGATAGTTACTGTCGAAGTATGCAATCATAACCTAACTGCAGTGAATAATTTTTATACTGGGGAGTCATGGCGAATGAACAAACTAAAACTTAAACATATAGAAACCAAAGTTTAAAGTGTGAACTCAGGCAAGTTTTTAACGTAAACAATATATAACTTATGGCAATTTCTTTAAAAAAAACTACTTAGAATGGTAAATAAATAAGTGGGAACAATGGACCACAAAAAGAGGTGACCTACCAAGAAAGAAGGCTACCACAGGAGGAGCCTACCAAGAGAGGAGCCTACCATGGAAAGAGGCTACCATGGGAGGAGCCTACTGAGAGAAAAGGCTACCACGAGAGGAGCCTATCAGGAGAGAAGGCTGCCGTGGGAGAAACCTACCAAAAGAGTAGCCTACCAAAAGAGGATGCTACCATTGGAGAAGCCTATGTAGAGAGAAGCCTACATAGAAAAAAGCCTAACAAGAGAGGAGGCTACCAAAAGAGGAGCCTATCAAGAAAAGAGCCTACCAAGAAAACTGCCACCATGGGTAGAGAGGACCATACGAGAAATAGACTGGGGAGAAAAGCAACATATGTGCCTGACTTTGCCCATTCATTGTTGTTTAAAGTGGGTAGGCCAGCTGGTCTATATGCACAAAAATGTAAAACATCTGAATGTGTGTATGTCTTTTTCCACGCTCGTGCGCACCTATTTTACTATGCTGGTAGAGGTAAAAACTACTGTGCGAATTGCTATTGAAACCAAGTTTTTCACGTTGTCAAAATGAATTCGTTTGCAGTCATGGGAAGATGTAGGGTGACATCAGTCTAAAATTTACTAAAAAAAAACAACGAAATATTGCAATGTTTCAAGTTTGAAGACCACTCAGTGTTGTGCTAAGTTGCCAGTCATTTAGAACATCTGCTTTGTGTATCTTAATGGGTTACATGCGTTTTGGAAATTGCGTTCTCCTGTTTAGTCTTCACTAAAACTGTATACTTTTTTGAAATAATTATTACATTTACTAGCTATACTTGAATAGTTTTAAAAATTATAAAATATCGAACATTTACTTATTAACTATAGAAAAGTTACCGTTAATTAATGTTTGAAAAAGTCAGCACTAAAATTTTGGTATTAAACTGTTTACATTAAATGCTGTTGAACAGCACCACCTCTTTGACTGTTGATGAATAAAAGTATCAAAATAGAGTGTGTAACACCTGTAAAAGAGTGTGATTTATTCATAACAGGAAGTGCGGGTGATGATTAGCATTAAAAAACCAGTATGAAACTACAACTTCCTCTTTGTACCAAAACAGAAGTTGGCCAGGGATTGGAACGAATATAGACAGGAATGAACGTGGACAGGAATGAATGCAGGCATAGTTAAAATAGTTGTCGTCACCTCCTGGAATGAATGTCGACAGACCTGGAAATCTTGTCAGCTATGCTATAGAAAAGAAAAAATTCATGCCCATTTGTTCCCAGCGACATATTAAATATCATTTTGGTGTTAGTTCCAATAGTTGTCTACTTTGATAAAAAACGAGAACTTTTACATTTGTGGATTCAACGGCAAAATTTCAGTTTATGATTCTTTTGAATTCCCCACACGTAGGGTAGTTGGTGAATAGTCATTGAGACCGCATCAATGGGTGTCGTCTATTGGAAGTTCTTCTGTGCTTAAAACATAGACATGTTGATTTTTTAACAAACGTCTATAAAAACTCAATAGCTAAGTCAAACCCTCTCACATTTTTTTTAAAAATAAAATTTAATCACAATGATACTATTGTTCGTTATACTATTTATATACGCCGTCATGTATTGTCACGATTCAAACCGGAAAAATTAAGTGATACGAAGTTGACTCATTGGAATTGCTTTCAATAATTGTCGGTTCGCACACTCAGTCAAGGTCAGTTCTGCTTAGGGATATACTACTGCATATCTTCAATATGGCTACCTCCCTGGCTTGTCACTTCATTGCATTCAACCCAAATTGTCCAAGGCTACATGTTTTTTTTGCGCTCAATGACCAGGTTTCCGAATGGTATTATTTAATGGGGTTGTAGCATTGAGAGTTATCTCCCTTTGAACTTTTTACATCCAACAGGAAACGGCTATCAGTCCTAATATATAATATAATTGATTTAGGCAGACTCTTCCAAAGTTTTTTCCTTGATAGCTGACACAATGTCAAGCAATAACTTGAGATTATTTTGAAGGACAAGAACATCAAATTTACCTGCAAAAAGAGGGATTTATATTGTTGATCATTTTTTATAATTATTATCGTCATCGTCGTCATTATGATTGTAATTATAGCCATTATATTATTTTTTAGTCATTATTGTTATAGTTCTTTTTACTGGTTTTATAATTAGTCAGAATTATACTTGTCGTGTTAATGATTGTCGTTATAATTATTGATGGTGACTGCATGTTGCTGTGTAATTAGGAATTTGGAACGAACGTAGACAGGGATGAACGTCGACAGGATTGAATGCAGTCATAGCTAGAATAAACGTAGACACACCCTGGAATGAACATTGACAGACCTGGAATGAAAGTCGACTATGTTACAGAGAAGAAAATTTCGACGTTCATTCTAGGAAGTGTCGACATTCATTCCTGGCAACATATAAAGCTTCGTTTCGACATTCGTTCCAGAAATGAAATAAATTATCGTTTTTTCCCAAAGTACACAACTCCTGGGATGAAAGTCAAAATGACATTTTATATATTGCCAAGAACGAACGTAGACACATCTGGGAATGAAAGTAGAAATTCTTTTGTTTGTTGCATAGTCGACATTCGTTCCAGGTCTGTTGACGTTCGTTCCAGGATGTGTCTACGTTCATTCCAGCTATGTCTGCATTCATTCCTGTCGACGTTCATTCCTGTCTACGTTCGTTCCGATTCCCGTGTAATTATTATTATTTTTCATTATTGTTTATCTTTCCTAATATTGTAAAGGTTTTCGTTGTGATCTTGAAGAAACCTTACCGACACTGTAGAGAGTAGCCCGTATTATAAGTAGAGGCAATACGGCGATTGCAGAGTGCAAGTCAATTGGTAGCGATGGCTCTCAGTGCAAGGCAATTTATCTCAATTATAATGTGGACAATACGGCAACAATATCCTTTATCGTATATAGCAGTACTTGCTCGTAGACTGTATCAACAGTGCTCAATACGGTAATAATGTCCTTCATTGTATATAGCAATACTTGTAGACTTTATCAACAGGTGTTATTGATACGGTAGCAATAGTTCTTTGTTATAGGAGATCTGTATTTTCAGACAGATCCGGTTAAGCAAGGTATGCAAACTTAGCTGCACAAGCAACGTGGTCTATGTCAAACTTATTGTTACAGGCAACCCAGCCATACTAATAAGAAGAGTTTCGGATTAATAATAATATATTATTTACGAGAAGATACAAAACCTTGCAAAATAAAAAATAGTTCTCAGGTGTACAGTAAAGTCTCGACGATATTAGATCCCACTAATTACGTGTCCAAGAATAACACTGATCAACACCTCCAGAGCAACTAACGTTATCTCTAACAAACCTAAGCAGAGTCTGAAGGAGTGGGCTATCTTATAGAAAAACACTACAGTTGAAATTATACAACAATGATTGGTTAATAACAAGCAGTTGCGTTACAAGTATAATCACACCAGCGCTAGACTAAGAACATATATAATACAATTGCATAAGCAGACGCATTTGGAAAGTCGCTAGATAATTCACAAAATAATAATACCAAGTCAAAAATGGCGGCTTTCAACTGTAGGCGCTCCACAGTTACGGGTCCTGCGATCGTCTGGCTTGGCTCATCAGGTAACGATCTTGGCTACTTCTATTGCTTGTCTAACAACAGTCCATCGCCAGCTGGCATCGCTCTGGTCAAGGTCACACTGCGTATTTCCATTACAATATAATCAAAATATTATTATTATGATACATTGAAAAAATTGTTTCATAATAACTTATTACTACTCTAAATGAATACTAAATTCAAGTTTTATTATCATTTTGCAAATAGTATAGTTGGTTATTTAATTATTGATACTTGCATTTTTTCCCCAAAAGACACCAGCCAATTTATTTACACATGATGTGAAAATCATTAGTGTGCGTAGCCAAGGTTTTATTGTGTCATCAGCGATTTTACATACCTTCTAATTATCGATGGCTTCATGTGTATAGTATTCAATACTGTGGCAACAATTGTATATAATCGCTGGCTGCATTGTGTTTATTTAATAATTATCCTCTATCACAGCACTAATATGATTAAAAACTTCCATAAATGTGACCTGTTACAGCCCTGTGAACTCCGTGGGCTGTCAAGTTATATCAATGACATTGTAGTAGGCTGTTTAATCTAGTTGATGCATCACAACTCCGTATTTGTGCATTGATTTCTATATAAAATTTTTGGCAATTACCAGTTGGATCTATATCAGCGCCCTCTACAAGGGGAATAACCCCAGTCACAACCCCATTCCATTGTTAATCTCTAAGCATAGGGTATCTGAAAGCACCCTGTTTGTCGCCAAGAATGAATGTTGAAATTTTCAGGAATAAATGTCAAATTTTTCCCCTCTACAGCATAGTCAACATTCACTTCAGGTCTGTCAATGTTCATCCCAGGTGTCTACATTCACTCCAGAATTTCTGTATTCATTTCTACATTTTTGCATTCATTCTTATCGCCGTTCCTACCTGTATACGTTAAGTAGTTTCAATATTCAAGTGGACCGTAAATAGTCAGTTAATTTTCAATCTGCTCATTTTGGAAATTAATGCGTTCTCATGGTAATCGGTGTCTAATATCTTTTCCCATACCTTTGCAAGTAAGTAATAATATTTTCATTTTTTCTCATCCTTGGTCATAATCGCTGTTACTATTCATTTCAATAACTATCTTTATTTTCATTATTAGCTAGGACCCACTGCTAATGTGTTAATACTTTTCATTGCTAGCTATAATTATTATATGTAACATAATTTTTTCTTATTGCTCTTGTTCTTGATTAACTATTAGAGGCCTGATTTGTGATTGTAACAGGAGAATCATAGTGCATTTTTTTCCTATTGTTACCCCAATTCGCGTCAATTTTTGTCAATTTTCATTGATTATTAAATAATCAAGCATGAAATCACACAAGTTTTTTGACATGAAAATAGTTAATTCCTTTATGGCAAAATGTCTATAAAAATAAATTGTTTCCAGTCTTGTGAAAAGTAAATGAAAAGGCAGGGGGAACTACTTATGGGGGAACTACCTGTGAGAGAAATTACCCATGGGAGGAAGTACTTAAGGGTAGAATTCTCCATGGGAGGAGCTACCCATGGAAAGAACTCGCCATGGGAGGAACTACTCACGAAAGGAACTACCCATGGTAGAAACTACCCATAGAAAAAATCACCCATGGGAGGAACTATCTGTGGGAGGAACTACCCATGGGAGGAGCTACCTATGAGAGTAACTATCCATGGAAGGAACTACCCATGGGAGGAACTACCCATAGGAATAACCACTCATTGGAGGAACTATCCATGTGAGCAGCTATCTATGCGAGGAACTACCCATGCGAAGAACTATCCATAGGAAGAACCACTCATATGAAGAACTCTCCATGGTGAAACGCGAACATCGCAAGAGTTGGTCACAGGAACAGGTGAGTATGGGAGGAGGGTTACCACAAGAAAAAAACAATCGCAAGAGGCGACCATGGGAAAAGGCTGCCATGCATTAAGGCTCACAGTGTTAAATGCCTGCTCCTTCACACAAATTAATGTGTCAGATTTTTTCTATTATGAGTCTGAGACACCATATAATATTGTCTGAATCTGGTACACAGCGTTTAAATGTATTAAAACAGATCCAAATACAAAATTACATACACATTTGAGGTTTGTGCCAAACATAAGAGCAGTTTGATATCTACTTTTGCATAAATCGATTGGGTGTTGTATGCATTAAAGTATTAATAATTAAAACAAAAACGATGTTTTTCGGTCATCCTTTATCATAAAATATTATTTTCAGCAGCATCTTCAAAGCGGTAAAAAAACCAACAAGTTAAGGATCTTTTTACCATTATTAACTTTTACAGAACCAATACAGTACTCATTGGAGAATTTTATTGATCAATCTAGTTGAAAACTGAATAAATAGGCATATAGTAATAAAGGTGTCAGCATTAGCGATACAGTTACGTTTCTTTTAATGTAAAGAGAATTTATCACCAATGTTTGACCGTTTGACAATTTTAATTAGCTTACTAAACTTATTTTAAAGGGATAGTCCACAGAGAAAGCCAAAAATGACATTTTTTGATGCTAGTTTATTTGATATTGGATTGGTTAGGTAGCACTAATTTAATACATAAGCTACCAGAAGACAGTGATTTTCCCAATTGGGGACCAAATTTTATTGTAAAAATTTCCAAAAGTATAAAAATAGCAGTATAAAACTGTCATGTTTGCACAAATCTACTTTGAATTTCGCGCTGTTAGAAATATCGCCAAAGACTCGTTACATTGTTGTCTATAACGAGGGTACACCCCGCACAGACATAGCGTGCAATCAACTTGTGCGACATTAGTAAACCACCACGACTGAAGCGCGACTGTGAGTGACCCCCCAATATGACGGGAACGGGTTTGCACGCCTCGTCATTATTACACAGATACTTATCAGCATTGTGGCTATTTCACATTAGGCTATATCAGTGATCAGTGATGACAATAATTATCACCGACAACTTCTCCTATCATCGATCATTATAATAATGATAAGCGCTATTATTGCATATCTATTGGTATTATGTATCATGTTGTTATGATTATGAAATAAAAATATCAAAAATATTATTAGAATTTTTTTATTTAGTAATATTATTATAAGAATAATACTGTACAGGATTTCAGGGTGGTGTGGTAGCGTTCACCTGTACAGCGGCCCACAGTAATGAATGTGTGCAGGCAGTACAGCGTCTTGTCTCTAACAAGCCCAAGGCCAGCAAGTTAAACTGGTCGAACTTGATTTGCAGCGTTGTCAGCTCGTGAGCTGGACACAGCGAGGAGTTGTCACAACTGCCTTGCTTTCCACTGATTTCTAGTTCGGCAGGATGACTATGCAGGGTCGAATTAACAGGTGGAACAATCGTTCCAGTATCACACGCCCGAGGGTAGTGTGCAGTGTAAGTCGATTCGACTGACCACTTTCTACTGACTATTGTTCGTTCTGCTAATTGACTTGTCCAAGTGGCTGTTGATGTTTGTATTTGCTCAATCGGTATGAATGCACTGTCAGCATGCAATGCTGCTATTGCAATAATCTTTATGTGTTGTGTACTACTGCTGTAGTAATCTTTGTAAGAAGTCTCTGCTAGTCCACTTAGCTTGTCAGCTATTCTTTTGTGTGCGCAAGGTGCTTATTGAAAGGATTCAAAGAAGCAGTGAGAGTGCCATGTTAACTCTGGTTTATTGAATACAAAACACGCATATTTATACAATGTATGTTACATAACATTTGTGCTGCCAACATAGAACAAAAGGTAGTCACACCCACCTGGCCTGATTGGCCTAGACAACAAAAGGGGGGGCAGCACTTTGTCATGACTGAATGAATATGAACATGTGTTTTTTTTTTACTGTCCAGTGCTGCCCATACGCAATGCTATATAATATATATAAAGACTATAAAAATACATAAGTGTGTAGTAGGCCGAATGGTGATTGCATAGGCCGAACTAGTAAGTATGATAGAACATATATCTGGAATAGAATATAGGCCGAAGCCGAATTTACTGTTACTTAGTATTGTCCTTCCGGTAGGTATTCTCGTTGTTATCGTAGGATTCCCCAACAATACTACTAAAATACTAAATATTATTATTATTAATTATAATTTTATAAAAAATAACTGGCAAAAAAATTAATTATTACGGTTTCAGCAATGAATGGCCCCTAATAACTGAAAATATTTAATATTTCGATGTTTTTTTAGTAGTCCACAAAGCAAAAATACATGAATTGGGGAAACTAAGGGTGTTACAACACTGGAAAATGATAGCTTGACAATTATGACAATTCAATCGTATAAGGAAATGAACGCCGTTTGGGGTGTACGCCAATCCCGGTGACGAACCAAAGAATGTATTGCCGATATCCAAAATGCGATTTCACATTTTCCCTTATATCTCACAAACTAAAATGTTAAAAACAACAAAGATACTCCCATATTTATTGTTACTGCTATTCAAAGTTTTTATCAAAATTTAGTTTTCTCTGTTGACTATCCCTTTAAGTGCTATTGATGTGTTTATTGGACAAAACAAACTTTGATGCTTTGATTCACAAACAGTTGTTAAATGTTGTATAGTATTTGCATTTGCATATGACAGATTTGTAATGATAACATTATTACAAATATGTTATATGCAAATGAAACTACTATACAACAACTAACAACTGTCTGGGCTTTGGTTATGAACAATTTCAAGGTTTAGAAGTCGTCATCACATGTTGAGAGAAAAATATCTAAATTCAACATCCTTTTCGGCTATTGTGATGCGGTGTATGAAAATCATATCTAATAAATTGTTCAATTTCTTATTTCCATTTCAATAGCCTGTGTTACTGAATAATAATTACATCGACCAGATACTTGCTGGATAAAATCATTTCTCCTCTCTCAAATGGATGTATTTTGAAAAATACTGAGCTATTCACAGCTGTTCGAGCTGGTATTTTAGTTCACCTTGTTCTCACTTGGAAAATGTTACAGATGTTACAAGCATTGTGCAGGATTTTGTGGTAACGTCACCAGTTACCCCGGTAGCCCACCAGCACTACCTCTAGGTAGCAGAGTTGTCAGCCTGTCCAGACAAGCTTGCTGTCAGCTCGGCCGTCTCTGCGTCTGCCCTTCTGCATAACTGCTAGAAGGTAGGCCGTGATAGGCAAGAGTCTGCCAGGCAAGTCTGTCCCTCGCCTACCACTCGTCAGTCAACACTAGTGCTGCCAAACCTAGTAGGTCGTCAGAGCTGGTTGCCTTCTAGAGTAGTAAGCTGTCTGTTTCGCATTGTTCAAATATAAAGCTTGAGTGAATGTAAAGCTATCTTTATTCTTAGAGAAGAATTGTCTAGCTGTGCGTCTTGGTATACGCTACTGAGTGAGAGGCCCAGCAGCTGTATTTATGTCAACTGTTACATAACATAAGGGCGGTACTACAAGTCGTAGCCCCGAACATGCTCACACTGTACAAGGGGTATGAAAAAGTTCGAGGCTATAAATAATAATAATAAATGATGTTGACAACATCAGATCAATGGAATCGCTATATGTTTTACTATGTTTCAGGCGCCGTGCTGCGTATTTCCCGTACACTATCATCATAAGAAAATCATTTGATAATTTTGAAAATTTTTATTTATAAGAATTCTTGTTGTGTTATTTTTTTCTTGGTCTACCAAATAACTGAATGAATATCTTCATACAGAAATAAGTTGATTTTGTTTTTGATACTGGGTAATAATTAATTTTTTAAAGTTTTATTATTTTTTAGCAATGCTGATATTATTATTATTGTTTATTTATTACTATTGTGCAGGATTTCACTGTGAGTGGTAGCTCGGTCCACCTGCACAGCCC
This sequence comes from Cryptosula pallasiana, assembly GCA_945261195.1. NCBI lineage: Eukaryota > Metazoa > Bryozoa > Gymnolaemata > Cheilostomatida > Cryptosulidae > Cryptosula > Cryptosula pallasiana. The sequence goes on along the minus strand of OX183138.1, from coordinate 7,401,229 downwards.
CCCTAAGCTTGCGATGGCTTAGCTGTGCTCTAGCAGCAACAACAACCTGTCCACAGATCGATATCCTTCCTAGCAATGATGTTCAATCATTGCCGGTTGAGGTCGAACTGCCTGTTTGTGTTGACTGCTCTAGTCAACGGTAGCGGTCGACCAGTGATGGGCCAAACTAGCCAATGGCTATTCTGACTGACAAAGGTTCTGTGCCTACTCGTTGTTACAACTGTAGTGCAATGTATTCAGTATACTAGTGTGTACTATGCACAGTGAAGTTATTGCATGCAAAGAACTTCTGAGAGTGTGCAAGGCTTACTCTGACTTTATTGGTTGATTACAACGATATTATACAAATAAAGACAATAGGTTAAGTAAAATACAAAAGAGTTAATTGCAGGCCACGCCTGGCATAAGTTGATTGGTTGTGTCTGACAAATAGAACATCTAGAAAATAATAATTGGTTGGCAGTGGCACTGGTTGAGTGAGCGTAGTGAGTAGCACATGGTAGCACGATATTAATAATAGTAAATGTAAATCATAGAATTATAAGACATAGATTGCTAGTACATTGAGTTTCCCGGCGCCATCCGCCACACTATTACCTTATATTATTATTATCTATCCCTGTAATGTTAAATATATCCTCAATGATAACTATTTTTTTTACTTCTAATGCACTTAAATTGTTTTTCAAACTCAAAAAATAATGACCTTGGACAATTTGTGTAATAGTTACTTTTTTTTAATCATCAGCAAGGTTGATCCTGACGGCAATACACAAAAAAAATCACAAAAACTCAATGCCGACTTTTATTTTCAATTTTTTTTTTGCGGTTTCATGCTGCTTATACATATCACTTCAGACGAGCCAATATAAAAATATTGGCTCCTAGAGATGAATATAAAAATGAAAGTAATTGATTTGGAGAATAATACATGTCTCATAATAAAAAACCTCTCCCATGTAGCAAAATGATAGCCATGTTTTTCTTGAAAGTAACGTGTTCCATTTAATGTTCTATGTTTGTTTCATGAACATAGAACATTAAATGGAACACGTTACTTTACTAATCACAATTTTTTGCATTATGTGACTTGAATTGAATCATAATGTGATTCAATGAAAAACGAATACTATTAACACGAGACGTAATGTACTTTTTACCACACTACATTTCTTTTTATACTGAGTAGTATATTGAATATTTTTACCTTCAATATATTATATGTGATCAACTTACAGCCACAGTCATAGTAGAAAGCAAAGGTGGAGTGAAACTAAATTGAGGTTGAAATGGGATGGGGCTGTGGTGAGAGTGTTGTAGGGGTGGATGATGGAGAATACTGAACTTTTTTTTAAAGACCAAAAAATATATAGTATATTAAATGCAGTTACATCCGAAGAATGGTAGTAGAACTTATCGCCTCAACCGTCACATGCTATGTTCTAACTCATCATTCACTAGTTTTCTCTTTTTAGCAACCTCGCTATTGCTCTCAGCTCTCCTCATGCATGCTGGTTCGAGCAATTAACTAAGTATAAAAGTTACTAGAAATATACAGGTTTTCTTTGTTTGTACTAAGTCGATTTTAAATTGATTTGTATTAATCACTTTTGTAGGTATGAGTTTTATAAAGTTAATAAAACCGTTCTAAGCCCCGAGCTGGACAATGTTATTCATCTAGAGTTTGATCACTGCATTGATGGCAATATCGTGTTCAGCACCTCCAAGAAACTCTTCACTGCCAACATTGAAACTGGGAAGATAGATACAATCATTGGTATCGATTCATCCTCTGACAGCTATGTGGAAGGAGACCCATCTGTTGCTGTTTTCAATAACATCAGAGGTTTCACTCATTGGTCTAAATCAGTGTTACTGGTTGCAGACAGCAACAATTACGTCCTAAGAACTATCAACAGGCTAAAAAATGTGAGCTCTTATTTGGCTGGTCAACCTATGACACAAGGTGCTATCAATGGAACCTTTGAGAGTTGTGGGTTTGGTGTTTTGATTGCCGTTGCCACATTCGACCACTCAACTTTTTATGTTACACAAGTCACTAGCAGTGCAATAGCCATAGTTGACACCACCAACAGAATGGTTTCACACATCCCAATGGCTGCTCCTAATCATTTTGCACTTAGACTAGACTTGGCTGATAAATTAGTGTATGTCGCTACAGATGATCACCTAATCTGCTTGGATGAACAACTTGCCAATCCCAAAACAATAGCTGGTAGCCCATCTACCACACCAATGGGAACTCAAGATGGGCCTGCTATCGATGCCCATTTCGGTAGGATGTTTGACATCATTAAGTTAGACAATGACACATTTCTGGTCTCAGACACATATGGTGGAGCATTCAGAGTGATTGATGTGAATGGAAATGTCAGCTCCATATGTGATGGTCAATATACCCAGGATTCATCACTGCAGACGAGAGCTACCGCTGGTAATATAACTCATTGTTCTTTTACCAATATTCATGGACTCATGGTTTACAATTCAACCACAGTTCTAGCTGCAACCTACGGAGACATCATTGCACTAACTGGTGAGTTCATGAATACTAGCAATAACGTCAGCTTTTCACAAGTAACAACTTATTTCAACACATTTGCTTCTGTATGAAATTCCTTTCCAATATCACTCAATTATTTTCTGTAACCAAAGAATAATTATGCATGGACTCCAACCGGAAATTTTTTTTTGGTTTTGAATCATTTTTCAAAGTTATCGAATCATCTAAGGTAGATGTGTGAATTTAGCGGCCGCTGGGTATGCCACATGAGCCTGTCGTGCATACCCGTAGCCGCAGTTTGAGCACAACTAGCTTTGGATAGCATGCCACAAGAGCCTAACTGCTACAATGAACATGTTGTTCGATTGAGCAAATAAGAGCGGTATTAATATTTAATGTGTTCCACTTGACTTCCATTTTCTGATTATTCTTATAATGTTTGTTCTTAATAAAGCATTAGTTATTACCAAGTTTACTACTATTGTCCAAGTCATTACAGGCCAAAAGTATTTTTCGTGAAAGACAATTTTTTTTGTCATATTGCAAATCTGCATCTTTTTTCGCCCCGCAAATGGAAATTTGCTCCCGATTTATCCATCACAAGTAGGGCAACTTGTGGAGGAAAGATGTTTACTGGGGAAAACAGTTTGAGAATAAGACACGGATTTCTGGCATATATAAGCTGAGTAGTACTCAATATCCTTGTTCTGGCTCACATTTTTACCCTTCCCAGAAAGCAATATTTTTGGCTCAGAAAGCAATCTTTTTGGCTCAGATTTTTATCCTCCTCAAAGTTCGTATTTTTATTGTTTTTGCTGTCACAGAAGTCAGTATTTTGTAAAGCGTGAACTTGGAAGATAGATTGAACACACTTTCAGATTTGGGGGTTTGTGTTACTTCTGTGACTGAGTGACACGCAAATCACTGGACAAGATTGCGGGTGCTTGTACACTACCGTTTATATATATACACCTTTAAACTTATGCGCATGCACTGTAGCGTGGTAAAGGTAAAGGTAAGCATTTGCTACGATAAATGGTTATGCCCAAAACCACAACCATTGGAAACACGGGGATTTGCTACGCTGTAGCAGTGTGAAAGCTGAGCGAGTTACCAGAGCTTGTGCCACATGTGTTCCTAGCCTCGAACCCTAAACACACAAGATACGGGAGCGGTAGTCAATAAAAATACAAATGAAGAGTACAAACTGTATTTTCCCTAATACGTGTTTGACCGAGTGCTGCCAGACAAGTTTTATCTACTGTGGACTCACAAAAAAACAGATGGCTGCCGGCACTCATACCACAGTGTAGAATGGACAAACTTGGTGGCGACAGTGCTAGTAAATGTGACTAACAGTGATTTTTAAAATTGAGAGAGTAGTAGCTCACTTTTTTAGCTCACATGCCCTCCCTACCTAAAAGTCAGTATTTTCCACTCGTAGTCAGTCTTTTTTCTTGGCCTAAATTTTTTTACCACTCTTCTCGGGGTGTAGAAAAATGAATGTCAGCAATGGTTGGAGAGAAAACCTTAGAATTGAAACGTATGGGTATCACGGAATGACACGCGACTGACTAACAAATCTGTATGTCATGCTTGTTAATGGTACGCTACCCTTTCATTTTATACACACAAAAATCTTCAAGTTCTCAGTTGATTCACCATAATAGGTTTTGCTGTATTAAATTGTGAGAAAGATGTCACAAAACATATCTTTCTTCAACTGGATTTAAAAATCGTCAAACGATTTTACAAACAATCAATCGATTTGCCTTAAAATGTTATTTTGCTATAAAGAAAAGAATGATTGCGTAAAAAGATGGCTTTTGGGAGTTGGTATTTCAGCTCGAGAACCTATCAAGCATGGGATACTGGATAATTCTTGAGTTTGCTGATGTAGCAAATTATGTGATTCAGAAGTTGTATGTTTACAACAAGATGATTATTGAGGAGTTGCATAGTGCGGCAAAAGGAGCACAGTTTAAGTGCTTGGCAATAAAATGGGATATAGAACACTTTGAAAAAATCACTCTTGAGAAGTTTCAAAGAGCAATAAAAATGAGCAGAGGATTCAAATGATGCTTGAAGATAGATCTCCTTTACAATTTAAAGTCGCCAATTGGTTTTAAAAAATGTGAACCAGTTTTAAAAACTCAACCAGTTTTAAAAACCGTCAACCAGTTTAAAAAATTATCATTCAACTTTTAAAATTGTCCATCGATTTTAAAAACTGTCAACCGAATTTAAAATCCATCAAACAATAAGTGGAGCCATTGAAAAGGATTTACCACTCACCTTTGGGCTCTCTATGCGGAAAGCCTGCTATTAGAAATCTGCAAGGACAAATCCCAGAGCTAACGTGAAGCCAGTTTCAGCACAGGCTCAACTGTCAGCCAGTCAACTGAATCTACACCCCTAGTTCCAATCGAGCTAAGTTTGCGCACTACCCCCCAAAACATATTCATTTATACATACCAGATCAGTATTTTAAGCCCCCCTGATTGTAAATGCAAGTATGCTTTGACTGTGGTAGACATTGCTTCTAGGTACATGGAAGGCATACCTCTACAAATTGATACTACTATTGACCGGCCAATTGTGATCAAGAGGATATACAGTAGGTCACCACTTGACTACCCTAAAGGGATTATGGCCAACAAAGGTTGTGATTTTATGGATGCATTTACTGAGCTGTTGGAGGATGAAGCAATGATATCTGGAAGTTTCAACAAGAAACAATTAACCTTTGTCAAGCACTTTAACAAACTACTTACTATCTGAGCGTTTGTTTCCTCATCAGTATGCTCAAGAAATATCAAAGGGTAAAACCAGCCGCGAATGGGTGAGCCAATTGCCAAACATTGTGGCTGCAATAAACTCTGATGAAGGTGGAAGAAACCGCTAAAGGCGATAGAACTTGGAAGCGTTTCCCAACCAGAGTACGATGAGGTCCCCAAACCACTACCAATCGATTCTTTGGGTTGGTATCTATACAAGACCGGAGGAGAGTTACAGGGCAACTGATGCTATTCGGTTTTCGGATGTGTATAACAACGATTAGAACAAATCAAATGAGATCCAGCCTTCATTATACAAGCTTCAGGGTATCGGCGAGAAACTTTTCTCTGGGGGAGCTCAAAATTGTTCCATGAATGCAGAAAGGGTATAATAAATAGTGGAAAAACATATACCCTAAATTACCATCAGATTTTGAGATTATTTGTGCCACAATATAATGCGGGACATCCACAATGAGCTGTAAGTTTTGAGGACAACAGAAATTGCTATGACAAAAAAGTACAGCAAGGCTGTGAGCAGATTACACAACACAATGACCACTCTATCATTGCTGACCGTGATAGAGTCGACAGTGGTATCGCCACACTGTCAACTGTCATAGGCTTACCTGTCAATGTGGTGTTTACCTCACTCAGCCCGCATTTGGTTTTTGTTAGCCGCAATTCTAACACTAACGTGCTGTACTGCGTAGAGGCAGAAGCATGCTCAACAAGAATATATCAGCAAGACAAGAAAACTCGTGCTGGATGATAATTATATTGATGATGCCAAATTTGAGGACATTGTAAACAAGTACAACAACATATAATGCCAGTTTATAATTTTTGACAGCTAAAAGGTGAGGGATGGCGCAAATGCCAAAGCAGAGAAGGAACTTGCAATCGCCATATACATGTACCATCTCAGTGAGAAAACGTCAATAGAAGTTCGAATAATTTTATAAAGTTATGTTTCTTCTAAAGTTATTCAATTGGTATGGTAGGTAAAAAGTTGGCCCCTTGAAGCTATTGCAACTGCATATGTTGCAGTACCACTTCGCAGACAGCATAGTTGTTCTTAGCATTTTCATATCTACAGGTGTTTTTGAAACTCAGTGCCTTGCTCGCACTTCTTGCACTGATCACACCAAGGGCAATTGAACATCCCTCGTACAACGCATTATCATTTTCTTCGACACTACCAGATGTTTACCATACTAAAATTTTGTAGTTTTTTTACTACGCGAGTAATATGTCACTGGTTTTGTCACTGGTAGTGGCTTTGATGCTGGTGCCAGTGCCACATTTCCAACTGATCTTGGTGTTTGCACAATTTTAGCTATGTATAGCACATTGAGAGCAGCACCACTACCCATTACCAGATAATTCCATACACCTGATACTGTCGCTTTTTGTGGAGTTACTTCCTTTGGTGTTATTTAATTTGCTATTGCTTGAGGTGACTGTACAAGTCCGTTTACAGTAAGTCGCTTAAGATCCTCATTGATGGGTTTTGGCTCTAGAGGTGTTTTGATTAGCCTTGCCCTTTTGGGGCTCCTTGTAATCTTGTTACTTCCTTGGTGTTATTTAATTTGGTGTTGCTTGAGGTGACTGTACAAGTCCGTTTCCAGTAAGTCGCTTAAGATCCTCATTGATGGGCTTCAGTCCTAGAGATGTTTTGATTAGCCTTGCCCTTTTGGGGGGTACTTGTAATCTTGGGTGCGCTCACTCATTTCTGAAGATTTAAGAATTTGTTGCTAGCCAACATGACCCGCCGTAGTCACCAATATTGAAACTGGGGCTAAGTACACCCTATAACCATTGTAAAATGCTAGAAAACTTTCCTTTACAGTTGCTGTTACGAAAATGTCATTGTCTAAATCATTTTCAAACTCATCTCATTATCCATGGGTAGCACTTCGGTCATGAGTTTGGTCAAAGTTTTGATGAGCACCTTAAATACCTGTCCGGTCACTTCATCTATGACCCTTCCTTCTTGCTCATTGGACAGCTTTTAAACTTCATTATTTGGCATTTGGTCTTCCATCCTGATTCATGCCTTAACCATATGTCCATAGCAGCCTGCAGGCAATCTTGTTCTCTGAATGCTGTTGTGGCGCTTTGGGTAGGGTATACTTGGTTCCACATTATTGTATAGCAAGAGGTGTCGTCTCATCTTACCCACCTCGATATAGCTCTTGATGATGAGCGTTAAGCTGGCCAGGAAAAACGTGGTGCCCGTAGCTTTGAACATTTGTTTCATCATTTGCTGAGGAACAAATGGTCACTGCAGTGTGTGTTCAACGACAGCATAAAAGTTTTGATCAGACCCGCTTCCATCTCCACATGATGTTCTGTTTATCTGCGCTGGGATTGTGTCATGTTCACACCAACTTTCCAAGGTGTTTTTTTGTGAAAAGGCCCCATTTTACAAGAATTTTTGGGATTCGACACATGGGGCTGCATTTTAAATCGTGTGGTTAGGTTAGCTTGATGTTTGCTAAAAGCCATTCTCTCATTGACGTGCGATGTTTGTTTCAATCTTTTACAACACTGCAGTCATCATTTATGAGTAAATTCTTCAGAGAGAGTTGATCACCGCCGGAACTTTGCTCGATCAAATATTTGAGAGTGTCGATGAGGTCCCCATTGAGGAATACCTTGCACTTGCTGAGCAAAGTAGGGTCCTTCCTGTCTTGCTGTTGTAAAATATGGAACAGATGATGCAAATGTGGGCAGAAGAATACAAGTAGTACGATCACGGTAAGACATGATACGTCTTGCCTGAGTTTGTTCATCAGCAGATGACTGCATTTTGTGGATGTTTGGGGAGTAGTTAGTTCATTTCATTCTTCTATAGATATGAGCTCATTATTTACAAACGATACAACCTTGTCGCCGACCAGGTACACAATTCTTTAGCAGCCAATGAAACGCCTTTAGATATTTTTAGCTTGATTTAGTCCTTGATATCTCTACCAATGCCACTGCAGCACTCGCCGTTGAGCGTTTTTAGGTCTGTACATCTTCTGATTAATGAACTACCCGCTCGGTTTGAAGATACTTTTAGAGTCGGAGTAAGAATATGCGGTTAGGTGGTCTGATGTAAAAAACTGATAGGTAGCCCCGTCAATGTCGACCTTGATGACGATACTATTAGGAAACTGGTAGGTGGTGCTGGCTTTCTTGTTTATTGAAAAAATGAAAAAAAATAGTGTGGCACAAAGGCTCTCGTAAGGCATGCGGATGTAGATCTCAAAGTCTAACTCGGCAGCCATAACGCCATTGGTTGTATGGGCTTTGTAATCATTGAAGTGCCTGTAATTTGGGTACTTGTGAGAAACCTTACCAGCATTGCTAGACTGGAGAAGCTAACTACATTTTATGCATGTGTCTTTAGCGTGTGTTCACTGCTGGCGAGCTTGACGTCGAATTCTACCTTTTTCTGGATTGCCTGCAGGATGGATGTGGCCTTGTTGGAAACGATCTTAGGTAGAATGAGTACCGCTCATTGTATATCAATACCAAGGTACCTTCTGCTGCTCCGATTATGTTATGCCTTTTCTTCTTGGTAGTGTCAGATTAGATGCCCTTGTGCGTGAGCTCCTTGCTGTATTTGTGTTTGGAGTACCAAACCCATCATAGATGACGAGATTGGGTAGTTGCGAAGTATCGCTGTCTCCTTTATGGTCATCTCAAAGATTGTCTCAATTGCTTATGTCAATTGATCCAAAATGCTATTTTCGTTGTTGCTGCTGTTATGTTTGAAGTTGTAGGTGAGATTTAGTGAGTTGGATAATTTACGGTTGTCGGTACCAGCTTCAGCATTTTGATAAACAACTTATTGCTAGAACTCGCATCCGCAGGATTATGGTTTACATACCTGTGTAACTTGTCTCCCTTGAGCCCTTGTCCTCTTGTTGACATGGTCTGATTTAATTGTCCATTAAAAGCCAGTTGTTACACAGTACACAATCTTTTAATTATAGACGGAAGTTGAAAATAAAGATTTTGGCATTGCTGACATGGAAACAATCCAGAACGACTTCGAAGAAACCAGCTTTATTGGAGCCGCCCCAGGAGGGGTGACGCTTCCATACAGCAGTTCATCAACATTCACAATGATTCCATGACTAATGATAAAAGCGTTCTCTTATAACAAGGATTGATGAATTTGTACACAATTATTGCTGCAAAAACCAGGGGTGAAACCCCAGAGTTTAAAAAGTTGGTCATCACTGCAATAGCTGAATAAAAACTGTGAATGGAATCTATTTAACTTATATGACCAAGAGAACCATAGAATATCCTAAAAATGGTAGTGACTATGATATGTATGTGAAAAAAACACTCTTTTCTAATTATGTGATAGACACCCAGCAGCACACCAGGTGTCAAACAACACACCCAAAATTAGATCGATTTGAACTTGTCAAAGCTTGAGATCATATCTACTATGGATCACAATTACAGTTATAAACGGATACGTAGAGAAAAGAACCCCTGAAGTTAAATGGCTTACAAATATTGAATTTGCAAACTCCGCATTTGAAAATTCACAGTTACCAGAGGAGGATATAACGTCCTTGTTACCGACACCGGTGGTTGAATCTCCAAACCGGCAGAGAAGCTATTTTTAGACATTCCCAATTTTGGACTCATTATCGCAACTAAATCGATATCTAGCACCATGCAAGTCCTTTTGAGTAAAATGAAACAGATCAATTTAGCCAGTGTCAGAGGATGACAGTAAAGATATCCAGATAGATGAAATACCAACTGATGTACAAGTGGAAATGACAGGCGGGTTTGAGCCAATGCGCGGACACTCGCAATATTTTTCAATAGGTCCAAAATTTGCACCGATCATTGTGGAAATGAATGTTTTAGTGCTTGTGTATAGTAATTCGGATAATGAAGTACAAAAACACGCACTTCAGACGTGCTTTACGAACAAAAAAAATGAGCTAAATGTGAAGCTAGATGAGTTTTATAAGATCAGAGAAAAAAAATAACTGTATTTTAAAAGCACCAGGACTGAAAATGGCTACAACTGGTGTCGCAGATTTACCGACCGCAATACTTGTTACTGTGACAAATGATCTAGATTTTGAAACGGAACTCAAGATAATCTTTTTAAATGATGTGAAGCCGTTTTCACCCATAATATATCTCACTGACCCACTGTAAAAAAAACAATGAATGGATGTAGTCAGACATACTTTTGCCCTTCTCCCCATGCCAAATTCCCTCGGTCACCTGCTCCCATGGTTGCCGTCTGCTGTGACTGCTTTCTTCAGTGGTGGTCTTCTCCCCTGCTCGTGATCTCCAATGACTGCCTCCTTCCTTGCTTGTCTCTTTCTGTGGCTGCCTGCTCCTGTGGTAGGCTGCTCTCATGGCCAATTCCTCACATTTGATAACAATTTTGTCAGCAATTATCTTGAGAAATCTGTCTAAAAATACACAACAGCAGCGTTGTGGTAACAATAAAATCAAATAACAATGTTATCAAATAATAATGCCACGGCGATTGGTTATAATTTATAATTTTATTATTCTTAAACTACCAAAGATACATGCATTACAGCAGCATTGTGATGATAATGAAATCAAATAAAAACAATATTAAATAATCATAATAATACAATCATAGTTTGATGTTATATTACATTTTTGTTTTAAGACAATCAACGAAATACATTTGGTAGTTAATTTTGCTGTGATTAGTTTTAGCAATTATGTCACTGTGGCCATTAACCAAGTTACTGAAGCCTTATATTAAAAAAGCAGACAATAACGGTGGTAGGTTATAAGAGTTAAAAATAATCAATATAATAGAAAAAAAGAATTATTGCTAATGATTAGAATATACCTAAAATAACCAACAATTAAGCATGGAATATAAATTACCAACTCCAAAAATTATTTTGAATTGAAATATATGGAAAAATTATTTTTATATTATCAATATGTACCAAAAGAGAGTAATGGGAGCCATAAACCTGCAGAGAGTTGATTTACTCGCTTTTCATATTATCAAATAAAACTGTTTGTGATCCGCCTCCACCTACTTTATTAAAAATGAAAAATCTGCTAATATATCTAGTTTATGAACAGATGACAGATTTAAACCTTCGACATCCATCAACTTGACTTAAAAGAATTTTTTTTGTAACAGTTTTTATTTATCTCAGCACAGTATTTTGAATGTAGATACCCATATGACACTTCAATTATAAATATGCGATTGTTTCCACCTACTTAACTATTATTTAAAAAAACATGTAGATGTCCAGTTTGAGAACAAACAGAAAGTTTAAACCCAGCCAAACCATGAATCAATCTAAAATAGCGCTTTTACAGCAGTTTTTATTTGTCTTAGTGCAGCAGTTTAAACGTCCATCCAGCATACACACAATGCATAGATATTTCAACGGAACTACAGATTGACTTTCTTCACGCATTTATTTATGTATAACTATCCTAGCTGGCTTACCCGTTGTGACTACAATGAAGGGATGTGATAATCAGACCTATCAATGCACGTCTCTCTAGCCCGTTTTCCCTTGATTTTCATCCATGTTTGCTTCCTCATGTGGTTGCCTTTTCCAATAGTTGCCTCCTTCCATGGTCTCCTGCCATAGTTACCTCCTGTCATTGTGGCATCCTCCTGTGGGTGCCTCCCATGGTCCCCTTCTTTTACGGTCTCCTCTTTTCATTTTCCCCCTTTACTGTGGTCGCCTCCTCCTGTGATCTCCCATGATTGCCACCTATCATGATTGACTCCTCTCCTGGTCACCTCCTTCCATAGTTGTCTACCCCCCCGTTGTCGTCACGTCATGTGAGTGCCTCCGTGGTCACTTCTTCCTGTGGTCCCCATTTGCGATCCTCTTCTTGCATGGTAGCCTCATTCTGTGGAAGGCTCCTATGGCCATTCACCCACAATTAATAATGCTTCTGTTGTTAAATGCTTACTGTTTGTAGCTACTCTCTACACAATATTGACAAAATTTCCTGAATCATTTTAGAATAACATGAAAGTTTTTGTAGATAACATTGGTGGATGTAGTAGAAATAATTCTTTACGCAATTCGCACAATTCTTATTCACACAAACGCTTGTTCAAGTTTTTATCTACAAATATATAGGCAATAGCACCGTTTGCTTCTAATGACACTTCTCTTTATATAATTTTCAGCAAATTGCTGAACATGCTGTTTTTCATTACCTCAAGTTTTCAATTTTTATCTCATTTCAGTGTATTAGGCATCCAGTTTTTTCATCTCAGTGGCTCTCATCCACCTATAATCATTCCGTTCACTATTTTCCTATAGTTTGTGTTGTTCGGGTTCTACTTTGGTTCATGTTTGTAAGCATTCATTCGGGTTGGCACTGCTAACTATTCCTACAGTAATTCAAATTAAAAAACGCAGGTGATAGTTGACCCATCTTGTCAGTGAGTAGCAGGCGCAATGATTTTATCGCGAGTAACACACGAGCTTACATCACAAACTATTAATGATGATACGTTGATGAGTAGTAATAAAAAATCAATATTAACTGTAAAGCATTATCATAATATGGTTATAACTATAATAAGTGATGATTGATATTTATTAAATATTACTATTTATATAATGATAATAAAAAGTTATTTCCTCCCCCTATAAAACACAGCTATGATTTTTTTCACTTAGTCTTCAATACCCTTAAAACTGACAGTTTTTCAAACAAATAGCAAAAACGTTATAATCCTGTAGTCGTTACTTTTTTGCGAGGAGTCATTATATAAATGTAAACAACTGCAGTTAAAAAATAAGCGAAACTGATGAGAGTAAGTAATTTACCGAGAAGATGCTACTTTAATGCCTTCTCAACAAAAAAGCTGCTAAAACGAGTGCTCATTGATCAACTCGAATGATTCTCATGATTCTGAAGAATACCCAGCCCGAACCGATACAGTATGAGGCTCAAATTGAACCAGTACCAACATGCCCAACAAACTCAAGGGGAATCATCATGACCCGAGCGAGCGAATTATCTATTGATCCGAAGAAGTTCATACCATTAGAGTTCAGTGGTATCATGAGATGATGTGTCCCAGTAATCTATTATGAAAACGAATGTTATGCTTCATAAACATATAGCGGTCGTGCTGGCGATTTTGCTTAGCGCAATTTTTCACTACTACCCATTTTTCAGCGATTCCGGTCAAACTCGCTGTTACAAAGCATAGCCTGCAATTTATTATAAAATCGTTGATAGATCGGAGTGTTGAATATGACGAGACACTATTGGAAACAAGGGTAAAGATTTTTTACCTTTTGATTGGCTGATCAAGGAATCCACTAGCGATTTTTTGATCTCGATCAAAACCTGGCGATAACCTCAAATAAAATGCTAGCGATAGCTCAGCGATTTTCAGGAAACAGAAGTTGCAAAATCAAGCAATTGATAAGGAAATTGCTTAGTAATTGCTATATGTGCATGCGGTTTAAAGCCTCCGAATCAGCCATGTTACTTTAGCGATCAAAAAATTAGCAGTTATAGTATTCAATTTTCTAGTCTCCTCAGTTACAGTTGAAAATATATGTACATCAACCTCAAGCCTGGAGATAACTCCTCCAAGATCTGTATTACCTTAATAATGCATTCAATAGAGTTTATTAAGATAGTGCTTTCTTACTAGTGGCTTCAGTCAAAATGCGCATTTTCTCACTGACTACAAGCACTCGAGCTCCACTAACAAATGCTCAATATTGTAGGGGACGCCATCGAAAACAATGGTTACCCAGGCAACCTCGTGTACATTTACACGTTGTATTTTTATCAATATTTACTCTAGATATTTTTAATAGAGACAATTATATATTTTAGAATTATTAATTATTTATTTAACCCAGTTTTCACAGAATTGTAGTAAATTATTTTCTGGTGTCGTAAGGCGTGACTTACGATCTCTTTGTTTATCTGTTGTATTTAAATGTCTGTCATCATGAAATAAATCAGAGTTTCCCTGACTCTCAGAAGTTATTCACACTACACTGACTGCGGATGATAATACAAGCAGGAGCACAAGAACAGACTACGACTTGCACTAACCGACTATCTGTGTAGAAAAAATTTGGTAGAAAGTAATCGGTCAATTCGGCTCTTTGCTGTATACACTCGCTAGCCGATGTATGGTGCCAAGCATTTTGCCCTCACGCAAATATCGAGATAGACAAGTCGACCCCTATAGCACTGACTGACTACAGTAAAAGGCAGAACAAGCCACTCAGAACTTGCTCCGTAATTGTGGGAAGTTGTACAGGTGCATAGCTACCATAAATACACAAAATCCTGTACAATATTTTAGCACCATTTTTAAAACAGCTTGTTGTACCCCCAAAATGACCTTTTCGCAATAATTTTTGTTTCCTCTATCTGGATTGTCAAAATACTGAATAGATGTTTTTAGAAGGGCGCCTACCATTTTCCACTGAAACTCTCAGTATTTCTAATATCGTACATGATAATCACAGCGAACCATTAAAATATCTTCATCTATGATGGTCAGTTGTTTACCTCGTTCGTCTATTAACAACAGGTACCAAACAACCTCTTGTTAACATATGGCATTCGTGGTCCTGACCTTCAATTGTAATCCAGTACCGACTTTTACCATACTGACATGTAAATAATTCATTTTTTGTAGTCGGAGGATCATCATTACCGTTAGTGACCCATAAATCTCCTGAAACGATATCCTATGCAAATTTTGTGCACCAAGTCAAAGGGTAAGCAATAACTGAAAAGCGATTGTTTATTTCTCCAACTGTCCATTTAATCCTTCGCATTGATATCCAATTGTATATTCATGATCTTTTTCTATTATTCCTTGCTTTCCAGACTTTCTTCTCTCTTCCTATTCTTTGCTTTCCATGCACACCATAATTATTACTCAATCTAAATGATAAACGCTCTGTAAGGGTGTGGCTACACTGCACCGATGTTTTGATACCAATGTGCCTATACGATGGTTCGTGGCGATGTGCAGGTGGCTACACAGGCCGATTTAGCGTGACGATGTACTCGAGCACATCGGTGAGCTGCGACTGAACTAGCCAATCATACAGCACAAAGTGCGGGTCTTTGCCTGTTTCGTTTCCGACGACAAATTATTTGTTTCCCTAATATAATAATCACAATAATAACAATAATTGAAGAACAATTTCGCTGTGATGTATGGCTGTTTTTGTTCACCATAAAAACATTACTTTCAATATTTTTTTTGGTTTTATTTATTATTAAACCTTTCAGATATTGTGATTATTCATCATTTATAATGAATTTTATTTTATTGTTGTTGTACTTGTTGATAATTTCAATTATTCTTATAAATATAGTCAGTTATGTTGAAATTATCAGTTACCACTGTTCTATGAGCCATGTAAAATTCATTCACTGGACTGAATTCACTGTTCAAACTCTATAACATTTAAAATTCCTTCAGAGTTGGCAGTGGATGCTTGTTGTTGACAAAAATTCTAACGGAAATGCGTTGGAAATGGTTAAACTTGAAGAACTTCGCAAAATATTCTGTTTCCGCCAATCAGAGAATGCCGATTTGCTTTGGTATAGGGCATAGACCAACATGTTGGTTATGCTCACGAACAGATCCACGATGTGCCGAAGTATCGGACACGCCCATCGCAAAGCCTTCCGATGCAAAACATCGGCCTGTGTAGCCATCCCTTAAAGGCTTTGTTACATGGGAGCGATTGTACTAATGATGTCGCCATTATTAGGGATTGTCTGCCCAATTCGATTGTCGATTGCAGAAAAATAGGACTGTTTTTCACTCAGCATCAGCATGCACAGCTAACTCGCAGGTGCGCTTATTCCTGATTGGACAATCGTACAAGCAGTCGAACCAATTCATTATTTTCTATGACAAGAAAGTAAATCAATGATTATAATTTTAACAACAAATGTATATAAATTATCGCTAATAACAGTCTTTTAGTTGACTCTTGTGTCAACGAATACATAAAATATCCTTGTTTGTGTGGAAGCAGCAATCTAGCATTTTCCAAATTGATTAAGTTCTATATTGATACAATTTGTGTCAATGGCTAGCCTGCATGAAATAATTGTAGACTACAAGATTGATTATATGTAGTTGCTGACTATACAAAAGAATGTAGTAACAGTAGCTTCTAATAATGATGAATACGCCTACTTATGAATTCTTGAGACTGTAATAGGACCACCCTGAAGGCTGCGTATGGCATGACTTGTCAATATTAGCTGGAAAATAAGAACGTTTTTGACAAATTTGTCTTCGTTAAAGGAACTAAGCAGTTGATTCCCTTTTAACGGGCGTGGATCGCACACATTAATTAGTAAGCTCTAGTTTTTTAACTTGTCGCAAAGCGTTAACTATATTGATCTTACTCTACACAGTCTACCTAATCAGTCAACTAAATGAAAAGTGAAATGGGGTGGCTAGTTAGGTACAGTAATAGTAGAGGAACAGTATTAGTAGAAGTGGTGGTAGTAGTGATGGTAGTAGAGGTACAGTAGTAGCAGAGGTATAGTAGTAGTAAAGAGATAATAGTAGTAGAGGTACAGTAGTAGTAGAGGTACAGTAGTAGTAGAGGTACAGTAGTAGTAGAGGTACAGTAGTAGTAAAGGTACAGTAGTAGTAGTAGTAGTAGTAGAGGTACAGTAGTAGTATAGGTACAGTAGCAGTAGTGGTACAGTAGTAGTAAAGGTACAGTAGCAGTAGAGAAACAGTAGTAGTAGAGGTACAGTAGTGGTAGAGGTACAGTAGTAGTAGAGGTACAGTAGTAGTAGAGGTACAGTGATAGTAGAGGTACAGTCGTAGTAGAGGTACAGTAGTAGTAGTGGTACAGTAGCAGTATAGGTAAAGTAGTTGTAGAGGTACAGGAGTAGTAGAGGTACAGTAGTAGTAGAGGTACAGTAGTAGTAGAGGTACAGTAGTAGTAGAGGTACAGTAGTAGTAGAGGTGCAGTAGTGGTAGAGGTACAGTAGTAGTAGTGGTACAATAGTAGTAAAGGTACAGTAGTAGTAGTAGTAGTAGTAGTAGTAGTAGTAGAGGTACAGTAGTATAGGTACAGTAGCAGTAGTGGTACAGTAGTAGTAAAGGTACAGTAGCAGTAGAGAAGCAGTGGTAGTAGAGGTACAGTAGTGGTAGAGGTACAGTAGTAGTAGAGGTACAGTAGTAGTAGAGGTACAGTAGTAGTAGAGGTAAGGTAGTAGTAGAGGTACAGTAGTAGTAAAGGTACAGTAGTAGTAGAGGTACAGTAGTAGTAGAGGTGCAGTAGTAGTAGAGGTACAGTAGTAGTAGAGGTACAGTAGTAATAGAGGTGCAGTAGTAGTAGAGGTGCAGTAGTAGTAGAGGTGCAGTAGTAGTAGAGGTGCAGGAGCAGTAGAGGTACAGTAGTAGTAGATGTACAGTAGTAGTGGAGGTACAGTAGCAGTAGAGGTGCAGGAGCAGTAGTAGAGGTACAGTAGTGGTAGAGGTACAGTAGTAGAGGTACAGTAGTAGTAGAGGTACAGTAGTAGTAGTAGAGGTGCAGTAGTAGTAGAGGTGCAGGAGCAGTAGAGGTACAGTAGTAGTAGATGTACAGTAGTAGTAGAGGTACAGTAGCAGTAGAGGTGCAGGAGCAGTAGTAGTAGAGATGCAGGAGCAGTAGTAGTAGAGGTACGGTAGTTGTAGAGGTAGAATAGTAGTAAAAGTAGAGCAGTAGTAGGGAGACAATAGATGTAGAAATGGGTTGACAAACCCTAAGGCTAGTGTCGACCGGTAGGAACGTCTACAAAAATGAATGCAGATATAGTTTAAGATTGATATGGTTGAAGATACAGATTGAAAATAACCCCTCCTGAAACGAACCATTGACCTGAGACTTAGTTCAATTGAGTCATGAAGAAAGAAACGTTGAAACAAGTCTCGAAAGTGTCAATATATCATGCTGTACTTTATCGATTCATGTTGCAGGTACGAGTTTCATAAAGTTAATAAAACCATTCTAAGCCCCGAGCTGGACAATGTTATTCATCTAGAGTTTGATCAGTGTATCGATGGCAATATCTTGTTCAGCACCTCCAAGAAACTTTTCACTGCCAACATTGAAACTGGGAAGATAGATACAATCATTGGTAACGATTCATCTCCCAACGTTTATATGGAGGGAGACTCATCTGTTGCAGCGTTCAATAACATCAGAGGTTTCACTCACTGGTCTAAATCAGTGTTACTGGTTGCAGACAGTAACAATTACGTCCTAAGAACTATCAACAGGCTAACAAATGTGAGCTCTTATTTGGCTGGTCAACCTATGACACAAGGCGCTATGAATGGAACCTTTGAGAGTTGTGGGTTTGGTGTTTTGATTGCCGTTGCCACATTCGACCACTCAACTTTTTATGTTACACAAGTTACTAGCAGTGCAATAGCTATGGTTGACACCGCCAATAGAATGGTTTCACACATCCCAATGGCTGCTCCTAATTTTTTTGCACTTAGACTGGACATCGCTCATAAATTAGTGTATGTTGCTACAGATGATCATCTAATCTGCCTGAATGAACACTTGGCAAATCCCAAAACAATAGCTGGTAGCCCATCTATCATACCTCTGGAAACTAGAGATGGGCCTGCTACCGGTGCCCATTTTGGTAGGATGTTTGACGTCATCAATTTACTCAACGATACATTTCTGGTCTCAGACGTATTTGGTGGAGCATTTAGAGTGATTGATGTGAATGGAAATGTCAGCTCTATATGTGATGGTCAGTATACCCAGAATTCATCCCTCCAAACAAGAGCTACCCCTGGTAATATAGCCAACTGTTCTTTTACCAACATTCATGGCCTCATGGTTTACAATTCAACAACAGTTCTGGCTGCGACCTACGGAGACATCATTGCACTAACTGGTGAGTTATTCTTTAAAAATAAAACTGCTCTGGTTTTCGTTGGTAAACACTCGTTTCAGTGCAATTATCTGTATAAAGATTCTTCCCTACGACGTTTTCAAATCCAAAGAGTCTTAATGCATGAATAACAACCAGATATTTATTATCGATGTAATGAATTTTAAACTTTCTTTGATGCACAAGTTTTTTGTAGCTCATGCTGCATCTTCACCCCGTTGATCTATTCATATTTGAGATGTTACATTCAAGCTACTTAAAGGCTATAACAAAGTGTATACAGTTTTGTAGTAGTTATTTCAGAGCAGATGTAATGCTATTGTATGTGTTGGTCAAGCGGGGCATTACGAGTCTACGGCTCACTCAGTATTGTAAGCAAACAGAACATCATTATTTATCGTGGTTTAATAGAAGTTGAGGTCATAAATAGTCTACCTAAAATAAATTTTGTAAATAATTGTTTGGCCTAATTAGTTATCAATTTTTCAAATTTAATATTATTATGTTATAATAAAAATAATTAGCAGCTGCATCGATTATTATTGGCTTTTATTTATTAGGATAAAAATGTATCATTTATATCACTCCACATAAATATTCATTATTCATCAATTGTATATTTTATCATGTATTATTGTATTATCGTTGCATTAATTTGTCATCATTAGTATTTGCATGAA
The DNA here is from genome assembly GCA_945261195.1 of Cryptosula pallasiana. Taxonomy (NCBI): domain Eukaryota; kingdom Metazoa; phylum Bryozoa; class Gymnolaemata; order Cheilostomatida; family Cryptosulidae; genus Cryptosula; species Cryptosula pallasiana. The sequence goes on along the minus strand of OX183138.1, from coordinate 7,381,301 downwards.
GGTTGGTGTATAGTGAGGAATTCTAGTGTCCAACTACTTGCTTCTTATCCCACACCCCTTTTCCCCTAACTTCAATCCTGATCCAATACAATGGCACGGCCGTTCTCTTCTCCCCCTTAGTTGCTCACATTCTCAGTTTTTAGTGTCTTTTACCCCCTACCATTGGTCCCCCAACCTAAACACATTGTAACAAACGCAGTCTAAATCCTTCCACCTCTCCCCAACTAATTTCCCAAGTTCCAGCACCCTAGCGTAAATAGAAAACCCCTCTCCCTTGTTAAGGTTTTTTGAAGAAACTCCCATACATTCTATCTGAGTTGTCTCCCCACTGACACACAACTCCTAAGAAGCAGACAATATCCAGTGCCGGAACTTGTATACCTTGGACAGATGTACTAAAGAGCTAAACAAAGAACGCCCCTCACAAGCCAACACATTGGAAAAAAAATATATAGATCATTTCAATTCACCTGCTTACCAAAGAGCCGATAAAACTGTAGTATTTCAACCATACCATAGCTCTATAAGTAGACACGCAATACTCGTTAGGTCATAAAGTCGAGTGTTGTAAATGGCTGTCCATTGCATGGTTGACTAGATTTACTGCCTTAATTTCCATAACACTAGCCTCTTTACTGTGCAGAGTTCCAACTTCCTGCTCCAGCTCACAGCTGTTTAAAAGTGCCCAAAATCTCTACAGCATCTAGAATACATTATTGTAGCATTAGTTACATCAAGCCACTGATGGTGATTTGCAACCCTTGGTGTCAAACTATTTGCTGCCTTTGTCATTTTCTCATAATACCACTTAACAGCTCTTGCCAGTTGATTGCCATCATGATGCGAATGGGCAAGGCAGCAATTCCATGGGTATTAAAATTCTAAAACCACGATGTTGTATTGTCCAATAATATAGCGGTGAGCTTTTCCTAATGGTGACAGAGTTTTACATGTTGAATTAAACTCCATCCATATAATTTCACGCTAGTGACTGCAGTCGCTCTCTGATTAATCAAAGCTAGGATATTGCGGACCACTAAAACAATGACCGAATGTTGCTTTCATAGCTTGCACACTGCACTGCACATCCACTGTTCTTCACGCCTTGTTCCATTACCGTGGAAGGAACAGATCATTATTTGCCTCCCGTGCTGGATTCACACATAACTACATGTATATTGATTTCGGCCAATTGCTCATCAGCCTATCAAGTCACTAGTATCTTTATCATGCAGGCTAGGCTTTTTAGTTTTCGGCAGGCGCTTTTCACAGCGGTGATAAATTGTCAAGTCTTCATTATTATCGCTTAGATTTGTTGAATGATACTAATTATATATCATAATTTTTATATGATAAGCTGGTTTATCCCTTGTACAAAAGCCTTGAATGGATATAGTGAGACGTATTGTTGTCATTCTCCCCAGCTTCTTTTCCCTTGGTTGCCTCCTCTCGTGGTAGCCTCCTCCCATGGCCGTCTCCTCACATAACTGCCTACTCCAATGATCACCTCCTCCTGTGGTAGACTCCTCTGGTGGCGACTTCCTAACATTTATTGTCAATTTTGTCATAAATGCATGCTCTGAGTGTTCAATGGGAAAACGCATAACAGGAATATTGTGGTAATGATCAAATCAAATAAACCAAGTTACTAATTCCTGAACAATAAAATAAAGCAATAGCGACAGTAACTGTTAATAAATAGTAGACTGATAATAAATGAGAATAATAGATGATACTATTTGGCTGCAAAAAAAAACAATTTTGTACTCATGGGAATAATTAAAACAGGTAACACTAAAGTTTTATAAGCAATATAATAATTACTAAATCCAATAATTGTTTCGAATTATATTAAATGGAGAAGTTATTAATGGTTTTATGATTGTCAAATGGAAGTATTTTTGAAGCAAAAAGAACTACCATGATGATGATAATAAACGATAATAATAATATTAATAATAATAATACTTGATTGGACAAAGGATGAGTTAGAGGGCATTGACTGGAAGACACAGAAAATTATGACTATCAATAGAGCGTTGCACCCAAAAGCTAATATGGCTAGACTGTGCTTACCGAGGCATGAGGGAGGAAGAGGACTTAGATCAGCAGAATAAACAGTGAGGACAGAGGAACATGGATTGTCAGATTACATCAGGTGTGAAGAGAAACGATGTGATAGGTTCTTGAAGAAAACGGAACGCGAATACCAGGACGATCAAAGAAAAACCAACGAGAAGGAATGAAAAGAGAGTGCACTACATGGACAGTATACCAAAATAGCAGACAAAAATGACAGAAGTGGATGAAAAATGGATATATGAAAAAGAGACTGAAAGACTGTTCACAGCAGCACATGACTAGGTATTACCAACACAATGGAGAAAAGTGCATATAGGAAAGCAATCCAGAAAACATCTGTGCAGAATGTGTAATGAAAGAGATGAAACAGTGTTTCACGTTCTATGCGTGTGTTCCAAGATAGCTCAAACAGATTATAAGAAGAGACACAATAAGGTTGCACAATTGGTGCATTGAAATCTGTGTAGGTGATGTGGACTGCAGCATGCTAAGAACTGGTATGAACATAATGCAAAAAAGGTGTCTGAAAATGACAAGGCCAAAATTCTGTTTGGTTTAAACATTCAGACTGATTCCGTGATACAAACTCACAGACCAGACATCGTCGTGAAAGACAAGGATAAGGACCACATGCGGATTATTGTCATCGCAGTGCCTGGGGATGCTAGAGTAGAAGAGAGAGAAAAAAAAGTTGAGAAATATCAAGATTTGGCGAGAGAGGTACGTTGACTTGGGAAACATCTGTGAATGTGATTCTTGTTGTCGTAGGAGCACTTGGAGCAGTGGCAAAGAATATCTCGGGATGATAGATCTACAGCAGAAGGACTTAAACAGGATTCAATTTTCTGCTCTACTACGAACAAATACTATACTGAAGAAAGTGTTGGATGTCCCAGGTTAGGTATACCAACCAGACACCAGTTCATACCGGGTGCAGAGCTGAGGAAATCAACAAGAGCATTAATAATAATAACATTTTCATACTATCGATGGTTTTTCACCGTTCTTATAATTTAATAGTATCATTTAAATAAACAGTTGGCTATAGTTGAAGAATAAATAAATAATTATATTTGATATAGTGGATATACCACATCAGTCAAGGACTGCGACTTCTCAGTTTTATTCATGATTTCTGTAATATTAGTTGAAACAAACATAAAAGGTGCAATTAAAAAGTGTATTTGTAATAATTAAAACATTTTCTTGATGCAGTTTCACTCATTTCTTACTCGCTAATTACAGTTTTGGACCTTTGGACCTACTGTATTACTTGCTTCCCCAAAAGTGTGATGGCTTATTACTATTTAGCAGCACCGACTGGGCCATGACACTATTGAGAGAAATCGTGCCATGGAAAGCTATTTTTTACTGCTGTTTGGCAAGGTTTTTCCTTTTTCTCTTATAGGAGAGTTACTAATCTTCCCAAAAACGAACATCCTTCATGTGTAAGTGGTGGCCTGTACTGCCAAGACAGTACTCTGAGAGTCGCAGTAGACCATAGAAAACCACTACTATCATAGTGATGGGTTGAACGGTTTTGGATGGGTCCATTTCCCCTGCTGGTAGATTTGATCTTCTCAGGTGGCCAGATGGTGCTGGCTGTTTCTTCTTTTTAGTGTACCTGCTTTTTAATACCCTCACATAGAGTTTTATTCTCTCTGACTCAAATGGAATGGGTAACCCCTTCTTCCTGAATGAGTAGTGAAGTGTTGACAATTGTGACAGAATAGGGGGGTGGCCGGGGGGTGGCCTAGCCTTTGCTTACTGAAGGCAGCTATGCATAATTCTACCGATACTGGATACCTATGGTCTGGCCTTGGAACTGACGAGTTATGGTAAAAGTTTGTGTAATGTTTGTTGCACACCTGTACATGGCGGCTGTTGGGCTTGTTACACCTTCACTAATTACTTCTGTTACTTTGTCCTCAAGACCTGCAAAAGACAGCATAAAGTGGCATGAACTTGACTACTTTCAATTGGAAAATGACTAATATATTGTTTTCCTTCGAACCACAAAAAAATTTAAGGTTTTTGTTTCGCTCCACAGCAAGGGCAGAGAATCATTTCCCACGTTTATGAAAGAATCTGTTTCTCACACATCAAACACATCGTGCTTTAGCAGTGAAGTCAATGCATGAAGCAACCTTGTTGTTAGGCAGCCTAGGTTATTGTTTGACACTCCTGCACCTATTGAAAGCAGTGCTTGTTTATTGAGCAAGGGTCTTCCAACTCACCCACTAACTCAGCCAAGTAGTCCCCTCTTTGAATCCTCTTAGTATGGCTCTTTGGTCATCCAAGTTGGAAGTGTCTTCTAAGGCCTCTTTTCTGGAAAAGTAAAAGCATATCACAACATGCATGTATCTTAGCATGACTTGGGCATCTCCTCATCGAAATTCCAGGCTATTACTAAAGTAAACGATAAACGCCTCCAGCCAGTCGCAAAAGGACTGAGTGGAAATGTCTTCTATTTGAATATTTCTTTTTAGCTTTTCTCCCATGGAGAATGAGACAATTGCTTTAAAGTTCACATACCCTTGTGAATATTTTTCCCCAATTTATTATCAATGTGTTTTGTACGAGGTGCTAGGGGCAGGCACCAAGTGCCATGCTTGGCCTCTGATGCTCAGCAGTCTTGTGGCTTTGATGACACCTTTGAGAGTATATAGTTTAGCTCTTAAGAGGAGCTTCTCCAGTAGCTTGGATTTGCTGCGTCCTTAATCCCCTCATATTTTCCAGTGCTTTTCTGACGGGTTTCCTCAATTGTTGTGCTTGTCTTGATTGCACACTCATTGAGGCTTTGGCTGAGTTCTCCCACTCTACTTTTAGATTCCACTGGGGCTCGTCGTGTTTATGCTTACTACAAAAGAACACAATATCAATCAACTATTTCATATCTCGAGTTCAACAGTGTCAATTAGATTTTGATAATAGTACTCAATTGCTATGGTAATTCATGGTTGCCAAGATAACTTGATTTGTTAATGTATTGGTGATATATTGATAGCTAATGCGGTATTATCCTTCACCATTTTACCACCGGTTATGGTGTATCAGACTGATGATTAACACAACTGAATAAATCATTGCTCGGGCTTTGCCATGATTTGTGAATTGCACACATCCCAGTTCCTCCAGGGTTGTCAACGGTCCCATGGCCAGAAGATCACTTGCGGATCCCCGTAGATTCGCTTTTCTAATAATGCTACGTACTGTCGAACATTCTTGTCACGCCATGCTTCTGAAAGGAACCAGACAAATGTAATGGCAATAATCTCAATTCCAATTCTTGCTTCCATCCTGCCAGTTCAGTAGTTCTGTCATATAGCTAATGAGGAGTTATATAATTGGTGTTATAGTTTCCTCCCATCATCAGTCTAACAATTGTTACACCCCCAGTCCTGGCAGCATTGTGCTTGGCAAATGCTGTTCTTTGTTCATCCTGGTATCTCTATCATGTCTGCATTTGCACAGGATTTGATTCATAAGGTGATGGTAGGCCTTATGATCTGGGAGTCACCCATAATAAACATAAGAATAAAACATACATATGATGATAAATACACAAAAGCTGCCAACTATGTTAGCGCTGGGTATGAAAAATAATAGCAATTAAATTAAACAACATCTGTACACCAAATTTTTTTCCTTGGCCATGATGCCTTTACTAAAGCTAACATTGTTGCAATACCTAGCTGTGGAGTGAAGAGTATACCTGACTACACAAGCATTACCCTATTATACCCTCCTCTCAACCATTTTATTTCCCTAGTCTGCTTGGCAAGGGGAACCCGAGCATTGCAATTTAACTGGTGTGCAGTAGCTACCAGTGACCCCAGTGTCTATTGTTCACCATTATGTGGGTATTTAACGATGTATTGTACTGAGCAAGGAGAGCGTCCTATAGGACAAAAGCTACTGAGCTACTAATAGAACGTACTCATAAAGTGGTTGAATGATGTCCCTATTGCAACAGCTGTGGGCAGCCCCCCTCCTCCCCCATACAGCAGAGGGGGGCTGCCTTTTCGGAGCACTTTGGGCTACTCCTGCTTAGAATCTTGCCACCAACGGGTGGTTGATTATTAATCCATGAGTGGAGCACCTAATATTCATCCACACATCTTTTTTGACCACCTATGGCACCCATTTGGCACGCAGAAGGTCGGTTGCTTTGGCCCCACACGGTTTCGGCCACCCAAGAAATAATACACCTAACTACAACAAGAATAAATTACTATGACCCTTGCCAAAATTTCAGGTGGAACTGTATGCTGTATTAAGGTTCTCGGCTAAACAGGCGTTATATCTTTCACTACATCCTCCGCCTTCAGTGTGGAGGATGTAGTGAGATGGAGGATGTGTGGAGGATGGATCCTTGCCAACCTTGGATAAGACAATCCACCACCAATACTAATAGTGATGTGCAATAATATTGTCAGTTATAATAGTCGAATAATTATTATAGTAGTAGGCAGCTGTTATGTTAGCAGGCAGCTGTTATGTTAGCAGGCAGCTGTTATGTTAGCAGGCAGCCGTTATGTTAGCAGGCAGCTGTTATGTTAGCAGGCAGCGGTTATGTTAGCAGGCAGCGGTTATGTTAGCAGGCAGCGGTTATGTTAGCAGGCAGCTGTTATGTTAGCAGGCAGCCGTTATGTTAGCAGGCAGCTGTTATGTTAGCAGGCAGCTGTTATGTTAGCAGGCAGCTGTTATGTTAGCAGGCAGCTGTTATGTTAGCAGGCAGCTGTTATGTTAGCAGGCAGCTGTTATGTTAGCAGGCAGCTGTTATGTTAGCAGGCAGCTGTTATGTTAGCAGGCAGCGGTTATGTTAGCAGTATGTAATAAAATACAGATTGCCATAGACTTACCACTTTCCATTGCACCAACGACCACCTGAGTTTCCTCTGCCCCTGGATACTGCCTACCCTGTACAAGCACAATACTCTAGGCTCACTTATAATTGCGGTTTTTCTGCTATTTACCATGAATGTGATGGTGTTTGCAATTCCGGCAATTAAATTTTTGAATTGGTCGCAGCCATTGCGGTCACCGCCATTTGATGATTTCATATTAAAACAGTAATATGCTGATAATTATATAGAAAGAAAACCATGGCTAACCCGGACGTACCTCGAAGTGGCCGGCACAACCATCGGATTGCTATTCAGTCACCTTCATCCATGCTATCATAATAATAAATAAGAGCACAACTTTACTAACAGAAGTAACAAAATATCCATCGACTGAGGCAGTCCTATACCAAGGTTGAATTTTTGTGATTGCCACTCTGCAAAATCGTTTGTCTCATGCCAGCTATTCCTAGCATATTGTAGTAGATTTGCGCCTTCTACCACTGACACAACGGTATCACTCCGAATCTTCTTTACTATTTCGGAGTCCACTCCGAATTGACTTAAGCAGCTTCACGGGATCCTAGACCCATGCACACAGTGAAAGAGTTTCTGCGAATAATATTTATTTGCTTAATCCATTTAGCAATACAATAAAAGGGTAATTAGCAAACTCCTCAAGACTTTTGCTTCAAATGCACAAACAAAGCTCCTTTTATAGAAGGCGCAGAGGAAAGTTCACCCCCTTTATTAGGGTGAACCAATCATACAACGTAACAGTAAAAATACAACAATCAAAACATACAATACAAATTTGTACACAAAGTCAGCCGATGATATCAGTAGGCACATGTCAAAGTGTGCTGGGCATTTGTTCCCGCTCTTTTTCCTTGCTTGGCACTCTATCACTCCTTATTAGGGCATCTTGGTACTTTTCCACTCCTTATTAGGGTATCTATCGCTTGGCCTGTTCTCCAAGCCACCGTACTCTGCTCATCTACTTTCTGAGGTGGGCATCCACCCCTATAGGCCCCAGGCTAATTATACCAACCTCTGGATACTGGCCCAGGGTAACTGACCCGGGGTAGATTATATATGATATATAGGGTCTATACAAGGCCGGAGTCCTTGGTATCCATTTTCATGGGGGGCTTTGTACCTAGGTGGAGTGGGAAGGGATCAAGAGTTATGTCTAACTTGTTGGTTGACATGACAAGGGGTGGAGGTGGGTGGGGGGCTGGGGGGTTGACTGTACCATGTAAATCTCTCATAATTTGTACCACCATGAATAAGCGCCGGAGTAGAGCCATATTGTAGCGCCACTAAGCGGCACACATAAAAGTGCACCGAAAGAAGCGCTGATGGGATTTTGTGCACAATCCAAAAAACTTTTTTGTTAAGACAAAAAAAAAATTTTTCCGGCTGTATTTTTGTTATTTTTTAATAGTCGTGTTCAACTTAATATTATTAATGGTCATCCAACTTCGCCTTTATTACACCATATGGACATATACGTTTTATTAATCACATTATTTAAGCTTTGCATATCAGTGGATTACGCTGTGTTGACACTTTCAATACTGTGCTACATTGGCGCAAACGGAAACTGATAAACGTATTGGAAAACCGCTCCCCATTTTGAGAAAAAATCGCTCATATTACTTGTAGTCCTGATACCATATCGGCTCCCTAATTTATTGGTCTTTGCGAAAGCTCCGTCCAGGGAAGCACCCCCAAGTGAAACTGCACTGATTGTTACGGACATGATTTCCATGGAAGAACACTGTAAAACACAGTTCACTCACTACAAAACATTGTTCTTTTCTTCCAAGTGACGCGCTGATGATTATAAGAATTATTATTTGGATGTTCACATTACTGCAAATTTGTTTGCCATACATGAAGAAACAACACTGACAACAATTACAATAACAGTTACAACTTATGTACTTACTACCTCACCAATCATTTTTATTGTTTTCATAAGAAAGACTTTTATATTTTTTTTATTCGAGTTGTAGTCTCTTATGAGCAGTTAACTTTTTGGTAACCAAGTGATGAAATAAACAAGAATGAAAAATAGTAACTTATAACAACATATACAATGGCGGTGATACTATTAAGTGAATAACAGTATCAATTATATTTTTTATATATATTGTTATATCACACCATAAAAAGCTCCAAAATTAGTTTTAAAAATGTATAAAACCTTTATAATTCAAGGAAATCTCAAGGCCGTAGACATTCCTGTAATTGTGCTTAACATGAAATAGCTCCTGTATGAATAATTATCGAAAAAAATATAGAATCACCAACCTGTTGAACGCTATAACCTGAAATCAGCTAGCACTGAAAGCCCCAGATTTTGCATTTGCCAAATGAATGAAGTTTTTGTTGTTTCAAAACTGGGCTTTAGTGATAAACAGTGATCCTTTCCAGCCTGTGTGTGCCCTGTGCTTCACAGTGCTAGTTTACTAAAAGGATAAACCACAGCATTGTCTCGTATACTTGTACATAGTTTGGTTGGCTTAGTCAAACACAAACTATGTTACACCTGAGATTTTTTTTGTAGTTGAAGGATCATCACTGACAGATATGTCCCATAAAGCTCCTGAAACAATATCTTATGCGAATTTTGAGCATGAGGTCAATGGGTAAGCAATAAGTGAAAAGTTGTTATTCAATTGTCCATTAACTACATGTTTTACAGTATGTTCCGCACTGATTTTCAATGATGTATACTTTAATATTTTTTATCTCTCTTTGTTTTTATGTCTCTCCTCTCATGCTGCTTTTTTCAAAATCCACTTTCTTAATGTTTTATTCGTTACCCGATCTATCTAAGACGCACTCTGTCCCTTTGTTGGACTAAAGCTGCATTTACATTGTGCTTTGCCGATTTCGTCTGCTTGACGCCCAGTGTAAATGGTCAAACGCCATGAACATGTCGTTGTCGGTGAATGGCGGAGCTCTGTGGCAATGTCACAGAGCTCCGCCAGATCAGCCTGTTATTTTGTTGCAGGAGCCAATCAAAATTACTGCAAGCGTAACTGCGATGTCCCATTGGCTGACGCATATGCCAGTGACTATAGTATGGCGGGAGTGTAAAATTTTAGTTGAAAACTTTTGTATTGGTGCAGACAGATGGTGTCAGTAAACTAGCAGACAACCGTAGAGGTAGTAGTAGTAGAGGTACAGTAGTAGTAGTGGTACAGTAGTAGTAGAGGTACAGTAGTAGTAGTAGAGGTACAGTAGTAAAGGTACAGTAGTAGTAGAGGTACAGTAGTAGTAGAGGTACAGTAGTAGTAGAGGTACAGTAGTAGTAGAGGTACAATAGTAGTAGTGGTAGTAGTGGTACAGTAGTAGTAGAGGTGCAGTAGTAGTAGAGGTACAGTAGTAGTAGAGGTACAGTAGTAGTAGAGGTACAGTAGTAGTAGATGTACAGTAGTAGTAGAGGTACAGTAGTAGTTGAGGTACAGTAGTAGTAGAGGTACAGTAGTAGTAGAGGTACAGTAGTAGTAGAGGTACAGTAGTAGTTGAGGTACAGTAGTAGTAGTAGACGTACAGTAGTAGTAGTAGTGGTACAGTAGTAAAGATACAGTAGTAGTAGAGGTACATTAGTAGTAGTAGTGGTACAGTAGTAGTAGATGTACAGTAGTAGTAGAGGTACAGTAGTAGTAGAGGTACAGTAGTAGAGGTACAGTAGTAGTAGAGGTACAGTAGTGGTAGAGGTACAGTAGTGGTAGAGGTACAGTAGTGGTAGAGGTACAGTAGTGGTAGAGGTACAGTAGTAGTAGAGGTACAGTAGTAGTAGAGGTACAGTAGTAGTAGAGGTACAGTAGTAGTAGAGGTACAGCAGTAGTAGTAGAGGTACAGTAGTAGTTGTAGAGGTACAGTAGTAGTAGTAGTAGTAGTAGTAGTAGTAGTAGTAGTAGTAGACGTACAGTAGTAGTAGAGGTGCAGTAGTAGTAGTGGTACAGTAGTAAAGGTACAGTAGTAGTAGAGGTACAGTAGTAGTAATAGTGGTACAGTAGTAGTAGATGTAGAGTAGTAGTAGAGGTACAGTAGTAGTAGAGGTTAATTAGTAGTAGAGGTACAGTAGTAGTAGTAGACGTACAGTAGTAGTAGAGGTACAGTAGTAGTTGTAGAGGTACAGTAGTAGTAGAGGTACAGTAGTAGTAGATGTACAGTAGTAGAGGTACAGTAGTAGTAGAGGTTAATTAGCAGTAGAGGTACAGTAGTAGTAGTAGACGTACAGTAGTAGTAGAGGTACAGTAGTAGTTGTAGAGGTACAGTAGTAGTAGAGGTACAGTAGTAGTAGATGTACAGTAGTAGAGGTACAGTAGTAGTAGATGTACAGTAGTAGATGTACAGTAGTAGAGGTACAGTAGTAGTAGATGTACAGTAGTAGAGGTACAGTAGTAGTAGTAGATGTACAGTAGTAGTAGAGGTACAGTAGTAGTTGTAGAGGTACAGTAGTAGTAGAGGTACAGTAGTAGTAGTAGTAGACGTACAGTAGTAGTAGAGGCACAGTAGTAGTAGAGGTACAATGGTAGTAGAGGTACAGTAGTGGTAGAGTAGTGGTAGATGTAGAGTAGTGGTAGAGGTACAGTAGTGGTAGAGCTACAGTAGTAGTAGAGGTACAGTAGTAGTAGAGGTACAGTAGTAGTCGAGGTACAGTAGTAGTAGAGGTACAGTAGTAGTAGAGGTACAGTAGTAGTAGTAGTAGATGTACAGTAGTAGTAGTAGATGTACAGTAGTAGTAGTAGTGGTGGTACAGTAGTAGAGGTACAGTAGTAGTAGAGGTTAATTAGTGGTAGAGGTACAGTAGTAGTAGTAGAGGTGCAGTAGTAGTAGTAGCAGTAGTAGCAGTAGTAGTAGCGGCGGCAGTAGTAGTAGCGGCGGCGGCAGTAGTAGTAGTAGTAGCGGCGGCTGCAGTAATAGTAGTAGCGGCAGCAGTAGTAGTAGCGGCGGCAGCAGTAGTAGTAGTAGCGGTGGCGGCAGTAGTAGTAGCGGCGGCTGCAGCAGTAGCAGTAGTAGCGTCGGCGGCATTAGTAGCAGTAGTAGCGGCGGCGGCATTAGTAGTAGTAGTAGCGGCGGCGGCAGTAGTAGAAGTAGTAGTAGTAGCGGCGGCAGTAGTAGTAGTAGTAGCGGCAGTAGTAGTAGTAGCGGCGGCAGTAGAGGTGCGGCGGCAGTAGAGGTGCGGCGGCAGTAGAGGTGCGGCGGCAGTAGAGGTGCGGCGGCAATAGAGGTGCGGCGGCAGTAGAGGTGCGGCGGCAATAGAGGTGCGGCGGCAGTAGAGGTGAGGCAGCAGTAGAGGTGGGTCACACATGGCAATTTGCTCTTTTTGCAAAATGTTTGAATAATAATATACAGGTGTAGTGACATCAAAACACTATTAATAGCTGGTTTTACTTAGTGTTTCTTCACTTATCTCTGTCAGCCATACTCATGTAAGTTTGGCACCATTGACGGTTAAAGATGTCCTTTGAGCGTTTGAAGTTGTGTTCTCAAATAACTCAGAGATGTTGCTGGACATTTTCAAACTTGTTCGTTTTTTAGTATGATTTCATTTGAGTTCTTGTAGACTATTCTTCGAAATTTTTACACCATCATGCACAACAGAGTCTCTTCTAGTCCTTTTTGGTTCTCCTTTGAAGCTTCTACAACAGTCTGCGCTGAACAGGCTCACAATGTGGCAACTTTAGATTCCTTTCGCTATATATGAATTTTATTTTAGAAATGTTTAATGTTTTTTCTTGTTAAGGAACTAGCACAGTAGAAAACTTTTCTGATAAGTGTATAGTTTTGTATTATCAGAGTTTGATTGAGCATTCTGATCGTGAAAGTGATGCTTAATAAGTTGTACATAAGTTGTATATTTAGATAACTGAAAATGAGGATTAATTATTTGTTTATGTTGTTTTTTTGTAAAATTATTAATTATTCTTGTTTTTTTATCAAAAGTAGCCTTAAACATAAATAGTTTGTGTGTAAAACCTATTGCTGATTCTTTGCTAATACTATATAATAAATTTCATCTCTAAGGGTTATTTTCGAGAATGTCTACATTTTGTACAAGGTTTTGAGAAACTATTTTTTCAGTGGTCTAACTCCTTTTATAGTTATTTCTGCTGTGGCTACTTGTATTGAAAAATTGCTTTGTTTCCAGCTGTGCCATCAGTTTTCTGTTTTAAGCAGAACTTTTTCCCCATCAATTGAGGTGTGAGGGTCTGTCCACGAAACAAAAATAATCTTTTTGTTTTTGCACAGCATAGTCTGAGAAGTTTTTATATCTGCTTGGTGACGTACTAGGCATTTTCGAATCGAGAACGTTCATGCCAAATCGGGCAAATTTTTCGTTTTTTGGCGAGTACAAAACCTGATTTTTGGAACTCTATCTTTGCTGAACGGTGGTTTTACCGTTCTGAGGGTTGTTCACTGTACGACGTTCTTGCTCCGATTACGTACGATTCTGCTATAATAATTATTTTTCGCATAATACGAGCCCTTTTACGGCAGCTACCATTTTTGCTTATATGCAACATATTTAATTATAATTATTAATTAACATTATTATTATTATGGATGGTAACAAAAATTGTTTTTTATTTATTAAAATATTATTGTTGTTATTGTTTATTATTATAATTATTGTTTATCACTTTTATCTTCTGTTGTTAGTTAGTAAATCGATAGAAAACGATGATGGTTTTTAAATAATTAAAACTTGACATCCTCTATGGGCGGCCATCTTTTCATTTGTTTCCAGATTTTTGCGACTAATGGACAACAAAAGAACACAACTCCTGATATTTAGATTTGCCTTTTTGGACGTTAAACTCACAGAAATTATGCCAGGAACGAACGTCAAATTTTCAATCGGAAGCACTTTCCCGTACCAATTTTTTCAAGGCAGGGACGTTCTTGATCCGACAATGCCTAATGCTGATTCATGTAAAGTTTAATTTAATCTTGTAACAGCAATAACTGAATTTGATTCAGAGTTAACAAAGTTGAAAGTTTTTTTAAAACAGGTTCCATTTTGGAGAACGTCAAGATATGAAGCAATTGAAAATAACAGTTTTTAACAGTGTTTTTGTGTAAGCTAATGCAATCTAGCATCGTTTGTGCTCTAAGCCTGCTCAATGTTGTAGTCTGTCAATTCATGTTGTAGGTACAAGTTTCATAGAGTTGGTAAAACCATGCTTAGCCCTGAGCTTGACAACATTATCCATCTAGAGATGGACCAGTTCGTTCATGGCAACATCTTGTTCAGCACCTCCAAGAAACTTTTCACTGCCAACATTGAAACTGGAAAGATAGATACAATCATTGGTAACGATTCATCATCTAACGTTTATATGGAAGGAGACTCATCTGTTGCTGCGTTCAATAACATCAGAGGTTTCACTCACTGGTCTAAATCAGTGTTACTGGTTGCAGACAGCAACAATTACGTTCTAAGAACTATCAACAGGCAAACAAATGTGAGCTCTTATTTGGCAGGTCAACCCATGACACAAGGTGCTATCAATGGAACCTTTGAGAATTGTGGGTTTGGTGTTTTGATTGCCGTTGCCACATTCGACCACTCAACTTTTTATGTTACACAAGTTACTAGCAGTGCAATAGCTATGGTTGACACCAACAACAGAATAGTTTCACACATCCCAATGGCTGCTAGTAATCATTTCGCGCTCAGGCTGGACTTCGCTCATAAGTTAGTGTATGTTGCTACAGATGATCACTTAATCTGTCTGAACGAACAACTGGCCAATGCCAAAATAATAGCTGGTAGCCCATCTATCATACCAATGGAAACTAGAGATGGGCCTGCTATCGGTGCCCAATTTGGTAGGATGTTTGACGTCATCAATTTACTCAACGACACATTTCTGGTCTCAGATGTATTTGGTGGAGCATTTAGAGTGATTGATGTGAATGGAGATGTCAGCTCCATATGCGATGGTCAGTATACCCAGAATTCATCACTTCAGACGAGAGCTACTGCTGGTAATATAACTGACTGTTCTTTTACCAACATTCATGGACTCATGGTTTACAATTCAACAACAGTTCTGGCTGCAACCTACGGAGACATCATTGCACTAACTGGTGAGTTATTCACTAAAACTAACTTGGATTTGCTCTATCGCTCATAAAAACTGATTTCAATGTTTCCGTATCTTGTTAAAAAGTCTTCCTTACAAGTTATTCGAATCGAAAGAATGATAATGGACAGAGTCCAACCAGATCTTTATTATCATTGTAAAAAATGCTGCATCTTTAGCCTCTTGAGTTATTCACATTTGAGATTGTGCATTCAAGCAATTTTTAGACTGTAATGGCTGGTTCACACAATCAGCGTTTTGCATCTGGGCTGCTTGTTCCCGTTAATGCAAACATAGAAACATGTAGTAATGCATACGCGACACATGTCTGCGTTTGCATCAGGAAACCTTGGCAGTTCCGAACTTTCCCAAAATCCCCATTACAACGCCATTGATATGAATACGTGTGTGCGTTTGTCCCACATGGTCTGTTGTCATATGGGCGGGACTTGGGAGTCATTAACGAGTGACCCGACAGACATGCGGCATGAGTTTCATCAAGAAAGTTTTTGACTTTAATTAGTATGAGTTAACTTGGAAACCAGATAGATTAGCAGACTTTCCAACTGTCATGCATTGGGCATGACAAATATGCATTTCCCTGTTTTTCACATTTTATTGCTGTGTTATTTTTGATGTCAATGCATTTATTATTAAAGCTGTCATGTCAGATCCATTCATTTATGAATTATTACCTACTACTGCTACTTGTTATTCTTACATATAATTAAAATAATTTATATTTGAATGTTAAGTATTATTATTATAATAATTAATATGATAATAATACTTGGTTTTTAAATATGAATTATTATTATCATCACTAACCAGTTGATACTATTATAATTATTATTGTTGTTATTATTATTTGTTACTGCTCTATCTCCCCTCCTTGTATAAACTACGGGTGCTATTTTTCAAACTTTTACTTCTACTAGATTGTAAGCTACTAACTACCAGCAATTTGCTATTTTTCTTTTTTCATTGACAACCATAGAACTCAATACTAAACCTATTATTGAGTTGTATGTTGACAAAGTGCAAAGGTTATTGTTTGATTGACGGGCGCAGCACAGCTAATTATCTGGGTTCATCTGGGTTAAGCCGTGGCTACACACACCTACGTTTTGTAGGTATGCGGTAAAAACGCATTTTTTTTCTTTGCAAGCGACGTTTTTTTTACAAAAAGACCAACATGTTGGTCTACGAGAACTTTTTTTGCCTGACGTTTCGGTGATTGGACAATTATTATTGAATAACCACTCTCGATTGGATAAAATATATGGACAAAATTTGACGACTCCAATGCACTTTTTTATACTTCGACCTTGACCTCGTCATTACTGATTGGCCAGCAGACCATTTGTTACTTCTATCAAAGAGGGTACTGTTTATTTATAAACATGAACAACTAATTATTATTTCTAAACTTTAATTATTTATCACAGATAATAAATTATTTATCTAGTATTATAAAGAAACATCATAAGTAATTTATTATTATAATTTATGTTTATAATAGTTGTTATATTAACTATTTTCAATAATCATGTCCTCTTTGCCTCACTGGACACTCCGTAGCTTTGCGCTGATCAATCAATCATCTGTGTTTGTAGCCACCAGAGCGACGCTACGAAATGTTTTTTCCGTCATGTTCCTACAATACGTAGGTGTGTGTAGCCACGGCTTTAAGCCGTGGCTACACACTCCTACGTTTTATAGGAATATGACAAAAAATATGTTTCGTAGCGTCGCTCTGGTGGCTACACATACAGATGATTGATCACCGCAAGGCAACGGAGTGTCCAGTGAGCCAAAGAGGACATAATTATTGAAAATAGTCATTATAATAACTATTATAAGTATAAATAATAATTGAATAATTTTGATGTTTTTTATAATACTAGATAAATAATTTATTATCGGTAATAAATAATTAACGTCTATAAATAATAATTAGCTGTTTATGAATAAAGAGTACCCTCTTTGATGGTAGTAACAAATGATCTGTTGGCCAATCAGTAATGACCAGTTCATGGTTGAAATATAAAAAGGTTTCCTAGAGTCGTCAAATTTCGTCCTTATGTTTTATCCAATTGAGAGTGGTTGTGTAATAATAATTGTCCAATCACCGAAGCGTCGGGCAAAAAACGTTTCCGTAGACCAACATGTTGGTCTACGAAATTGAGCATCTCTTTGTAAAAAAAAAACATCGCTTGCAAAGACAAAAAACTGCGTATTTACGGCTTGCCGACAAAACGTAGGTGTGTGTAGTCAGCCTTTTAATGAGAACATATACAACACAGATCATCTTAAACAATCATGAGGCTGCATCTGGGTTAATTTATGTAATGTAAACACCCATCTGGGTTGCTTTCTGGGATGTCAACCCAGATGCTGATTAGGTCAAACCCAAACAATGTGAACCAGTCTAACAAAGTGTGTACAGTTTTGTAGTAGTTATGTTAGACCACATGTACTGCTATTGTATTGTAAAGGACCGGCGCCATCTTGTGACGCTTCTATTAAATAGTTTATGCCTTGGACAGTTCTATTAACACTTACCGAGTCTACCCAGTTGTCTACCCTATTTACATCTCATTCTTATTTCTATGCTTACGTTCTAAGACAGTTTACTCTATGTACATTTATTATCATTTTACTTAACATGCAATCTTATATGTGTGCCATGTGCAACCAGTCATCCATTTATTCTAGTACCACCCTTTGTGTGTGATTTGCTCATGCTAGCCAACCAGTTGTGCTAGGTGTGGCTTCTTTTGTCTAACTGTATCCACCCACAATATGTTATGTAATCCTTTGTATAAATAGCCGTGTTAGGCAGCAATAAAATCAGAGTCAGCTTGCACACTCTCAGAAGTTTCTCTGTTCTCTAACAAATAACTTCACTGCGCACCATTACTCGAGTAGTAATATACAAGCAGATCAGCCTGAACCTCTGCTGGCCGAACCTAGCCTAGCCTAGTTCGCCTTCAATGTTCGACCTCTGCCTTGCACTGAAACAAGTCAACCGAACCTCTGCTGGCCGAACCTAGCTTTGCCTAGTTCGCCCTTCAAAGTTTGGCCACTGGCTTGCACTGAGATAGCTAACGCAACCGACAGCTAGATAGTGAACTAGGATGGTAATGCACCACTCCGAAGGACACTAGTCGACCTGTGGGCGGGTTGTATTGCTGAAGCGATAGACACAAGTTGCCATCACAGTTCGAGAGGTTGTGCAGGTAGGCCGAGCTACCAACTCACACCCCCACAGTGAAATCCTGCACAGTATGTGTTGGTCAAGTGGGGCATTATGAGTTTACGAAACATTTAGGACCACAAAAGCATTCATTGTTATTGTATATTGCCTGCCTATAGTATGCGGTATCGATGAACTCAAAAACCACCAACTCACTATGACTTTATCATAAAAATTTGCGGTGTTTTATACAATTTATTGGTATGTTTTGTCAATCAGCATGCATTTAGCCATGCTATTGCGCACATGGGCTCTCATTGCACCTATCTCTGTGTTTATGTACTTTTTATATCATGTCTTATGAGGAATAAACAAACAAACAAACAAGATCACAACATTGCAATTTTACACTGTCTTTCGACAAAGGCAGCCACTTGAAAAGTTCTTCCGAAGCCCTCTTGTTTTCTATTTAGTACACAGTTGTTTTTTTGTTTCACCTTTCTTAGGTATATTCGCTACCTGGATCGATCCGTACAATAATTTTTATAAATAATATTTTTCGCATTTTATTGAATGCGAATGGGTCAGTAGCAATAGTTTTAATGGATTGCAAAATACCATCCCCACGAGCAAAAAAATATTAATTTGCGAGGCATACTCAAAGGTCGCGAACACTACCGATCTATAACATGAAAATTAATATAGACTCATGTGGGTGCTGTTTGTTTCAAAGCAGTTCATTCTCGGCATAAGTTATTATTATTTCATTGTTATATATTATTAATTATTATATATGTTGTTTATTATTATTAATTATTATGATTTCTATATACAATATTGATATATTGGAAACCGATTGACCAAAATAATGAAAACGGAGCTTTTTTGTCAAAATAATAAAAGTAAATGTTATAATTATTCAAGAATGAATTGTTTGGAAATAAACATTGTCAACCGGACAAATGTAAAGCTGTTATTCTTTGACACGCTACCACTATCTCCTACATAGCGATGCATCATGCTAAAGCTGTGGCTACACACACCCACGCTTTGTAGGAATATGACGAAAAATACGTTTCATAGCGTTGCTCTGGTGGCTACACACAGATGATTGATTGGTCACTGCGATGCTGCGGAGTGTCCAGTGAGGCAAAGAGGGTATATATAATTATTGAAAATAATCAATATAATAACTATTATAAATATAAAGGTTGATAATTAAATAATAATGATGTTTCTTTATAATACTAGATAAATAATTTATTATCTGTAACAAATAATTAATGTCTATAAATAACAATTAGTTGTTTATAAATAAAAAGTACCGTCTTTGATAGAAGTAACAAATGGTCTGTTGGCCAATCAGTAATGGTCAGGTCCAGGTTGAAATATAAAAAGTTCACCGGAGTCGTCAATTTTCGTCCTTATGCTTATCCAACCAAAAGTGGCTGTTTAATAATAATTGTCCAATCACCGAAGCGTCAGGCAAAAAACCTTTTCGTAGACCGACATGTTGGTCTACAAAATTGAGCATCTTTTTGTGAAAAAAACGTTGCTTGCAAAGAAAAAAAACCGCATTTTGACCGCATACCGAAAAAACGTAGGTGTGTGTAGCCACCCCTTAATAGTACCAATTAGGAAATAATGACACAATAACCCGTCGCTGATAAATTGCTTACACATGTGAAAATAATTATGCTCGCTACAATGCACATTGGAAATTTATGCCCTCACCTATGATCCGGACAATGGATATTATTTCTTATTATTGTATAAAAAAAGTTAAATGCGTATGAGGTGGACAATAATATTTTAAATATAAAGACTATATACATATACTCATTATTAACTAGAAGGGTGCTTTCCTGTATTCTATTCATTTTTTTATCAAGTTATATAGTATCTTGCTTCAAAGTTCATATTTAGCCATTACACAATATTAGTATTTACTACAACAACAGCAATCATCTCCGGACTCGATCTCAGCTGTTGAACAGTTAAATAAATAATTAGATATAGTACAAACATCTATCTCGCAAGTACAATATTACAAATACTCACAATATCTTCATATATTGTCCTATTGCCAAAAAACTTTTTTATATCTTATTATATTATTATCTTCAGAAACAAGATGGCCACCCGTTTTGCATCGCCATATTTATAACTTCAAATATCATCAATAGCCTCACACATATTGTTACTCTTTTCTGATTGGTCACCCCTTACGACCAATCAGCTGCCTGCCTAGCCTATATAAAGCCTTGAGTATACCAAATATAATCAGTTTGGAATTGTACTCCAGCTCAAACCTTCTCTCTTATCAGTGTTCTGATGGAAAGAAATACATGATATGCTCTCAAGGTTCTTCGGCTTATGTGTTAGCCGAAACTTTATAGCTAAGTCTGGGTTGGACGGCTGTATTGTGCAAAATTCATTATAAAACCCAAATAGCGTGGTAATGTCTCGCGGAAGTTTTTGCAGATATTTAACTAACTAGTAGGCAAAAACTTGCCCTGAGCAAACTGTGGGATAACTTGGGCTGTGCTGAGCCAGGTTCTTATAAATTCTGGGCGGTAGCGAAAATGCTGTGCTCAGCCAACTACTGTATTATTAACAAAGTGTTTTGCTCTCAGATTTAGCTGTGTTCAGCTAATCTCCCAGTTGTGTAAATTAGGCAGTGCTCTGCCAGTTACCCTCAGGCTAGGCTGCACTCAATCAAACCCCACTTAGTTCTACCGACAAGGAACGACCCGTGCAGTACACCTGAATCAACGCGTTCGCTGTCAACTGATGTGGATCCTAAATATAATTATTAGCAGATCTTCGTCAAAAAAGGTCCCGAAAACACCTCTTATCTAGCAGAACAGTTTCAAGCTACATTATAGGTGAAACATCAACATGCACATCCTACCTAGTCATTATTTAAAGTATTAATAACTAAAAACTATATGATTGTGATAAACTATATTAATAATTTTCCATTAGTCCTCATTGCTGATGTTTTCTTTATCATCACTGGTGAGTGAATAACTGCCAGCATCGTCCAAACTCCCAGTAATGTACGCCGACCACGAATGTTTTTATCAATTCCTAGCTACTTTATAATTAATGTAATTATCAATTACATTCTCCTTATCTAGAGATTGTGCTGTGTTGGCACTCACATTGCTGTGCATCAATCGGCTCAGAAAATCGCTTACATAAACTAATTGAAGACAAAGCAGAAAAAACGTTCTCACTTCTGACCAGAACTTGTGCAATATTCGTGAAACCGTACCAGCACTCTGATTTGTCTAACATTTTATAAATATGGACATTCATGCCTTTGTAAAAATTTTTGCAGTAAGTTGTCTCCTAGTGCATTTTGAGTGAGCATTCCTGAGAAATTTACACGTCAGAACATTTTAAGACCCAAAACTTTGTTCTATTTTTAAAGTGAGGCAAAGATGATGGAAGTGTTTTGTTACTCTGAAAAACCAGTAGTATAACTTTGTTTGTCATTTATTAAGGGACAATAATGTTTAAGGACGGTAATCAATCCATTTTATTACTAGTTACTACTTATTGTTTATATAAGAAAAAGTGCGTAAAGTATTATTTAATTGATAATAAATAAGTAATTTGTTTTTATTAATAAAATTATAAAGTAAAACAACAATGAAATATAATCATTTGTTGTAATAATGATAATGATCGAAGTTATAACTGAATAATTGTTTTGAATATCACGTTTATTTATGTATTATTGCACACATATTACTTCAAGATCGTTTCAATGCTTCAAAAATTCAAGATTATCAGAAAAATTTCATTGCTTCAGCATATTTTTATTTGTAGTTTAACATAAAGAGTTCAGTTTGACCAGATGTTACACCAGGGTTCGGAACTGTATGAATACAAATCAATAACAACACAGAGTGAACATCCCGTCGAACCTTTAAACCTGTGTTCAGCGTAGCGCTGAAAAAAGCTGGTTTTGCATTTCCCGAAAAGCTATGAATATTTTTAGGTTTTAGCACAGGCGTTCAATGCTTTGCAGTGATCATATTATGCCTGTCATATGTATTGTACTTGACAGCACTAGTTGACTATACAGTGAACTTTCACAACTAATCCTATACTCGAACATGTTTTGATTGCTTTTTGTTCATACTAAAACTTTTGTACAACCTGGAATGTTTTTTTTTGTAGTTGAAGGATCACCATTGGCAGATACGTTCCACAAAGCTCCTGCAACATTATCTTATGCAAATTTTGTACATGAAGTCAATGGGTGAGCAATAAATAACACTTTTTTTTCTCTCATCATGAACTGCACATTTTATGTTTTACATTGTTCACTGATTGTCACAGTTTATTTCTACTTTTTGCTGTCTCTTCTCTTATCTTACTTTTTATCCACATTTATTCTCTAAAGGTTTTATATATTGCCCATTTTTATAAGAAACATTATTTCCCATTGTTATCCTCACTCTGTTTGGAACACCTAATCAGCTAAGTGATTGGGGAAGGTGAAATGGATTGGCTGTTAAGGTAGAGAAGTATTAGCAGTAGAATGGAGTAGATGAAAGTAGTAGTAGATGTAGAAAAGTAGTAGTAATAATGTGAAGGCACAGTAGTAGTAGAGGTACAGTAGTAGTATAGGTTCAGTAGTAGTAGTAGAGGTACAGTAGTAGTAGTAGAGGTACAGTAGCAGTAGTAGTAGAGGTTCAGTAGTAGTAGAGGTACAATAGTAGTAGACGTACCGTAGTAGTAGTAGTAGTAGTAGAGGTACAGTAGTAGTAGAGGTACAGTAGTAGTAGTAGTAGTAGAGGTACAGTAGTAGTAGAGGTACAGTAGTAGTAGAGGTACAGTAGTAGTAGAGGTACAGTAGTAGAGGTACAGTAGTAGAGGTACAGTAGTAGTAGAGGTACCGTAGTAGTAGTAGTAGTAGTAGTGGTAGTAGTGGTAGTGGTGGTAGTGGCGGTGGTGGTAGCGGTGGTGCGGTAGCGGTGGTGCGGTAGCGGAGGTGCGGTAGCGATAGCGGAGGTGCGGTAGCGGTAGTGGAGGTGCGGCAGCGGTAGTGGAGGTGCGGCAGCGGTAGTGGAGGTGCGGCAGCGGTAGTGGAGGTGCGGCAGCGGTAGTGGAGGTGCGGCAGCGGTAGTGGAGGTGCGGCAGCGGTAGTGGAGGTGCGGCAGCGGTAGTGGAGGTGCGGCAGCGGTAGTGGAGGTGCGGCAGCGGTAGTGGAGGTGCGGCAGCGGTAGTGGAGGTGCGGCAGCGGTAGTGGAGGTGCGGCAGCGATAGTGGAGGTGCGGCAGCGGTAGTGGAGGTGCGGCAGCGGTAGTGGAGGTGCGGCAGCGGTAGTGGAGGTGCGGCAGCGGTAGTGGAGGTGCGGCAGCGGTAGTGGAGGTGCGGCAGCGGTAGTGGAGGTGCGGCAGCGGTAGTGGAGGTGCGGCAGCGGTAGTGGAGGTGCGGCAGCGGTAGTGGAGGTGCGGCAGCGGTAGTGGAGGTGCGGCAGCGGTAGTGGAGGTGCGGCAGCGGTAGTGGAGGTGCGGCAGCGGTAGTGGAGGTGCGGCAGCGGTAGTGGAGGTGCGGCAGCGGTAGTGGAGGTGCGGCAGCGGTAGTGGAGGTGCGGCAGCGGTAGTGGAGGTGCGGCAGCGGTAGTGGAGGTGCAGCAGCGGTAGAGGTACAGTAGTAGTAGTAGTAGTAGAGGAGCAGTAGTAGTAGTAGAGGAGCAGTAGTAGTAGTAGAGTTACAGTAGTGGTAGTAGAGTTACAGTAGTGGTAGTAGAGTTACAGTAGTGGTAGTAGAGTTACAGTAGTGGTAGTAGAGTTACAGTAGTGGTAGTAGAGGTACAGTAGTAGTAGTGGTACAGTAGTAGTGGAGGTACAGTGGTAGTGGTGGAGGTACAGTGGTAGTAGTAGAGGTACAGCAGTAGTAGAGGTACAGTAGTAGTTGTAGTAGTAGCAGTAGAGTAGTAAGTTAAACTACCGCAATTTTGTTTTGTCTGAAACTTATTTTATGTTCTAGTGTATCGATTCATGTTGTAGGTACACATTTCATAACATTGATAAAACCGTTCTAAGCCCTGAACAGGACAACATTTTTCATCTAGAGTTTGATCAGTATATTGAAGGCAATATCTTGTTCAGCACCTCCAAGAAACTTTTCACCGCCAACATTGAAACTGGGAAGATAGATACAATCATTGGTATCGATTCATCATCTAACAGTTATGTGGAAGGAGACTCATCTGTTGCTGTGTTCAATAACATCAGAGGTTTCACTCACAAGTCGCATTCAACACTGATGGTTGCAGACAGTAACAATTACGTTCTAAGAACTGTTGATAGGCAAACAAGCGAGAGCACTTATTTGGCAGGTCAACCCATGACACAAGGTGCTATCAATGGAGCCTTTGAGAGTTGTGGGTTTGGGGTTTTGATTGCCGTTGCCACATTTGACCACTCAACTTTCTATGTTACACAAGTTACTAGCAGTGCAATAGCTATGGTTGACACCATCAACAGAATGGTTTCACACATCCCAATAACTGGTCCTAATCATTTTGCACTTAGACTGGACTTGGCTCATAAATTAGTGTATGTCGCTACAGATGATCATTTAATCTGCTGGGATGAACAACTTGCCAATTCCAAAACAATAGCTGGTAGCCCATCTATCGTACCAATGGAAACCAGAGATGGAACAGTTAATAGTGCTCAATTTGGTAGGATGTTTGACCTCATCAAGTTGAATGATGACACATTTTTGGTCTCCGACACATTTGGTGGAGCATTTAGAGTGATTGATGTGAATGGAGATGTCAGCTCCATATGTGATGGTCAATACACCCAGAATTCATCCCTCCAGACAAGAGCTACCGCCGGTAATATAACTCACTGTTCTTTTACCAACATTCATGGACTCATGGTTTACAATTCAACAACAGTTCTTGCTGCAACCTACGGAGACATCCTTGCACTAACTGGTGAGTCTCATGCAAGAACCAAATTGCATTCGCGCTGCTTCCGCTTTTTTGTTACTTCGCTACATGCTTCCCGTGAGCATTGTTTGATCAAATCTTATATAGATAATATCAAATAGTTTCATTTATTTACTGATAACCAGTTGTCACTGCGACCATGAAAGTCGTCTCATTAGGGTTGTTTGTTCCTTGGAACAGCTAGTGGGTTGAGACAGCGTTGACAAGTATAACAAAATATCCAATTTATTTTAAACTACTTGGATGAAATTACAAACAAAAAGTTGAACTTGCAGCCTCAAATTGCAAGCACCCAGTTTTCTGTTAGAGAACATAACGTGACACTTTTACAGCCTTAAAGTTTCGTACTCGTTGGTTTTTTTTTACTGAAATAATTATTTGTTATCATTTCTGAGCTTTCAACTGTTCTTAGCATAGTCTTTTTTCTCGCAGTTTTTCGGCCACTTTACCATTTTGTTTTATCTTTTTGTTGCTAAGGGTAGATCCAACCTTCTGCTAATGTATTCTTATCTGTGGAAACCCCAGTGAATAAGTCTTTCATTGTTTCCCTTTTGATTCTCTATTATTCTAGTTTTTACAATCACAATGTCAACTTCATCACGTTTTGCCAATTGCATTAGTTAATAGTTTTCAAAAGTTCAATAATTGTTTGTAATTAATAAGACTATTGCTCAATAGTGAGGTTGGTGATTTTCCAAGAAAACAGATAACTATGACATTATTATCAATCGTTGATAACAACCATCACTCACTTCAAACATTTGTTTTTAATGTAAGATGTTTATTCTTTTGTAAAATCTTCTCATTGGTTGAGTCAGGGTCGTTTTCCAGTTCTATATAGTTCACTTCAGTTTACTAGAATAAAACTAATTGCTACATATCCTTCACTAAGCCTCACTCAAGATAATTGGCTGGTAAGTTATTTATATTTTGTTTTGCAGAATAACATTTTTTAAAGATTATACAAAACGGTTTTTTGAAAGCAAAATTCCTTGTCGTATTTTGAACTCTGCAGATTATTTATGCCATATAGTAAACTTTCATGTAAAATATCCATTTAAACATCAGAAACACTTTCGGTTTTTTCCCTTTATTTATTGCCGATAAAACTACACCACATGCAAACCAGAAGAATTGATGTCGAATTTGAGATGCGCTCCCCTGAATTAGCCAATGGTCGTCTACAGTAATATATTGAAAATAGCTTTACTTTATCTAAAATAGCTCAACTTTTAGAAAAAGTGAAGTTTGCATGCATTCTCAGAAGATTTATTGTTGATGCCCACATAGGAATGAAAGTCTGGACTTGGTTCTCTTTTTATAATTGAATTTCTACATCTTCCTCGAGTTTTGAGAAATGGTATCATTAAGCCTTTGCCTTTCCCTGATTATTTAAATGGCATGCTCATGCATTGTTTACACGCCCTATTCGTCGTCTCCAATAATCATGATCATAATTTAATGTATAAAAACTCGTTTTTGCATTCATTCTTATTAGACAAAACTCTTCACTTATGTCGGCTTTTTTACAAAAAAAACTGTAATATTATGGGGCTCCCTGCACATGAGGCTGTCTTCAGAATCTTCGGACTTAACAACGCAATCTTCAGATCTTCAGTCTTAAGCAATGAAAAATTTTTTAGTCTTTTTGTTGAAAAAACTTATGCTAAGGACTGGTATATTTTGGTGTTATAAGACAGCTAAAAACCAAAGTTGAAAAAATAACTGAGAAGTAACAGCAAAAGTTGGACAATGTTGAAGCGAAGGCTAGTGTTATTGTTATTTTCATATTATTGTTATATTGATCTGCCAAGTTGGTTTGCAAGGAAATGTGGAAGAAGTTAGTCTAAGAGCTTTTTTCACTGTGGTGTGCTCAGATTTTGTGACATTAAATGATCCAATACACATAATGTAATGCCACTAAATCTGAGCACACCGCAGTGAAAAGTTCTTGAAGTAGAAGGGGAGGGTAAAAGGGGAACAGATCAGGTGTTGCAAAATCCCTTTTGAGTTTAAAAATACTTTTTTAGTATGTTTTAGAGTGTTTTAGGTTCAAACTTGAGAATGATTCAAACTGTGGACTAGACCTGCCATCCCTCTTGACTTTTTACGGATCCACAAAATTTTCAAATACTAATTTTCTCTGCTCCTGAAAACTGCTGAACTACCTGAAAGCTCCCGAAATTTGAATCTCCTTCTTAAAACCTCCCGCAAACTTTACGATTATTTTTCTATTGAGCAAAGAGAGTAGACTTTCAGATGGCTCAGGGTGGACATTGCTTTCACATTATTCTTCTACACGCAGCTTTAGGTTGGTCGACATAGTAGCTTTTGTCATGCATAGCAAATTTAAGTTGCATTCACCTCAGCAGTAACTCTTGGCTTTTTAAACTTATAAACCAACCAAATAATTGAATTTTGGTTTTTACAATCACCCTATCTTCTTTCTATACCCTCAAACCCAGTGGTTACGATCCAAAGCAATAATTCCAATATTATTAAATAACCTTTTTTCCCAACAAGTATGTTGTGGACTTGTAGAAGCTAGAACTACATGACATACAATGCAGAACCAATCACCAACACCAAGATTTCAAGAGAATAAATAGTTACCATTTATTTCAATTTGTGGTTATTCTTATTAATTATTATCAATTATAGTAAGTGTTGTTGATGTTGATGATTGATAAATAAAACTAAAACAAAAACAAGAACGCACAAATTATTACATGCAGCATTTTGGGAGCATTTTCCAATATTATAATATATATACATATAACTTATTGCTTGCTGTCATTCATTCATAAGCCACATTTTTGTAAAAAGAATACATAACACTCAAAATGGTATATACTGTGCAGGATTTCACTGTGGGGGTGTGAGTTGGTAGCTCAGCCTACCTGCACAACCTCCCGAACTGTGATGGCAAACTGTGTCTATCGCTTCAGCAATACAACCCGCCCACAGGTCGACTAGTATCCTTGGGAGTGGTGCATTACCATCCTAGTTTACTATCTAGCTGTCGGTTGCGTTAGCTATTCTAGTGCAAGGCAGAGGCCGAACTTTGAAGGGCGAACAAGTCAAGCTAGGTTCGGCCAGCAGAGGTTCGGCTGATCTGTTTAGTGCAAGGCAGAGGCCGAACTTTGAAGGCCGAACTAGTCAAAGCTAGGTTCGGCCAGCAGAGGTTCAGGCTGATCTGCTTATTTATTACTACTCGAGTAATAGAGCATCCGTCGTACGTGCATGTACTTAGCGCAGTGAAGTTATTGTTAGAGAACAAAGAAACTTCTGAGAGTGTGCAAGCTGACTCTGACTTTATTGCTGCCTAACACGGCTATTTATAAAAAGGGTTACATAATATGTTTTAGGTAGACACAGATAGACAAAAGAAGCCACACCTAGCACAACTGGTTGGCTAGCATGGGCAAATCACAAACAAAGGGTGGTACTTGAGTAAATGCATGATTAGTTGCACATAGCACACATATAAGATTGCATGTTAAGTAAAGTAATGATAATGTGCATAGAACAAAATGTCTTAGAACGCAAGCATAGAACGATACGATGTAGTAAGCTGTATAAGGTAGAATGTAAGTTAGATTGTTACTGCGTGTGCCATGGATACAAGATGGCGCCGGTCCTTCACAATACAACAATTACTAAAAAATAATAACAGTTATTTCATTTAATTATTAATAATAATAATTATTATAATAAAAAATAGTAATAATAATTATTAATAGTTTTAATAGTAGTTATTATTATTATTTATTATTTATCAGTCTTGATAATTGGAAGGGTACTGATGAAAAACTTTCAGTTGGTGAACTACAACAAGGAGATAAAAATTTCATATCTCTGTCCCAAACAACAATTTTGATTTGTATTGTATAGCTGGTTAATAATACATGATATCAATATTACACGACGGTGATAATAAAATTCACCATAGCATTATCTTTCATGGAATCACTATTGCCTGCACCCACTATGGCCTTGACCCCCAAAATAACCTATGTTTTAGAAAATGGTTCGAACATTAGCAGTTATCAGCCAATCAGACGTGTTTATTTCATTAGCCAGCCAATGATATCAATCAAACCACTGTACACTCTTTCTTGCTATTGGGTAATCATGCTATAGGCCATTGCATTTGTAGTGAAAGTTATGTGTAAACAGACTAATTAAATGGGCTGGTAATCTAACACTTGCTTTCAACTCACCAACCCTTAATTATGGTCAATTATGCATACACCACTACTCAATGCAAATATAAACTAAATCTTCATCGTCAACAATAAACGCTAATCTTCTTGTCTTCAGTCTTAACAATTTGATCCCTATTAGTAGGGTGAATCGTCAGTCACACTTGAGAAACTGCAATCGTCAGTCTTCAGAAAAATACGCGGGGAGCCCCTATTGTACAGGAATTTACTATCTGGGTGGCAGCCACCTGTACACCTCCCGAATGCTTGGTCCCCTAGCTAATGCAGTGCACAATAATTCTGTAATTATTGTTGACAGGCTATCACTGACTTTGGTCATGCAATGGAACAACCGAATCTGGTGTGGAACAAGTGCTGGCAGTTACAATGATTATCCAATAATTATTGGCTGCGTTTGAACCTCTCTAGGCTCGACAATAATCAGTGCCGTGATTATTGTCTAGTTTATAGTTTGTTTCGAACTTTGCTGCATACAATAATTCCGTAGGAATTACCGTTTAGTTTATAGTTTATTGCGAACTTTAGGCCACCGACAATAATGGTGCTGTAATTAATACTTGTCTGTTCGACGCAGTCGAGACCGACAATAATTACGCTATAATTATTGTTGTGTTAGTTTTGTTTCGAACTCCACAGTTCGGTTTGCAATGAGTGTCGAACTAGTAGGGCACCAGGTGCTTTGCGTCGTACACCTCGAGTCGAGGGAATACGCAGTAAGAGAGAGTGACCAATCTTACTTTCCGCCAAGCCTCGTGCTTGCTAATAGTCGACCAGCGCTTGTAGTTATGCTGCTCCTAGTAGTGCTTGCTTCAAGAGAGAGATTCTTCTGAGAGTCAGGCTAACTCTAATATTTATTTGCACAACATCCATATATAAATACAGTAGGCGGGTATGTTTTACTTAGTCACACCCTTGTGTAAAATTGGTAGGCCACACCTTGCTAAGCACCAATTAGCAGTGGATAAAAACAATAGTAATAAAAGAGGAATAATAAATCACGCCTTGCTAAACACCAATGAGCGTCGAGAAAAGGATAATAATAATAAATTGAGAGGAATTGCATACATGGAACGATACAGCATAAGACCTGTAGTTAGGCACCAATACATAGAACGATACATAGACTCTTGGGTAAATAATTAGACTAGACGTAGACAGTGCATGATACAAGGGTAGATAATAATGAATGTGTTACTTAGTACAGTAGCGAGTGCTGGTGTCCCTCACACTATTATAGCAAAAATATTTTTTAATAACAATAAATAATAATAGTTATTATTGTTATAATCGCTTTATAATAATTATCGTCTTTCTATTATCATTGTCAGTTTACAATTATAATTATGCCTAAGCATGGCAGAAATACCAGAACCTGGATGGTTGCATCTCATTTTGACCCAATGTCAAACTACCTCATAATTGAGTCTGAGAACTCTGATGATGGTGAATATTTGTTATTATTAAAATAGAGCATGATAAATGAAAATACTGTAGAACCGTTTCCTTGGTTACTAATTGAAGATACTGGAACGTCTGATCAGCCAGCCAACTTGTCGTTGACTTATTTTACAAACGAGCGGCTATTGAAGGAGCACTCTGGGAAGCAAGCTTATACGCAGCCTGGGAAAACAGTGGGCTCACATGTTTTAAATGAGATGCTGTGGTTAAACACTTAACCAACTTGGCGTCTCATTTACTGCACTAATATGTGCCTTTATTCAAATTGATTTGATAAACAGATTCTTCCTCAATTTATTTCCCTTTCGGTAAGTTAATTTCAACAAAATTTACCGCTTAGGGAAAACAAAGATGCAGATTTCAAATTTCACAAAACTATTTGTTTGTGAAAAAAACATACCTCACAATATTTAATGATATAGTTACAACATTGTGCTTTACAATACATGTAAGTGGTCACCACCTCGTAGCTATTTAGTCTCAGATAATACGAGCCGATCAACATAGCTCCACCTGCTGGCATTTTACACCATCATGCATAGCCAAGGTATGGTTTAAAGATTGTTCTTTGTAGTTAGTATTTTAGAGAATCTAAAATACTATTGTTCTGCCTGGTTTTATTTTATTTTTTTTCTTTTGCGCAAACCTTGCCAAACTCGGTCGAGTTTTTCTCAAGAACCGTTAGAGATAGAGCCACAGAGTTTTTGCGACACCGTCGTGAGGCATCGGGCCAAATATTAAGTTAGTTATGAATTTACAGAACATTCCAGAACATCGCAATTCAAGTGCGAAATCGGGTAAAAAGTCGTTTTCAAAAGCATCGAAGTGACCAAAAAAACGGAGACCCGATTGACGAAAAATTACGAACTTTTGAAAAATGGTGCATTTCGCTCATCTTCTGCTTCGACATCATGACACGTCAATAAAAAATTGTTCGGAAGTGGCCATCTTGGATTTTTGTGGAATTCACAGTTTTTAGCATAAAACAGCTTCCCGTTAGAGGACCAACAGGCCGAATTAGCTGAAATTTGCAACAAACATGTGCCATAGTGTATCGATGTACCATTTTGAACTTCAAAGCGATCGCCCGAAACTGTTTCAAGTTTTTACATTTTGAAATTTGAAAGTCTAATCAGAAACAGCACTTTTCAATGCTTTCCGAGACCAGAATGGAACTACTCAGCGACAACTAACTTAATAGTCAGCATAGCCCAATGCTGGAACTTTCTAAAAGTAGAGACTACAAGTTTCTCGCAATTCTGCCAAAACAGCTATCCCATTTTCAAAAGAGGTGTTCCAAACGGAAAAATGACCATAACTCGGGGACGGTCACTCCGATTTGCATAAATTTTGCGTGGTTGCGATCGCATTGTAACCATCTTTCAGATAAACATCCGTCAAGTCTGTGATCTTTGGTAAAAGAGTCAAAGCCCACACGGTTTTCAATGTGTGACAAAAATGTTCGCCATTTACTGTTTTCACCACGGAAAAATTTTTCTCCCTGAAAACTTTAGCACAAACAATATTCAGGTGACAAATTGAACAAATCTGAAAAACATTGAAAATATTCGACAAGTATTTAGCGATGTCCGAACCCGAAATGTTTTTTTGTATGTAGGCCATACCACCTTCTTTGTATCTTAAGCTGTTTATTATCTGCATTCAACATTGCCATATGGCTAAATGGTAAACATTGTGATCTGCTGTTGCAAGGGTTCAGGTTCGATTCCCAGGTGTGGATTTTTTTTTCGCGTAAAAACAATTATCGTCAGGGAGGAGCCGAGTCAGCATGAGTATATGTAGCAACAGGAGTGCAGGTTGTATTAGCAGTTGTGAAGCATATGCTTGTGTGGCCTCAGAACAAAAAAGCGTCTTCGCACTTGTAAAAGCTGCTTTTTACAGAAATGAAGCTATCGCAAAACACTTGTCACTATGTACTAAATTAGATTGTGCATCAGCAAGATGTCTTTATAGCTTGATGGCTTAGGTTGTAACCTGCTGTTTTAGGGGTCCAGGTACGATTCTCAGTGGTACAAACCTTTTTCACTTGAGCAAGTACAACTTTACTGCTAATTATAATGTTTAGGAATAAGGAGGGTGTCAAAAGTGTACTGTTTCAGTCAGAGGTAGATGGTGCGGTTGGTGTCGTACGTGACTCACAACAACCAGTACAGGTGTTCAAGTCCATTTAGTGTCATTTTTAACTTTACACTCTAAAATACTCTTGTCTTCACTCGTGAATGCAATTTCATCTAGTTCGTTTTATTATTTCTTTTAATATTTTTCCCGATGTATATGTATGCTTATAATCAAATCATGATATTTTTGCTGTACTTTAATTGAAGTATTTGTTTTTGAGTTGACAAAAAAGCATTTTCACTCTCAAATGTTAGATAGTAGTTGTATTAGAAGCAGTTGCCTTTTATGCGCAATCGGCTGATATACAGGGGTTTTGAGGGCAAGTAGATGAAGTTGAAATGGCAATTTCTTGTTATTTTGACGAGATATTCTTCATGGCGGTATCACATTTAAGCTCACGTTCAAGTTGATTACCACTATATTGAATGATTATTATTGATATGAAACGAAAATAAATAAGTTAGTACTATTTAATGTATATTTTGGTTTATATGTGCAGTACATATTATTACCGGCTCTTTTGAATGCTGTTTGTTTGCCATGTAACAAGCAAATGATTAAAGAATAAGTAAAATAACTTTTGAGAATAATAATAAGTATGGTAATAATCGTCGAAGCTACATTCGCGAGCCGGATCGATCCGTGCAATGAGTTTAATACAAAATATTTTTCGCAATTTATTCAATGCTAGTAGGTCGGTACCAATATTTTTAGCGAATCACAAAATATCATCCCCACGAGCAAAAAATGTGAATTTCCCAGGCAGTTATGGGTCGCGAACATCACCGATCCATGACATAAAAATTGACATGAATCTCGACTTTTGTTTCAACGCAGTTCATTCTCGGTATTATTTATTATTATTATTATCTTATCCTCATTTAATAATAATTAATATAAATTATTTATGTTGTTTATTATTATCAATTATTATAGTTGTCATGTACAATATTGATATATTGTAAATAGATTGATCATAACAATAAAAAGCAGAGCTTTTTTGTTAAAACAATAAAGATGATGTTATACTTAATTAAGAATGAATTGCTTTGAAATAAACCTTGTCAAGCGGACAAGCGTAAAGCTGTTTATTCTTTGACTCTCTACCACTATCTGCTACTTAACGATGCATCATGCTAATAGTACCAGTAAGGAGTCAGCGACGGTTATGTTGCTTAAACGTGTGAAAGTTATTATGCTCACTACAAGGCACATTGGACTTATATATATTCAAATTTGATGCCAATCAATGGATGTTTTTTTTTTATTGTATCACCAAATCTAAATTTAAATGCTTGTTACGATGCGTTCTTCCCTTCCCCCCCCCCCCCCAGCGATGTGTATCCCAAATATGACTAATAGCAGCTGTTTATCGATCCTGCCCGCGATTTCACCTAATAATGGTCATATATGGTAATAAATAGATACTAAAAATAGTATTGCTGTGTGTAGTAAGTAGAGAGTACCAATGCACATTGCACTAATAGCAGTCACTGTGTACCTAGAAATTCTAATAATATGTATATGACTGCTGTGTGTGGAGTGCTGCAACAGACTATGTGAGGAATAAACCCCTCATTTCACCAGATTCCCATGATCATATTGGCAGCTCGTACAGCTGATCCTCCATTTCAAGTCTGTAAAGGAGTCAAGCGTAAGTCATGACATTGCTTAGTGATAATGATGTAGGCTCATAAAAACTGCCTATAATTCAGTTTGCGAAATCGAGTTAGAAAATAGACTTGATTCAATTTATGATGATTGTTCCCATGACAAAGTTAATGAGTCAATCACCTCACACAGGTCGTGGGAGCATACTGATTGTCACGCGTTAAAGGGCCTATGACGCCTAATTTGAAGAGGATTTGATTTAATATAAACTTTCTGAGGTTGAAAGGTGTTCAGAAAAATTATCTGGAGTTGCCCTCTCACCAGGAAGACGATTCCTATAGACGCAGTCAGCACTTGCCAAGACGCCTTTTTTTCTCGAAGACGCACCAAGTTATATAGAGCTATAAAGGGAGTTTTCAAAAATTTGGCTTGTTCGCATAGAAATAGGGCGTCCTAGATATTAGTTTTGTGCAGAGACTCTTTTGATAGCAAAAAAATGATATTGCAACAAATTTGAATTTTTTTGGAGCTGTTTTTCTCAAGTCAGCAATTTGTTTCATCTTTGGTAAGCTCGCTATTATGTATACACTGGTGTTCACGTGATAGTGTTTGTCATCAAAATCAAAAGAAATAATGACATTTTTTTTATCAAAATAATAATTTTCAAGTGAAAAATTAATCAAACAATAACGTTAGTATACTTTCATGATAATACTAGGTGAAAAAAAAACATTGCCGAAATTGTATTTCCGGCGTTGTTTTTTTCACAACAACGATAATAATTAAATCTGAAATACCGGCTATCTTTCCAAGAAAAAACTTCAAAAGCACTGAATAATAATAATTAAGATTTTTAAAAAGTAGTTTGGAACTGAAAAGGTAACAAAAATGGTACAAACTACTTGCTGGAATAAACTATATAATATCATAATGCAGGTAGTCTCTTCTGCCGAACGCATTGTCATAGACCTCCATAGACCTCTACATGATACCTACTGGTGTTTTGTTGACGCGAGTGAGTTTTCTCAATAGTTTTACAATGCTTGATGAGAAAACAACTCTACACGTAAAGTGCGCCTTGAAAAGCCCGTCCTAAGCCCTTTAAGGAAAACCTGAGCAAACTTTTTATTACTAGGGAAACCCAAAAAAGTTATGGCTGCACACTTATATAAATCAGTAAGCGAAATCCGCAAATCCCCGTAATCAAATGTGATTTCCCCGCTGTTTAAAAACTTTCACAGGTTGCGCGTTTTTCTAATTGGTGTCCGTAAATTGCTGTGTAAGAATAGGCCTTTGCTTGGATTTTCCCAGCTGTGGCTGTCAAAGCAGGCAATATAAGGGTGCTTTCGAATACCCTACGCGTAGGGCTTAACGTTTGGACTAAATGAGACCTTTTGAAAACCCTGTCGTTGAGGGCAAACAAAAACATGGTGGCTAAGGGCACTTTGGGCTCAATGATGGAAGTTACAAGCGAGGAAGGTAGCGTCGCTGAAGACATAAAATTCTCTCCACCTACCCAAAAAGTTTAACTATCCAACCTATTAATCACTGTTCCTCCCCGTTTTAAGTCGTGACAATGCATTATAACATATGTAAAATAAATACATAAGACTATAGCATCATCCTCATTAACTTCTGTTTGTAAATAAACTAAAGGGGGCTCGCTTTAGCTGTACAGTTTTCATAGACGTTGATCGAAATAACAATATCTATGGTTTAGGCGCAAACGACTTCCTTTAAACGAAAGTCATCGTTGAGCCCTCAACGAGGGTTCAACTAGTGCCCTACTCATAGGGTACCGGAAAGCACCCTTAGTTCTAGATATGCGCAGTAGTGTTTAACTGTTATTTGTAGAGTGCAGCAAAAGATTACTTGAGGAAAATTGCCCCTATTGCTCTACATTTGTGGTCTTTAATTGTATTGTGTAGATAGGCTTTTAATTATGTGATACAGTAATCGTTTTTAAACAAAAAACAACACGAGTACAAATTTTGCTGAAAGAACAAAAAAATCTCATATTATTGTAATTCATAAACATAAAATCATCGAGAAAATTTCAATATAAACACTCGGAGGAGTAACCATGCGGAAGGTTTTGGTGAATTGAAGTCTTGTTGTGTTTTGATTACAAGTGAGCTGGTTCATTGCTTCCATTAAAAATTTACTGCATAGCTTGTCATCAGTTCAAGTGTTTACAGTCACTATCACTCACTCACCCAAAAAGTTTTGTAAACAAAAATGAACGTGTCATTGACATCATAGAGTTATCTCCCTTCCTAGAAATGTAACCGTATGATAATTAGTATTTGAGCAGCTGTGAAAGAGCGTAAGCGGTTTTTATATATAGTAAGTCGGCATCAGTTTTTTAGCTCACTGCTTTATAGTATGTAGTTGTTTACATCTAATACGGGCTGTTAACTCGGACCAACACGTCCATTAGTTAGCGTTGTAGGAGAGATACATTTCTATGATGTGCATCACCACTTGATACTTGCACTGGTCGGCTGTAACATCATAGATAATTTGGTTTTTGTTGCAGTTGGTGGACAGTGGCTACCAGTGATATCCTCTACCACTCACTCTCATGTTGGAACTCAAGATAATACAGCAACAGGCGGTACCGGAGCTACAAATCCTGTTTCCGGTGCTACCCAGGCTACAAATCCTGCTACTGTTGCTACCCAGGCTACAAATCCTGCTACTGTTGCTACCCAGGCTACAAATCCTGCTACTGGTGCTACCCAAGCTACAAATCCTGCTACTGTTGCTACCCAGGCTACAAATCCTGCTACTGTTGCTACCCAAGCTACAAATCCTGCTACTGTTGCTACCCAGGCTACAAATCCTGCTACTGTTGCTACCCAGGCTACAAATCCTGCTACCAATCCGGCCACTAATAATCCTCAAGTTACTAATTTTCCGACTGTTGAACCTCAAGCTACCACTCGTGCAAATCAAGTGACACGCAAACCAACGACGCTCAAATCAGGTGCCCTTGTAATTTTATCGCAATTCAAATCATTTTTGTTTTTTGGCTCAAACGCTTGGGTTTTTTTGCTGTCTTTGTATGGGGGAAGAGGATGTGGAGAGAGGGTGTCATAGGTAACAGTCTACCAAATTTCTCCACAGTATTGGATCTGGTACCTCATCGTTATTTTTTGGATAGAACAAATGCATTACACTCAAAAACACTGAGTAATGCGTCTGAGCCGAGGGCTCTTTACTTGTTGTGGAGTTAAGAATACTCCACATCAGTCTCCGTGTTATACTGACCCAGGATTTTCTCGGGCGAGAGAGGTAATTGGCGGCAGTGAATGTGGAGTTGACCTGGTGGCAGTGTTTTAGTGAATTAGTAGGCTCCCAAAGTCCACTGTAGGAGTTAATGTGTACTGTTAACTGAAAGTTACGGTGTCAAGCTATTCCACTTTTGGCACACCTCTTTTAGTGCCTTCTTTGCCCCTTCAATAACTTTGCTACTAATCATAAGAGCTGCATGATTCTTATATTAGGATGTGCCGCCATGGTCGGTGTACAAAAGCATGTCATCTTTTCAATAGCAAGTTTAATTTTTTTTAAAGGGAAGGCAATTTTTAAATATGTTGAGTTTTTGCGAAGTACACTGAAATTTGTTACCGGTTGAGATACTATTTTTCTTCTATCCAAACAAAAACCATGAAAGTCTGCTTATCAAAATAGTTACGCAACTGGGTTGTATCATTTCATTTGTAGAGAAGACCACTAGCCTCCAAAGTTTCTGTATTTTGGTTGTATGCAATATATGTAATAGCTTGACAGCATGATGAGTGTAAATCTTCACTTTCAAATACCCAATGCGATAAAAATGAACATGGTCATTTAATTATTGGGTGAACTTGAAAACACAAATTGAATAACGACAAATAAATAAAAGTGCTTGTCGTTATCATCAGAGAAATATTGAATGGGGATTATCAAGATGTACTGAATATAGTATGTATTTATATATGTATTTTTGTTTTATTAGCGCAGTAGTATTAACACTGTTTTTGTTCTTTTAGAACCAAACGATGGAGACTCTGAAGATTTGTAAGTATGACACTATTTTGCATTTATTATTTGTGATTTCGTTGTCTCATTGTATTTTTTTTAAATACAAAAGTTTTGAAGGTTGCACATTCGACAGGTTTTTATTGCGGTGCAAAACAATCCATAATTCTCTGGTCTATCTAGATATTGAATATCAGTCACTTCAGCATCCATGCAGTTGGAATAGCCAGTTGGCAATATTTAATATTTTTTTAAATAATAATTACTGTGTAGAACTCTCTAAATTATCAGATTTAACTTGATCGTTTCAAAGAGCAGTTCTCTCAAGCAATCAACCACTTGTTTGTCTACGAAGGCTGTATAAAATTTTATTCTTATATTTTTGTACTATTTTTGCTGTTGCTTACATTTGGAATTTGTTACAGAGAAACAGAAGCTGCTAAGAAAAAAAATCGATCCGTCGCTACTGGATGGGGCATTGGATTAGGTGTTGGTTTCCTTTTGGGAATTGTTGGTTTTGTTGCTATAATAACCATGAGACATCAAAGGTATGTTTAGTAATACATTGACTGATTTACCCGTTTGATGTTTTTAACTTACAAAACTTGTAGCCAAATTATACAGAGAAGTTATTTGTGTAAATAAAAAATGACTCTTGGTTAGTAATAAATTTTGAGAAGGTTGCTTTTATTTAGTTTTACTCAACGAATTTTATTTAAACAAGCTCATTTATGATTAACTACAGTTTGTACAAATGTCGGCTGATCAGCATTGTTCTGCTTTATTCAAACTCGCTAATTGAAAAATGATTTGTAACATTTCCTGTATAACGCTTTCTATCACCTAGTTTAAGGTTTTCACCTTTCCACCACAACTACTGTATATGGAAACAAATACGCTTTGTTCAATTTGGTGATGGAATCACATATTCTTTTTTTCATACTTTGGTCAAATCTGTAGAATATAAATTTTTGAGCCAAAAACATAATAAAACAGCCATTTACTTATATATATGGTGTAAAGCTTCATGACATTAAATAATATACAGTCCAGTCTATTCCTGTCTACAATCATTCTACCAATATCCATAATGTGCACTGCATTAAATAATAAACAGCCCAGTCTATTCCTGTCTACAATCATTCTACCAATATTCATAAATTGCACTGCATTAAATAATAAACAGTCCAGTCTATTCCTGTCTACAATCATTCCACCAATATCCATAAAGTGCACTACATTAAATAATAAACAGTCCAGTCTATTCCTGTCTACAATCATTCTACCAATATCCATAAAGTGCACTACATTAAATAATATACAGTCCAGTCTATTCCTGTCTACAATCATTCCACCAATATCCATAAAGTGCACTACATTAAATAATATACAGTCCAGTCTATTCCTGTCTACAATCATTCTACCAATATCCATAAAATGCATGACATTAAATAATATACAGTCCAGTCTATTCCTGTCTACAATCATTCTACCAATATCCATAAAGTGCACTACATTAAATAATAAACAGTCCAGTCTATTCCTGTCTACAATCATTCCACCAATATCCATAAAGTGCACTACATTAAATAATATACAGTCCAGTCTATTCCTGTCTACAATCATTCTACCAATATCCATAAAGTGCACTACATTAAATAATAAACAGTCCAGTCTATTCCTGTCTACAAT
This sequence comes from Cryptosula pallasiana, assembly GCA_945261195.1. Classification (NCBI taxonomy): domain Eukaryota; kingdom Metazoa; phylum Bryozoa; class Gymnolaemata; order Cheilostomatida; family Cryptosulidae; genus Cryptosula; species Cryptosula pallasiana. The sequence goes on along the minus strand of OX183138.1, from coordinate 7,340,916 downwards.
CATTCTACCAATATCCATAAAGTGCACTACATTAAATAATAAACAATCCAGTCTATTCCTGTCTACAATCATTCTACCAATATCCATAAAGTGCACTGCATTAAATGATAAACAGTCCAGTCTATTCCTGTCTACAATCATTCTACCAATATCCATAAAATGCACTACATTAAATAATAAACAATCCAGTCTATTCCTGTCTACAATCATTCTACCAATATCCATAAAGTGCACTGCATTAAATAATAAACAGTCCAGTCTATTCCTGTCTACAATCATTCTACCAATATCCATAAAGTGCACTACATTAAATAATAAACAATCCAGTCTATTCCTGTCTAATATAATTCTACCAATATTCATAAAGTGCACGGCATTAAATAATAAACAGTCCAGTCTATTCTTGTCTGCAATCATTCCACCAATATCCATAAAGTGCACGACATTAAATAATATACAGTCCCGTCTATTCCTGTCTACAATCATTCCACCAATATCCATAAAGTGCACGACATTAAATAATAAACAGTCCAGTCTATTCCTGTTTACAATCATTCCACCAATATCCATAAAGTGCGCTGCATTAAATAATAAACAATCCAGTCTATTCCTGTCTACAATCATTCTACCAATATCCATAAAGTGCACTGCATTAAATAATAAACAGTCCAGTCTATTCCTGTCTACAATCATTCTACCAATATCCATAAAGTGCACTACATTAAATAATAAACAATCCAGTCTATTCCTGTCTACAATCATTCTACCAATATCCATAAAGTGCACTGCATTAAATGATAAACAGTCCAGTCTATTCCTGTCTACAATCATTCTACCAATATCCATAAAATGCACTACATTAAATAATAAACAATCCAGTCTATTCCTGTCTACAATCATTCTACCAATATCCATAAAGTGCACTGCATTAAATAATAAACAGTCCAGTCTATTCCTGTCTACAATCATTCTACCAATATCCATAAAATGCACTACATTAAATAATAAACAATCCAGTCTATTCCTGTCTACAATCATTCTACCAATATCCATAAAGTGCACTACATTAAATAATAAACAATCCAGTCTATTCCTGTCTACAATCATTCTACCAATATTCATAAAGTGCACGACATTAAATAATAAACAGTCCAGTCTATTCCTGTCTACAATCATTCTACCAATATCCATAAAATGCACTACATTAAATAATAAACAATCCAGTCTATTCCTGTCTACAATCATTCTACCAATATCGATAAAGTGCACTGCATTAAATAATAAACAGTCCAGTCTATTCCTGTCTACAATCATTCTACCAATATCCATAAAGTGCACTACATTAAATAATGAACAATCCAGTCTATTCCTGTCTACAATCATTCTACCAATATTCATAAAGTGCACGACATTAAATAAAAAACAATCCAGTCTATTCCTGTCTACAATCATTCTACCAATATCCATAAAGTGCACTGCATTAAATAATAAACAGTCCAGTCTATTCCTGTCTACAATCATTCTACCAATATCCATAAAATGCACTACATTAAATAATAAACAATCCAGTCTATTCCTGTCTACAATCATTCTACCAATATCGATAAAGTGCACTGCATTAAATAATAAACAGTCCAGTCTATTCCTGTCTACAATCATTCTACCAATATCCATAAAGTGCACTACATTAAATAATGAACAATCCAGTCTATTCCTGTCTACAATCATTCTACCAATATTCATAAAGTGCACGACATTAAATAAAAAACAATCCAGTCTATTCCTGTCTACAATCATTCTACCAATATCCATAAAGTGCACTGCATTAAATAATAAACAGTCCAGTCTATTCCTGTCTACAATCATTCTACCAATATCCATAAAGTGCACTACATTAAATAATAAACAATCCAGTCTATTCCTGTCTACAATCATTCTACCAATATTCATAAAGTGCACGACATTAAATAATAAACAGTCCAGTCTATTCCTGTCTACAATCATTCTACCAATATCCATAAAATGCACTACATTAAATAATAAACAATCCAGTCTATTCCTGTCTACAATCATTCCACCAATATCGATAAAGTGCACTGCATTAAATAATAAACAGTCCAGTCTATTCCTGTCTACAATCATTCTACCAATATCCATAAAGTGCACTACATTAAATAATGAACAATCCAGTCTATTCCTGTCTACAATCATTCTACCAATATTCATAAAGTGCACGACATTAAATAAAAAACAATCCAGTCTATTCCTGTCTACAATCATTCTACCAATATCCATAAAGTGCACTGCATTAAATAATAAACAGTCCAGTCTATTCCTGTCTACAATCATTCTACCAATATCCATAAAATGCACTACATTAAATAATAAACAATCCAGTCTATTCCTGTCTACAATCATTCTACCAATATCGATAAAGTGCACTGCATTAAATAATAAACAGTCCAGTCTATTCCTGTCTACAATCATTCTACCAATATCCATAAAGTGCACTGCATTAAATAATATACAGTCCAGTCTATTCCTGTCTACAATCATTCCACCAATATCCATAAAGTGCACTGCATTAAATAATAAACAGTCCAGTCTATTCCTGTCTACAATCATTCTACCAATATCCATAAAGTGCACTACATTAAATAATAAACAGTCCAGTCTATTCCTGTCTACAATCATTCTACCAATATCCATAAAGTGCACTACATTAAATAATATACAGTCCAGTCTATTCCTGTCTACAATCATTCCACCAATATCCATAAAGTGCACTACATTAAATAATAAACAGTCCAGTCTATTCCTGTCTACAATCATTCCACCAATATCCATAAAGTGCACTGCATTAAATAATATACAGTCCAGTCTATTCCTGTCTACAATCATTCTACCAATATCCATAAAGTGCATGACATTAAATAATATACAGTCCAGTCTATTCCTGTCTACAATCATTCTACCAATATCCATAAAGTGCACTGCATTAAATAATAAACAATCCAGTCTATTCCTGTCTACAATCATTCTACCAATATCCATAAAATACACTACATTAAATAATAAACAATCCAGTCTATTCCTGTCTACAATCATTCTACCAATATCCATAAAGTGCACTGCATTAAATAATATACAGTCCAGTCTATTCCTGTCTACAATCATTCTACCAATATCCATAAAGTGCACTACATTAAATAATAAACAATCCAGTCTATTCCTGTCTACAATCATTCTACCAATATTCATAAAGTGCACGGCATTAAATAATAAACAGTCCAGTCTATTCCTGTCTACAATCATTCCACCAATATCCATAAAGTGCACGACATTAAATAATATACAGTCCCGTCTATTCCTGTCTACAATCATTCCACCAATATCCATAAAGTGCACGACATTAAATAATAAACAATCCAGTCTATTCCTGTCTACAATCATTCTACCAATATCCATAAAGTGCACTGCATTAAATGATAAACAGTCCAGTCTATTCCTGTCTACAATCATTCTACCAATATCCATAAATTGCACTGCATTAAATAATAAACAATCCAGTCTATTCCTGTCTACAATCATTCCACCAATATCCATAAAGTGCACTACATTAAATAATAAACAGTCCAGTCTATTCCTGTCTACAATCATTCCACCAATATCCATAAAGTGTACTGCATTAAATAATAAACAATCCAGTCTATTCCTGTCTACAATCATTCCACCAATATCCATAAAGTGCATGACATTAAATAATAAACAGTCCAGTCTATTCCTGTCTACAATCATTCTACCAATATCCATAAAGTGCACTACATTAAATAATATACAATCCAGTCTATTCCTGTCTACAATCATTCCACCAATATCCATAAAGTGCACAACATTAAATGATAAACAATCCAGTCTATTCCTTTCTACAATCATTCCACCAATATCCATAAAGTGCACTGCATTAAATAATAAACAATCCAGTCTATTCCTGTCTACAATCATTCTACCAATATTCATAAAGTGCACGACATTAAATAATAAACAGTCCAGTCTATTCCTGTCTACAATCATTCCACCAATATCCATAAAGTGCACTGCGTTAAATGATAAACAATCCAGTCTATTCCTGTCTACAATCATTCTACCAATATCCATAAAGTGCACTACATTAAATAATAAACAATCCCGTCTATTCCTGTCTACAATCATTCTACCAATATCCATAAAGTGCACTACATTAAATAATAAACAATCCAGTCTATTCCTGTATACAATCATTCCACCAATATCCATAAAGTGCACGACATTAAATAATAAACAGTCCAGTCTATTCCTGTCTACAATCATTCCACCAATATCCATAAAGTGCACGACATTAAATAATAAACAGTCCAGTCTATTCCTGTCTACAATCATTCCACCAATATCCATAAAGTGCACTACATTAAATAATAAACAGTCCAGTCTATTCCTGTCTACAATCATTCCACCAATATCCATAAAGTGCACTGCGTTAAATGATAAACAATCCAGTCTATTCCTGCCTACAATCATTCCACCAATATCCATAAAGTGCACTGCGTTAAATGATAAACAATCCAGTCTATTCCTGCCTACAATCATTCTACCAATATCCATAAAGTGCACTACATTAAATAATATACAGTCCAGTCTATTCCTGCCTACAATCATTCTACCAATATCCATAAAGTGCACGGCACCAAATAACAAAAAACTATATTCTCCACCTGTGAGAATCATATTTGGTCTAACTTACCATTATTGTCAACAGTGACAAGCAAACTTCAAAGACATATGTAATTGTTGACAATCATATGCAGATAATGTCAAGGTCAGTAAATTTGATGCCTTTTTTTTGCATTATTTATTAAAGTGCCTATGACGCCTAATTTGAAGATGATTTGATTTAATTTAAACTATCTGAAGTTTAAATGTGTTCAGAAAAATTATCTGGAGTTGCCCTCTCACCAGTAAGACGATTCCTATAGACGCAGTCAGCACTTGCCAAGACGCCTTTTTTTTCTCGAAGACGCACCAAGTTATATAGAGCTATAAAGCGAGTTTTCAAAAACTTTGCTGGTTCGCATAGAATTAGGGCGTCCTAGATATTAGTTTTGTGCAGATACTCTTTTGATTGCAAAAAATGATATTGCAACAAATTTTAATTTTTTTGGAGCTGTTTTTCTCGAGTCAGCAATTTGTTTTATCATTGGTAAGCTCGCTGTTATGTATACACTGGCGTTCACATGATAGTGTTTGTCATCAAAATCAAAAGAAATAATGAAATTTTTTTATCAAAATAATAATTTTCATGTGAAAAATTAATCAAACAATAACATTAGTATCGTTTCATAATAATACTAGGTGAAAAAAAAACCATTGCCGAAATTGTATTTCCGGCGTTGTTTTTTTACAACAACGATAATAATTAACTCTGAAATACCGGCTATCTTTCCAAGAAAAAACTTCAAAAGCACTAAATAATAATAATTAAGATTTTTGAAAAGTAGTTTGGAACTGAAAAAGTAACAAAAATGGTACAAACTACTTGCTGTAATATACTATATAAATTCATAATGCAGATAGTCCCTTCTGCCGAATGCATTGTCATAGACCTCCATAGACCTCTACATGATCCCTATTGGTGTTTTGTTGACGCGAGTGAGTTTTCTCAACAGTTTTACAATGCTTGATGAGAAAACAACTCTACACACAAAGTGCGTCTTGAAAAGCCCATCCTAAGCCCTTTAAAGCAATTTAAAAATGAAGAGGTTGATAGTGATTCAAAATAGCAGGTTATTGGGATGAATGTAAACGGGAATGTTGGTCAACAGGAATAAATGCAGACATAGCTGGAATGAATATAGAAATCGCCCAGGATGAATGTTGAAAGACTCAGAATAAATGTCGATTTTATGGTAGAGAGAAAGAAGTTTTGATGTTCATTCCTGGATATGTCCACATTCATTTCTGGGGACGTATAAACTACTGTTTCAGCATTCGTTCCAGGTATATGAAACTTGGCATTTTTGCCAAAGTAGACAACTCCTGGGAAATAAGTGTCAAGTGGTATTCTACGTGTTGCCAGGAATTGATTTGGACACTTCCGGCAATGAAGATAGAAAAGTCATTCTTTCCAGCGTAGTCGGCATTCATTCCAGGATGTGTCTACATTCACTTCAGCTGTTACTGCATTGTTTCATTTACCCATTTTTTACTTTATTGTGTTACAAATTATAATGAACGTTTGTCAACCTGTCGAAAAGTTTGCAGTTGCAAAATGCCACTTCGCCAGACTAATATTTTCTATTAAATGTTAAACAAACTTCCTAGGATAGCTTACTGTTTAGTTTTTAATGTACCATTTGTGGAGATACACTTTCAAGGCCCTACGCTATGTTTACATTACATTCTTGTGTTATATTTCGTAAATTGTCTGTAGAAATAATGAGACACCAGATGAAAGGGTTGACCGGGATTCTGATGCAGCAACATTTGAGGATGGTGGAGCTCACAAGCCCGCAATGCCGGAGGAACAAGCGATGCCAGGTGATCAGAAGTCCACGCCAGATGATCAGAAGTCCACGCCAGGTGATCTAAGATCAATGCCAGGTGATCAAAAGTCAATGCCAGGTGATCAGAAGTCAATGCCAGGTGACCAAAAATCCATGCCAGGTGACCAACAATCAATGCCAGATGAAACGAGACACGATCAGCAAGTTAGAGAGGACGAGCAAGCAAGTGGCGGTGGACATGCAAGTGATGGTGAACAAGGCCCCGATGGTGCTGCTCCAAACGATGAACAAAGTGGTGTTGAGGTAAGTCTGCAGTTATTAGAAAACTAAAATAACCTTATAATTTGTTGATACAGCATCATAATCATTTTGCATTCCCAATTCAACTATGGCATCATCATAACTTGATGCCAACCTTTCAATTGATAGGAATAAATCATACTCGTCTATGTATATAAATGAGAGAAGCGTCCGTCTGCCGTGCCTGTGCGTATGCCATTTCAGGCTTATAATGCCTCAACTGCTACACTGAGAGAAATAAACTCTGTTGTACAAACATCCCATTGGAGTAAACTAAGGTGTGGCGGGAGGGGGGGGGGAAGTTAAACTTGTTGTCTGTTCTTAAAGCTCAGGTATTTGTAGTCTCACTTTTTTTCCAATAATAATTTGGTGGAGATACCCAGTTTGATACCTTGAATGTCTAATACATTGAGTATGTATACATGCCTCAACCTCTATGCTAAACGCTATGAAGAGTGTTGTTGAAACCCAAAAGGGGAGGGGAGAGAGGGAAAGAACGGAGTATTGCAGGAAAAGGCTGGAACAGCGCGGGGTTAGAGCAAAGTAACGGGTGAGAAGTAGAGCGGAGAGGGTAATGCGTAAGGGAGGGTAGAGAGTGTCTGTTAAAAGGGGCATAATTATGGGCTGGTAGAGCGGCGCAAGAATATTGGAGCTGACACAGTTATATTTTAATACAACAGGTAATACTGTGGTAGATTTCAGTGCACTCTAGTGGTAAACGGGTAGTTTACACTAGGAACCTTGTGAAGCAATGCGCGAGGCTTCTGCCCACAGCATTTGGTTAATAGCTGTTGGGTAGGAAGTCATACTGTGCCGGTAGCATGGTAAGCAGGACCGGTATTGACCCCTGCAGGGTCGGTAGTGACCTCTACCGACCCGGTACAGCTGTACTGGGCCGGCACAAGATGGCCGCCTTAGACGAGGATCTGTAAAGATGTCTAGGAACTGAGTCAAGGTCGTAAACAGGAAGTGTCTACCCCTAAAGTACCAACTTAGTGGACCTGATTCTATATACAGCCTGTGGACCCTGTAGGAGATGTCATTGGACAGTTGGGAGAAAAGACTCCGCCTTTAGCCACTTGGCACCTCCTTGTATTATCTTGCATTGCATTGTGATTGGTTAAGTATTTATATAATTGATGTCATTGGCTGCATTACTTCCTGTGCATTGTATCTTATATGTTTTGTGTTCCTTAGCTCTCCTATAAAAGGAGAGCTCCTACTGATAATCAGTGCATTCATTACAATGAGCCATGGCATGTATTCTTATACTGCTAAATACCTAGAGGAATAATTACCCTCAGGACTGCTTTGTAATAAAGCCACTATAGCAAACACTACTCGGTACTGTTTGTCTGAGCCATGGGCTCTTGCCTTACCGGGTAATTCGGTTGCCCTATACAGTTGTCACTGTCGGTCAGTACAGTGTCCCCTCTGGAGAGAGGTAGAATACTCGAGACTAGTGGATGTCCGTGGTAACAGACCGGAATCCATTACATTGGTGGCAGCGGTGGGATAAACGGTACCTTCCCACGCTGTGCTCTTTCACGCTACCCTCTGGCCCTGCGAATGCACTGCAGGCCAGCTACCACTGAGGAAGGAGAAGTGATCTACCGGGTGTAGATCTGGAGAGAGGAGGAGAAATTGATCTACCGAAGTAGTAGATCGGAAGAGCAATTGACGCAAGATACTACCGGATTTCTCTGCAGGTTCGTTTGAGTGCGCTCCGAACTGCAGCAGCTATCCCGGCACAGTATCCACTACTAAAGGCTGTCTGCATCAACCGTAGAGCTTGCTCCGTTTGCAGCAGTCCAGTACAGACGCTACCGTATCTTCTACAGGCTCGTAGAGTTCGCTCCGACCTGGACATAGAGATACCGGCACTGTGCGAAAAGAAGAGAGAGTCGTGTATCCGCTATACAGACTCAGCTACCAGAGGTTACTCAGCTTGGAGTGTTACTCAGCTGGTAACAGTGACCCCGGCACTGTATCCATTTACAGTGTCACTACACTACTGCCTGTAGGCCCGTAGAGCTTCGCTCCGCCCTGCAGCAGTACAAGAAGTTTCGTAACGGTTGTTACAAGCGACGGAGTGCCAGATACTGCCACAGTATCCATTGGACCAACCCCTAGATCTGCTAGAGCCACTGGAAACACAGCTACCGACCCGGATCTAACCTATACCGGCCCGGGATCCAGTTGTACTGACCATTTCTTAGATTTGAGTTGAGACCACTCCTCTATCTGCAAAGAATGGCCAACCAGAGAGCACGCAGCGCTGGTCGAGCACCCGCTGGCAACCCAGAAGCTACAGCCATTGATAGATTGACCGAAGCATTGACGGCTATGATGAGGCCCAACCAAGACAATGCACCAGCTAGACTAAAGGCTCCGAAGTTCGACGGCGAAGGAGACGTCGAGTACTTCATCAGCCGATTCATTGAGGTAGCCGAAATGAATGAGTGGCCAGAGAACACGGCCATGTTATACCTAAGGGATGCATTACGAGGTAAAGCATTGGACTGTGGAAAGCCTCCACAACTGCAGGGTATCTTTGCTGCACTACGAGCACGTTTTGGGCTAACACCCAGGGAAGCTATGTCCCGGCTGACCAGCCTACGCCGCCAACACAAGACGTCGCTCCAAGAGCATGCAAGTGAAGTAGAGCGCCTAGTGCGCGTTGCGTATGCAGATCTACCTCACCGACCCATGCGGAGGATGATGCTGGACATCTTCAGCACCACGGTTGGAAATGCTTACCTGCAAAGGCACTTGTTGGCCATGCAGCCCATTGACATTGCTGAAGCAGTCAGGGCCGGCAACGAGTATATGCAGATAAAAACACCGTCAGAAGAGGGCCGGACTCGTGTACGGCTGGTGGAAGAGGATACCGATGAGGAGGAAGAAGGACGAGAGACGGTGGCCAATAGCCCGTCCCCACCTGTCTCCCCCACCATTCCGGCGCAGCAACCACACCACGCTCCCGCACCTGCAAACCTGGATCCCATGGGCACGGTTATGGACCGCCTGAAGCTTCTGACTGAAGAACTGCAGTCATTGACCGCAACCAGGCAGGCCGCTACCCTTCCACCGGTAGAATCGCTACCTACACCGGTAGCTGACTACGGTCGGATGACTCCTGACACCCCATACAGTCCTGGAACTCTAGAGAGGAGTGGGCAGATCCCTAGAAGGATGCAAGCGACCGTCCCACCATTGGAGCGACCCTATCAGGCCAGCTACTTCCTGGATGGAAGAGTGGCCGATCAACCAGCAACCCTGTTAATCGATACGGGTTGCACAACTAATTTGCTGTCAAGATACTTGTACCAGCAACTGCCCGAACCAGTAAGAGACACATTGCAACATAGCGATGCGCATGGACTCATGGCTGATGGGTCAAGGATCCCCTTTTTCGGTACACTACAAGTGGACTTGCAACTACAGGGACTGAGGAAAAGCGTTAACTTCGTCGTTAGCGACATCAATGAAGATGCCATAATTGGCATGCCATTCCTCACCTCACACGAGTGTGCCCTACGCTTTCCAGAATCCGAATTCATTATTGATGGACATGTACTGCCTTGTACGGACGAACACGGACAGCCACTTAATGATAGTGTCCATCTGACACGAGCAGAGCTGACAAAGGAACCCCCTTACACTCCTGAAGAAGAGGGCATTCCCCATCAACCACCCGCCGTAGAGAGAACTACAGGCGGAATGTACCAGGCTGTGAAAAGCCCCCCGCCACAGGTAGAAGGCAGGAGATTTGAGCCGGATCGGACGGCAGCTGCTGGAGAGAGGCAGTTGCCCTCCAACCACCAACCCTCTATGAAGAGACCGAGAGCTGAAACAAGTACTACCCCAAGACCAACGGCCAGCGTGCCGCAACTGCCTATCCGCCACAATAAGGAACTGCTCGAACGACTGGAACGGCATAACCCCGTACTACTGAAGCAAACCCACTCCACATTACCAAAGTACCGGCCCTCGGCACCACGGAATAAGTCGCACGGCTATCCTGCCCAGACTACCCGTGTCTCAGAACAACCTGGAATCCCTCAGAGAGCCACCGCCAGTCGGCCACCCGCAGTACTCTACTTCCTTCCAGGGCGAATAGAAGGCCATCCCATTTCGGTGCTAGTCGATGCCGACTGCACCCTCAACCTATTGTCGCAACAGGTCTTCCAAACCCTGTCCCCCGCCGTCAAAGGTACCCTACGAGCAGGACCTCCGTACGGGATTATGACGGACGGTTCAAAGGTACCCTACTTAGGCACCGTGACGATCCCCATCCGCCTAAGGGAAGTAAAAGTGGACGTCACCTTCACGGTGGGACGAATGAGCAAAGACGCCATACTAGGCAGGCCATTCTGCCTCTCTCAACGGTGTCAGTTGCACCCTGAAGAAGCAAGAATAATGGTCAACGGGCACCCTCTGCAGTGCACAGACCAGCAGGGCAGACTACTGGTCAATAAAGTACAAGTAGTACGAGCCGTCACTATCCCTCCGTGTTCAGAAATAACACTAGTGGGACGAGTAAACTCCAAGAACCATGGGCCCCTTGGTATGGTGGAAGGATACCCAGATGCTCCCCCCTTGGCTACCAGCATCAACCACCCAGATGGACAGGGGCGGATAATCGTGCGGTGCATGAACCCAACCGATCAACCGTTGGAATTGAAAGCAGGACAGACTATTGGGCGATATACCCTCTTGGACCCGGAGCACTGTCCCTCTCTGGACTCCCTCCCCCAAAAGGACACGGAGCATCCTGCAAACCCGGAATCGGTACCAACGGTGCCCGTCCACCTAGAGGACCTGTACAAAAGGGCCCTGTCAAACTGCAAAAGCAATCAAGAGGCCAGACACCTCGCCCAGCTGTTGGGACAGCATGGGACCACCTTCAGCGCGGGAGATCATGACATAGGGCGCACCAATTTGGCTGAACATAGCATCCCCCTCCTACCAGGTGCCAAACCTATCCGTCAACCCCCCCACAGGCTGGGACCCCAAAAGGAAGAAGAGGCAGAAAAACAAGTCAACCACCTACTGAGCAAGGGCCTGATAGAACCCGCCACCGGAGCATGGAGTTCCCCCGTGGTACTGGTTAAAAAGAAAGATGGGTCATGGCGGTTTTGCATCGACTACCGCCGGCTCAATTCGGTAACCCAACTAGATGCTCATCCCTTGCCCCGGATAGACGAGAGCCTGGATGCCCTTGCTGGAAGTAAATACTTCAGCACACTAGATCTCGTCAGCGGTTACTGGCAGGTACCCCTAGATGAGGACGCCAGCGAGAAGTCGGCATTCTCTACACGAGCAGGACTCTACAAATGGAAGGTGCTGCCGTTTGGCCTCACCTCGGCACCAGCCACCTTCCAGAGGCTAATGGAGAAGGTCCTTTGCGGGTTGCATTGGAAGACCTTGCTCCTATATTTAGATGACATCATAGTCATCTCCCCAGACTTTGCCACTCACCTTGAGCGGTTGGCTGAGGTCCTCCACAGGCTACGACAGGCGGGACTCAAACTGAAGCCAGACAAATGCGACTTACTACAGAAGCAAGTCCGCTACTTAGGACACATTGTCAGTGAACAAGGAGTAGCTACCGACCCTGATAAGGTCGCTGCCGTCGCCAACTGGAGCTTCCCTCGAGACCTGAAAGATCTCCAAGCCTTCCTAGGGACGGTAGGGTACTACCGCCAGTACCTATCGGACTTTGCAACAGTAGCCAAACCCCTCACCAGACTCACAGGGAAGAACGCTTCGTGGGAGTGGGGCCCAGAACAGGAACAAGCTTTTACCCATTTGAAGAAGAGCCTCATTACGGCTCCCATCCTAGGCTACCCTGAACCCCAAGGGTCATACATATTGGACACCGACGCTAGCAATGATGGCCTAGGGGCTGTCCTATCTCAGATCCAAAATGGTCGAGAAAGGGTGATCTCGTACTACAGCAAAACGCTGGGCTCAGCAGAACGCAACTACTGCGTCACCAGGAAGGAGCTCCTGGCAGTAGTGAAGGCTGTACGGCATTTTCGGCCATACCTGTACGGACAGAAGTTTAAATTGAGGACGGACCATGCCTCGCTGCTATGGCTTTGCCGAAAGAGAGAACCGACAAGTCAGGTAGCCAGATGGCTGGAAATTCTCTCCGAATTCCAGTATTCAATCGAACATCGGAAGGGCTCGCACCATGGCAATGCCGACGGACTGAGCAGACGCTGCCCGGATACCTGCCGTCAGTGCCAACACATCCAGGAAAGGGACGGTGGGCCCACTAAGGATGAAGTAGCAGTGGAGCTGACTCACCCCCAAGAGAGAGCAACCCTCTCTCCCAGCCACGTCGTCTCGGCTATAGGCCACCCAAGTGTAGCCACCCCAGACTCCGCCTTGGTTAAAGCGCAACAGGAAGGCCAACACGAAGTGGCCATCATGTATGCCGCAGTCTTAGGGAATCACACCCTGACACAAGAACAACTAGAACTGGGGAGTGGTGAGCTACGGACCCTGGCCCGCCGACAGTCGGCCATGAGAATCAGGTCTACCGGTGTACTAGAGATCCAGGTGGCAGTCAAAAAGAAGTCTCGGTGGTGCGCCCTCTGCCCTCCGGGACTGCGAGGAGCCACCATGTGGCAAGTTCATGAACTGGCGCACCAGGGTGTAACCCGTACCCAACGGAGACTATTACTCACCTGGTACTGGCCAGGAGTATATGCTGATGTCAGGCGCCTCGTACGGAGTTGCGAGGTCTGTCAGCGCGCAAAAACAGGAGGAGTCCACCCTAACCCCCACAGGCAACGCATGTACGCTGGCCGCCCTTGGCAAAAACTGGCGGTTGACCTGGTTGGACCACTGCCCGAGACGGCAAGAGGAAATCATTGGATCTTAGTCCTGACAGATCATTTCACTCGTTGGCAAGACGCGATAGCCTTGCCCGATGCAACTGCACCCGTAGTTGCCACTGCTCTCGACGAAAGAGTGTTCTCATATTTCGGGATCCCTGAACAAATCCATACGGATCAGGGGGCACAATTTGAGAGTAGCCTGATGCAAGAACTATGCTCCCTATGGAACGTAGACAAAACTAGGACTACCCCATACCACCCACAAGCTAACGGGGTGGTAGAGAGGAATAACCGAGTATTAGGCGATTCCCTGAGGTCCCTACTGCTGAGAAGACAGCCCAACGAGTGGGACCTGCTGTTGCCACAACTCATGCGTGCTTTTAGAGCCACACCCCATACAGTGACCGGAGAAACGGCAAACTTCCTCATGATGGGTCGAGAGCTCCGCCTACCCGACCAAATCACCTGCCACCCTCCGTTACCCGACCAGCTCCCTGTTCACGCCTACGCTCAGGCGCTCAAGGAGAGACTAGAGGAAGTACACCACACCTTACGAGAGGAACAGACCCAAATAAGGACAGACGAAGGAGAGGAACCCACCACGTTCGCCCCAGGAGATCAAGTATGGCTGCTAAATCGCAGACGGCGGAAAGGGGAGAATCCCAAGCTCCAGCCAAAGTTTGTCGGACCATTTGAAATTGAGGAGGCCTACCACAATCACACCTACCTTATTATGAGGCATGGCCAGAGATCCGTGCAGAATGGTTGTAACCTGAAGCCTTACTACCCCTGCACCGACCCCCGGGGTCAAGCCCCGGCAGCGCTTGAACCCAACCGTCGACCCAACATGAGGGGCGCCACCCGGAAGAAAAGGAGGCCACGAGAACCAGTGGAGACTGAATACGTTCCGCCCCCTACCTTGCCAGAATTCCCCCAAATCAACAGACCGATACCCATGGAAGAGGATCCAGTAGGCTTACCCGAGCCGCCTCCAGCCGCCACCCGGCCCCTACCACAGACCCCGGATCCGACACCTCACCTTCCAACGGAGGCCCCCATGACGAACCCCAGGAGCCGTCCACAACGGAATGTGGGACCTCCAACCAGATACGGAGAAGCCTATTGCCACTTAATATGTGCCGGCGAAGACTCCGACCAGCAATACCAGGAAAACTTTCCTGCCCTTCCTTCGCCAGACCCAGCAAAACGGTTGGCCTTCCCTCGACCCACCTGTCTTGACCCAGCTAACAGCCTCGTCAAGATGTCGGTTCGACGTCACGCTTAACTACACATATATAACCTGGGTACAAGTGTTACCCCCCACACATATCTACTCTTAATATTTTATTATTAAAGCCAGGCTATGACTTTAATGGAGAGAGGTATGTGGTAGATTTCAGTGCACTCTAGTGGTAAACGGGTAGTTTACACTAGGAACCTTGTGAAGCAATGCGCGAGGCTTCTGCCCACAGCATTTGGTTAATAGCTGTTGGGTAGGAAGTCATACTGTGCCGGTAGCATGGTAAGCAGGACCGGTATTGACCCCTGCAGGGTCGGTAGTGACCTCTACCGACCCGGTACAGCTGTACTGGGCCGGCACAAGATGGCCGCCTTAGACGAGGATCTGTAAAGATGTCTAGGAACTGAGTCAAGGTCGTAAACAGGAAGTGTCTACCCCTAAAGTACCAACTTAGTGGACCTGATTCTATATACAGCCTGTGGACCCTGTAGGAGATGTCATTGGACAGTTGGGAGAAAAGACTCCGCCTTTAGCCACTTGGCACCTCCTTGTATTATCTTGCATTGCATTGTGATTGGTTAAGTATTTATATAATTGATGTCATTGGCTGCATTACTTCCTGTGCATTGTATCTTATATGTTTTGTGTTCCTTAGCTCTCCTATAAAAGGAGAGCTCCTACTGATAATCAGTGCATTCATTACAATGAGCCATGGCATGTATTCTTATACTGCTAAATACCTAGAGGAATAATTACCCTCAGGACTGCTTTGTAATAAAGCCACTATAGCAAACACTACTCGGTACTGTTTGTCTGAGCCATGGGCTCTTGCCTTACCGGGTAATTCGGTTGCCCTATACAGTTGTCACTGTCGGTCAGTACAGTGTCCCCTCTGGAGAGAGGTAGAATACTCGAGACTAGTGGATGTCCGTGGTAACAGACCGGAATCCATTACAATACTGCTAGTAGAATTTTCAATGTTTATATGTCAAAATATCAGTGCATTGGTTTGACTGTGGTTGTAAGACGATATTTTCACTGCATTAGCTTTCTTTTAGTTTTTCTCCGAGTAGGCGCAAACTGAAATGTACAAAACATTCAGAAGTTGAATTTTTTTGTTTCGTGTTTCGAATGCTTAGGTTATTCACGCGATCATCATTTAAAGACTCATCAAATTAGATGTGAGCCAGGTTTAAATTACAACCTTCTTGTCTCAACGTTGATAGCAACACATTTCGTATTGTCGACTGCTGTGACAGAACTGTTAGCTTTATCACCATATCAACTAGCTCATTTAATTCTCTGTCGGCAGTTTCATCTTCTTCAAGTACGATCTTTAATGGAAAATCTATTTCAATTAATATATCTTGTTGTGATCTCAAATAAACAAGAATTATGGTATGAGTATTATCCCTCCGGCCCTCTCCAGTGGCCATGTTTTTTCATTGTCATTGCTAGGAGGCAAATAGATGTTGACTTAAGCCCTGGTCACACGAGACCGAATCTCTGACGAAACTGTAAACGAAACTATCTTTTCAGACCCAGTGAATTCGTTGCTCAGCCAACCCAGCGAATATTTCAGTTTCGTCGTGATCAAGCAATGCTAGGTTTGGGAAAATCGTCGGTTGCGATGCTGGCTCGTGATTGGACCATTCGGCCAGATAAGCTCATTAATTGGTTTATTTTCTATGTGCCGTTATTGGCTGATCTCCACTATCAGGGTTATTCACAACGAACACATGGTTCCATAGTAGCACATTTGTTTTTTCAAAAAATAATTATTTATCTTATTATATTCATAATGAGTTTTAAATAAATGAAAGATAATAATAATCCAACAGTTTTGAATAGTACTGGCTGATCAAACTTAGCTATTTATTAAAATAATCTAATCCAAACCTTGCTTCATTTAATTTCCATGCTTTTGCATCACACAGTAAAGTATGAGTAGGCCCGCGCACAAAACACAATGCGCTGTCATTGGATGAAACGAGTGGATCGCTACTCGCTAGGCGTAACAAACTAATTATAGTTCTCGTGTGACCTGCGTAACGAAACTTTATTCGTCGTGCTTCAGCGATCGCCTAATAAAGTTTCGTTATAGTTTCGGGTCTCATGTGAACAGGGCATTAGGGTTGCTTGTAGCCAAGAAACGTCGTTCAAGGTCATTGATAGTGACTGTTTTTTGTTGCTAAGAAACCACAACAATTGATTAGTGTGTGAGGCCTAGCCTCAAACCATTTACGGCAGAAGTCAGACAGGTTAACCTTGACACTATTAATAATATAAAATACCCAGACACGGTTGTTCACAAACCTCTACGAAAGCCTTTAGTGAAGCACGCACTCATAATCTCAATGTGACCTATTTTTTAGCTGCACCTTTTAAAGATAGTTTCACAGCTGGACATTCGTACTTGTCATCGCTGACGTAGAGTAAAGTATGTTACTTCAGCTGCTGAGTAAGACATAATACTGGGTGCAAAACCTTATTTCTCATAATGACAGTTGTCATTTAGTCGCTAAACATCTTAGCACTTTTTACTAGACATCCTCAGTGAAGGAAGTGATAAATGTGCTTAGCTGAAAATGTTCTTAAAGAGTGGCAACCAAAACATTACGACCATACTTGAAGGCATGCAGATGGTAAAGCACCCATGTACAATTCATCAGTGAAGTACCATTTTCAATGATGTCAAACCAGTCTGTCATTTAATGGCCTTGACCTCTGGGCTATGCAGTCTCATTGTAAAACCTCAAGTTTAATCCTTTGTCCTCATTGAAACATTACAAAAACTAAAACTTATAGTAAAATATGCCATTAGTCAAAAAGTTGCGATTGCCAAATGTAAAATAATAAAAAGTCATTGGTAATGGCAATTATCTAAGTAAAAGATTGTTTTTAATCTTGTTAATTGTTTGTGGAAATTGTTTGCGTTAATAAATAAATAACTCAGTTAAAACACAGAGACCGAAAACTTAGATGGAAGAGCAAGAAGGATTGGAAGGGTATGAGAATGGAGGGGATTGATGGGGGGGGGGGGGTGGGTGGTAGAGCAGGAGGACTAATAGAAATAAATGGCAGTCATAAGTGAGAAGACACAGTGAAATCGTTTTGGTTTGTAACGGGTTTATTGAGAATAAGAAATGTTACAGATAGATTATATATGTTGACTTGATTTCAGATGTGGATTAGATGTCCTCACCCAGAAAATAGTATCCATGTGTGAGCACCAAAAAGCTATATTGCTTTTCATCCTGTTAATGAGCCGTCTCTCTTTGAAATATTAATTTGATGTTTCACTTTTCTATACAGGAAGTGACTGAAATGTAAATGGACCTAGAAAGAAGTGTAACAAAACAAACAAGAAAATAACCAATCGTCGTAAGACAACTGATCTGTTTATGAAGCACTGCAAACGTTTGTTAAATGTTCCAGTCCAGTATTCAAGGTCTAATATTTAATGTTAATTCTGGTGAACAGTTTATGTAAGTTGTAAAACGCGTTTTCGATAAATAAAGTTATCAGAATGTCAGTGAATTTGAGCTTTTTAAAATTTGGTAAGTTTTCTCTCAATGTTAAACATGAGAGCAATCGTAAAGGAATAATATAGTGATCCTACTTTCTTCGATGACTGCATTATTTTTCATGTTTTTTTTAAGCCCTAGAGACAAAACTAGTACAATGTTAGATAGCATAGCAACCCAAACAGAGATGTTGACTGGTACGCTAAAAAAGACCCTCATCACACTGAAACTTTTTTAAGTGCGGATAGATGCTAGACAAATTGATTAGTATGTGTTGGCAAGTTTTTTGGTGTTATGTAGTATGTCTTGTTAAATGGAAATCCATTTACTCTTTTTGTTTTTTATCATCATAATTCAGATAGTGACGGTCTTCCTCAATCGGTTCAATTATCGAAAACAGTTTATCGCTAGAGGGAATCATGTGTTTACAAGTGAATGCTTCAGATTTTTTATTTACTTGTTTTTTTATATTTTTCTACTTGTTTTAAAATGTATTTATAAAAAGAGAACTTTTTGCTTTAAAAGTGGAAATTAAAAAAATGACTTTTCAAAGGGTTTAAACTAGGCCTGGACGATATGGGAGAAAGAACAAACGAAAGATATCTGCATCTGAGGTGGCGATATATCGAAATTTCGAGTTGCCCTTCCTTACCTGGAATTCCCAGATGAAATCTCGAAATTCACTAAATGCTTATCGGTAGATCGATATTTCGGATCCGTCTGCCTCATTGGGGGGACAACCCTAACCTCCAGATATATCCCATTCAGAACAATAAGATAAACACCAAGGTGTTCATTTCATTGATCAGAAATGCACTGTATTTATGATCCCAGTGCTCCATGTGCGTACAGAATCACTAATGAATACGTGGTAATCAAATTACAGATTTGGATGTAATAAAATTTTATTTTTGAATGGATTAGTAACTGTGATATATGCATGCTGACATGACACCTACCTACCTAGAATGGCTTTTATTAACAGGAATGTTAATGCATTGTTAAGAAGGATATCAACAAAAAATAAACATTGCGTAAATAAAACATGCAAGTATGATTAACTGTCCAAAGGTGTATATAATTAGCGCATGATCCAGCATGTGACGTGGACCGCATAGAGTTACAGATGGTAAAGTACTGATGGTAGCATCAATTACTAATTCAGATAAGACACAGACAGATGGTTGAAATAAACACTTGGTGCAATTAGATGGTGAAAATATTTCCATGAAAATAGTTATTTTACATATTATAATATTACTAAAAACCATTCTACAGTATTCATTCTGGAATTGATCGTAGATTATAAGACAGGCATGTTAACATGTCAACTTTGTCTGGTTTTAGTGATGTTCTCTTCTTTGAAACAACTTGTCCAGCAAAACTGAATAGGCGCTCTGAGGCTGTGCTGGTGGCATTGCAGCATAGGAACTTTCTGGCCACTCTTGCGAGCATGGGATACTGGCTAGCATTCTTTCTCCACCATTCACACAAATCGTCTTTGGCTGTGATGGTTGGATAGCTTGACTGGATATAGTATTCAACCTGCTCAAAAGTAAAGAAAATTAAACATTGGTATTTTGAGGCCGCTCAAGGGGCTGGTGTTCTCTCAAGAGATCTTGTCGCAGAAGGCTGATGAACATCATGATGAAAATGTGAACAGCTTCGATCATCAATACTGATGCACGTGTGACAAAACACCAACGTAAAATGAATGGGGTGCCACAGAGTGCATTATTACACACACCTCTCGTCGTGCTCGGGTCTCGGCATCATCATGTTGAAGCTCTGTCCTTGACTGGGAACTCATCAAGATTTCTATCAGACTCAGATCTGTATCATTGGAGCGACTCTGTTCCTCCTCTTCCGGCTCCACCTCCCCAACCTCTATACATTCTGCAAATACCATAAAATATATACATGTACATAGACACACCAACTTTACATCGACAAAAGACAGCACTCAAAACTTTCAAAACTCCCCAGATTTCAAACACAAAGATACAGAGTCACAACCATAAAAGTATCAAAAAGATTGGGACACAGGCAAACAGCAACCACCAGGATGAGGCTATCAGCTATGGGAATGAAATGACTGGTCAGTAAGTATTTATCTTACCAAGAGCTACAGCTTGCACGGTGGCCTGTTCCTTCGTGTCAACCTCGGCTGTGACAGCAAGCCTCGGATCCAAAAACCCTGTCAACCTCAGCAGCTTTGATAAGGCACCGTCTTTATCTGCAGTCTTGTATCTGTAATTCAACATAATGTCCTCTCAGTCAATGTAAGCACATCAATCCACATGTGAATGGCAATGAGGGCACGTAGTTAGACAATCATCCCCGTATTTAATTCAATTCAAAAATGGCTGAGTAATACATAGTACATGTATGCTGAACATTTTAGAGACTAACCTAACATTTTAGAGACTAACAGATGCGAGCTCCTGGTTAGCTACGTCATCACAACTCACTTCAGACTGACATATATACTGAATATGCCGCAGTGTTGAATGGACGCTGGAGATTGATACACTGTTGGAATTGCTCAAGGAGTTTTGCAGCGAGTTGAGGGGCTTCAGAGCTTCAATAAATGTTTCCATACAGCAGATCTGGTCCCACGTCAAATTATGCCTGGCATGTTTCTTGTCTTCAAAGAATCATGTAAAAACACATCACAATCTATCCAAATTCACATCTCAAGTAGTTAACGAGTCGACATTGTGCACGTGGATTTGCATATAAAATGGGACCCAGACAAGTTGCAACTCACCACTGAGCAGTACAGATTGCACAACTTCTCTGTTGTCATATAGCTGCTCGGCCATAAGATATCTGCTGCCCCACCTTGTTGACACCTCGCCAACTAGTCCTTGACAGGAAAGCCACGGTCCTTTTGCTCTTTTTTGAGAGCTGCTTTCAGTCTGTAATGTAATGGAAACAGTATACATTTACATGCATGTAATGTGATACAAGAGGAGTTTTGTCAGAGTCCCGACAGACAGTGAATGTTACCTATTTATGGACATGTAGGACATAACATGAGCACAGTTGTATAAGAATTAAGTGTGAATGTACTCACTTTCCAGAATGGCTGAATGTGCTGACAATGGCTTTTGCACTTTTCACCATGGCTACTACTGACTCCTGTCTAGTGCTGTTGTTCACTGCATTATGCTGGATATGACCATAGCACGGTATCCTAGTGATCTTCAGCGTGTCACAAGCCTTGACCATATTGGTACCCGAGTCAGTCGTAATACTAACTACATTGTCCATGTATAGGTCATACTCTTTGAGAATCTCTCTGATCATGGTTGCGATGTTCTCTCCAGTGTGTTCGGTGTCCATGTAAATTGTCCTCAGGCAATAACTTCTCAGTTTCCAAGTGGGGGTTATGAAGGGACAAGTGAGTGACAGATACGACTCCATGGTTGCAGAGGACCAAGCATCGGAGGTAACACTAACATATTTCGTCTCTTTGACATCCTTTTTTACTTTCTCCTTGATTCCATTGAATTTCTGTGGGATAGCAGTGTTGCTAAGGTACTTCCGAGAAGGCGGATGGTATCTCTCATCAAGGCTGTGCACAAACTCTATAAACTCTGGCTCTTCAACAATGGAGAAAGGCAACATCAGCTTAGCCACCATCACCGTGAGCTTTTCTGTGATCAACTTCCAATGACGGCTATCAGACTCATAACCTTGTTTGCGATTAAGACATTCTTTTACAGTAGGCTGATTAGCTTCGCGTGGTGCTTTACACTTCTTGTTGGTATCCTGTTTCTGGCTCTCAAGTTCTGTGTACTGACATGCGTGGTGGTTTTTCAGGTGGACCCACATATTGGTAGTAGAGGAGTCTGTTGTTTTTATCTTCCTGACTGTCGGCATGCATAGATCACAATTTGCTCAATCCTTATTGATTTTGGAAAAAAATGTCCAGATAATGCTCCTCTTGTTGGTCGTTTTTAAGGGGGCTTCTACTATCTGAAGATCATCATCATCACCATTCACCGAAGCCATCTACAATCAAATATTCGGATTCATGGTAATAATCTAATTCTAAAACCAATCTTAACCTTGAACAACAACTTGAGTTGTTGAAAATTTATAAAATTTTATTGTATTTTTTTTTACCACAGAAATAAGTCGTTCAACTCATAGGATAACTCGTCAATGGGTTTCAGTAGTGATAATCCAAAAACTATTGTTTGTATTTATTATTATTTTCCATAATTATTATTATAATAATATTATTAATTACAATATTTATTTATAATATTATTATAATAACAATTATATTATTTTATTATAATTTATTTATTACATACATAATACTGATGATGATGCAACTTGTAGGTTAAAACCACACATTATTATAAATAAACTTGCTTGTACTTATTATTATTTATCGTTTTTATTATTATTAATAACTTATTATAAATAAACTTGCAGCATCATCATGATGACCATCATGTACTTATTATTATATTATTATTATTAATTAATTATTATTATTACCGTTTTTATTATTATTACTAACTATTCTTATTATTAATAACTTATAAATGAACTTGTTACTTGCATGTACTTATTAATTATTATTATCGTTTTTATTCTTATTATTAATAACTAACTGTTATGAATTATTATTTGCTATTTAATTATTTATAATTAATAATAATAATAATAAATAATTATTATTTTTTTACGCAATCCTTTCTATGAAGTTTGATGACAGATTCTTGTTGATTTTCTCTCCTACACCGGTAAAATATTGTTAGTACATTGGAGCTCTTGATACTAGAGGCTAGATAGAAGGTATGATGCTCATGGACTCACCTTCAGAATCGAGATGACAACAAGACAATACAACACAAGACGCCTGCACCGTCAGACCACCATGGATAAAGGGCGATTTCGCATGCGCATAGATGAATTTCCTGTTAAAAATATGCGGAGTTGTCCTCCCTCTTATCCGATTATCGACAACTCCAAAATAAGCGAAATATCGCTTTGCTGTGAAGCGTGCAACTCGACTAGCTTCAGTATCACTATATCGACTATCGACTCGAATTTCGAACTATCGTCCAGGCCTAGTTTAAACTAGCAATTGGAACTAATAAAAAAGTGGAAATAATTTCTTGGATTTTCAAAAAACGGAAACAGATTTATCTCGAGCTGCTGCGACCATATAAGACTTCCAAAGTTTTTGATAGTTGTATGATCGTTAAAATAAGCATAACCAATGGGCTCGGAGACAATATCCCTTGCACCTAGTTTGTTAGTTTTTTTGGGAGCATCCTTTTAGAATATTGACCAAAGTTCTTAGTCCATTTATATTTTCAGCTAATAGAATCAATGGGGTCCTGGCAGTTTTATAGGTTGCGCTAGTAATGGAGATACCGCAAGCCTGTTTACCATGACCCATGCTATTAAAACAAGTCTCTTCATTTTAACAAAATAATCAAACGTTTTCCCCATTTACGGCCGTAGATAGGCATGGGGTGTATGACAACTACAATGTGCCACTAATATCAATCCTAACGGTACCTAGCCATTGTGGAAGCAAACCACGCTAATCTTTCAAGGGTGCATTTTTGTTAGTTCGTGTTAGCAAACTCAATCGAACTCAAAATACAGATTCAATGTCTTTCCGTGATCATGCTATTTAGTTAATTTTTTTCAATTGAATGAACCACAATCTTCTCAAGAAAAAAATTCCGAAGGCTTTGTTGATCCTTTGAGCTTTCTCTAAAACATCATTTTTGTCAATCTGCTGCTCAAGCTCTCTCAAATTAGGATAATAGTCAAGCAAGTCATGATTTTTAATGATGACTTCAACGATTGACTATGATACTTCCGGTTGCATCACTAAAGTGAAACTACTTTGCTGGGACCCCATTACCTTGTAACTCTAGCGACTCCTGGTGTATTTACTCTTATCGTCATTATCCTCATTGCTATCAATTAATTAAAAAAACAGTTTTTAACAATGAATATTGTTAGTTAATGTTATATATTATTACTAGCTGCGTAACTCGTTGTACACAACCAATACTGGATGTGCTCAGATGTTCCCTTGGTTGCCTCCTCTCCTGGTGAGCTTCTCGTGTTGTGCCTTTTTTTGTTGGTAGCCTTCCCCCTGCTAATCTTCCTCTCATGGTCACTTCCACCCATTGTCGCTGTTTCTCGTGGTAATGAGTTCTTTTAATCACGTCTCTAGTGGTGGTTTTTTCTCATGGCTGACTCCTCCCTCCTTCTTTACTTATTGTTATGTTGTTTTGCTGATTTATATTTTAAGAAAAATTATATCAGTTAGTTTTCGTTAGTTATATCAAAAACCTCATTTGATTTCAATTTTAGCTCATTTTTTATTATTCAAGTTTCAGTTTGCTTGCTATGGTTCATCAGTATGACAAACATTTGCTACTGTTTACTCCCCCGATGCATGCTTGGGCATCTACTATTTGGAGTCAACAATAGACAAACACATCAGCAGCATTTGTAATAATCATATAAACTTAACACTAATATTCAATACTACTTATAATGAAATGACTATGTAAGTATGTTCAATTGTTTGTACAATTTTAAACTTTTTGATGAAAAATTTTGTTAAAATGACGAACAGTAACAATTAAACAACATTCCGTGACTAACATCTTCACTAGATTAATTGCAAAAATAACCTTTGCATTTGATTGGTTAAATTAAATCTAATTGGTTTGAACGTGGATGATAATTTATTGAACTATATTTCTTTTGAGGGACTAGGCAGCATTTTTAGTAGTGCCTGCGTTGTGTTATCTATGACAGGGTAGTCGATTTGTTTGTAGCATAACCGACTTAAAAACTTTAGCATCATATAATATTTGACCTGTTGATGAAGAACACATTTTTCCGTAACTACTTTTAACATTGACTACAATCACTTTTGTTATAGACCTGGTTCTATAGTTCAGTGTTCATGCTCATTCTAAAAACTGAGCTTGAACAATATAAAGCTGACAATAATGATTGTTGAACTGCTAGTAGGTAATAATAGTGAGTATTAATGCAATAGTAAGTATGTAAAAATAACATAAACAAGCGTCTGTAGGTCTCCTGTTTATCCATCGGTATGTCCATTTATGTGTGTACATGTCTGTCATTTCAAGTGAATAGATACTACTTAAGCCATTAAACTGAGAGAAATAAAAACCGTTCTTAAAAAATTCCAATGTATTAATTTGTGTACGGCGGGGTTGTAATTTGACATTTGTTCTCAAGCCGAAAATTCTCTCATGTTTTTAAATTGCCGAAACGAATCTATTTTCCACATCTTTTAAAGATCTGAAGCAAAGCAATTGCTTTATGCACAGTCATCTTATGGAATTAATATTATGGTTCAATGGATACATCACTTACATAGCTTCATGATTATTGTTTATTGCAGTTACAGACTCTGGGTCATTTGAACATTGTCATTAATGTTGTGGTATCTCAGCATTAAGTTACCACATCTATATCAATAACTATCAGCATCTAATGTTCACGACCTGCTATTGTATGTGAGTGAAACGTTTTTTTTTGCGTGTAATATTCTGTTTTGTCAAAGCAGGTAATATATCACCTTCCTATAAAAATACTACACATCGACCATTTCAACTTTACCTAAACAACCGCGGCACTTGGGAAGCCATGATTATTTCACGCTTTCAAGAACTACTATTTTACAAAAATTATTAACAGTTTACAGACATAATCATTCGCTCACAGAAAAGGTTTGTTTTTGTTATCTTTATTCCTAACTAATAATACATTTTCTTTAAAAAGTCAATGAAAGAATAATAATAATTAAGTGGACTGTAGTTATTAGTATTGTCATTTTTCAGATATTCCTACTATTCTCGTTGTTAATAGTCGACCTTTGTTCTTAATTACTACTTTATTATTATTGCGTAATAATACTATTCTATTTATCAGCAGCTACTGTTGTTATTGCATGCTTTTTATCATTTATGTTTGAGTAGAAACTTGGCTTATGCCAACAGTGAAAACAGTCGCATAACAAAGTCGTATCACAAAGTCGTCAGCAATTGATGTTGTGTAGGACAAAATGTATCAAGTTTCTCCCCGTCAATTCATTTCATCCACATTTTATCTATAGCCATCTGCTTCTGACTGAAATGGATTACCACTGAAATATTTGACTATCGCTTATATCAGCTGTAATGCAGTGGTGATCGAAATTAGTAACTGTCGGACCTATGCCAATAATTTCTTTTGGGCTACATTCAGTGCTGGTGCACATTTAACTGGAAAATGCTAAAAGTTTTATATAGAGTACAATGCACAAATACGGAGTTGTGATGTTTCAATTGGAATAAACAGGCTATTGCAATGCCATTGAGATAATTGAACAAGCCAAGGAGTTTACAGGGATATAGCAGACTACACGTACAAAAGTTTTTAATCACACAAGTGTAGCTATAGAGCCTAATAATCGTTAAATAACCACGATGCGGTCAGCGATTATATACGATCGATCTTTGGTACAGTAGTTAATAAATACGATGAGACACCAACGATAAATGCAGCGTTTATGTGTAAATGGATTGTCTGGTATCTGTGGGGAAATAATAATACAAGTAACCATTAGCACTTATCTACACGTTTATGAATTACCAATTTCCAATACCAATTTCCAAGAGGGAAACACCCATAGCGCTACAGCGTCACGTCATGGGAAGTCACTAATTAACAACATCTTGCAGAACATGTTTCTATTTTTAACATTTATTTTTTCTTGCGTAAGTAAGCACTGCTTGCAGGTAGAAGAATTTCTAAAAAAAATGAATTCATAACCATCAGAGCTTTAGAGATTTAAGAGACAAAGAGTGCCTCGTATTTCATTGAACTGGACTTGACACGCACTAAAGAAAGTGATTATTGTAAACTGAATCTCACAGCCACAGAAAAACTTTGGTATTGTTAAAAAAATACCCATTGAATGAGCCGGTTTTAAAAATCAATATTTCTCACATCTTTGGATACTTAAAAATACACACGCTACATAAAGGATGAAATTTTTTCCGTTTTCGTAGATACTTCTTAGCTAAAAATCTTCTTTGTCCCTCGCTTCATCATTTTTATTCCTTGCTGCACCCTTTCACGTTGGTTGCAAATGACTTTGCACCAATCTCTCATAACTCTGATATGACCTTTGTCAAAGTGAGACAAATACAATAACGATGGACTGTTACAGGTGCCCATAGACAGTGTCAAAGGTTTTTTTACATTGATTTACAATGCTGTTTTTTGTGCTACTAAAAAAAGCTTCTGTTTGAGCACTAGTAATCTATTATGTCAGATTTACATTGTGGTGATTAGCCAGCCAGAAGCCTAGCCAGAAGCCTAGCCAGAAGCCTAGCCAGAAGCTAAGAATTGGGATTAAGGTTTTAGATATTTAAAAAGAAGTCCCAGCAAAAATCTATTGGCATGCAAAGTTTTATGCACCAAAAGTGAGTATAGAAAGTTCTTTTTTAAAACGCTGTTTTATGCTCAATAATTCAGAATGTTCTTTCAGATATCATTTGCATTTACGGAGAGGATGTCCTTAGAGGTACCTTAAGAGTCCCCACTGTTGGCATTACAAATTATATTATAAAAAAAATTATTGTCTTTACTTTTTTTATTACAACATCAGTTTGATAATAATCATACACACCTCTTTGTGAACTGTATGCCAACATTGGTTTTTCTGCATACCCCGTTCATAACCGGCTACCTTGACTATGTTGTCAGTTCCAATGCTCAGTTTATCCTGATAGCATTTATTCATAGGCTGCAATATTTAGAGTATTTGCGACCTATTCATCAACCGAAGTACAAAACAAGTCATTAAGAGGATAACTCCCAATTTTCAAAATAATCAAGATAATAATAAAATTTGAACTGCTATAAACTGCAATAGTTTGTAAAGCTATCCTACAATTTAGTAAAGTTTCACTGGATGCGAAGATTTTGAATTGTTTTTCAAGGAATAAAACCGGTCTATGAAAATGAAAAAAACTCAACTCGCTCGTTATAATTCATCTATTTAGTTTCATTCACTTCCCACAAACAGTATTTTTATCCAGTGAGCTACCTCTTGTTCACCCACGAGTACCAAATGATTATTTATTAATAAAATCTATTGCCGGTCTTATTACTTTTATTTCAATCGGGTACCGTCGCAAATACTCCTATTGTCTGCGTCTTGTCAGGATAATTGTCATAGAAAACACCTTATCGTTTTTGGTGATCTATTTGCTGCTCGCTGAGAGAAGCAACAGCTTCCTTACTGGTTTGTAACTTGTTCTTTACTGACAGTTACAACATCACCTAACTCTAAAGCAGGCAATTTTTACTCTTCCCATGCATTCTTGCAAAAATATGTCTGGCAACAACATAACATTGATATAAACAAAATGCTGTCAAGGCATACTCATAGGTCGCGAACATTACCGAACCATGACATAAAATCTAATAAACACCCACGTGGGTGCTTTTTGTTTCAAAGCAGTTCATTCTCGGCATCGTTTATTATTATTTTATCGTTTTTTATTATTGATTATTATATATGTTATTTATTATTAATAATTATTATGATTTCCATGTACAATATTGATATATTGGAAATGGATTGATCACAATAATGAAACACAGAGCTATTTTGTTAAAACAATGAAGATAAATCTTATATTTAGTCAAGAATTAATTGTTTCGAAATAAACGTTGTCAACCGGACAAGTGAAAAGCTGTTTTTTCTTTGCTTCCCTACCACTATAGGCTACTTACCGATGCATCATGCTAATAGTACCAATGAGGAATCAACTACACAATAACCGCCGCTGATGGATTGCTTACACACATGAAAATAGTTATGCTTGCTACAATGCACATTGGAATTTTATGCCCTCACGTCTGATCTGGATCAATGGACACAATTTCTGATTATTGTATAATAAAAATTAAATGCCTGGATCAATGCGCCCCGCTGATGTGGATCCCAAATATGACTAATAGCAGATGTTCATCGATCCAGGTGGTGACTACACCTAGGATCATATGAAAAGTATGGCTGAAAAGTTATCACAGTTTTAGGAGTTGTTTGTAATGATTGAATATTTTAATTCTAACAAAACAGTTCATTTAATAGTCTTGTTTTTTTCTTAAATCCTGTTTTGACATTGTAAATGTATCGTTAATGAAAGCATCTATTATTAACGACTTTGACATACTTCAATGATGCTCTTTTGAATACACTATGCAGACAGTTTCTCATGTTGACAAAATAATGCTGATTTATAGCTTGCTGTAAATAAAGTATATTGGAGTAATCCCATGTTATTGTGGTTTATAATGATGACTTGGTTTTTTTTTTATTATTTGAAAATTCGGAGTCTTCCTTTATGCGATTTGTTCGGTGATCTATAAGAAGTTATTAAAACAAACTCGTGATGTTTTAAAGTAATGTTCTGTCTCATACGCCAACACTTATTATTTTGTGTTATCCGTTCAATGAACACATCCCGAATACTCTTGATGCGTTTGACAAAGATTACCTAAGACATTGGGCTGGTAATCACAGCATGGCTGACTCTCAAAGTAGGAATGGCAGTTTCATATTTTATAAAATAACTGAAATTCTAGAACAATACGAAGTCTCACGTTATTGGAATTTCATCTGAAATCTCAGCTACTCAGTGTGCTAGAATCTAGTAAAGATGAAAGCACTAATTGGCATAGCAGTAATTATGCATTTCCTTCTCCTCAACCACAAGGTGCCCATTTCAATTCAGTCATCGTTATTTATATAAGGTTATCACAAACAGTAGATCATTATCGAAGTTGTAACTATTATAGCCACCAGTTACCATAGAATTTAAGTCACTAGGGAGCATACTTCCGGGATTAGGAAATCATCTGTTCTTTTGGATTTCTCTGAACAATAATCAAATCGCCGATCACCAGCCATCACTCGATATCTGCTAATTCTATCACCCAACCTTGACCTTAGCCATAATTTTAATGCATACATAGTGTTATCCTAATCTCATTAAACTTTAAGTCATCAAGTTCACCATTTCGACATGTACCTACCATCGCCTGTAATGGATCAGATTCTTTAAATTCAGTTGGAAGGAAGGTGGCAGCTCCTATTAACAAACTTGGCCGTTTTTTGCTAGAACTAACATAAAATTAGTAGTATAGTATGTTCTTGATTATATTGTTGCTGTGACAAATACTCCCAATGAGTGGCTACACTGCCTGACGTTTGGGTGTCAATGTACCTATACGATAGATCGTGACGATGTGCAGGTGGCTACACCGGCTGATGTAGTAGAGCACATCTGTCAAGTGCTAGTGAACTGGACAATCATATGGCACAAAGCGCGAATTTTTGCCTGTTTCTTTTTCGCCAACAAGTTACTTGTTTCCCTGATATAATAATAACAAGAATTGAAAACCACATTTGCCGTGATATACGTTTTTTTTCACCATAAAAACATGGCTTTTAATAATTATATCGGTTTTATCTATTACTAATTCATCAAGATATTTTTATTTTTTTCATTGTTGTACTTGGTATTAATTATTACATGTTATACCTCAAAATGTTAAAACTATCAATGATCACTATTTTTATGAGCCATGTAAAATAAATTCAGTAGACTTGATTGTTTTCGGCAAGAACTGCATTACATTAAATTTATTTTGGTATGAACATATGAATGCACAAATTCTATAACAACAACAACATTCCCTCAATATTTGAACTTGATAACAATGATAATATAATGTAAACTCATTGCTGATAAAAACTTCTAGAGGAAATGGGTTGTAAATAGTTAAAATTGTTGTGCTTGTTAAAATATTTGATTTTATGACGATTTGTCTCCGGTATCAGGCATATACACAGAGGCTGGTTATGCTCGCGAAGTACAAAGTACAAATGTGTCGGCGTCGCCCATCACAAGGCCTTCTGATGGCAAATATCGTCCTGTGTAGCCACTCTTTTAGACCTTTATGTAGGGTCTTGCTGACAGCTGACGTTTTCAAGTTTTTTGAGACCAGTACTACGAATATTGGTGTGGTAGAAGGAAATAGCCAACTTGTATGTCTTCACTATTCAATGCTTTATTAGCCTTGAAGCTGCCAACGCCACCTTACCCAAAAATCTCCTAAAATACCAAAGTTGCAATCTGTAAAACTTTGGCAACACACGCATGCAATTTGTCAGCATTGGTGGGCTATGCACTGCATAGCAATGCTGTCATGGCTACAAACACATATGTATAACATAAACGCAACGTTACGCAAATAAATAAGTTGTTGTAAGTAATCATTACAGCCATTATAATAGCTATTACAAAGGTAGATTATAATGATTGTCATACATGAAATATTATATTAAGTTATGTATGGCAACCATTATAATATTATATTTTGATCATTGTAACATCCGTGACAGTTGTTAAAAGTAAAAATACCATCTCCTATCAGTAGTAATTACAATGCCCCTCTTTGAATGAGGTCAAAGAATTGACCATGGGCCCTTTAATAGGATGATCAGGTCAAGGTTGCGATATGAAAAATACGTTGTAGTTGCCAAATTTTGCCATCACATTTTAACCAATCAAAAGTGGTTATTCAATCATAATTGTCCAATCACCGAAATGTTAAACAAATATTTTCTTCCTGAACTAACATGCTGTTTTACACTTGCAGACATCTATTTTACCAAAAACTTCATCTGTGAGGCACAAAAAATTGGTAATGACCAACATATTGACAAAAGGTTTCCCCTGGCCACACTCAGTGCTCACTAGCTAGATAACCTACGCATTATTGTCTTTAGTCATATAAAAATATTTATTGATCGACAATCATCATTAGTCATTCGGCGTAACCAATAACTCAAACAAAGTGATAATAAAAATTAATCACAATATCATTATTGGTGTCATAGATATAACATGAAGTGAATTATAATAACTTTTTTCAAAGACAATTTGTTCTTTTACTTAGTATATGAATAATAAGTAATAAATTATTGTTGGTAGTAGTAATTATTATAATTCCCTTATTATAAAAATTATCACATCAATGATAAAACACAATAGAAACAATCCATAGCGATTATCATCCTGATCGTCATTATCTTTTCTTGGTGATAATGGTTTATCATGATAACAAAGCAACAGTTATAAGTATACTGTAAATTGTCATGGATTATAACATTCTCAACTTCACCTTGATCCCAGCTCACATTTTCGACAATTGCATAATGCCCATTGTAGAAAAGACAAGGGCACAACAAAATTTTCTTCAGCCCAAGGCTACTCGTTCTCATTCTTGAAATTATAATAAACGAACAATGAAATGAAAACATTCACGTTGTTTTACTCAGAAATGACAGCAAAAGTAAACATTGACAAGACATTTTACTTTGACGACAAAAAAACATTGTAGCATAGCATTATCCAACTAGTAAACTGAAACCTGCAGTTTAATAGAACCAGCCAATCAAGTTACAGTCAACACATCAAAGTACCACTGCTGCCTACTGATGCTTGCCAGACAGAAGAGCGCACAGACCATAGAATTAATTAGATGTTGCGCCAATATGTTTGGCTCTGTGATTACTAACACTGCACAACAGAACCTTAAGCAATACTAGGCGGGTATAGAGAGCAAAACTGTTTTTCCTTACCATAGGCTATCGATTGTTGCCTGACACCGCGCCCAAGGACTAACCTGTTTCCTTGACACTGATTGGAGGCAGTATGTCAGTTTTTTCTTCAAGTTTTAGTCGTTTTTACTCTTTAGAAGTGCAGTGATACAGTTAGAGAGGCCTCTACCAAAGCTCCATAGACCGCTGTTTCTCTGTCAGCATTAAAGGCTGTGAACAATAGTTTAAGTAGTAAGACTACTAGCTGGGATGGTTTGGGAGGAATGGTGTGTTGCCTAGACATCAGACTTATATTTTGGTTCAAGAATTCAGTGTTTGTATTTGATTTAGGGCTTTTGTTGGACTGAACATACCAGCTACCGCTGTCGTATATGAATATGTATGTTCATTTTGAGTCAAGGTTTTGATAGTTACACTTATTATTCTGCTCTAAAATAACTATCTGTAGTATGAATGGAGCACAACTCCGAGGGATGTTTTAAATACAATCGGTTTACATGGGCACATGCTCCTTTTTGAGGACCAGGTTGAATCGAGGATAACTCATTGTGTGACTTTCTTTTGTGCACCAGTTAGTATTACGTGTTTGCGTTACATTTTTATCCCTTACAGTATAATGGTTGAAGTATCGTATGAATACATTACTTTAGTTGGATTATTCCAGCAATTAAGGTTCATTGGCAAAAGAGCCCTTTTGAGTACCAGGTGTTAGGAAAACATGTTGGATCGTCTTAATTCACCGGATGGAATGCGATTAGATTGTGGTTTGTACAATGGTTTGAATAATGGTATTGATAACGCGTTAGAATTCCTGTTGTTACATCGGTTTGGTTTTTGGTTTGAGTGCAACTATCAAGTGGGTAGTGTTTTTGTTAATAAATTATTTTTACACTTGGTTGAATGTAATTGATTAAGAATAGGTGGAACATCAACTGGTAGAATTGGTTTAATAGATATCATTAACTTCTAGAGTATTGATAACAAATATGAATGTTTCAGCATCAACCTGTAGAATCAATCTAACAGGGATCATCAATAGCGATCACTTCCTCAAACTCACCGAAATTGACATTCATAAATTCATCAATCCCCTGGCTTTTATCCAATTCAGTTGGTTTCTCACCATAGCTATCTTGATGATTTTTTTTGCCACTCATCGCAGCTAGATGCGGACAATAAGACTACATTTTGATGCGTACTGTTGTTGGATCAGTTTTTGTTCCCTTTGTACATCATCACCCGCCGAGCATGCTTTTTAGTGTCTTTGACGTATCTGTTACATATGTGAAGCGTGCTCACCTCTGACTATCCACTTTTTTCCAAAACCAGTTTGCCACAAGGAGCTACCGAGTTTTTTTATTGGCATTGGTTTGGGACAAATCTATTGACAACGTCGATATAATGGAAGACTGTGCATTTGGTAAAACTTCAAAGATGATCTATCTTGTAGCTGAGATCGAGCTCCCTTTTGATAATCGTCTCACTACCTCTGCTTTAAGAGCAACTTTTCACAAGGTTATATTTTCCGTTTTCACTCATTTGATACCTTGGCAGGTGCTTTTCTTTCTGCGATTATGAAGTCCACCCAAGTAAACAATGCCACTAGGTAATGTGTACTTGGAAAGATTGAACTTCGCCTATTTTGGTTTGGCAAATGGGTCTCTGAATCTTTCACATATTGGTTTCAACGTAGTAAGAGAGAACAAAGTATTCTTCAATTGCACCCATGTTATTATCAACACCTACAAACTTCCATAACAGTGGGCACTACGAGATTTTTCAATGAACAAAGAAACCCCAGTTTTCTACAACTCACTTTAATTCAGTTGCTTAAAAGATTTATTGTTTTTGATTCATTTATGTGTATCTGTTTCCACTTTTTTTCCTCCATACATTTCTTTCATGGGTAAAACCATTTTTGAAATTATTCTTCTTTTGCTTAGCCCGTGTTTTTGGTGCTTACATTTTGGTATCCTTTGAGTTTACAACCTACAATAAAAACAATTTAGTGTATCGTAATTATGATGGTACAAAAGATGCTTGGATAAAACTAGGTACAATCAAAAAAATATATAATAAAGTTGGCTGGATAAAACTAGGTACGATATAAAATTTAAGTGAAGTTGGCTATCTGTTGAAATTGTGTTTATCAATGCCATAATAACATTAACAACTAAAATCTAGTTAAGTCGCTGATGAAATCGTATTTATTAGCACAATGACTTCACAGTCTTGAGAGTAAACTAGCTAGTTTCTAGAAAAGTGCCATTTTTTAACGAGTAGTACAAAAGTAAGCTTCAATACTAAAAAGAATCTAATTCGCTCTCCAGTAAACTTGTGTTTATCATCGTCAAAGACTGCAGTCGGTGAGTGAGCTCAGCAGTTTTTAAAATATTCATATTCTTTAATACAAAATACATGTATGATTTAATAAGAATAAATAGAATCTGCCTAACTCTCCGTTGAATCCGTATTTTTCGGATGTATTGGCTTCTCGGAAAACCCGTTTCTCCAACGCATGTGGTTGAATTCTTCATCTAATGTAAAGTAATTATTAAGTCTTACATTTTTGCTGAAGGTGCTAGTAGTTCTAGTAGAGGTTGTTCAAATAGATGCTCTCTGTTAGAATTCAGTGTCTCTTGGACAGATAAAGTTGTACGGAGTAACCTATCCATACACGATGAAGAGACTCATAATGGAGATCTTTTCTATTTAGGAACTGGTTGAAGTGTAGAAAGGCTTATCCATTTTCCGTTTATCCGTTACATGGTAGAGGCATATGATTATAAGTGTGGAGTATGGTCACTCTAAAGTAAGACGGAAACTTAAAAAAATATGTAACATTCGACTCGATATTCCAAAGCTGGTGACCTACACCAGGTTAAACGAACAAAAACATCTGCTTCCTCATCCGATCAGACTACCCAATGATATGATGTTAAAAAGGTGAAAAAACTAACTATGTTCTTAATGAGTGAAAGCTCTTATCAATTGCTACTGATCTTTCGTGTAGCATATCTTGTTCAATATTCCGTCCAGAGCGTGATTAGTTTTTGGACTACAAGGTTTGTAGACCATTATACTTTAGCAAAGGATAAACGTTGGCAAAGACCTTTTTTGAAGAAGTACAGATTTTTGTAACAAAACAGATTGATGATAGAATTTTTGTGAACACCTGAGACAAAAATGCTGCTGATGTGAAAAGGATTCAACGGGTGTTACCCTTCTACAAATTCAAGAAACTAACAGATTCGGTCATATTTGACACAATAATATCATATTTACACCATTACAAGCATTGCAAGAACTCTCAATTATGATCAACGGGCCTTAAAGTTCTAAATGTTTTAAGTACTTCGACGCAATCGAACTCTTGCAAACAAATGCACTGAAGTGTTCAGTAAACTCAAACGATCATATCCAGCTGAAACCTGCTTACCATTAAATCAAGGAAAATAGCCAACAAGTTGAGCATAACCATGGCAACTCGATGAGTAATTCAAGTTTTAATCTCAGTTTAATCTCTTTTATCTCGGTGCTATAGTAGTTTTAATAGTTTATTTCGAAGTTTTTTTCAATTTCAGCTATAAGAATATATTACTAATGATACACAATTTAAAAGGCTTTTCACTATGTGACCCCTAACCTACAGTGAAGTTTCCACCTCCAATACAACCATAAGCATGTCTAACTCAAATCGTCGAGTTAAAAACTGTTGCGTTTCATTGCTTAAGTAAACATTATTATTCTCAGCGACTATGGATTTCATAGGCTTGTTTATTCTACTCTTTGTCTATTGTTCTTCTATGGTACATTTTTATCCCTATTTTTCTACTATACCCACTTCTATCTACTGTATACCTTATTTATTACGAATTACCTATTACGCAAGCTACATTCCATTATCTTTGTTGTACCACACTGAAAATCAACATTCAAACAGCGATAAAAACCAGGGTATGAACTTAACTATTCACACGCCACCAATAAACTAACAAAGACAGAAAACCAACCAGACTTGCAACTGAGTATTGATGCAAATTATGAAATGCAAGTAGAATAGTAAAGAGTACCCACCAAGGAAAAAAAATGATGTATCAAACACAAAAGGAACATTTCAACAAAAATCGTAATTGAGAGGAAAACCTACAAAATGATTACATAAATTTCAAAAAAATATTATGCTCATGATTAACAAAAAATATCTGACAGATCTGGCCAAGAATGTAAATTATGATTAACATCCTATTAAACAACCATTCAACTGGCAATTATCAACAGTATGTTGTCGGTTTCTCACCAAAGATCTGCTTAGTGTACTAAAAAGTGTTAGGAATTAAAAAGTATCAGGCAGGTGTGAACAAAGTATCAACTATACTTAACACAACCCAACTTTGACAAGTTTTTCAGTCGATATGGCGTGTTGGCAGGTCTATTTGTTACCGGAGTTTTGCTCCTATAGTCATGTTTTTGCACGGAAACAATTATTTTTGTCGCTTTTTTTGCGCGGAAGAAAACCTTTTTGAAATTATTTGCGCATTGGATGTAGTGTTAGGTTACGCGGTGAAACGTTTGCTATATAAGAGTCACTGTTTTCAGACGAAGTGCAATTATTCCAGCATCAGCATTTAAAAGAGCGTTTTTTGCTGAAAGTGCTAACACCTTCAGCATAAAGGTAAGACTGAATAATTAATTTACACTGTTGAAAATCTTAACTAGACTTCCTAAAATGTAGGAAGCTTGCTATGGAAACTGCAAAATCTTTGTTGTCAAGAAATATGATAATTTAACAGAAGGTTATGTAAGTTCTATGCCTTATTATTACGCGTAGCTATATAGTTATTTTGACACAGCAACGTCTTTGAGATTGATCATAGTTTTATCAAAATTTAAGTAAATTTTACTCATTTATTATTAACCGTAGTTAAGTAGTTTGCATAGCACAATAGACCAGGGATGCAGTAATTTCAACTCAAGTTCTACAAATGCTGAAATGTATCCGTTCGTTTAGAACATTTGAGATTTTCAAGGACCAACTGCAACAATGTTGTTTTTGAAAAAAATTCAACGGAGAAAGGGGTCAAAAAATCGGCTTTGATACCTTTGGAGAAACTATTCCATGAAAAGATAACCATGTTCACTCTACGCACAGCTGGAACCTCAACAATTATTTGCAATTCCTGCTTTACCTGGATTTTCAAAACCAACATTTACGCCTCGTAACTAATTCAGAAGGAGGCGCTAAAGCCTACACTTGTCCACCTATTCTACTTGTTTTGACAAATTCGGTAACATGAAACATCGCAGGTATTAGACCTCTAAGGCAAAAACTATGGAACTTCATGGATGTGAATGAAAACATAGTCGTACAATATTTGACAATGGTTAGAAAGAATTGGAGATAACTTTTGACAAAGATGATCCTTTGAGATATTATTCATATTTGGCACCATGCCATATCAAATGTTTGCGACCCAAATGCAAAAACTTTTGCGATACAGACACCCACTTTTGTGCCCCAGTGAACATCAACTCTTATGTGTTTTTTTCTCAATGTTTCCAGTTTCAAAACACCACACTTTGTTACCAATAACGGAGATCGCTGAGAATGTGTCTAAAAGTTTATTTGATACTTGAGAAACACCACCAAGTGAGTGTACATGCAAGTGAGTAGCAAATTTTCGAGGATTTTCAAAAGAGAATATAAGATCGATCGGTTGGAAAAAGCGAACAACTTATGTCGGTCAACTGTCTATGCGACAAAAGCAGTATAAACAAAACTTTAGTGTTGCTAGAGTCTTGGATGAACTGGAAAAGTATATGCAGCAAATTCTTGTCTTAGGATTTTATACGCAGAGTAATGGTATCAACATAATAAGAGGAACTTCGCTACAACAATTGAAAGATTATGACTTTGCTTTTATGCTGAAAAATGAAGTGAAATTCTCGTGATTGGGATAAAACGTTTGGCTTTCGCGTTTGGCTTTTGGCACAATGTTTATCTAACCCTGATACACTCACAAAACTTATCTCAATCTGTACAAATGCGAAGCCGGGTGAAAATTCTTTCCGGATAACTGGATCAAAGACTTGAATCAACTGCAGCAAAAGCATCTATCACCAAGGCAAGAGTTTAACAGTAAGGGATTAAAGAAGAGTCTGCGATTTGTCAAAATGCGTGCAGAAATAACATGAAGATTTTTTGATCTTGTACAACAACTTGGGTGTAGCACCTTTCGGCATCCATTGAAAAGACAAAAAGCTATCTACGGGAAACATGAGTCGGCATGGTAACGGACGTGTACTGTTACCCAGTTTGGCAATTTGTCGAGTATTTAACAAAGCTCCTCCGCTTTGTAGCTTCGCAGCTTCCCAGTTTCGCAGCTTTCTTCCTAATTCGATTTTTGAGAATTTGTTGATCTTTTTCGACAGACTTCCAATCTGCTGATGGATTAGCGTAATGCTGATCTGTATCTTTCAATCAAACAAAACAATGTAGAAGAACCTAGCTGGGTGATGCACAGTTATCATGGAAAGGTAAAACGAGAATTAAACAACTTTGGTTTCGAAAAGACGCAAAAATGCGGCATAGACTCTTCATTACTGGTATCAATGCTCTTTACCATTGGCGTATGATGCAGCCAATGCCTACTAAATACGCTCAAAGAAAAAAATTGAAATATTCCGATGAAGTTTAGTATGCCATTAGTATCCATTGTCTATCCATTATCTAATATTTGCAAACACAATAACTATTAGACATTAACTTAGTAGAAAAGAGTCTGTTTTGGTCAGCAAAGTTTTGTCATCGATGGATTTTGTGTTGAAACTCAAACTTTCGTTAAACTTCATCAATGTTTTGGCATGAATACAACTGTTTGTTTAAAAATGATAGACCTCAGGAGCCTCATCCTACTAGAAACAAAGAATGGCAGAAGTGTATATAGAGACATGGAAAAAAGAAGGGTTTATCTTAATCTTGTTACATAAATCTCTCGATTTGGCATTCCAATTGGTTGACTCGGATGAACTCTGGAAAGTCTGCAAAGATTTTTCTGTACATTTTACGACTTCTTCTATCTGCTTAAGTACTGCGACAGGAGCTAAATCCTGAAGCGGTAGTGAGAAAAGCTCAATCAGGAGATTTCATTGGATTTTTTTAATGCTTCATCGAAGTTTCAAATTTCTTTCAGAGTCCCCCTAATTTACAAGAACACATTATTAACAATGAACACTTGAGCAATGAGATGAGAGAGTTTAATAAATCTGAAAGATTTATACGAATTCCTCAATGATTGCTAGTCGGAATTATATTCGGGAATAAGGTTTTGCTAACGAGTGCATTGCTAAAGAGAAACTGAAAACATGGGTTGAAACTTTCAAGGTTCATCAGCTGGTGAAATATATCGCTAAAAAAGCTTTTTAGGCTTTTGTAACATCGCTATCGGGTGCTAAGAGAATGAGAAGTCGAAATCCTAGTGAAGAGTTACTTGCCACTACTAGTAAATTGGTAGGAAATACTGCCTATGGAAAAACACTCTTTAGCAAGGACGAAAATACAGAAATAAAGCACATTGAATGCACAAGAGAAGCTTAATTCTTTTTCTCAGAGAGAACAAATTTGTGTTTACAGAAGAGAGATTGAAGAATTTCTGCAAACACTTGTTTTAAAAAAGTGGTCAGTTTAAGACTTTTTTCACATCAATCTGTCACTCCGATGCTTCAAATTTATCATACTAATTATTATACGTTTTGTATCAGTGAAACATGGGCATTTCAATGAACTTGTGTATTTCCGTGCTACAACAAGCTTAACTAAGAATGTTGAAAGTTAACTACAACTTGATGAATAAGTAAGTACTTTTCTTCTTTTAAATTAATATTTCTTGCATGCACCTGCAGCTGATATAAAATACTCTCCATTACTTATATTTATACATACATCAATAATAGTGATTTCCAGTATGTAGAAATGGACAAGGATACTGTGTATATGACTTTGAATGGGTCACTAGAAACACCAGTGAAGCCGAACATAATAAGCGAGTTGTAGGCCGATTACGCGAATTGGTTTCCTCGTCCGTAGTGATCCGTAG
Organism: Cryptosula pallasiana; assembly: GCA_945261195.1. Classification (NCBI taxonomy): domain Eukaryota; kingdom Metazoa; phylum Bryozoa; class Gymnolaemata; order Cheilostomatida; family Cryptosulidae; genus Cryptosula; species Cryptosula pallasiana. The sequence continues at coordinate 7,299,641 of OX183138.1, read as the reverse complement.
TAGTCATAGGAAAAAGTTTCTGACTGTTTAAGCTTTGGAAATGGAATGGAAAGTTCAGGATTGTTGTGAAAAAGTGTTAAAACACAACATCGGAACAATCTGGTTGTTCAAAGAAGAGTTTGCTGGGGATAGAGTTGTCAGGTGTAACTCTTAATCCTACTACTACTGGGGTGAAAGAGTAACAAGTTTAGCTCAACAGGTTTAAACAAGAGAATTAAGTAACGGGATAAACAAGAACAATTATCTGAATGTTTTGAGGATGAGAAAATCATTTAAAAGAAACAATTGTGGTTTTGTAATAGAAGTTGGAAAAATGCTCAAGCATATGAAAATGAAGTGAAGACATGTATTTTTATGCTAAAAGGCTAGTATGTTTAGACAGAGTTGACTGATACACTGTCTGAACATACTCGTGTTTTAGCGTAAAGATACGTGAGTCTACCAAAGTCGACCTAACTTACTGAACTGTAATGAACACTTAGTGGGCGCACTATTTAAAAGCATTACCACTGTTACCTTTATACACATAATTTTTTTCAAAATTATAGCAATTTTTACTTATTTCATTAGTATTTACCTCAGAAATGACTATTACGATTATTTCACTTTCCATTATATTCTACCTATTATAAATAAATTACATTTAACAAATTTAAAAACACTTTAACAGCCAGCAAAATTAGAACTTTGATAGCTACATTCAACCAAAATTCAAACCAATGTAACAACCACGGATCTAACATATTATCAATTCTAATGTTCAAACCAATATTCAAACCAGAATCTAAATGTATTTCATCCGTGATTCAACAAGATTCATTAAGTCTTCCTAACACCTGGTGGTCAAAAAAGGTCTTTGGCCTATGAACTCAACTCGGACTCGTTGAAGAATCCGTCTAAAGCACTGTATTCATGCAATATTCAAGCCATTACACTAACAGGAATATAAACGTGAGTATAGCACTTAGTACCACCTGGTACAAAAAAATGGCCGCCCAACGAGTTCTCCTGGGTTAAACCCAGTGCTAAAACAAGCACATGCATTAGTGAGAACCCGATTGCCCTTAAAGCAACCTCTGAAGATCTGCTTCTACTATGCTACTATTACTCCATCATGGGCTGCGCCCAAAATAACTTAGTGACTGCCTATAGTTAATTGTTGGTAATTTGCTAAGGCGTTAAGACAAATTGCCGAGCATCCCTTGGGGCAGCTGTTTGTGGAGTAGTGAAGACCTGTAGCAACTGGTTGTTCAAGCGAACAATGCTGTAGTTCTCTGTCACTAAAGATAGCCAACGCTTTCTCCGTAGCAAAATTGACCATTGCTGAAAACTTGCACCAATGAACATAATATATCATTTAATTTAATATGTTAAGCTAAGCAGCTTGTAAAACTAAGCTGTCATTTTATAATTGTCATTATAAGTATGTGTCATAAGTAGTAAAATAGGAGCAGATCTCTGTCATGGAGTCTACGGATAAAGTTTTCCTTGTTCCAAGTGTACTTTTAGTTTGTCTTAGTTACCATGAGAACCTGTGAGGTACTTTTTTATGTGCTCCAGGTGTTATAATTTCGAATGTTTGCCAAGTATTTATTGTTTAGGGTTTAATTATAATTGTGATTTCTATGTTGATTTACATGCATGGGTTTGATTATTCTCATGGGTACTGTTTTTGTGCTGCGGTTTTTATTGTCTGTTTTGCAGGGGTTGTTTTTTATTATTGAATGATTATTTAGGTGGGGGTTTGAGTATTGTAATGTAATTGTTTGTAATTGTATGTTTAACTAAGTATTTATTATGATTTGTATGTCGATTTAGATTGGATGGATTGGGTATTGTCTAAAAATGAAGTGTAGTGCCATTTTTTTGTTGGCACCAGGTACCATGAGAGCCTGAAAGGTACCTTTTAGTTGCACCAGGTATCATCGGTGATTTTATTTTTTCTGTGATTGTTTGAATTAAGCGTTATTGTGCAGTCGGTTTATATTGGGATTTGTATGTCGATTTAGATCATGAGTTGACTAGTTCATAAACATGGTATGTAGGTTTATACCGAGATTTGTATTGTGAGTTTGGTTGTTGGGCTAACATTGTATAGTGAATGGTATAGTTTTATTACAAGAAATAAAACTCAAGCTATTTGTTTCCATACAAAACCATGTACATATCCATGACCATATTCATATCTGTTATTGTATATGTCCATGTCCATATTCATGTCCTTGTATATATTGTAGTGTTTTTCTGTCTTTATTTACACCACCGACACAACGGCTTCCATGTATTCCTTCTTGATACTAATAATGTCCAGACAATCGATACGAGTGTTCCTTGTTAATAATAATACTTTATTATTAACATTCTATTTAGCAAGATACAAGTACAATGATTACTCCACTATTACTGCAAGCCATGCATAATAACTCCACAGTAATCCACAATAACTTCTGCCTCCCTGATCTCCAACAATTCCTTTTATAGGAGAGACCAGGAAGGCACACTCCCTTATTAGGGTAAACCAATACAATATTTCCTTACAAGTTATTAGCAAATCATCACAATCAATACATAAATAAACATAAACAAAGTGCCATGTATACACTATTCTGGTTGATTGTCTTGGTAGCTCCAAGGCTTCTCCTCTTTAAGCTTGGGTCCCATTTTGATACTCCTTCTCTTGTATAACTCCAATAGGCTGTTGAGTTTCCTTGTTCACTCACGCTTGTCCATTGGCGGCCATATATGCCCGGTTAATCTCCGAATAGCTGCCATATATGACCGAGTAATCTCCGAATGACTCATCAGTATAGTGGGTGGCTGGGCATACATGATAAGTTATAGTAGTTGCACAACTCAGGTATTGTAAGGATACTTCTAGACAAAGGGAAGGGATTCTATTACACTCTTTCTGGGGTGGCAAGGGGTGCAGGGTAGGGGGGTTGAGGAGGAAGGGAAGGGGCTGGGGTCACTGATTTCACACAAATCTCCCACAATATCCTTGTCCATGTACATAACCATATACATGTTCATGTCCATGTTAACATTGTATAGCTATGTGCATGATCATACCCACTTATGACTATATCCTCGTTAATGTACATAGCTTGTAAAGCTATGTACATGTCCATGTCCACTTATGACTGTGAGTCCATATTCATGATCAATTATCCACATGTACAGTTACATAGACTTCCGGAATGAAATCTTTGAGCTGCATTCGTTTTGTTGTTGACCTGATAATGTAAAATAAGAAGAAAAGTAAACTGTTGTATGTGATAAAAAACGTTTAAGCAAAATAGTGATAGTAGTTATTTAAAGTTAACAGTTTAGCAGTTGACACGCAGTTCACTAGCTGGATTTGTCTTTTTGGCGTCAATTCGCACTAAATAAACCTAACCAAAATATTCAAATTGAGTATGTCAGTAGCTATTTATTTTTTTATTGTATTTAAAAGTCTTTATTTGGTTACACTTTATTTTCCATTGGTTTTTTCAAGTCAGCAAAAGCAAAATTCGTCGTCTGCACTTTTTTCATGCGCAAGTCTGTTGCCACTACATAGTTTTTGTGCCCACAAAAAACTTTCTATTTGGGCAAGAAAACAATATATGTGAAGTTTTTTCTCACAAAAAAATTATCAATTTTGAAAAAAATAGTATATATATGTATATTATCAAGGAGTTTTTGCGTGGGAAAAAACATATTTCGTGGAAAAACAAGATTTATCACACGAATAAAACATTTTCACACTGGAAATGCCATTTTTTTGCACAAAAACTTCTCTATATCATAAAAGGATTTTTTAAGACATAATGACAATTTTGCGCGAAACTTGCATGTATTATAAGGAATTTTTTGATTGAAAATAGCACATTTTTTACGCAAAATCACAAGATTTCTTGCACAGAAAAACACTAATAAATACCATTTCTTCGCATAAAAACCTTTTTTTTTATCTTATGAGGATTTTTCGCGAGATCAAAGTTTTTTCTCATGAAAACCGTTATACGCCATTACGTAGTGTTCGCGCGATTTCCCGCTCGAAACAAACTTTTATTCACGCGAAAATCCACTATATATTATAAAGAGGTTTTTGCGCAACAAGACATCATTTTTCGTGCGAAAACCCAGTATATGACTGTTATAAACGAATTTTCGCGCCACAAAACAACATTTTTCGCGCAAACAAAACAACATTCTTCGTCTGCAAACAACTTTCTCCATCTGCATAAAAAGCCATATTCTTTGCGAAAAAAAAAAAACATTCTTTGCGCGACAAATCCTTTACAGTATCTACAAGTTTTTGCGCTCGAAACAACTTATATTTGCACGAAAATCAGTTATGTCTTAAAAAGGGTTTTTCGTGCAAAAAAAAACCACATTGTTCGTCTGAAAAAACACATTTCTTGCGCGAAAGTCGTTTTACAGTATGTATAAGCTTTTTCGCGCCCAATAGCTTTCATTAGTGCAAAAAGCTGTTATATCTTATGAAGGGATAATCGTGCAGTAAACAACAGTTTTCGTGCAAAAAAAACAACATCGTTTGTCGGCAAAAACAATATTCTTTTTCTGCTCTTTTCTTGCTTGATAATCTCTTCACAGTACATAGAATTTGTTAGCGCGATAAAACTTGATTCATGCGAAAACCGGTTACTAATGCTCACTTTTTTATATTCATCGGTCTTAGTAGCTGCTGTAGTACGTGTTGTTCTCTTAATCATCTGCAATTACTTTGAATTGAACTTATCCAGATTCTTTAGTCTTCTCAACATTCCATTTTGAATGTATGATGTGTAAGTGACTGTTAAAAGGTAGAGTTTCTTGAAGATGATTTTTCGGCATCGGTTATCGGAGCTGTAGGAGTTCTGGTTTAAGAAGGAAAGTTCCGAGTCATTCATTTTTATATTCATTCTAAAAAAAATAACAAAAGTTTACCGATTCGTAGTTCAGTTCTAAATAGTTAAAATCTAGTTGTTACAAATGTGTGAGAGTAAAATAGTATTTATTTGTTAATTCTCACCTTCTTATTTCCAATAGTCCTACTTGCTGCTGTAATAGGTGTTATACCTTCAGTTATATCTAATTACTTGGATGTTTTTATTTAGACTTTTTAGACTCCTACCTGCTGGTGTGTTTTAATTCAAACGGAAGTTCGAAGGAGGCGTCGCGTCTAGCGTATTTTTAAAACTCCTGATTGCTGTTGTAATAGGTGTTGTTCCTTTAGTGATCTGCAACTACTTCGATTTGATCTTGTTCATCATCGCTTCTGTCATCCTTTGTCACCAACATCATGAAATAGAGAAAACTTCAAAGCCTTTGAGTAAATTTGTAGATGATTGTGAGCCTTGCATAGGGGTGTCTTATTTTCAATTTTTTGCCAAGCGGAGAGTCTGCTGTAGATTCTTTACTGTTGCAGTGTTTTGATTCAAATGGAAGTTCGAAAGAGGCCTTGTGTCTAGGGTATTTTTAAGAGTCCTGATTGCTTCTGTTGTAGATGTTGTTCCTTTAGTCATCTGCAATTACTTTGAATTGATCTTGTCATCGCTTTTGTCATCCTGGTCATCAACCTCATCAAATAGGGAAAACTTCCAAGCTTTTCACTTTTTACAGCCGAGTCACTCAACAACAGTGAATGAATCTATAGGTGGCTTTATGAGCAATGAGTACGGATGTGATCCGCTGTTTTATCTGCAAATTCTTCCACTCGGAGAGTCTGTTGAATGTCAGGATTGTGTTGTCAGGGAAATTATCAAAAGTGATGATTTCAAAGTAGGCATCCATTGTGTTTTCAATGAGATTTTTAAAAGTGATGACTTTCAAAGTAAGCATCCATTTGGCCCCAAGTCTTTTTTTTCTCAGTCCGGTTCTGAGTGTTGTTGATAATGTGTGCTGACTGTCAGGATTGTGTTGTCGGGGAGACTATCAAAAGCAATGATTTCCAGATAAGCATCCATATGATCGCGTGTCTTTTTTTTAGAGTCTTGGCTGAAACTCGCTGTTGTTTCATAGTCTGATTCTGAGCATTGTTGATAATGTAAAGCTTGAGTTGAACTTATTCTTGCACTTTCTTGTAGACTAGTCTTTTTCTCATAGTGTTCGTCATTATTCTATCAGTTGCTTCAATCAAATCTCTTTACATTGACTAGCTTGAATCTCTTCATTTTCGATCACGAGGAGGATGATTGATTCATAAATCAATGTCATGGAGTTGATAATGTCATGAACAGCTTTGAGGTTGTCATGATAGTTGAGCTGTTGTCTAGGTTATTGTTCTGTTTTGGTATCATCATAGTAGGGGAGAAAGTCATGTTGTGTAACATCAATCATATCAGAGGTTTGAATGAAGGTCGGAATAGGTGTGAGTGTGCGTTCTTTGGAAGTTTGTAGGTTATGGTGTACATCGGGTCATCACAAAATTCATCAATAAACACCATCATAGCTGTTGGTAGATCATGAATTAATGCTGTTTTTTTAGCGCTGTTTTGCTGGTGTTAGGTCACAGTGTTTAGCAGAGAGGCGCTCTTGTGGATGAAGGCACTCATTTTGTTGATGTTGGCGTCCTGAAAGGGATTATTAGTGTGTCGTCTTCAAAATCAATCCCAGCTCTTCTTTTGCAGTTTGATGGATATGGACATGTACATAAATGGATATGCGCTTAAATGGACATGAATATGGTCATGGATGTGTACATGGATACATACATGGTTATGCATGGAAATGAATAATTTGAATTTTATTTCTCGTAATAAAACTAAACCAATAACTATGCACAATGTTAATCCAACAATCAAACTCACAATACAAACGATTATAAACTTATATACCATGTTAATAAACTAGTCAAGCATATGATATAAATCGCCTTAAAAATCCCCTGCACAACATATACTTGATTCGAGTAATTACACAAAAAAAACACCGATAACACGAGATGCAACAGAAAGGTACCTTTCAGGCTCTCATGGTACCTGGTGCCAACCAAAAATGGCACAACACGTCATTTTTATACAATACCCAATCGTCCAATCTAAATCTTCATACAAATGATAATAAAAACAGTACCCGTGAAAATAATTAGACCCATGCATCTAAATCAACATGAAAATCACGATATAAGAAACCCTGTACAATAATTAGTTTGCAAAAAGTCAAAATTATAACACCTGGAGCACACAAAAAGGTACCTCACAGGTTCTCATGGTAACTAAGGCCAACTAAAAGTACACTTGGATCAAGGAGAAGCTTATCTGTAGACTACATGACAGAGATCAGTTCCTATCTTACGACTGCCGTACATGGTGCGATGGCTATGGATGAAATTATTTAGCCGCTTTTTGGTAACATCTGTTGGTCATTGCACTCTCTACATTTCTATGCTGCTACAATTTATGTTGTATTTTGGTTAAATGTCAGTCAGCGCTTTAATTACTTACTTGTTTGTAGGGAAACACGACTGTAGTTTATGAAGAAGTGGTTAACAAGTGAGTATATGTCAAGTAATACTCTGTTGGTTGGACAGGCATATAAATTTATTGTATGGAATTTATTAACATCTGTGTTATTTGTGTATACGTGTGTACACTCTATTTTTGTTTTTTACACGACTTTGTTAAATTCAAAAGCTAGCCATTTCATCAAATTAAAAAGCCAGTAACAGTTATTTTATTTAAGTAAAACTGCAGTAAAGCTTGCGTGGAAATGGTTTTCATTTTAGAAAAACTTCAGGTTGCCAATAGATTTCTTTTGGCAAACAGTTTCTCTATTTAATAAAACTGCTGGCCCATATGAAAATAAAATAAGCTTAGGTAACTCATTAAACAACATAAATTGAGCATTTATTTATGGTTTGTATATTTGCGTGTCTATGATTTTCATGTGTTTCATGGTTGTCTTGTGAGGTGTAATAGTACTTACTTTTTCATACAAGCTGTGAAGAAACCAAAACAGCTGCAAACTTTTACAATCGTAAACCATCAATCACTAAAACCATTCAGTTGACGTGTTTTTTTCACTTACAGCATTCAGTTTGAGGGAGTGAAAAGTTTAGACATTGGAGCATCCAGCCCTATCATCTATAGTTTTGAGTTAGACAAGTATATCCCTGGAAACATTGTATATGCTACTAACAGAAAAATTTACACCACTACACCTAATGAGAACTCTTCTTGGGTTATTGGACTTTCCGGAACAGATTATGCTGAAGGAAATTCTTCAGTAGCAGTTTTTGGCGAAATTGGAAAATTGGTTCAGCTGACAGATTCGAAAGTTCTTGTTGGCGATGCAAGTAATAATGTACTGAGGATTGTTGATCGAAACACAAACACTTCTTCACTTCTCGCAGGTGTTCCAGGTTCATCAATCATTCGAAATGGGAGCTTTTCATCTTGTAGCTTTGCAAGACTCTTTGATATAGAAATGCTTGATGACACAACGTTATTTCTTACACAGCTCGACGTTCGTGTAATAACAATTGTGAATATGAGCACACAAGAAGGAAATGTAACTCATGTCAACGTGACTCGTTACCAGCCTGTGAGTTTGACTTTTGACAAACCCAATGGGATAATGTATGTTGGAACTTTCAATCAAATTCTTTCAATGAATCCATATACATTTGCGATCACTGAGTTAACTGCTCCAGCCCAATCGTCTGCCATTGATGGTCCTATTTCTATGGCTGGATTCAATGCCGTATTCGACATACTCAAGTTGAGTGAAAATACACTGCTGGTCACCGATAGTCATCCAAAATTTAGAGTAGTTGACTTAAAAGGTAATGTCAGCTCTATCTGTGATGGTAAACCTCCGCAAGGCTCAAATAGTGCGTCATTTGTTGGAGGCAATATTTCACATTGTTTCATTGCTGGTGCAACAAGATTGCTGCAATATAACACCACAACCGTCTTGGCAGGATCGTGGGGAATGCTTTTATCTCTCAACTGTAAGTGTGTATGTACCTCCTGTAGTGAGTTGTAAAACAAGTACAGGTGCTTTCATTTGAACTTGAATAGCCTCTGACGTTAACGTTGATAAGTTTGCATTCAGCAATAGTAGTATAACGGGAGGAGCTCCCAGGAAACTAATGTGAGCCTTTAAAATGTAAAGAGAAATGTGAAAGTTCGATAAATGCAATCATATTACATTTTAAGCTACATTTTATGTTACATTTTATTACATTGTGGCTATACACTAAGAAAGGAAATACTGTGAAAGCAAGATAATGTTTGCAAGAGGTGAAAATTTTTAGAACATCAAGAAGTTTTTTTGAGATAGTTCATTATAGGTGTTAAAAAAATTTTGTTAAAAATGTTAGTAATAGGAGTGAAATGTGAAAATGTTGTGAAAAACAGCAAAATTCTTTTTTTACGTGATTTTTATGTAAAAGTATGTGAGAGTTTATTTTGTCATAAAGTTTTCGGGCAGTTGTTTGTGTCGTTAAATTAAGTCCATTTTCAGATTCTTGTATGATTGTTTGTTCTATTTATTCTTGAACAATGTTGCTAGTGGTTTGAAAATGGATTTAGATCCCAGTTGGTATTTTGCTTTGATTATCGGTTCGAATATTAGAGAAGTGTGGTGATGCGAAGCCTTGTTTTCAATAAGTACTTGAAAGTATGTCATTTTATTTGTTGAAAAAACAGCCGATTCCACTTAAAACATTAATGGTGGATGAGTATGGCATTATTGCATTACGATAACTACTTGACAATGACTAAAAACTTCAATTACCAAATAAAAAACATATCTTCCATTAACAATTAGGGCTAGTTGTAAATATTCTATGTATCTGAAATTGCTTTTTTTACATTTTCTTGGAGAATTCGATTGTTTTTATCCATTCTGTTTTTAGGAACAAAAATACGACTGGTAAGTAGAGTTTTTTTTTACCATTGTACACCGGCGTAACTTTACTGATGAGACAGTTGTTTTTAGGTACAAGTTAAAAATCTTTGGGTTTAAATAACTCTTTTAAACCATCATCATTGTGTTGTAGAATCAGGTAGGCAGCACATTGAGGTTTTCCATACTGTCCATTCCAAAGTATCTTCTAAAGACTTTAGGTTGAAATCAATGTCACTCTCAGCAGCAGTTTGAATTACCGAAAGTTTACATTGAAGAAAACAGAGATGGATATGTCCATTCAAATTTTTTTTGCATCTCATTAATGTCATAGGAAGTAGAAAGTACGCAGCAGTTTTCTGTTTTTTACTACCGTAGTAATAATAATGTTGACAAGTTATCTCACTGCAGTTGTGGTTTGAGTTTAGCTCAGAGTTTTGAGTTTTGCGTCGACTTCACATTTTCTATGTTGAGGACAACTAGAGCAATATTGTTGTGAAAGTCAATCTTTATCTATCCCACCATTCTAAGCCCCGAGCTAGACAATGTTGTCCATTGGGAGTTTGATCAGCGTATTGAAAGCAATGTCTTTTTCAGCACTTCCAAGAAACTCCTCACCGCCAACATTGAAACTGGGAAGATAGATACAATTATTTGTATCGATTCATCTTCCAACATTTATATGGACGGAATTTCATCTGTTGCTATGTTCAATAACATCATAGGTTTCACTTACTGGTCTAAATCAGTGTTACTGGTTGCAGACAGTAACAATTACGTGTTAAGAACTATCAACAGGCTAACAAATGTGAGCTCTTATTTGGGGGGTCAACCCATGACACAAGGCGCTATGATTGGAACCTTTGAGAGTTGTGAGTTTGAGGTTTTGGTTGCCACTGCCACATTTGACCACTCAACATTTTATGTGAAACAAGTTACTAGCAGTGCAAGCTTGGGTTGACACCATCAACAGAATGGTTTCACATATCTCAATGGCTGCTCCTAATTCTTTTTCACTTAGTTGCTACAGTTGATCGCCTAATCTGCCTGAATCAACACCTTGAACAACTTGCCAATCTCAAAATGATAGTTGGTAGCCCATCTATCATACCTATGGAAACTAGAGATGGGCCTGCTATCGATGCCCATTTTGGTAGGATGTTTGACATCATCAATTTACTCAACAACATATTTCTGGTCTCAGACACATATAGTGGAACATACAGGATAATTGATGTGAATGGACCAGATGTAATGCTATTGTATGTGTTGGTCAAGCGGGGCATTACGAGTCTACGGCTCTCTCAGTATTGTAAGCAAACAGAACATCATCATTTATCGTGGTTTAATAGAAGTTTGGGTCATAAATAGTCTACATAAAATCAATTTCGTAAATAAATGCTTGGCATAATCAGTTATCAATTAATCACATTTTTATTATTTTACTATGAAAATAGGTTTATTAATAAGCAGCTCTATCGATTATTAGGGGATTATTAATGGGTTTTGTTAGGACTAAAAATGTATCATTTATATCACGCCACATAAATATTCATTATTCATCAATTATGTATAATATTGCGTATTATTGTATTCTTATTGCATGAATTTGTCATAATTAGTATTTGCACGGAATTTAGTGTACAGTAGGGAAATCTAATGTCCAAATATTTGCTTCTTACCCAACACCCTTTCTCCCCTTACTCCAATCTTGATCTAATACAATTGCCCAGCCAATCTCTTTTCCCCCTTAGTTACTCACACCCTCAGTTTTTAGTGTCTTTTACCCCCTTCAATTGGTCCCCAACCTAAACACATTGTGACAAACGCAGTCTAAACCGAAAATAGAAACCCTCTCTTCCTTGTTAAGGTTTTTTGAAGAAACTCCCACGCATTCTATCTGAGTTGTCTCCTTACTGGAACGCAACTGGGAAACCGGCAATATAGAGTGCCAAAACTTGTATCCTTACAGCATATTTACTTAGGAGCCAAAGAAAGAATACCCTTCACTAGCCAACACATTGGACAAAAGATATATAGATCATTTCAATTCACTTGCTTACCGAAGAGCCAATGAGACTCTAGTCTTTCAACCATACCATAGCTCTATAAGTAGACACGCAATACTCGTTAGGTCATAAAGTCGAGTGTTGTAACTGGCTGTCCATTACATGATTGACTAGATTTGCTGCATAAGTTTCCATAAGACTAGCCCCTTTACTTTGCAGAGTTCCAACTTCCTGCTCCAACACAGCTCACAGCTGTTAAAAAGTGCTTCAAATCTCTACAACTCCTAGAATACAATAATTACTATGTTTTCACATCATGGCAAAATACCGCCAAATATCTGTGGTTGCTACCACAAATAATTGGCGACAAGTGCATATATTTCCACGACTCAAAGTTTATCGCCGTTGGTTAAACCACGCCCACAGAGGCAGTTGCAGTCAGTGTGCTGTTGAGTGCAATTTAGACGACTAGCGTTGCAGGCTGTTTTCATTATTATTTTCTTATATTGTGAAATATATGAATAAAATATCACTGAGTTGTTGGCTAGCTAAGGAAGCTGTGTGGTGACAAAGAATTTTAGTAGCACACTGGCTATGGTTCAATAAATTATATTATTTATTATTATTAGTTAGTTAGTAATGAATAAATAATAGTAATAAAGAACCAACAAGTGCATTTTTGCTAAAAAAATACAACCATTTGTTTTTCACCGTTGCAATAATTAATTACCGACAGCTAAAATTCATTCTTTTCAAATCAGTTGTGTTGTTTCATAAATAACTGTGTAATAAACCACAAACAATCATCGTTAGTTTAATATAAACACACACTAGCTAACAATGCCATGCTGTTACAATGGATAATTTGCTATTTCCTGTTTTATTACTCATGTCTGGTTTTATCGCCGCCTTTGGCGACATTAGCGTTTCCAATGGCAATAAACATCTGGAGTTCTGCTTATCGCCAATTTTTCGCTTTCAGAGAGCGACAAATGTTGGTCGACAAGTCTCACGACAAATTTGTCGACAATGTTGTTCTCAACTGGAATTTCCCTTCATCGCCGGCAGTATCGCCAATTTGTCATGATGTGGAAACATATTAATTGTAGCATTAGTTACATCAAGCCACTGATGGTGCTTTGTAACCCTTGATATCAAACTACTTGCTGCCTTCTTTGCCATTTTCTCATAATACCAATTAGCATCTCTTGCCAGTTGATTGCTATTGTGATGCGAATGGGCATGGCAGCGTTCCCACAGATATTAAAATTCAGAAACAAGAATGTTTAATTGCCCACTAATATAGCGGTCAGCTTTTGCTGATGGTGCGGTGACGAAGTTTTACATGTTAGATTAAACTCCGTCCACATAATTTCACTGCAGTGAGTGACTGCGCTCGCTCTCTGATTAATTATTCAAAGCTAGGGTTTACGTGACTACTAAAACAATGACCCAATGTTGCTTTCATAGTTTGCACACTGCGCTGCACATCCACTGTTTTTCACACCTTGTCTTGTTCCATTTCCGTGGAAGTAACAGACCATAGACTTTGAAAGCTGTCGATAGTTGTATTATTGTAATGTACATGTGAAAGACGGTAGTCAGTATAAACTGCCCTGTCCATTATCTTCGAAATAAATGTAACCAATGGGTGTGAAGATGATATCCCTTGCACTTATTCGATAGTTATTGTTTGGGGCGTCCTACTTGAGAATTGACAAAAGTCCTCAGCCAATTTATATTTTCAGCCAGTAGAATCAATTATTTTGAAATCTAGCGACTCCTGGCGTTTGTACTTTTATCGTCACGATCCCCGTTATTGTCGTATGATACACTAAGATGCTGAAGAACTTTTTGTTTAAGAATGAAAACAAACAGGTATTCAAAACAATTGTTATGCACAAAGGTCTCATCTATCTAAATTATCAGTGACATGTTTGGATCAATAGGTAGAGTAACAACCGATCATTTACCCAACTGATAGATCTTTTAGTTTGGTTGTTTTGACGAGACAAACTCTGGAATCTACGTCATGTACTACCTATCATATATACAACTTACGAATGCAGCTGCGTTCAATACATTAGACAGGTGACTCGCTGTACAGACAATGAGTCAAGGCCGGTTCACACGACGCGTGAAAGCACTGTACCATGACTGTTTCAGCGGTCACCAGAAAAACAAACTGCGATTACTCACAGCTAAACTGCACTCGTTGGCGTGAAATAGTGCGGGCGTTGGATGTCTAACATGTTGAACTTTGTCACCGCAATACTACCAAAAGGTCACCGTCGCGCTAGATGATTGGACAATCAAACATCGTTAATAGCCAAGGGCGCGCTGTATGCATATAGCAAGAGTTGACTGATAATTGGATTAGTGATGAATTGATGAAAAAAGCCGCAAACATTGGTTTGATATATTTATTGTATGCTACAGTATCTCCCAGATATTTCCCAGCTAGGTGAAAGTGCTGATGGTGATAATTATGGTATAAAAAATTAATGAAAAAAAATATATTATTTATTATTATTAATCAACGACAACATGACATGAAATAAATTATGTGTTTATTTTTATTATGACTATTATAAGTAACAATCCATATCATTTGATAGCAGTATTTATTTTTAAAACATAAAAGTAATCATTTAATTATCCAACTAGTAATTATTATTAACATCCACTACGTATGTATGTCAGACATGTATTGATTCTTCTTGTATTGTGTATTGATTTTAAATATTATACAATAATAATTTATCACTTCACTGAAATTTTACTCTATCCCAATACATGATGATGTTCTGATTGCCTTTGACCCTTATATTTTTTTTGTACTGCGCATAACTTAATTGGTTATAATTCATTCAGCAGCTTGTTCAATCGTACAACTAGTAGTACAATGATCCCGTGTATTGCGTACACTGCAATTCTATTGGTTGAGAGCAAGGACGCTATTGCACAGAGACGCTGTGTGTGAACAACAGCAGGATGAGACTTAGCCGCTGCTATAGCTATTTACAAAAATCCATTTTACGGTAAAGTCATTTTTCACGCGTCGTGTGAACCAGCCTTATGGTTGTTTTTTTTTTGTTTTTTTCTCATCAATTTTTTCAAAATTTTTTTGGTGTGAAAGATACAAACACAACGAAGTAACATTTTAACTGATACTCACTGTGGTTTAGAAGCAATAAACACCTAGAATTTAAATACGGACACAGTGTTGCAATGCGGTAGATTGATGACCCTACTACAGGGTCGCTACTGTAGATTTGATGCAACTTGGTTATAGCCTGCTATCTATATTTGGAGCTGGGCATTAATAATAGCGCAAAGCAGTGTCACAAAAATTTTAGGGCTACAGTTAATAAGGAGAAATTTTTTTTCCAACTGTCCCAGTCTAAATTGAAGACAAGACAACATGACAATGTCAAAACATATGAGCCATTATGATCCAAATGAGCTAAATATAAGTCAATTTTAAGAAGAGGAACGGTTAAATCACTGTCTAAGGAGCTTGTAACTCATCTGGAAAACTCAAAAGTGCTACTTGCACTTTAACACAACTAAATAAATCGTTGCTAGGCATTTGCCATGATTTGTGAATTGCACACATCCCAGTTCTTGCGGGGTTGTCAAGTGTCCCATAGCCAAAAGATCACTTGCGGATCCCCATAGAGATGCCTTTCCAATAATGCTTAGTACTGTCGAACATTCTTGTTATACCATGCATCTGAATAGGGCCAGACAGATGTAATAACATTAATGTCAATTCCAATTCTTGCTTCCATTCTGCCAGTTTGATAGTTCCGTCAGCTAGCTATTGAGGAGATATACCATGGCGTAATAGTTTCCTCCCATCATCAGTCTAGTGCTTGGCCGATGCTGTTATTTGTCCATCCCGGTATCTCCACCATCACTGAAATTGTGCAGGAGTTGGCTCAAAAGGTGATGGTAGGCATTCAGACATGAGAGAGACCCAAAATCAACACATGGGGCACAAAACATACATATGAGGAGAAATACACAACAGCTGCCAACTATGTTAGCGCTGAGTGTGACAAATAATAATTAAATTAAACTACATGCTTACACCGATTTTTATCCTTGGCCATGCTGCCTTTACTAATGAGCTAAGGAGTTTATGATACACATCTTTACAATACCTAGCTGCCGAGTGAAGAGTATACTTGACTACACACGCATAACCTTATACACTCCTCTCAACCATTTTATTCCCCTAATCTCCCCGGCAGGAAGAACCCGAGCATTGCGTTTTAGCTGATATGCAGTTGTTACCAGTGACCCCAGTGTCTATTGTTCACCATTATGTGGGTATTTAATGATGTATTGTACTGAGCAAGGAGAGCGTCCTATAGGACAAAAGCTATTGAGCTACTAATAGAACGTACGCATAAATTTGTTGAATGAAGTCCCTATTGCAACAGCTGTTGGCCGCCCCTCCCCCCCCCCCCCATACAGCAGGGGGGGGGGGCTGCCTTTTCGGGGCACTTTGGGCTATACCTGCATAGAATCTTGCCACCAATGGGTGGTTGATTATTAATCCATTAGTGGAGCACCAGATATTCATCCATACATTCTTTTGACCACCTATGGCACCCATTCGCCTAACAGAAGGTCAGTCACTTTGGCCCGCACACGGTTTCGGCAATCCAAGAAATAATACACCTTACTACAATAAGAATGAGTTACTGTGACCCTTGCCATGATTTCAGGTGGACCTGCATGCTATATTAAGGAGGTAGGTGCAGAACTGCCTATTTTGCAGCGTAGCCCATGTTATTTTCCTATCTAACTAACAAAAATCGTCTACCTTTTGTCCCCAACAGTATTATCGCAATAAATCGCCAGTACTGCACCTAAATGCAAAAGACTGCCTTTACGGTGGCTCATTCTTCTGCGTTATGTCATACACAATGTTACATGTACAGAGCATGCTGGCTCTTTTGCCATGCCACTGACTATATATTCGAGCTATTCCAAGCGATTAATACGTAAATGCTTTGAATATATACATAATTGCAGTCCCAATTTCCTAATAATGTAGGTAAACTTACAATAGCCTGCTAAACTGTCACCTTGTTACAATACCTAAAGCTAGACATTGTTGAATCCCAATTTGTGTGAGTGAATACATAACCAAACCCAAGCTGTTTTTTAGTAAATATTGGGAACGATCCCCACTCATTGTCCATTTGGCTTAGATATTGATATTTGCACTCAAGCATTGACTTTTACTAGGATCTCACCTGTACAGGCACATAACTTATATCTCACACAGGCCTTTAGCACATCAGCTATTAAGAAACAGTGAAAATGATATTTCGAACTGCTAAACCTAACACCAGTAATTAGTCTAATAGCATTAAAGTGCCCTTGCCAACCTTGGATAACAAAATCCACCACCAATACTAATAGTGATGTGCAATAATATTGTCAGTTATAATAGTCGAATAATTATTATAGTAGGCAGCTGTTATGTTAGCAGGCAGCTGTTATGTTAGCAGTATGTAATAAAACACAGATTGCCACTGACTTACCACTTTCCATTGCACCAACGACCAACTGAGTTTCCTCTGCCCCTGGATACTGCCTACCCTGAAAAGCACAAAACTCTAGGTTTACATATAACTGGGGCTTTTTTGTTACTCACCATCAATAAGATATTTTTTGCAAGTCCAGCAATTAAATTTTTGAAGCGGTCACAGCCATTGCGACCGCCGCAATTTGATAATTTCATATCAAAATGGTAATACCCTAATAATTATATAGAAAGAAAAACGTGGCTAACCCGGACGTTCCTCGAAGTGGCCGGCACCACTATTAGATTACTAATCGGTCTTATTCAGCCATGTTATGATAATAATAAATAATAGTACAAAGTTACTAACAGAAGTAACATGAGTAGAAATCCATCGAGCTGCAGTCCTGATACCATATCGACTCCCTGATTTATTGGTCTTTGCGAAAGCTTCGTCCAGGGAAACACCCCCAAGTGAAACTGGACCGATTGTTACTGACATGATTTCCATGGAAGAACACTTTAAAACACCATTTCACTTACTAGCAATTGTTGTTCTTTTCTTCAAAGTGACACACTGATGATTATAAAAATTATTATTTGGATGTTCACATTACTGCAAATTTGTTTGCCACATGAAGAAACAACACTGACAACAATTACAATAACATCTGATTAATCTCAGTTTTACTCTCGTATTTTATTGTTCATGAACTGGAGAAAAAAAAAAAGCAAATAAGTTCACCAATGCCATGGTTTAGATAAAAATATCCAATAATTCATTTTAATACATATGTGAGTGTGGCTTGCCAAGAAAAGCAATTAAAACTCAATCAATGACTTGGCACTTATTTTTTTATTGCTTCACACTAAACTGTTGGTACTGTTACAATTTGGATTTGTCTCCACTTGACTATTACTTCTTCACTCTCATATGCTTTCTATTATTTTATCATATTTCATTAGTTGTTATATAGTCAATATCTACCCATATTCACATATTATGCATGTATCGAATACTTGTTGCTTTTGTATCATGTGACAATTATCATTAGATTAATATCAGACCGTGATTATGTGTAATCATTTTGACATATGTACTGAGTGCCAACATTTGCCCATTGCACGTGTTCACGCACTACTGTGTCTCATTCTATGGATGATTCAGGAACTGCCTCCTTCTACTTGGATTTTGATCGTACAAACCACAATCAAATCATTGTGATCGTGTTAATATTGTAGACAGTTCAATTATGTTAATCACAGCTAAAATTGCGATCAATGTGCAGCCCTAATTATAGTAATTATTATTTGGAAGTTTACGTTACTGCAAATTTGTTTGGCATACATGAAGAAACAACACTGACAACAATTACAACTTACGTACTTGCTACATCACCAATCATCTTTTATTGTTTTTATAAGAAAGATTTTTATTTTTTTTTATTTGATTTGTAGTAACTTGTGAGCAATTAACCTGTGAGCAATTAACCTGTTAGTAACAAAGTAGTTAAGTAAACAACAATCAAAAGTAGTAACTTATAACAACATCTACAATGGTGGTGATACTATTAACTGAATAACAGTATCAATTATCATTCTTATACATTTTGTTATATCACGCCATAAAAAGGTCCATTATTAATTTTGAAATGTATAAAAACTTTATATTTTCAAGGAAATCTCAAGGCTGCAAACATTCGTGTAATTGTGCTTAACATAAAGTAGCTCATGTATGGATAATTATCGAAAACAATATAGAATGACCAACCTGTTGAATGTAAAACCTGCAATCAGCTAGCGCTAAAAGCCCCAGATTTTGCGTTTGCCAAATGAATTAAGTTTTTTTTTGTTTTACACCTGGTTTTCAGTGATAAACAGTAGCCCTATCCAGCCTGTTATATGCCCTTTACTTCACAGTGTTAGTTTACTAAAAGGATAAACCATAGCATTGTCTCATATACTTGTACATAGTTTGGTTGACTTAGTCAAACACAAACTATGTTACACCTGAGATGTTTTTTTGTAGTTGAAGGATCATCACTGACAGATATGACCGATAAAGCTCCTGAAACAATATCTTATGCAAATTTTGAGCCTGACGTCAACGGGTAAGGAATCAGAGAAAACTTGTCATTCGATTTTTCCACTAACTACATGTTTTACAAGTATGTTTCGCATCGATTTTTCATGGTCTATACTTCAATATTTTCTATCTCTATGTCGCTCTTCTCATACTGCTTTTGCAAAATCCACTTTCTTAATGTTTTATTCATTACCCGATCTATTTAAGACGCACTCTGTCCCTTTGTTGGACTGAAGCTGCATTTACATTGTGCTTTGCCGATGTCGTCTGCTTGACGCCCAGTGTAATGGTCAACCGCATGAACATGTCGTTGTCGGTGGCAATGTCACAGAACTCCCCCATAGTATGGCAGGGAGTGTAAAATTTTGGTTGAAAATTTTTGCATTGCTGCAGACAGACGGTGTCGTTAAACCAGCAGACAACAGTAGAGGTACAGTGATAGTAGTAGAGGTGTAGTAGTAGAGGTACAGTAGTAGTAGTAGTAGTAGTAGTAGCGGTACAGCAGCGGTAGCGGTACAGCAGCGGTAGGGGTGCAGCAGCGGTAGGGGTGCAGCAGCGGTAGGGGTGCAGCAGCGGTAGGGGTGCAGCAGCGGTAGGGGTGCAGCAGGGGTAGGGGTGCAGCAGCGGTAGGGGTGCAGCAGCGGTAGGGGTGCAGCAGCGGTATTAGAGGTGCAGCAGCGGTATTAGAGGTGCAGCAGCGGTATTAGAGGTGCAGCAGCGGTATTAGAGGTGCAGCAGCGGTATTAGAGGTGCAGCAGCGGTATTAGAGGTGCAGCAGCGGTATTAGAGGTGCAGCAGCGGTATTAGAGGTGCAGCAGCGGTAATAGAGGTGCAGCAGCGGTATTAGAGGTGCAGCAGCGGTATTAGAGGTGCAGCAGCGGTATTAGAGGTGCAGCAGCGGTATTAGAGGTGCAGCAGCGGTATTAGAGGTGCAGCAGCGGTATTACAGGTGCAGCAGCGGTATTAGAGGTGCAGCAGCGGTATTAGAGGTGCAGCAGCGGTATTAGAGGTGCAGCAGCGGTATTAGAGGTGCAGCAGCGGTAGTAGAGGTGCATTAGCGGTAGTAGAGGTGCAGTAGCGGTAGTAGAGGTGCAGTAGCGGTAGTAGAGGTGCAGTAGCGGTAGTAGAGGTGCAGTAGCGGTAGTAGAGGTGCAGTAGCGGTAGTAGAGGTGCAGTAGCGGTAGTAGAGGTGCAGTAGCGGTAGTAGAGGTGCAGTAGCGGTAGTAGAGGTACAGTAGCGGTAGTAGAGGTACAGTAGCGGTAGTAGAGGTACAGTAGCGGTAGTAGAGGTACAGTAGTGGCAGTAGAGGTACAGTAGTGGTAGTAGCGTTACAGTAGTGGTAGTAGCGGTACATTAGTAGTAGCGGTAAATTAAACGCACAGTAGCAGTAGAGGTACAGTAGTAGGTTAGACTACAGCAATGTTGTATTGTTTGAAACTTATTTTACGTTCTAGTGTATCAATTCATGTTGTAGGTACACATTTCATAACATAGATAAAACCATTCTAATCCCTGAACAGGACAACATTTTTCATCTAGAGGTTGATCAGTTTATTGAAGGCAATATCTTGTTCAGCACCTCCAAGAAACTTTTCACTGCCAACATTCAAACTGGGAAGATGGATACAATCATTGGTATCGATTCATCCTCTAACCTTTATATGGAAGGAGACTCATCTGTTGCTGTGTTCAATAACATCAGAGGTTTCACTCACAAGTCGCATTCAACACTGATGGTTGCAGACAGCAACAATTACGTTCTAAGAACTATCAACAGGCTAACAAATGTGAGCTCTCTGCTGGCAGGTCAACCCATGACACAAGGCGCTATGAATGGAACCTTTGAGAGTTGTGGGTTTGGGGTTTTGATTGCCGTTGCCACATTCGACCACTCAACTTTTTATGTTACACAAGTTACTAGCAGTGCAATAGCTATGGTTGACACCACCAACAGAATGGTTTCACACATCCCAATGGCTACTACTAATCATTTTGCACTTAGACTGGACTTGGCTCATAAATTAGTGTATGTTGCCTCAGATGATCACCTAATCTGCCTAAACGAACAACTTGCCAATCCCAAAACAATAGCTGGTAGCCCATCTATCATACCCATGGAAACTAGAGATGGTCCTGCTATCGGTGCCCATTTTGGTAGGATGTTTGACGTCATCAAGTTAGACATCGAGACATTTCTAGTCTCAGACACATTTGGTGGGGCATTCAGAGTGATTGATGTGAATGGAAATGTCAGCTCTATATGTGATGGTCAGTATACCCAGAATGCATCACTGCAGACAAGAGCTACCACTGGTAGTATAACTCACTGTTCTTTTACCAACATTCATGGACTCATGGTTTACAATTCAACAACAGTTCTGGCTGCAACCTATGGAGACATCATTGCACTAACTGGTAAGTCTCATGCAAGAACCGAACTACATTTGCGCTGCTTTCGCTTTTTAGTTACCCGGCCACATGCTCCCCCTGAGCATTGTTTGATTAAAACTATTTGATTAGCTGTATTTATATCGATAATATCAAATATTTTCTTTTATTTACTAATAACTAGATGTTACTGTGACCATGACAGTCACCTCATTGGGTTTGTTGGTTCCTTGGAACAGCAAGTTGATTATGACAGCGCTGACAAGTATAATAAAACATCTGGTCTATTTTGAACTACTTGAATGAAATAAAAAACAAGAAGTTGAACTTGCTGCCTCAAAATGCAAGCACCCAGTTTTCTGTTGGCGAAAATAATGTGACACTTTTAAAGCCTTAAAGTTTCGTACTCGTTGGTTTTTTTTACCGAATTAATTATCTGTTATCATTTCTGAGCTTTCAACTGGCCTTAGTATAGTCTTTTTTTAGCGCAGTATTTCGGTCACTTTACCGTTTTGTTTAATTTTTTTGCTAAGAGTAGATCCAACCCTCTGAGGATGTGTTCTCTTATGTGGAATCCCCAGTGAATAAGCCTCTCATTGTTTTCCTTTTGATTCTGTGTTTTTCTAGTTTTTACATTCGCGATGTCGACTTCATCAAGTTTTGCCCATTGCATTAGGTAATAGTTTTCAAAAGTTCAATGCTTGTTTGTAATTACTACGACTATTGCCTAACACTATGGTTTGCGATTTTCCAAAAGATCGATAACTATTACATTATTATCAATCGTTGATTAACAACCATCGCTCACTTGAAACATTTGTTTTCAATGTAAGATGTTTATTTTTATGTAGAGTTTTTTCATTGGTCGTGGCATGATCGTTTTTCGTTTTGTCTTGTTTACTTCAGCTTGCTGGTATAAAGCTTATTGCTACATGTCCTTCACTAAGCCTCACCCGCGAAAATTATTTATATTTTGTTTTGCAGAATAAAATTTTTTAAAGATTGTACAGAACGGTTTTTCGAAAGCAAATTTCCCTGTCGTATTTGAAATTTGAAGATTCTTTATCCAATATAGCAAACTTTCATCTAAAATGTCCTTTTAAACACTTTGGAGTTTTCCCTTTATTTTTTGCCGTTAAAAACCACCACATGAAAACCAGAACAATTGATCTTGAATTTGAGATGCGAGCCCCTGAATGGGCCAACGATCGTCTATAGTAATACATTGAAAATGGCTTTACTTTTTCTAAAAGTAAAGGTTTCCCACGTTCTCAGACGAGTTATTTATGAGGCTCACATAGGACCGAGAGTCCAAACTTGGTTTTCTTTTTTTTTAATAGACTCTCGAAATCTTCTTCGAGTTTTGAGAAATGATATCATTAAGCCTTTGCGTTTCCCTGATAATCTAAATGACATGCTCATACATTGTTTACACGCCCTATTTGGCGTGTCCAATAATCATGATCATGTATAGAAACTCGCTTTTGCATTAATTATTATTTGACAAAAATGTTCACTAATTTCTGGTTTTTGTACAAAAAAAATTGTTATATTTTAGCAAAAATATTTTTTTAATAACAATAAATAATAATAGTTATTATTGTTATTATAATCGCTTCCTAAAATTTATCGTCTTTTATTATCATTATCAGTTTAAAATAAAAATTATGTTTATGCATGGCAAGGACCCCAGCTTCAGGTTCACACCTGGATGGTTGCACCTCATTTTTACCGATCTCAAACCAACTCACACTTGAGTCTGAGAAATCTAACGATGGTGAAGATTTATTATTATTATTATAAAAATAGAGCGCGATAAATGAAAATGCTGTAGAACCGTTTCCTTGGTTACTGATTGAAGATACTGTAACTACTGACCAGCCTGTCCAACCGCTGTTGACTTGTTTTACAAACGAGAGGCTATTGAAGGAGCACTCTGGGAAGCAAGCTTATACACAGCCTGAGAAAACACTGGGCTCACGTGTTTTAAATGAGATGCTTTGGTTAAACGCTTAACCAAAAGTCTTTGGCATCTCATTTACCTCACTAATAAGCGCCTTTTTACAAATTGTTTTGATCAACAAATTTATCCTTCCTCAATTTGGTTCTCTTCTGGTAAATTAGCTTCAGCAAAAGTTACAACTTGGGGTAAAAAAAGATGCAGACTTCAAATGTCACAGAAGTATTTGTTTGTGAAAAAAACTCACCTCACAATCTTTAATGATATAGTTACAACATTGTGGTTTACAATACATGTAAGTGGTCACCACCTCGTAGCTATTAAGTCTCAGATAATACGAGCTGATCAACATAGCTCCATCTTCTGGCATTTTACACCATCATGCATAGCCAAGGTATGGTTTAAAGATGGTTCTTTCTATTTTGTTTTAATATTCATTTTGCTAATTCTTCCCCTTGCTTATAATAAAATCATAATATTTTTACTGTACTTTAATTGATAGTAATCTTACTATCACTCACCCAAACTCCCTAGCTCTTGAAAATCAAAACTCTGGATAAACTACACATGGCGGAGAGCACCCCCCCCCCCCCCACCTCAATGTCTGCGTTTTTCAGCAAAGTTCACGGTTTACTGCGTACACTTATGCTCGTACATAATATAATATATTGTGTCAATCAATTACATGTACATAATAGCCCATGTTGAAAAAAACACCCGAATTTGTGGTTTTTTTCATAATAATAATAATAATAATAATAATCAAAACGTCAATAAAAGTATTGTACAGGAATTTGGGGGGTAGTGGTAGCTGTCACCTGTACAGCGGCCCACTTCCAGTGTGTGCGTAATAGCAGTATTGCAAGTGCTTCTTTAGCGAACCCCAGGGTCGGCAGACTACTCTGTTTGAACACGATTTGCAGTGTTGTAAGCCCGAAGACTGTACACAGTGAGGAGTTGTCTTAACTACCTTACTTTCCACTGAGTTCTTGCTCGGGCAGAATAGCTACACTGGGTCGAATCAACAGGTTGAACAATCGTTCCAGTATCACACTCCCGAAGGTGGTGTGCAGTGTAAGTCTCGTAGACTGACCACTTTATACTGACTATTGCTCTTGCTGTTGGTCGACTTGTCCAAGTTGCTGCCAATTAATTATTTGCTAAGTGCTTATGCTTGTTTGCTTGCTTGTGTGCTTGCTCTTGTGCTTGCATCTAGTAACTTGTTCTTTATGTCTTGTGTAGAGAGAATCATGAAGAAGTGAGAGTGCCAGGTTAACTCTAATTTTATTATGGAATTGCAGCAGTATAAATACATAGTAGGCGGGTATGCTACAGGCAGCAGTAAAAATAGTACAATAAGTAACTCCGCCTTTCGGCCTAATTGGCCCATAGACAAAGGAAGGCGGTGAAAAGGTTACAAAAGGGGCTGCCTCTTGTTAGGCTTGGCTGCACGGCAGCACATGTTGCTAATATGCAATGTAAACAAAGTAAATAAAGTGAACATGCATGTGTCTTAATAGCTGAGTAAATAGAAGTGAATATAATGTAAATAGAGTTCGGTAGTGAATTGTTCTAGGTCGACTTGGAGTGTGCTGGCCACATTTCCCCAACAGTATTAATATCACTCTTAATGTTAATCTGGATGCAGTATTAATAATAATGGTGAAAATCACCACACTAACAATAATTTAAATATTATATTGATAATAAAATTAATGCTAATATTAATAACACTAGTATTGATAATTATTTTGATAACAACAATAAATATTAGAGCAGTATTAATAATAATGTGAGGGACGCCATTATCTCACAATGCCATTACTGACGACGCCATTGTTTACCTTGCCAAAACGGCTACCTATATACAATATTCTATTTCCACTTTCCTCATTTGTATATTTTATTCCTGTAGTAACTACGTGATTTTATTTGTAAACATAAGTAAATATTTAATAAATTAATTATTCTTGTCTAACAACATTTTCCACGAAGAATAACCAACTACATTTTGGGTGCTGTAAATGTAAGATGTGGCTTTCATAGATCTTTTTGTTCTATCCCTGTATAAATATTTGTGTCGGTTCATAATAAAATCAGAGTTAGCTCAACTCTCAGAAGACCTGCACTTGCACAGACAGTTGTTAGGTTTTTGCATAGCAGTTTCATTGCATGTTGTTTAATAACGTAAAGAAAGAGAAGATACGAAAGCTTTTTGCGAAATTCCCGTAAAAAAAAGTTGCCTTCT
The DNA here is from genome assembly GCA_945261195.1 of Cryptosula pallasiana. Classification (NCBI taxonomy): domain Eukaryota; kingdom Metazoa; phylum Bryozoa; class Gymnolaemata; order Cheilostomatida; family Cryptosulidae; genus Cryptosula; species Cryptosula pallasiana. The sequence goes on along the minus strand of OX183138.1, from coordinate 7,273,567 downwards.
AAATAATCACAAAGCGAAGGCAATAATGATTACATACATAATAAACAAATTGTATATTTGATTTTTACACACCTTATTACTACTCAACAGTCATTTCACTGGTCTCAAGACTCCGTATACAGCTCTTACCAAGTAATTTTTTTCTGCGCCCTTGTTAATACTCCCTCCCGGCATTTAGTGTTGTGATGTCACTTCCGGCATGATCTCCGAGTGTTGTTCAGCAAATGTCACATCTCAGAAAATAATTATTTGGTAAGAGCTGTGTACAAAGTATTGAGACCATTGAAATGAATGTTGAGCAGTAATAAAGTGTGTAGAATTCAAATATACAATTTGTTCATTATGTATGTAATTGTTATTGCCTTCGCTTTGTGATTATTTAGAAGGCAATTTTTTTTTTACAGGATTTTCGCAAAAAACTTTCGTATCTCCTCTTTCTTTACGTTATTGAACAACATGAAAATGAAACTGCTCGGCAACAATCTAACAACTGTCTGTGAGCACTTGCACAGCCACAAGCTGAGGATATAGATTATCAACAAGCTTAGACGAGCCAACTATCGGTGCGAGCAAGGCTTGGTGGAAAGTGGGTAGTCAATTCGACCCTCACTGCATATTCTCTTCCAAGTAAGAAGTACGACAAGAAGCGCCTTGTTTCCTCTATATAGTTCGGCCACAAAACAGTTTGTCTGAACTAGGTCGGAATTTAGTGGGCGATAATTGCTCCGTAATTATCGCTATATACACACTAAACGGGGTACGGACCATTCGAAACTGACGTTTCGAAAATGGACACTTCGAAACTCTTTGGGGATGGGGGTTTGGGATTTGGGGTTGGGGGGGGGGGGGGGTCAGGTTTAAGAGTTTCGAACAGTTCATTTTCGAAACGTCAGTTTCGAATCATGGCGGAGTCACACTAAACGTCCCACCCTAAATTCGGCTCATGCTGTCAACCACACAGCATAGCAGAATATATACAAGAATTGTCACAAGTTATACATGCACTGCCTTGACTAAAAAACTAAAGCAAAAATTTTTGAGGTGTACAGGTGTGCTACCACCCAGATGAAATTCCTGTACAATAATAATATGAATACCGATGTTGATAATAGTTTTAAAAATAAGATTATTAATAGTATTGAATCTAGTATTAGCATAATAATAATAATAACGTTCTTGATAATTATAATAATATCAATCAAAAATAATCATATAAAAATCAACAGTATTATTAACAATAATTCTCAAATTATTAAAAAACTAGTTATTGTCACAGGCAGCCCCAATCTACTGACCTCGGGTTTGAAGAGGATTATTAAAGAGGGTATATCTCTATGCACTCAAATCCACTCACCCACCCATCACCAGGCTGAGGCCAGTAGATTATTGGAGCCGCCTGTTATTATTATTATTATTATTACTAATAATAGTAATGAGTAACATCAATAATTTTAACAACAATTTTACTACTAATTTAACTAATAATATTAATATTGGTGATAATGATATAAATAATAATAATGATGTAAACAATATAAATAATAATACAATAACAATGTTATTAATTAATAACAATATATTCTTATTGATAAATATTTATATCACTTAATATTAATTAATAATCATCTTATTATTAGTGTCAATAATAATAATAATAACAATGATATATATTATTAATATTATTAGTAACCGTAATGATATTAAAAATACTAATAATAATAATTTTAATAATAATATTAAAAATGTTTTAAATAATAAAGTTGATATCGATTGATCATGTGTCTGCTGAGAGTGTAGCCCACAAACAGTCACTCGTTGTGAGAATAAAGTTTTTGAGACAATTCAAAGCACTTATTACCTGCACCAATTTGTTCAAACTAATGCTACATTCTGGGATTCATTGCTCTCTTCGGGTTTTAGTTGAGTGCCACCATAAAGCAAAACCAATGGCTTATTGATATCAAAGTTAAGTAGTCGGTCTGTATTGTAACTTAGATTGTATTACATGCAATTGGTAGTTTTCAACCAAATAAGCAAAAACCAAACTGACTGGGAGAAAATTCAGAAAATCCAAGCTCTGCTGGCAGTTTTTCCCAATTCCTCCTAACTGACTAAATCTGTCTGAAATTCGAGCTAACTCAGATCAATTCCAATTGGTTTGGAACCCTGACTCACCCAAAAAGTTCTGTAAACAAAAATGAGCTTGTCATTGACATCGTAGAGTTATCTCCCTTCCTAGAATTGTAACCGTATGATAATTAGTATATGAGCAGCTTGTGAAAGAGCGTAAGCGGTTTTTATATATGGTAAGTCGGCATCAGTTTTTTTAGATCACTGCTTTATAGTATGTAGTTGTTTGCATCTAATACGGGCTGTTAACTCAGACAAACACTTCCATTAGTTAGCGTTGGAGGAAAGATTTATTTCTATGATGTGCATCACCACTTGATACTTGCCCTGGTCGGCTGTGACATCGTGGATAATTTGGTTTTTGTTGCAGTTGGTGGACAGTGGCTACCAGTGATATCCTCTACCACTCACTCTCCTGTTGGAACTCAAGATAATACAGCAACAGGCGGTACCGGAGCTACAAATCCTGTTACTGTTGCTACCCAGGCTACAAATCCTGCTACCGGTGCTACCCAGGCTACAAGTCCCGCTACTGGTGCTACCCAGGCTACAAATCCTGCTACCGTTGCTACCCAGGCTACAAATTCTGCTACTGTTGCTACCCAGGCTACAAATCCTGCTACCAATCCGGCCACTAATAATCCTCAAGTTACTAATTTTCCGACTGTTGAACCTCAAGCTACCACTCGTGCAAATCAAGTGACACGCAAACCAACGACACTCAAATCAGGTGCCTTTGTAATTTTATTGCAATTCAAATAATTTTTGTTTTTTGGCTCAAACACTTGAATTTGTTTTGCTCCTATTGTATGGGGAAGAGGCACTGGAGGTTGGGGGAAGAGGCACTGGAGGTTGGGGGAAAGAGGATCTGGAGAGAGGGTGTCATAGTTAACAGTCTACTAACTTTCTCCACAGTGCTTGATCTGGTACCTCAACGTCATTTTTGGGATAAAACAAATGCATTTTACTCAAAAACACTGTTGTACAGTTAAGAATACTCAACTTCAGTCTCAGTGTTATACTGACACAGGATTTCCTCTGGCGAGAGAGGTAATTGGCGGCAGTGAATGTGGAGTTGACCTGGTGGCAGTTTTTTAGTGAATTAGTAGGCTCCCAAAGTCCACTGTAGGAGTTAATGTGTACTGTTAACTGAAAGTTACGATGTCAAGCTATTCCACTTTTTTCACACCTCTTTTAGTGCTTTTTCTGCCCCTTTACAGCCAAATAATTTTGCTACTACTCATAAGAGCTGCATGATTTTTATATGAGTGTGTGTGGCCATGGTGGGTGTACGCAAGCATATAATTTTGTCAATAGCAAGTTTAAAAATTTTTTCAAAAAAAAGCATTTTTCACATCTTTTGGACTTTTAAACTGGAAGAAATTTCAACTTTAATTGTTGTAGTTCAAGTACATCTGGCAGGTTTCTCACAGGAGGAGCCTATTAGCACATAAAATCATGACACAACGGCCTTAAAGCCTGGTTTCTATACATGTCCCAAGCGCTCGCACGCTGTCGCAGAAGCTTCTGCCACGATCTGCGATTTATGGAAACCGTGATTACGTGATGTGCCACGATTTCCCACGAGGTTGCTGCGATGTCCCACGAAAGTTGTTTGCAAAGTACTTTTCTGCAACTCACCCACAATCGGGAACAACTGGCGATCCCCAAAGATCTATGGAGACTGTAAACATGCGACCAAACATAGCTTCTGAAGATTAGGCGACATCGTTTTGTGTCTTTTTCCCAAAAGACCAGTCAAGGTCAGGAAATTTAACCATGGCCGAAGAAATTATTTAGTAGTAATATTATTATAGAAATAATAATTATTTTTTGTCATTGAAACAACATTGACTTATCATAATAATAATTTTTTTTACTTCATTTATATAAAACCTATAGCTTCTAATAATAAAAAGCGCAACAACAGCAGTAGTTTGTTCGTTGATGTTAATAATAAATAACGATTGAATAGTTGTATTAAACTAAATATATATATATAATAATGATAATAATAATAGCTACCAGTGATAAATAAAAAATAATTTTGGAAATTTTCACAGGTGAAATTGTTATGATTAATTGAATAATAATAATACTATTGAGTTGATCATTATTATTATGAATAATAATAAATATAATAATAATAATAATTTAATAACAGCCTTTTATAATAATAATTATTATTTATTACTTACTACTTAAACTGCAGTAGCAATAAACTTGTGTTATTATTATTATGGTTACCTCTTATCATAATAATTATTAACATAAAAGCTGTTTGCATGATAAAAATAGCTAATTTTGACATTGTAATTGTTATAAGATGTAATATACTGTACCTGCAGTTTTGGTAAATCTATGGTAACCTATGGCTGGCCAGCCTAACTACAATTAGCTAGTTAGAATTTTTAGGGTTCTTGTGGAGTCTTACTATTCATCAAGATGGCTGCTTAATGTCCGTATATAATAGTGATCTTAGCGGCGTAATGTAGTGGGAGTGTAACTCCAAATATTGTAACAGAGGATAACTTCAAATATAAACTAAACTGCAACAGTAATAAAATAAATTACTAGGATGATAATAATAATTAAATCTACCACGTATTCACAAAGGAATTGCAGCGCGGGCGCCGTCAAATGCAAATATATGGAAACCAGGGGATCGCAACTCCTCGTGAATCGCCAGAGCTCGCAGGCGCACAACTCACGATGCTGCGATCACTTGGGAGATGTATGGAAACTAAGCTTAAGTGATCGCAGCTGGATCAAGGACCTTGTGACCTGAGTTGTGTCATGACTCATGACACAACTATACCGGTCAAATAAATAGAGGCATTAACATTTTAAGGCTTTAAATTAAAATTAAAAGCTTTGCAAGACACACTTTTTGTGTAGAGTTGTTCTCTCATCAAGCATTGTAAAACTACTGAAAAAACTCACTTGCGGCAACAAAAGTGCAACGGATTTGTAGAGGCCTATGGAGGTCAATGACATTGTTGTCGACATACGGGTTATCTGCGAGCCACAAGTTCATTATGTTATGATGTTATATAGTATATTCCAAAAAGTAGTTTGTACCCTTTTAATTAGCGTTTCAATTTCAAACTACTTTTTAAAAAATCATAATTATTATTCATTAGTGCTTTCTAATTTCTTTCTTGGAAAGCTAGCTGGTATTTCAGATTTGATTATTATTGTTTTTGTGAAACGAAACGATGTTGGAAGTATAATAATATTTTAAGCAATGTTTTTTTCATCTAATGCTATTACAAATTACACTAAGGTTATTGTTTGCCTAATCTTTTAATTGAAAATTACTATTTTGATAAGTCTTTTAATACTTCTTTTGATTTTGATCACAAACACTATCATATGGACGCCGGTGTATACATAATAGCGAGCTCATCAAAGATTAATCCACTTGCTGATTTGAGAACAACAACTCCAAAAATTTTAAAATTTGTTGCAAAAAAGGTTTTGGCAATCAAAAAAGTCTCTGCACAATGCCAATATGTAGGGGGCCCTACTTCTCTGCAACCAAGCCAAACTTTTGAAAACTTGCTTTATAGGGCTATATAACTGGTTGCGTCTTCGAGAAATATTTGCGTCTTGGCGAGCGCTGACTGTTTGTATAGGAATCGCCTTACTGGTGAGAGGGCCACTCCAGATAATTTTTCTTAACACAATTCAACCTCAAGAAGTTTAAATTAAATCAAATCCTCTTAAAATATTGTGTCCTAAGGCAGCGACGTTCCAGATCAGTTGAACCACTAATCTGTCAGGAGGGTTCCCGTGCAACTGGACCCCCGTCCTACTCGACCATCTTGCCCAGCTTCCTGAGCCATCCATTGCCAGGAGCCTTCCAGAAGTCCTCTTCCGCACTAGGATCGAGCAGGATGACACTGAAAGAGGGCGCTGACGGATTGTAGGACCACCCACCCAATACGGTGCAGTCTATTACTATCAAATAGCTGAAACTAATCCTATGTACGATGAAGAATTCTCTGCTTTACCTCCACCAAGTCAAACAATCCGTCTATCTATTCCCGTTCCTTCCTATTTTGAAAGGACATGGGAAGCCACCCCTAGTGATGCTACGGGACAGAAAAACGCTCTCGCCATTATGTAGACTATACCGGTCACGTGAAAGTGTAATGCAATTTTATCTGAATACAGATGTTACTTGACATACATGCTTATTCTCTTACTATTTGTTTGATTAAAGACAAAGAGAGAATGTCTTGAATGGAAAGGGGAATGTGGTGGATTTTCAAGACCACCAAGTATGCGCCAAGTTCCCCCTGACAACTGCAGAGTGTCAGGCATGCCTTCCTTGAGTCTGTCACAGCTAAACCCCCTATGAAAAGCAGCTCTTAACCCTACCGGCCCCGCAGCTAACACTAACGGCCCTGCAGCTATCACTGCCGGCCCTGCAGCTATCACTAACGGCCCTGCAGCTATCACTAACGGCCCTGCAGCTATCACTAACGGGCCCCTGCAGCTATCACTACTGGCCCTGCAGCTATCACTAACGGCCCTGCAGCTATCACTAACGGCCCTGCAGCTATCACTACCGGCCCTGCAGCTATCACTAACGGCCCTGCAGCTATCACTGCCGGCCCTGCAGCTATCACTAACGGCCCTGCAGCTATCACTAACGGCCCTGCAGCTATCACTAACGGCCCTGCAGCTATCACTAACGGCCCTGCAGCTATCACTAACGGCCCTGCAGCTATCACTGCCGGCCCTGCAGCTATCACTGCCGGCCCTGCAGCTATCACTAACGGCCCTGCAGCTATCACTAACGGCCCTGCAGCTATCACTGCCGGCCCTGCAGCTATCACTGCCGGCCCTGCAGCTATCACTGCCGGCCCTGCAGCTATCACTAACGGCCCTGCAGCTATCACTACCGGCCCTGCAGCTATCACTAACGGCCCTGCAGCTATCACTAACGGCCCTGCAGCTATCACTGCCGGCCCTGCAGCTATCACTAACGGCCCTGCAGCTATCACTGCCGGCCCTGCAGCTATCACTACCGGCCCTGCAGCTATCACTAACGGCCCTGCAGCTATCACTAACGGCCCTGCAGCTATCACTGCCGGCCCTGCAGCTATCACTAACGGCCCTGCATCTATCACTGCCGGCCCTGCAGCTATCACCAACGGCCCTGCAGCTATCACTACCGGCCCTGCAGCTATCACTAACGGCCCTGCAGCTATCACTAACGGCCCTGCGGCCTACTCTACCGGCCCTGCAGCTATCACTAACGGCCCTGCAGCTATCACTAACGGCCCTGCAGCTATCACTGCCGGCCCCGCAGCTATCACTAACGGCCCTGCAGCTATCACTAACAGCCCTGCAGCTAACGCTAACGGCCCTGCGGCCTACTCTACCGGCCCTGCAGGGTATCTATACCGGGTCAGAGAGGAAAGAATGGGCGCAGCCTGAGAGCCCAGACTAGTCTCAAATAATGCTGAAGCCCGAGTCTACGATATAACCATCATCAGACTCGCCAGACGTCATGGATCCCAAGCTATAACAGCCTATGAATTCATCTATATTGCACCATCACTTTCTGGGCTGTAACTCATTAGTATCGTTCTGGAAACTCCACCCCTACTTCTAGACACCTCATTTGCTTAACCATATTTCAACCTATTTGATTTTTTGCTATTTATAATAAGAGTATTCGCGACCTGTTCGTCGAACAAAATACAAAAAATAATACGTGTTCGTAATTCAATATGTCGCGTATGTAACGGAACATAAGTTCAGAACAACATAATATTCAATGAAATTTTATAGTTTACCGAACAAATCATGAAGAAGATTACTCCCAATTTTCAAAATAACCACTTAAATGATAAAATTTGAACTGCTACAAACTGGAATAGTTTGTCAAGCTGCCCTTCAATTTAGTACATTTTGAACGCTTGCAATTATTTTGAATTATTTTTCAAGGTTTTAAAACCGGTCTATGAAACTGAAAAAAATCAACTCGCTCATTATTATTTATTTAGTGTTCAGTTTCATTCGCGACCTACGAACAATATAAATAAATTCTTGCTTGAAAAAGTACACTGTCTGTGGCAACACTGTCAACAACTACATCGTCACGTTTTTTTAAAGTTTTCAGTCAACCTGGATTCTAACACTATCAACACTAACTAGTATTCAAACAAGTTTACATACCGTAATCTAAATGTCTCAAAAGTAGTCAACAAACTGGTGCTACCAAAAAGACTCATTCGCACAGTAATAATATTAAATCATACAATAAACAACGTTCTACCTGGTGCTCAAAAAAACTATACATGTGAGTTCCCCTGGTACCACTTGGTGCTAAAAAAAAAGTACTTGGTTGGTCAGGAGAACCCAACTGTTTTGGTGCTCCCTTTGCAGATCTGCTCTTATCAGGCTACTCATAAGGGGTGTTTTAAACTTGTTTTTTGAAAATCACTTTGCTCAACAAATGGTGTTTGGTGTTTGTTTCAAAAATGAAGTAGCAGCCATCAAGTTCGTTACTTTACAAAGTCTGATTCATGGTTTATTTATCAAATGGAGCCGTGTTTAACATTTACAGCAAACCTATCACCAACCTAAAATTGGAATTTCATTCGAGTAATTTTCAAAGGAATGACACATTTTTCAATGAGTTAATAACTAGTGCTTTTTCAATCAGATTAATCTTCACTGCTACGTTTCTTAATGGTTATCAAACAGGTCGCTGGTTCTTAGGTTGAACCACCGATCAAACATTTCACTCTTTTACATTTAAAATAACTAACTGTTCTCGTGCTGTGAGTGATTATATTTAGGTATAATCTTGCATATCAGTCAAAGTAATCATAAAGGTGGTCGATAGTTGTTATTAAAGTAACTGCTGTATTAGCAATATAACTAATGGCCGCCGAGTTTGCTCTACTACCAGATTCTAGGTAACCTGTACCAGCGTGAGTTCCAACTTTTTGGTGACTGAATAAGATGTCGCTATCAAATCTGGCACTTGATCTTTTGAAACAGTTTCACCCACTGCGGCTGCTTCAGTTTGACTATTAGACTTCCACATCAAAACAATAACATTCATAATTGGGAAGGAAAGAGCGTGGCTCAACCTGGCGTTCCTTGAAGTGATCGGCACTGTAGTCGATTCATTCACTGGCTTTCCATGATGTGCATTGATAAATGCGCATCATGCGAAGTCCGGGAGTTGTCTGTTCTCTAATTTGCATTTCCAAAACGGATTTGGAATGCGCATTGAGGCCAATAATAGAAGATAAATAAATGGTATAGCTAAAATTGCTAAAAATCTGAACTAATTTCAGTTTGGGGGTATTTGTATTCCCCATAGAGTAAAATGATCGGATGTATGAAATACAACACCCCTTTATGTGAGTTATTTCAGTAGTGAAATTCAAAGTGACAGCATGGACAACCAAAATTTAGATATTCTTTCTGCTAATATTCGTATTAATATAATTACGATTAACTAACAATTACAATAATAAATAATAATTATTCATTATTATAATAATAATTATATTATTTATTATAATAATTATAATTATTATATATTATTATACCAATATTTAAACAATACTGTACAGTGTACTTGTAGTTATACTTATAATAGCTATACAATATATATATATTATATATATATATATATAATAATTATATAAAGATAATATATATATAAAAAAATTGTAGTAAGTTGCATGAATGGCACAACAAGCGTAAATGAATGAAGAAAGTAGTCCTCGACTTTATTCCCTCCTAATATAAAGATTGAGCATGCGCATCATGCGCATTAACCTTTTCTATGCTGCGAATGCAGGGTGAATGCGATGCCAAACTTCGCAGTGATATCAATGCGCAGGGACCTTTTTCCATAATGCGCATGCATCATATAATGCGCATCATGCGCCTCATGGAAAGCCAGTGATTATTAGGTCTCGACTCTCCTTCTAGATGTCACTCTATCAAGATGTAAAAATAATAAATGGTAGTATGAATTATTGGGCCAAGTAGCAATATATTTCAGTTTTAAGTAGAAATCCAGCAGGCTGTGACTGGCCTGAAGGAACAGTTAAACTTTTGCGATTGTCACAATTAATTAAGATTTATCGTCACAAGCTAGCAATTCGTAATGTATGTACCACAACCATAGAGCCATGATTATAGATGAATTGCTGTGCAACTCGATAACCTCTTTTCAAGACAAAACTAAATTTTTCCTTATGGTAAAAGAAGTAGCATTTCTAGCTTGCAAAGTCCACTGAAATCTGTTACCGGTTGAGAAAATATTTTTCTTCCATCCAAACAAAAACCATGAGCGTCTGATTATCAGATTAGTTATGCGAAATGGTTTCATCATTTCAATTGTAGAGAAGACCACTAGCCTCCAAAATTTCTGTTGTTTGGTTGTATGCAATATATGTAATAGCTTGACAACATGGCGAGTATAAATCTGCACTTTTAAATGCCCAATGCGTTAAAAAGTAACATGGTCATTTAATTAATGGATTAACTTGAAAACACAAATTGAATAACGACAAATAAATAAACCTGCTTGTCGTATTCATCAGAGAAATATTGAAAGTAGATTATCAAGATGTACTGTATATAGTATATGAATTTATATATGTATTTTTGTTTTATTATCGCGGTAGTATTAACACCGTTTTTGTTTTTTTAGAACCAAACGAAGGAGACTCTGAAGATATGTAAGTATGACACTATTTTGCATTTGCTATTTGTGGTTTTGTTGTCTAATTGTATTTTTTTTTAAATATAACAGTTGCACAGCCAACAGGTTGTTATTGCAGTGCAAAACAATCCATAATTATCTTGTCTCTCTAGATATTGACTTGCAGTCACTTCAGCATCCATGCAGTTGGAAATAGCCAGTTGGCAATATTTTATATTTTTTAAATAGTAATTACTGTGTATCGGAAGCAGAACTCTCTAAGTTACCATATTTAACTTGATCGTTTCAAAGAGCAATTCTCTCTAGCGAGCAACCACTTGTTTATCTAAGAAGACTGTATAAAGTTTTATTCGTTTATTTTTGTATTATTTTTGCTGTTGCTTACACTTGGAATTTGCTACAGAGAAACAGAAGCTGCTAAGGAAAAAAGTCGAACTCTCGCTACTGGATGGGGCATTGGATTAGGTGTTGGTTCCCTTTTGGGAATTGTTGGTTTTGTTGCTATAATAACCATGAGACATCAAAGGTATGTTTAGTAATACATTGACTCTTGATTTACCAGTTGGATGTCTTTAACGCACAAAACCTGAAGCCAAAATTATACAGAGAATTTATTCGTGTAAATAAAAAATGGCTCTTGGTTAGTATTAAATTTTGAGAAGTTTGCTTTCATTTAGTTTTAATCAACGAGTTTTATTTAAACAAGCTTATTTATTATTAGTTTGCACAAATGTCGGCTGATCAGCGTTGTTCCGCTCTATTCAAACTCGCTAATTGAAAAATTATTTGTAACATTTCCTATATAACGCTTTCTATCACTTAGTTAAAGGTTTTCACCTTTCCATCACAACTACTGTATGGAAACAAATGCAATTTGTTCAATTTGGTGATGGAATCACATATTCTTTTTTTTTCATGTTTTGGTAAAATCAATAGAATATAAATTTTTGATCTAAAAACATAATGAAACAGCCATATACTTATAAATATGGTGTAAAGCTTCATGGTATACGTTTAATCTGTGCCTCTCATGTATTTATATGGTGTAAAGCTTCATGACATACGTTTAATCAACCAATATTCATAAAGTGCACGACATTAAATAATAAACAGTCCAGTCTATTCCTGTCTACAATCATTCTACCAATATCCATAAAGTGCACTACATTAAATAATATACAGTCCAGTCTATTCCTGTCTACAATCATTCTACCAATATCCATAAAGTGCACTGCATTAAATAATATACAGTCCAGTCTATTCCTGTCTACAATCATTCTACCAATATCCATAAAGTGCACTACATTAAATAATATACAGTCCAGTCTATTCCTGTCTACAATCATTCTACCAATATCCATAAAGTGCACGACATCAAATAATTAAAAACTATATTCTCTAATGGTGAGAGTCTTATTTGCTCCAACTTAGCATTATTGTCAACAGTGACAAGCAAAGCATTATTGTCAACAGTGACAAGCAAACTTCAAAGCCATTATATGTAATTGTTGATAATCAAATGTAGGTAATGTCAAGGTCAGTGAATTTCATGCCTTTTCCGGATTGTTTATTAAAGCAATTAAGAAAATGAAGAGGTTGATAATGATTCAACATGGCAGGATATTATAATGAATGTAGACAGGATTCAAAGGCAGATTTTCAAGATCTTAAAAGCGGTGTCTCCAAAGGGTGGGAGGGGGTGCGGGCACCCGTCCGCATATTAGAAAAATGCAGCTTCGCAAAAGTATGAGGAAGCACTTTTAACACTGTAAATGGAACATGAAGCTATCAAAGCCGTATCAATCATCATTTTTCTATTATACTTCATTTATGTGCAACGACTACATAGAGGTTTACAATAATAATAATAATTGATAGTAATAATTAATAATAATATTAGTAGTAGTAATACTAGTGGTAGTACTATGAGGGACGCCATCGTTATTTGCCTTATCGTCATAGCTACACATGTATATATTCTATCCCCACCTTCAATGTCTATTTATCTTTTATTTCTGTGTCGCTACGAGATTCTACTACAAGCATAAACATTTAATTAATTATTATTTTATCAGATATTTTCCACGAAGAAATGTAAACTACATTTCGGTTGTTTGTGAAGTAAGGCGTGGCTTGCAAAACTCTACCCTTGTATAAATATTTGTGCGCAATAATAATAAAATCAGAGTTAGCCTAACTCTCAGAAGATTTTTCACCTTCACTTAACAGAGGAATAGACACAAGCCGAAGATATAGAAAACAACAAACTTGGTCCAGCCGACGATCATTGCAAGCACGGCTTGGTGGAAATTGAGCAGTCAATTTGACCGTCGTTGCATATTTCCTTCTCGTAAGGTGTACAACACAAAGTCCCTTGACTTCCACTAACAGTTCGGCCGTGAAAGTTTTGCCCGAATTTGGTCGGAACTCAGCGAAAAACTATAATTGTGTGGTGGTCATCGTTGTGTACAGCACTGGGCACTCCACCCTAAATTTGGCCCACACCTTCTACCGTACAGCATCGCAAAATAAGAAGAGAATAACACAGATTTTAAATACACTGCCTTGACTGGAATCTAAGCAATGATTCGCGAGGTGTACAGGTGTGTGCTACCACCCAGACAAACTTCCTGTACAGTACTAGTAGTAGCATTTGCAGTAGCAATATAGTAATGGTATTAGTAATAATAATATGAATAGACAATAACAATAAAAATACTAATAATGATCATAATAATAATGCTAGTAGTAATAATAATAACAATAATAATAAGTAAAATTAACTATAAGAACAATAATAGTAATAATAATAACTAGCAGTAGTAAAAACCGTTTGGTTACGTGGTGTTGAATGATCATGATGAAAACCATTGTTGTTCAAGAAGTTGTTAGCAGTTGCTGCAGTAGTAGTAGTAGTAGTAAAAACTACTGTTATATATATGATTGACCACTCGCAAATTTTCAGTTTGCTACCTGGTAAAAAAATTAAACAACAGTTGTTGATTGTCATCTGATTTTCCTCTCTTATGAGGAGGAAGCCTGTTGGACGACATGGTTGATTGCTGACAGTAATAATGAGTCAAAATTTTAGATCGAAGCTAACATGTAAATAAACTGAAGAAAAATCAAACTGATCTTGTCAAATTTGGCTCCTTTTCTTTGACAACAACTTTGAAGATGTTTAGAATATATATCAATGATATAGATGACATAAGACTTCACAATTACTCAGGCTGAAATGTTCTTTGGTTTCCCAATGATGAGTCTTTTACTGGGTTTTCCATTTAAAAAAAAAACGCAACGATAGGCAGTTCAATGCAAGGGACAAAAATTCCAAATAATTTATCAATTGTGGGGTTGCCCGACCCTGGCGCCAATAGCAAACTCCGCCCCTGGGAATGGAAGTCAACAGGAATGGATGCAGACGTAGCTGGAATGAATATACATCGCCCAGAATGAATGTCGACAGACCCAGAATGAATGTCGATTATATGCTAGAGAAAGAAAGGTTTTGGCGTTCATTCCTGAAAATGTTGACCTTCGTTTCTGGGGACGTATAAACTACTGTTTCAGCATTCGTTCCAGGTATATAAACTTTGCCTTTTTTGCCAAAGTGGACAACTCCTGGGAAATAAGTGTGAATTGTTATTTTACATATTGCCAAGAATGGATTTAGCCACTTTCGGTAATGAAGATAGAAAAGTCAATCTTTATAGCATAGTCGGCATTCATCTCAGGATGTGTCTACATTCACTTCAGCTGTTACTGCATTTTTTCATTTACCTATTTTATATTTCTTGTGTTACAAGTTATAATGAACATTTGTCAACCTCTCAAAAAGTTTGCAGTTGCAAAATGCCACTTCGCCAGACTAATATTTTCTATTAAATGTTAAACAGACTTCCTAGGATTGCTTACTGTTTAGTTTTTAATGTACCATTTGTGGAGATACACTTTCAAGGCCCTACGCTATGTTTACATTACATTCTTGTGTTATGTTTCGTAAATTATCTGTAGAAATAATGAGACACCAGGTGAAAGGGTTGACCGGGATTCTGATGCAGGAAAATTTGAGGATGGTGGAACTCACAAGCCCACAATGCCGGAGGAACAAGCGATGCCAGGTGATCAGAAGTCTATGCCAGGTGATCAAAAGTCAATACCAGGTGATCAGAAATCAATGCCAGCTGAAGCTAGACACGATCGGCAAGTGAGAGATGACAAGCAAGCAAGTGGCAGTGGACATGCAAGTGGTGGTGGACAAGGCGCAGATGGTTCTGCTCCAAACGATGTACAAAGTGGTGCTGAGGTAAGTCTTCAGTTATTAGAAAACTAAAATAACCTTATAATTTGTTGATACAGCATCATAATCATTTTGCATTTCCAATTCAACTATGGCATCATGATGCCAACCTTTCAATTGATAGGAATAAATCACACTCATCTATGTATATAAATGAGAGAAGCGTCCGTCTGTCGTGCCTGTGCGTATGTCATTTCAGGCTTATAATGCCTTAACTGCTACACTGAGAGAAATAAACACTGCTGTACAAACATCCCATTGGAGTAAACTAAGGTGTGGGGGGAGGGGGGGAGGTTAAACTTGTTGTCTGTTCTCAGAGCGCAGGTATTTGTAGTCTTACTTTTTTTCCAATTTTAATTTGATGGAGATACCCAGTTTGATACCTTGAATGTCTAATACATTGAGTATGTATACATGCCTCAACCTCTATGCTAAACGCAATGAAAACTGTTGTTGAAACCCAAAAGGGGGAGGAGAGAGGGGGAAAGAATGGAGCAAAGAAGGGAAGGGCTGGAACAGGGCGGGGCTAGAGCAAAGAAAAGGGTGAGAAGTAGAGCGGAGATGGTAATGCATAAGGGAGGGGAGAGCGTGTCTGTATGTTTATAGGCTGGTAGGGCGGCGCAAGAATATTGCAGCTGACACAGTTATATTTCACTACACCGGGTAATACTGCTAGTAGAATATTTGATTGTTTATAAGTCAGAAAGTCAGTGCATGGATTTGATCATAGTTGTAAGACGATACTTTTACTGCATACAAGGTAAAATAATAGCTAGCTTTTGCTTTTTAAGCCCTGGTCACACGAGACCGAATCTCAGACGAAACTGTAAACGAAACTATTTTTTCAAGCCCAGCGAATTTGTTGCTCAGCAAACCGAGCGAATATTTCAGTTTCGTCGTGATCAAGCAATGCTAGGTTTGTGAAAATCGTCGGTTGTGATGCTTGCACGTGATTGGACCATCGGACCAGATAAGCTCATTAATTGGTTTATTTTCTATGTGCCGTTATTGGCTGATTTCCAATGTCAGGGTCATTCACAACGAACACATGGTTTTCATAGTTGCACATTTGTTTTTTAAAAAAATAATTATTTATTTTATTATATTCTTAATGAGTTTTAAATGAATGAAAGATAATAATAATAAATTATAATCTAACAATTTGAATAGTACTGGGCTGATCAAACTTAGCTATTTATTAAAATAATCTGATCCAAACCTTGCTTCATTTGATTTCCATGCCTTTGCATCATGCAGTAAAGCATGAGTAGGCCCGCGCAAAAAACACAATGCGCTGCCATTGGATGAAACTAGTGATCGCTAGCGAACTCGTTATGCTAGTGTTACTCGTTATGCTAGTGTGACCAGCATAACTAAACTTTATTCGTCGTGCTTCAGCAATCACCTAATAAAGTTTCTAGGGCATTACTCTAGGTAGATGCAAACTGAAACTTTCTAAAAGTTCAGAATGCTTAGGTCACTATTTAAAGACCTATCAAATTGGACGTGAAGCAGGTTTAAATTACAACTTTCTTGTCTCAACGTTGATAGCTACACATTTCATATCCTCCACTGCTGTGACAGAACTATTAGCTTGCTCACCACTTAACTAGCTCGTTTAATTATCTATTGGATTTTTCACTTTCTTCCAGTATGATTTTTAATAGAAAGTCAATTTCAAATAATATATCTTGTTGTGATCTCAAAGAAACAAGAACTATGGTATGAGTATTATCCCTCCGGCCCTCTTCAGTGGCCATGTTTTTCATTGTCATTGCTAGGAGGCAAATAGATGTTGACTTAAGGTTGTTTGTAGCCAAGAAAGGTCGTTCAAGGTCATTGGTAGTGACTGTTTTTCTGGTGCTGAAGAAACCACAACAATTGATTAGTGTGTGAGGCCTAGCCTCAAACCATTTACGGCAGAAGTCAGACAGTTAACTATTAGGCCAACTTGCACTTGTTGACAAACTGTGAGAGATTTGTATAAAGTATCCACCCTCATCGCACACCCCCCTCCCCCACCCCGTACCCCCCCCCCCCAACCCTTGCTGTCTACTGACCCCCTAAACATAACCTCCAACCCCTTCCCCTTTCGCCTACATGCAAACAACCACCACGAAATCGAATGCCAGAGACCTAGACCCTGTATAGGCACTATATATCATATAAAACTTACCCCGGGCCTGGATCAAAAGAAGATGGAAGCGATAGCCTGGGATCTATGAAACCCAATGCCCTAATCAGAAAGTGAATAGGAAGAATACAACGACCAGGAGAGCAAGCTAAGTGCTGGACGTCCTAATAAGGAGTGGAAAAGTACCAGCATGCCCTAATAAGGAGTGGAAAAGACCCAAGCCAAAGAAAAGAGCGGCAAAAAGTGCCCAGCATAAATTACCATGTGCTCGTTATTATGATTGGCTAAACTTGTTTATGAAGTTGTATTATGTATTGTGATTGCTGTATTGTTACTATTATGTTATATGATTGGTTCACCCTAATAAGGGGGTGAATTTTCCTCTGTTCTCCTATAAAAGGAGCTTTGTTTGTGAGTTAGAGGCAGAAGTCTAGTGGAGTTTGCTAAATACTCTTATGTATTGCTAAATGGATTGTGCATAAATACAGTATTATTAAGTGAAACTTTGACATTGTGTGTCTGGGTCTAGGAGCCCGTCAGTTTATAACGTCAATTCGGAGTGACTCCGAAATATTATTCAGAAGTTGTTGGAGTGACCCCGTTGTGTCGGAGTAGCTGGTGTAAAAACTACTACAAAACCTCTACGAAAGCCTTTAATGAAGTACGCACTCATAATCTCAATGTGATCTATTTTTCAGCTGCACCTTTTAAAGATAGTTTTACAGCTACGCATTCGTACTCGTCATCGCTGACGTAGAGTAGAGTATGTTTCTACAACTGCTGAGTATGACATAATAATGGGTACTAAACCATATTTCTCAGAATGACAGTTGTCATTTAGTCGCTAAACATCTTAGCACTTTTTACTAGACATCCTAAGGAAGTGATAAATGTGCTTAGCTGAAAATGTTCTTTAAGAGTGGCAACCAAAACATATCTCATTACGACCATACTTGGAGGCATGCAGATGGTGAGGCACCCATGTACAATTCATCAGTGGAGTACCATTTCTAACGATGTCAAACCAGTCTGTCATTTAATGGCCTTGACCTCTGGGCGATGCAGTCTCGTTGTAAAACCTCAAGTTTAATCCTTTGTCCTCGTTGAAACTTTTTTCTCTGACTGACCTCAATGCATGTGCCGAGCTGCACAAAACCATTACTGCTAAAACATCTGACCTGAAATTATAGTACATCAATTTTTTGTAAGTCACAAAATTATTTTCTCAGTCATCTGAGAAACGTTGTAGAGATTCTAACAGTTTTATTGGTTGAGCTTTGTGTGAATCATAAAATGGGTTTGTTAAATTATCATTCCATGAAGTGTCATAAAAAGTTATTATTGGTAGGTTTTATTTCTATTGTAACGATGATATTATTACTATAAATTTTTAATTTGTATACAGTTGTCATGTAAAATAGGTTCTTGAGAGAATCAAACATTTTTAACGCTGCTCCTCTATGGCAAAACAATCATAACTATTCATTAGACGCCTTGCGGAGATGCTTAAAAAAAACTAGTATCTACAATTTATACCTTGAGGCATTTTGACAGCACGAACATCTACGCAATTGCCAAAATTTGTTGGAGAACTTGCATCAACATTTGTGTCTTTAGAATTAGGTTTAAGTAACAGCAGTTCAAACACAGCAGTTTATCGATATACTTTATACAGAGTGTTATTTTAATCCAACAACAATAAAGAATGATAGTTATAATGTCAACTTACATAGATAGTCTTAGATTATTTTTTTGTTAGTTTTGAAAAAACAACAGTAAAAAATTGTTGAAACCATTATTGTACACCTTTATGTAATGACTTACTATTCGCCATTCTTGTTACAAAAAAAGAAGCAGTCATCTTTTAATAATAATAAAAATATTCAATAAATAATTATAATTTTAATGATTAAACCCAATCATAGTTATCAATTATTAATGATTATCAATAATAATAACAACTATCACACGTATTCTTATTATTACAGTACCATTCGGCTGACCATTAGTGTATCCAAAAGGAATTTCAAAGGGCTTTAAAATTTGTTGTGTTTAATAAGAACTTGCATTTAGATACTTTGGTATTCTTGTTGCAAATGTAGTCAACATTGAAATGCTGGATTATGACAAAAAAACTTATAAGAATTTGGAGCTGTATGGATTCCGATCAAGAGCTCCTTGGTTGGTACACCCTTCAGCATGAAGTGTAAAGTGCGTAGCACATGATTAATGAGATGCCCTTTCCTTATGGAGTTGTTCTCTCTTGAGCATTGTAAACTTATTGAGAAAATTAACTTGCAGGATTTTATAGGAACAGTTGGCCAGTTCCCCAGGTAGCCACCTGCACTACCTCTTGGGCGTCTCTGACCAGAGCCATCTGTATTGTTAGGCAGGCTTGCTAGCAGTCCGTCCGATTCAATGCCTAGCTGTCAGCATCGCTGGCTGACAGCAGGTCAGGATGACGTCGCCTGACAAAGAAGTCGGCCTGTTGTCCACTGCTCGTTTGGACAATATTCATCTATTTCGACAGTGAGTCGTATAGCTATTGTCCTCCTGCGCGGTGGAGCCTGTCCTTATTGTATGCGTCTGTAGATAGTGGTCAAGTAAGAACTTGAGTGAGTGTAAGAAAGTGTTTATTCAATAGAATGAATACAGCTCCAAGGTGACACTGGTGAGCTAAGGGCTCACAGCTGCTTTTATATGAACTGTTATATCACATGCTTACATAATGTCTTTGTCTACAGTTGTACTCGTGAACAAATGCTAATAGGGGTTAAAAGGTAAATGTAAAGTTAGAGGCTAACAACAAGGAAGTGTTACCTAGCAACCAGGTAATACAAATGGTAGCTCAGAGTTCGTCCTGTATAGTATGTCTATATGAGGTCTATGGCTGCATGATCGACGATAGGGGCTATATGCGAGCGGCAGCTCCATCATACTATTATATAGTACACTTGAGCGAGCATTTGTATCATTTTCAATGAGTTTTCAGTATGAACTTAATTTCTGAAAAATGTTCACTTTTTGTTATTTAGCATTTTTGAATTTTTTTCTAACGAAAATAGCAAGAGTTTCAGATTTAAAATTTGCCTCCGGTCACTTCCACATTTATTTGATATGTCATTGATATGTCCTCATGAGGTGCTTTAGATACCAACCTCGTCAATATTCAGTTGATTTCTATTTTTTCTTAACACCATTAATAATAAGCATGTTATGAGTGTTGTCTCCCCATTCCAACATCTTAGAAATATTATGGGAAAACTTATGAATTCAATGTTTTGCAGCCATTTAAAAATGGATATTTAACAATTTGAAAACAAAGCTAGATATCTATGAATATCTTGCTTTCCTAAACATGCAACAAGAGTATTTCTGAACATGTTTTCTGGAGGTTCTTAAGACAAAAACTATTGCGGAAGAGTGATATCAGAAATGGACTACTTGAAGGGAAGAGCAGGAAGGGAATGAGAATGGACGGGGGGGGGGGGGGGGTGTGGGTGGTAGAGCAGGAGGACTATTAGAAATAAACGGTAGTCATAAGTGAGAAGACACAGTGAAATCGTTTTGGTTTGTGTGGGTTAACTAACGGGTTTATTGAGAATAAGAGATGTTACAGATAGATTATTGATATAGACTTAATTTCAGATGTGGTTTACTTGTATATAGATTAGATGTCTTCACACAAAAGATAGTAACCGTATGTAAGCACCAGAAAGCTATATTGCTTTCCATTCTGTTAATGAGCTATCTTTCTTTGAATTATTGATTTGATGTTTCACTTTTCTATACAGGAAGTGACTGAAATGTAAATGGACCTAGAAAGAAGTGTAACAAAACAAACAAGAAAATAACCAATCGTCGTAAGACAACTGATCTGTTTATGAAGCACTGCAAACGTTTGTTAAATGTTCCAGTCCAGTATTCAAGGTCTAATAATTAATGTTAATTGTGGTGAACAGTTTATGTAAGTTGTAAAAACTCGTTTTCGATAAATAAAGTTATCAGAATGTCAGTGAATCTGGGCTTTGTAAAATTTGCCTAGTTTTTTCTCAATTTTAAACATGGAGAGAAATCGTGAAGGAATAATATAGTGATCCCATGGGCGTCACCAGGGGGGCTCTGGGGGTCTCTGCAGAGCCCCCCTAAAATAAATAGAAAAAAAAAATTTTAAGCAATTATCATTTAACATTGTATAACCGTGATTCAGCAGGAGTTATGTTCTACTGTATGGTCAGTTTGAGCAACATTTCGAAGTGAACACTTTTATAACCTCCTACTAAAGAGACTGCTTGGCCTGTGTTCTTAGGCTGTTTCTATCAAATTTCTAATAAATTACTGAATCACAAAACATTCTTTAGAGCTCAATCTACAATGTTCTGCACCAACGAAATGTAAGTTTCGGTAGATAGAGACTCAATCAATAGTCACAATCACTAATTATACTTTAGTGGTTACAACCATCATGCAGAAAACTTTAAAAGTCTTTCTGATCCAAAAACAAAAGCCAGAGATAAGGTGAGCCTGCTTTGTATGATGATGATGATGTTGAACTTGGACTTACATAGAAGAATAGATAGCAATAGTATTAGTCTGTCTTGGTTGGTATTAATAATTAAAACTTGACTAAGAAGAAGTAGTAGTCAGTCTAATAATTATTATTATAATAATTATAATAATAATTAAATTATTCTTATTAATTTAATTATTATAGTAATTATTTATAATAATAATTTTAGTTTCTTTTCAATTGTAATTGATGTTAATAAATAATAATAATTAATAACAATCTAAAGAATTATAATAATAATATAAAACTCATAACAAGTAAATAAATAAATTATAATAATTGTTATTATTATTAATTATTATTATCTTTTTTAAATGAATTATTAATTGAATTTACTAATTATAATAATAAATTATAATTATAATTATTAATATTATGATATTAATAGTTTAAATTAATAATTCAATTGAAAAAGTAACAATAATTTCTAATTATAATAATAATAACAATTATTTATTTACTTGCTGTTAGGGCTTTTATGTTATTATAATTGTTATTAATTATGATTGTTTTTGTATCTGTTCATTGTGGTTTAATGATTTTAAAGTGTGTAAATAATAATAATTATTACATTATTATTACAATTATAATAAATGTATACGAACAATAATAATAAATAAATTATTAGTATATATAATAAGTTATAATGCACATTCACTGTGACCAAGAAATTGATATTCAAAAAACTGTTGACAAATTTTCAGTCCTTTATCAAAGGCGAATGGAGCTGAACTATTGCATATTTTTAGATGAGAGGATCGGTCATAAATTCATACCAAGCTAAGATACATACGTGTATTCCAATGTTTAGTATATTTAGTACCATTTTAAAACTTATATTTGCGTTTGATAGTGGTGTTTTTAATTCTTATAGTTCGAGTTGACAGTTTAACTGTGTATTAATTTTTAAATAGATGTGGATGGATAAACTATATTATATAGCCCATCTTTATCACCTTTAGGTTTTTGGTTTGATTGAAAGAGTTTATTTCATCACAGCAGGATTGTTCGCTATTAAAATTCAAGAAAGGTAGTGAGCTGTTTATGGGGATGATAATAGTTTCAAGAGCTGGATTAATTTTTTACCACAACTAATTTTGATTAAATATTGAAGTTCACAATTACAAAGAGACATTTGAGCAATCAACATCTCAAATTTGAATAGCTGTTGATTGTAAGGGTCAGCAAAATCTATAAAAATCAAGTTGACTGGATTGTTTGCAAATGACAAAAAATTTACTTCAAAAGTGGATCTTTATGCATGCTTAAAAAATTTCATCTAAAAAACTCAACTCTTACATCAGTTTCTCTGGATGTTTGTGTTGCAAAGTAATGTATGTTATCAAAAACATTTGGTATCTTAGACGGCATTTCTAGACATCTCAGAAGTGACATTTCTCAAGTTTTCCGCTAGCGCGGGGCCTTTGCGGGGGAGGGGTGCCCGCACCCCACCCCTCCCCCGCACCCCCTCCCCTCCCACCCTCAGTTTTAGAGCCCCCCTTCAAAAATCCTGGTGACGCCCATGAGTGATCCTACTTTCTTCGATGACTGCATTGTTTTTCATGTTTTTTTTTAAGCCCTAGAGACAAAACTAGTACAATGTTAGATAGCATAGCAACCCAAACAAAGATGGTGATTGGTATGCTAAAAAGGCCGCTTCACACTGAAACTGTTTTAAATGCCGCTAGGTGCTAGACAAGTTGATAATAAGTATGTGTTGGCAAGGTTTTTGGGGTTATGTAATATGTCTTGTTAAATAGAGATTCATTAACTCTTGTTGTTTTTTATCCTCATCATGGGGATAGTGACAGTCTTTTTCAATCAGTTCAATTATCGGAAACAGTTTATTGCCAGATGGAATCATGTGTTTACAAGTGTATGTTTCAGATTTGCTATTTATTTGGCTCTTATGTTTTTTTGTATCTGTTTTAAAATGCATTGAGAAGAAAGAAAGCATTTTGTTTTAAAAATGGAAATTGAAAAAAATAACTTGTCAAAAGGGTTAAACTAGCAATTTGAACTAATAGTTTCTGGATTTTTAAAAAACGAAAACACTAATCTCTAGCTGTTGTGACCAAAGACTTTGAAAGTTTTTGATAGTTGTATGATTGTAACGTAAATGCCAAAGACATTAGCTTATATAAAATGCCCTCTCCATCAGCGTTAAAATAAGCATAACCAATGGGCTCTGAGACAATATCCCTCGCACCTAGTTTAATAGTTTCTTTGGAGCATCCTTTTAGAATATTGACCAAAGTTCTTAGTGTATTTATATTTTCAGCTAATAGAATCAATGGGGTTGGCAGTTTTATAGGTTGCGCTAGTAATGGAGATACCGGAAGCCTGTTTACCATGACCCGTGCTATTAAAACAAAAGTCTACTCATTTTAACAAAATAATCAAACTTTTCCCCCATTTACGGCAGTAGATAGGATTGGGGTGTATGACAATTACAATGTGCCACTAATATCAATCCTAACGGTACATGGCCATTGTGGAAGCAAACCACGCTAATCTTTCAAGGGTGCACTTTCGTTAGTTCGTGTCGGTAAGCTCAATTGAACCCAAAATACAGAATCACGGTCGACCCATGAGCATGGTGAGCTCCTCACATGGTACCTTTTTCTTCTCCTATTATTTTTAGGAATAATTTTTTATAAGTTGATTTAAATTTTCATAGATACTTCTTAGCTAAAATCTTCTTTGTCCCTCGCTTCATCATTTTTATTCCTTGCTGCACCCTTTCACGTTTGTCGCAAATGACTTTGCACCAATCTCTCATAACTCTGATATGACCTGTGTCAAAGTGAGACAAATACAAGGACGATGGACTGTTACAAGTGCCCATAGACAGTGTCAAAGGTCTTTTTACGTTGATTTACAATGCTGTTTTTTGTGCTACTAAAAAAAGCTTCCGTTTGAGCACTAGTATTCTATTATGTCAAAATTACATTGTGACGAATTAAGATTTCAGATATTTACAAAGAAGTCCCAGCAAAACTTTATTAGCACGCAAAGTTTTGTGCACCAGAAGTGATTATGGAATGTTCTTTTTAAAATGCTAGTTTATGCTCAATTATTCAGAATGTTCTTTCATGTATCATTTGGCATTTATGAAGAGGATCTACTAAGAGGTGCCATAAGAGTCCCCACTGTTGGCATTATAAATTATATTATAAAAAGAAGTTATTGTTTTTAATTTTTTTCATCCCCACATCAGTTAGATAATAATCAGACACACCTCTTTGTGATCTGTATGCCAACACTTCGATCATTGGTTTTCTTTGCACACCCCGTTCCAAACCCACATGTTAACTTTGTTGTCAATTCCGATGCTTAATTTATACTGAAAGCATTTATGCATAGGCTGCAATGTTTAGAGTATTCGCAACCTATTCATCAAACGAAGTACAAAAAATAATAGGTGTTCGTAATTCAATACGTCGCATATGCAACGAAACATTAATTTAGATTCTAGAACATCATAATTATTCAATGAGCTGTTGTAGCTTACCGAACAAATCATAAAGAGGCCAACTCCCAATTTTCAAAAGAATCAAGAAAATATTAAAATTTGAACTGCTGTAAACTGCAATAGTTTGTAAACCTACCCTTCAATTTAGTTAAATTTCACTGGATGTGATGATTTTAAATTGTTTTTCAAGGATATAAAATCGGTCTATGAAAATGAAAAAACTCAACTCGCTCGTTATAATTCATCTATTTAGTTTTATTCACTTCCTACAAACAGTATAAATAAATGCTCGCTGATTTTTTTTTATCCAATGAGCTACCTTTTGTTGACCCACGAGTACCAAATGATTATTTATTAATAAAAGCTATTGCCGGTCTTATTACTTTTATTTCAATCGGGTACCGTTGCAAATACTCCTATTGTCTGCGTCTTGTCAGGATAATTGTCATAGGAAACACCTTACCGTTTTTGGTGATCTATTGGTTGCTCGCTGAAAGAAGCAACGGCTTCCTGGCTGGTTTGTAACTTGTTCTTTACTGACAGTTACAACATCACCTAACTCTAAAGCAGGCAGCCTTTACTCTTCCCATGCATTCTTGCAAAGATATGTGCTATGCATGTTTGTTTCGGTGCAAAGATCTGGAAACATCCATACATGGCAAACTAGATAAATAGGCCTGGCAACAAGATTACACCTATATAAACATTTTGCGTTCGCACTTTTTTTTCAATAATGTAAAGGGAGGGACACAAAAAAGTGACATTTTGCAAATACCAGATGGTGTGAGCGTTGAATAAGTACTGTAGTGTTGGCTAAAGGTTCATATTTTCTTTTGCAGTATCCCTCCCTGTTTATTGCAACAATTTGTCTCAACTTTTTGTTTTGCAAGTGAGCTCTTTGCAGTGGTGACTGTATCAGTTATAATGCAATGTAATTGATTAGCAAAGTTTAACACAAATTCAATTAGATGTCATACTGCAATGTCTTCATGTACCTTCTCTCAATTTGAGTGGGTAAGAGGGACACGAGAGGATGGAGGTAGACAAGGGGGAACAAGCTTGCTGTAGAGCAACACACAGGGTGAGAAGTGAAGCATTCTAGGTGAACAGGAAAGCGAGAGTAAAGTGGATCGGCAAATTTGAACATGCTGCTGGTAGGTATATTCGCTACCTGGCTCGATTCGTACAATAAATTTAATAAGTAATGTTTTTTGCAAGTTATTTATTTCGAATGGGTCAATAGCAATATTTTTAATGGATCGCAAAACACCGTCCCCCACCAGAAAAAAAAATATTAATTTGCACGGCGTACTCATAGGTCACGAACATTACTGATCCATAACATAAAAATTAATAAATACCCGTCGGTGAGTGCTGTTTGTTTCAAAGCAGTTCATTCTCGGCACCATTTATTATTATTTTATTGTTTTTTTTATCGATCACTATATATGTTGTTTATTATTATTAATTATTATGATATCCATGTAAAATATTGATATATTGGAAATAGATTGATCACAATAATGAAACACAAAGCTATTTTGTTAAAACAAAGATAAATGTTATATTTAGTCAAGAATGAATTATTTTGAAATAAACATTGTCAACCGGACAAGTGAAAAGCTGTTTTTTCTTTGACTCGCTACCACTCTCTGCTACTTACTGATGCATCATGCTAATAGTACCAATGAGGAATCAGCTACACAATAACACAATGAATTTCTTACACGCATGAAAATAGTTATGCTCATTACAATGCACATTGGAATTTTATGCCCTCACGTCTGATCTGGATCAATGGACACTATTTCTGATTATTATATAATGCATCCACTGATGTGGATCCCATATATGACTAATAGCAGATGTTCATCGATCCAGGTCGTCAATACACCTAGTACCATATGAAAAGTATGGCTGAAAAGTTATCACTGTTTTAAGAGTTGTTTGTAATGATTGAATTTTATACAAAACAGTTCATTTAATAGTCTTGTTTTTTTCTTAAATACTGTCTTGACATTGTAAATGCATCGTTAATGATGGCATTTATTATAAACGACTTTGACATACTTCAATGATGCTCTTTTGAATACACTATGCAGACAGTTTCTCATGTTGAAAAAGTAATGCTGATTTATAGCTTGCTGTAAATAAAGTATATTGGAGTAATCCCATGCTATTGTGGTTTATAATGATGACTTGGTTTTTTTTGATTATTTAAAAATTGGGAGTCTTCCTTTATGCGATTTGTTCGGTGATCTATAAGAAGTTATTAAAAAAACTCGTGATGTTTTAAAGTAATGTTCTGTCTCATAGCCAACACTTGTTTTTCTGTGTTATCCGTTCAATGAACACATCCCGAATACTCTTAAGGCGTGTGACAAAGATTACCTAAGACATTGGGCTGGTAATCACAGCATGGCTGACTCTCAAAGTAGGAATGGCAGTTTCATATTTTATAAAATAACTGAAATTCTAGAACAATACGAAGTCTCACGTTATTGGAATTTCATCTAAAATCTCAGCTACTCAGTGTGCTAGAATCTAGTAAAGATGAAAGCACTAATTGGCATAGCAGTAATTATGCATTTCCTTCTCCTCAACCACAAGGTGCCCATTTCAATTCAGTCATCGTTATTTATATAAGGTTATCACAAACAGTAGACCATTATCGAAGTTGTAACTATTATAGCCACCAGTTACCATAGAATTTAAGTCACAAGGGAGCATATTTCCAGGATTAGGAAATCATCTGTTCTTATGGGTTTCTCCGAACAATAATCAAATTGCCGATCACCAGCCATCACTCGATATCCACTAATTCTATCACCCAACCTTGACCTTAGCCATAATTTTAATGCATACATAGTGTTATCCTAATCTCATTAAACTTTAAGTCATCAAGTTCACCATTTCGAGATGTACCTACCATCGCCAGTAATCGCTCAGATTCTTTAAATTCATGTTGGAAGGAAGGTGGCAGCTCCTATTAACAAACTTGGCTGTTTTTTGCTAGAACTAACATAAAAGTAGTATAGTATGTTCTTGATTATATTGTTGCTGTGACAAGTACTCCTAATGAGTGGCTACACTGCATGACGTTTGGGTGTCAATGTACCTATACGATAGATCATGACGATGTGCAGGTGGCTACACAGGGCAATGTAGTAGAGCACATCTGTCAAGTGCTTGTGAACTGGACAATCATATGGCACAAAACGCAAGTTTTTGCCTGTTTCATTTTCGCCAACAAGTTACTTGTTTCCCTGATATAATAATAACAAGAATTGAAAACCACATTCGCCGTGATGTACGTCTCTTTTTTTTCGCCATAAAAACATGGCTTTTAATAATTATATCGGTTTTATCTATTACTAATTCATCATAATATTTTCATTTTTTCTCATTTTTTTCATTGTTGTACTTGATATTAATTATTACATGTTATACCTAAAAATGTTAAAACTATCAATGATCAATATTTTATGAGCCATGTAAAATAAATTTAGTAGACTTGGTTGTTTTCGGCAACAACTGCATTACATTGAATTTATTTTGGTATAAACATATGAATGCACAAATTCTATAACAACAACATTCCCTCAATATTTGAACTTGATAACAATTATAATATAATGTATACTCATTGCTGATAAAAACTTCTAGCGAAAATGTGTAGTAAATGGTTAAAATTGATGAGCTTGTTAAAATATTTGACTTTCACAAATCAGAGGGCGACGATTTGCCTCCGGTATCAGGCATATACACACAGGCTGGTTATGCTCGCGAACAAACGCCACAAAGTGCAAATGTGTCGGCGTCGCCCATCACAAGGCCTTCTGATGGCAAATATCGGCCTGTGTAGCCGCCCTTTTAGACTTATATGTAAAGTCTAGATGACAACTGACGTTTTTAAGTCTGCGAAAGCGACTACTATGACAATTGATATACTATAAGGAAATAGCCAAATGGTATGTGACGATGTGCAGGTGGTTACACCAGCTGATGTAGTAGAGCACATCTGTCAAGTGCTAGTGAACTGGACAATGTTTCTTTTTCGCCAACAAGTTACTTGTTTCCCTGATATAATAATAACAAGAATTGAAAACCACATTCACCGTGATGTACATTTTTTTTCACCATAAAAACATAGCTTTTAATAATTATATCGGTTTTATCTATTACTAATTCATCATTATATTTTTATTTTTTTCATTGTTGTACTTGGTATTAATTATTACATGTTATACCTCAAAATTTTAAAACTATCAATGATCACTATTTTTATGAGCCATGTAAAATAAATTCAGTAGACTTGATTGTTTTCGGCAAGAACTGCATCACATTGAATTTATTTTGGTATGAACGTATGAATGCACAAATTCTATAACAACAACAACATTCCCTCAATATTTGAACTTGATAACAATGATAATATAATGTATACTCATTGCTGATAAAAACTTCTAGCGAAAATGTGTTGTGAATAGTTAAAATTGTTGAGCTTGTTAAAATATTTGATTTTATGACGATTTGCCTCCGGTATCAGGCATATACACAGGCTGGTTATGCTCGCGAACAAATGCCACAAAGTACGAATGTGTCGGCGTATCCCATCACAAGGCCTTCTGATGGCAAACATCATCCTGTGTAGCCACTTTTTAGACCTTTATGTAGGGTCTTGCTGACAACTGACGTTTTCAAGTTTTTTGAGACCAGTACTATGAATATTGGTGTGGTAGAAGGAAATAGCCAACTTGTATGTCTTCACCGTTCAATGTTCTATTAGCCTTGAAGCTGCTAACGCCACCTTAGCCAAAAATCTCCTAAAATACCAAAGTTGCACTCTGTAAAGCTTTGGCAACACACGCCTGCAATTTGTTAGCATTGATGGGCTATGCACTTCATAGCAATGCTGTCATGGCTACAAACACATATGTATAACATAAACGCAACAAGTTATGCAAATAAATAAATTGTTGTAAGTAATCATTACAGCCATTATCATAGCTATTACAAAGGTAGATTACAATGATTGTCATACATATAATATTTTATTATAATGTTTTTTTCATTGTAACATCCATAACAGTTGTTAAAAGTAAAAATAATATCTCCCATCAATAGTGAATACAATGCCCTCTTTGAATGAGCTCAAAGAATTGACCATGGGCCCTTTAGTAGGATGATCAGGTCAAGGTTGCGATATGAAAAATATACGTAGTTGTCAAATATTGCCATCACATTTTAACCAATCAAAAGTGGTTATCCAATCATAATTGTCCAATCACCGAAATGTTAAACAGTTGTTATCTTCCTGGACTAACATGCTGTTTACACTAGCAGACATCTATTTGAACAAAAAACTTCATCTGTGAGGCACAAAAAATTGGTAATGACCTACATACTGTCAAAAGGTTTCCTCTGGCCACTCTGAATGCTGACTAGCTAAATAACCTACGCATTATTGTCTTTAGTCATATAAAAATATTTAATGATCGATGATCGTCATTAGTCATTCGGTGTAACCAATAACTCAAACGAAGTGATAATAAAACTGAATCACAATATCTTTATTGGTGTCATAGATATAATATGAAGTAAATTATAATAACTTTTTTCAAAGACAATTTGTTATTTTACTTAGTAAATGAATAATAAGTAATGAATTATTGTTGGTAATAGTAATTATTATAATTCCCTTATTATAAAGTTTATCACTCAATGATAAAACACAATAGAAACAATCCATAGTGATTATCATCCTGATCATCATTATTTTTTTTTGTTATAACGGTTTATTATGATAACAAAGCAACAGTTATAAGTATACTGTAAATTGTCATAGATTATAGCATTCTCAACTTCACCTTGAACCCAACTCACATTTTTGGCAATTGCATAATGCCCATTGTAGAAAAGACAAGGGCACAACAAATTTTTCTTCAGCCCAAAACTACTGGTTCTCATTCCTGAAATTGAAATAAACGAACAATAAAATGAAAACCTTCAAGTTATTTTACTCAGAAATGACAGCAAAAGTAAACATTGACAAGACATTATTTCGATGACAAACAAACATTGTAGCATAGCATTATGTAACATGTAAACTGAAACCTGCAGTTTAATGGAACCAGCCAATCAAATTAAAGTCAAGACATCAAAATAGCGCTGCAGCCCGCGGATGCTTGCCAGACAAGAGAGCGCACAGACCATGAATAAATTACTCATTGCGCCAATATATATATATAATACTTTATTAGCGTCAATATCATTTTACAGAAATGCTTTTCATAAAGTGCCATAGCTAGAGGAAAAAGAAAAAGACAAATAAAAAGTGAAACAGAAAGATAAAATGAACACACACAAAAATAAGTCTACTCAAATGCAGTTTATTTAAAACAATTCTCCATTGGTATTTAAAAGATATTTAAACGAATTTGATTTGAAAACAGACAGGGTTTGGCTCTGTGATTACCAACACTGCACTTTACCCTGAACTAGATGGCAAGTTCCTATACATCAGTCTCCATTCCTCCATGTGGATACAGAGCACAACAGAACCTTAAGCAATACTAGGCGGGCGGGTATGGAGAGCAAAACTGATTATCCTTACCATAGGCTACTGATTGTTGCTTGATACCGCGCCCAAGGACCAACCTGTTTCATTGACACTGATTGGAGGCAGTATGTCAGTTTTTTCTTCAAGTTTTGGTCGTTTTTACTCTTTAGAAGTGCAGTGATACAGTTAGAGAGGTCTCTACCAAAGCTCCATAGACCGCTGTTTCTCTGTCAGCTGTAAGAGCTGAGAACGATAGTTTAAGTGGTAAGACTACTAGCTGGGATGGTTTGGGAGGAATAGTGTGTTAGCCTAGACATCAGACTTATATTTTGGTTCAAGAATTCAGTGTTTGTATCTGATTTAGGGCTTTTGTTGGACTGAACATACAAGCTACCGCTGTCGTATATGAATATGTATGTTCATTTTGAGTCAAGGTTTTGATAGTTACACTTATTATTCTGCTCTAAAATGACTATCTGTAGTATGAATGGAGCACAACTCCGAGGGATGTTTTAAATACAATCGGTTAACATAGGCACATGTTCCTTTTTGAGGACCAGGTTGAATCGAAGACAACCCGCTGGGTGACTTTCTTTTGGGCACCAGTTGGTATTACGTGTTTGTGTTACATTTATATCCCTTACAGTATAATGGTTGAAGTATCGTATGAATACATTACTTTAGTTGGATTATTCCAGCAATTAAGGTTCATTGGCAAAAAAGCCCTTTTGAGTACCAGGTGTTAGGAAAACATGTTGGATCATCTTGGTGCACCGGACGGAAAACGATCAGATTGTGGTTTGTATAGTGGTTTGAATATTAGTATTGATAACGCTTTATAATTCTTGTTGTTACATCAGTTTGGATTTTGGTTGGAGCTTAACTATCAAGTTGGCTGTTTTTTTTGTTAATACGTTATTTCTTACACTTTGCTGAATGTAATTGATTAAGAATAGGTAAAACATCAACTGGTAAAAATGGTTTAATAGATATCATTAACATCTAGAATATTGATAATAAATACGAATCTTTCAGCATCAACCTGTAGAATCAATCTAACAGGTATCATCAATAGCGATCACTTCTTCAAACTCACCGAACTTATCATTGATAAATTCATCAATCCCCTTGTTTTTATCCAAATCAGTTGGTTTCTCACAAAAACTATCGTGATGATTTTTTGCCACTCATCGTAGTTAGATGCGGACAAAAAGACTACGTTTTGATGCGTCTTTTTATTCGATTTGTTTTTCTTCCCTTTTTATATCTTCACCCGCCGGCCATGCTTTTTAGTGTCTTTGACGTATCTGTTAGATATGAGAAGCGTTCCACGTTTCTCCAAGATCAGTTTGCCACAACGAGCTACAGATTTTTTTTATTGACAATAGTTGGGAACAAATCTATTGACAACCTCGATATAAGGGAAGACTGTGCATTCGGTAAAACATCAAAGATGATCTATCTTGTAGCTGAGATTGAGCTCATTTTTTGATAATCTTCTCATTACCTCTGCTTTAAGAGCAACTTTTCACAAGGTTATATTTTCCGTTTTCACTCATTTGATACCTTGGCTGGTGCTATTTTTTTTACAATTTTGAAGTCCACCCTAGTAAACAATGCCACAAGGTAATGTGTACTTGGAAAGATTGATCCTCGCCTATTTTGGTCAGGCAAATGGGTCTCTGAATCTTTCACATATTGGTTTCAACGTAGTAAGAGATGACGCAGTAATCATCAAATGCACCCGTGTTGTTATCAACACTTACAAACCTCCATAACAGTGGCACTACAAGATTTTTCAATGAACAAAGAAACACCAAGTTTTTTTTAACTCACTTGAATTCAATTGCTTGAAAGATTTAGCGTTTTTGATCCATTTATGCGTATCTGTTTCCACTTTATTTCCTCCATGCATATATATCATGGGTATAACCAGTTTTGAAACTATTCTTCTTTTGGTTAGCTCGTGTTTTTGGTGCTTACATTTTTGTATCCTTTAAGTTTAGAACCTACAAGAATAATACTTCAGTGTATAGTAATTACGATGGTACAACAAATGCTTGGATAAAACTAGGTACAATTATAAAAATATATAATAAAGTTGGCTGTAGAAAACTAGGTACAATATAAAATTAAGTTCGCGATCTGCTGAATTCATGCTTATCAACTCCAAATAACAAGTAACAAGTAGAATCTAGTTAAGTCAATGACGAACTCGTATTTATCAGCACAACGACTTCTCAGTCTTGAGAGTAAACTAGCTAGATGTTAGGAATGTGCCATTTTTTAACTCATGCTGCAATAGTAAGCTTAAATGCTAAAAAGAGTCTAGTTTGCTCTCCAATAAACTTGTATTTCTAAACGTCAAAGACTGCAGTTTGGTGAGTGAGCTCAGTAGTTTCTAAAATACTCCCATTCTTTAACGCAAAGTACATGTATGATGTAATAAGAATTAATAGAATATGCTTAATTCTCCGTTTAATCCGTAATTATCGGATTTGTTGGCTTCTCGGAAAACCTGTTTCTCCAGCAAATGTTGTTGAATTCTTCAACTAATGTTGAATAATTATCAAGTCTTTCCTTTTTGCTGAAGGTGCTAGTAGTTTTTGTAGAGGTTGTTCAAGTAGATGCTCTCTGTTAGAATTCAGTGTCTCTTAGACAGGTAAAGTTCCACCGAGTAACCTATCCATACATTATGATGAGACTCATAATGGAGATCGCTTCCATTTAGGAACTGGTTGAAGTGTGGAAAGGCTTATCCATTTTCCGTTACATGGTAAAGGCATATGGTAATAAACGTGGAGTATGGTCACTCTAAAGTAAGAGGGAAACTAAAAAAATTACATAACATTCGACTCGATGTTTCAAAGCTGGGGACCTACACCAGGTTAAACGAACAAAAACAACTGCTTTCTCATCCGATCAGACTACCCAATGATATGATGTTAAAAAGGTGAAAAAACGAACTAGGTTATTGATGAGTGAAAGCTCTTATCAGTTGCTACTGATCCTTCTTGTAGCATATCTTGGTCAATATTCCGTCAGGAGCGTGATTAGTTTTGGGACTCCAAGGTTTATAGACCAGTTTACCTTGACAAAGGACAAACGTTAGCAAACCCGGTTTTTGAAGAGGTGCAGATTTTTGTAACGAAACAGATTGATGATAGAAACTTTGTGAACACCTGAGAGAAAAATGTTGCTGATGTGAAAAGGATTCAATGGGTATTATCCTTCTGCGAATCAAAGAAACTAACAGATTCGATCATATTTGACACAATAATATCGTATTTACACCATTACAAGCATTGCAAGAACTCCTAAATATGATCAACGGGCCTTAAAGTTCTAAAAGTTTTAGTTACTTCGACGTAACGGAACTCACAACGTAACATGGGAACAACCCAGTTGTTCAAAGAAGAGTTTGCTGGGGGTGGAATTGTCACTCGTTAACTTTACTTCCCACTACTACTTAGGTGAAAGAGTAACAAGTTTAGCTCAAAAGGTTTGAACAAGAGAACTAACGAGATAAAGAAGAACAATTATCTGAATGGTCTGAAGATAAAGATGTGGTTTTGTCATGAAAATTGGAAAGACTCTCAAGCATATGAAAATCAAGTGAAGACATGTGTTTTTAAGCTAAGGGGCTAGTATGTTTAGACAGAGTTGGCTGAACATACTCATGTTTTAGCGTATAAATTCGCGATCCTACCAAACTCAACCTAACTTACTGAAGTGTAATGAAAACTTAGTGGCCGTATTACTTAATAGCATTACCATTATTACTTTTGTAGACATACTTACTCAACATTATAGCGTTTCTTTTTCGTTTCATTTGTATATACTTTACAAATGGCTTTTTCGAATATTTCGTTTTCTATTATATTCTACCTATTATAAATAAAATACCTGTAACAGTTTTAAAAATACTTTAATAACTACCAAAACTAAAACTTTCATAGCTACATTCAACCACAATTCAAACCCATGTAACAACCGCTGATCTAACATATTATCAATACTAATGTTCAAACCAGTATTTGAACCAGTTTCTAAATGTATTTCTTCCAGTGCTTCTAAAAGATTTAACATGTTTTCCCAGCACCTGGTGATCAATAAACGTCTTCGGCCTATGAACCCAGACTCATGGAAGAATCTGTCTAAAGCACTGTATTCATGCAATATTCAAACCAATGTACTAACAGGAATATACACTTGAGTATAGTACTTAATACCACCTGGTACAAAAACAATGGCCGCCCAACGAGTTCTCCTGGGTTCAACCCAGTGCTGAAACAAGCACATGCATTAGTGAGAACCCGATTGCCCTTAAAGCATCCTCCGAAGATCTGCTTCTACTATGCTACTATTACTCTATCATGGGCTGGACCCAAAATAACTTACTGACTGCCTACAGTTAATTGTTGGTAATTTGATAAGGCTTTAAGACAGGTGGTCAAGCATCCCTTGGCACAGTTGTTTGAGAAGTAGTGAAGGCTTGTAGCAAGTGGTTGTTTGAGTGAACCAAACTGTAGTTTTCTGTCACAAAAGGCAGCCAAAACTTTCCCATAACAAAATTGGCCATTGCTGAAAACTCACACCAACATATTATATCATTTAATGTAAAATGTTAAGCTAAGCAGTTCGTAAAACTAAGCTGTTTTTTATTACTGTCATTATGTGCTGTAAATAGTGCGATGAATATAGATAAAGTTATTTAGCCGCTTCTTGGTAACATGTTTTGCTCATTGAGTTCTCTACATTTCTATGCTGCTACGATTTATGTTGTATTTTGGTTAAATGTCGGTAGTAGTAATATATGAGCAGATCTCCCTACCAAGTGTTTTTTTGTGGGGTCATAATCTGGGGTGATGCAATGGGTTACGGCGTTGAATGAATTCGCCGAGTTTATATTGTATTTTATTTGAGGGGTACTTGAGTGGCATTTGAGTGGGATTTAAGTGGCATTCGAGTTTCGATTATTTTTTACTTAATTTGAACTTATATGGTATATAGATTTTGAATGTAAGGCATCTAAGTTATGATAATTTTTTACATAATTGTATACATAATTATAACTCATAGGGTGTCTAGATTTTGAATGTGAGGTATTTAAGGTTTGATAATTTTTTGTAATTCCGAGTCATACGATATCTTGAGAGAGAGGAGAGAGAGGAAATATATCTACATTGAATAAATACAGTGATTAAAAATGAAAGAATATGTGAATATATACATTTATTGTGTAATAAGTAGGGAAAATCTCATATAATATAGCTAGAGTCAGTAAATACTAAGTTACTGAAGTTTTTAGATATTTCAACTGGATAAAAAAGTACAGTCACTCGTATAATGCTTAGGATAGGAAGATCTTCAAATGTTTTGCAAAACCGGAACTTTTGGTGAGTTAATCACCTGAGAACCTTTAGACTTTTCTATGAATTATTATATGATTATATAGACTTATTGTATAATAAGTAGGGAAAATCTTTCCATATAATATAGTTAGAGTCGGTAAATAGTAAGTAATACAAAACAGTACAACTTGTAATGTCAATGAATACACAGGCTTTTTTTTATTCATTCATTATCCGCTTGAGACTACCTGTTGTCAGCATTTGATATTGAGTTTACATACCATCAACACCAAGTGGTTCATCAAAATCTTGTAATTCGTTTTCTAGGAATTCCTTAAGAACTTCATCCTCATTATTCGTTTTTGTTAGCACCTCATTGGAACTTGTTTGTGTGCAATATTGCTCCCAATCACTAGCGTTGGTTGAAGAAATGAAGACAACATTGTGGTATGGAATAGGATTTCCATTCTTACTCTGTTTTTTTCCTTTGTAAATCATCACACCAGGTGCACATCTTTTAGCTTCCTCGTTATATCTGATTGGTAGTAAAAGCGTTCTCGTCTCTCTTTTTCCATTCTTTTCAGTGACATAGCGAATGCAATTTACAATGGATTCTTCTCCATTGAATCGGAAAGGAATGAATCTTTCTACAACTTCGATGTAAGCAAAAATGGAACAATCTTTGAAATTACTGAGATACTTGATGTCGTAAGCGAGTTTGAGTTCTTCTTCACTCATTTTTCTCAGTTTTTCAGCTTCAGCAGTAGCTTCCATTGTGGTTAATCGTTTTGTACTGATACGTTTGACATTGTAGTAAGTAGTCTCTGGTTTTTTTGAGTTTTCCATCTCACCCAAGTACAAAATGTTGAAAGGTAATGGGTAGTTATCAACATTGAAGCTTTCAACTACTCTACTTGGACAAACAACTTTCTGAAAATTCGCTCCAGTTGAATTATCAAGATAAGTGAGAATGTAGTAGTTTCCGTATGCACCAGTACTCTGTTCAATAGAAACGATTTGCAAAACTGATGGAACAGGAAGTGATGCTAGTGTAAGAAACCCTCCAATCTTTTTCAAATCACATGTCTTCCATTTTTGGAGAGATTTGGCCATCTTGAGAGCTCTGTCAGCATCAGTGAGCAATTCTTTTTGTTCCATATTGTTTGATGTTGTGGGTAAAACCAGTTTTGGAAGAGCTCGTCTCTTTATCGCTGCTTCTTTTGTGACAGAGTTAGAGTTTTTTCTTTTGGGTGTTTTGAACGTTTTTTGTTTGTTTTCGATTGGCTTTAAATCCGTGTAAGAAGCAGAAAAATCCTCCATAGTGTTCTAAAAAAGAAAGAAATAACATATAATTCAGCTTTTCATGTGGAACTAAAAGATTATTTATTTCATACTTTACATTATAGCTAAACTAATTTTGATCTTTGTTAGGTAGGGAATAATAAGTTTTTTAAATTTTACCTTTTATAAAGAGAAAGTTTCTAGTAGTTGCAATGGAAAGTGTAGTAGATGTTGCTCCTCTGATCACTGTTGTAGAACTGGATGCTTTCTGTGTGAAAACAGTGGCTCTTAAATAGCTAAAGTTGCACTGGTTGAACTCTATGAATACCAACCTTCTTTATAATATAACTATGAATCAAAATTTTGTCCACGCGAAAACCAAAATAGTATTTTTTATTAATTCTTACCTTTTCATCAGGCTGAGATTCCGACTTTAGATACAATGGTTGACTTTCTACGACTTGAGTATTCATTCTGAAAAACAGAAAAAATTGGTTCAATTCTTTATAACCAATTTAAAGATAGATATGTCATAAAGCCTTCAGATAGTTGTGTTAGCTAGCGGAAATATTTGAATTTAAGTTTTACCTTTATGAAGAGAGAACTCTTAGTAGTTGCAATGGAAGATGTAGTAGATAGATGTTGCTCCTTTGCTCACTGTTGTTGAACTGGATGCTTTCTGTCTGAAACCGTTGTCTCTTATATAGGCGAATGTGTGAAAATAAATCTTTTATTCCCGCGAAAGCATTGGTTTGTATTCGCGTGAAAATAAATTGTTTATTCCCGCGAAAGCAACGGGTTCCATTCGCGTGAAAATAAATTATTTATTCCCGCGAAAGCATTAGTTTTTATTCGCCTGAAAAAAAAATGTTTATTTCCGCGAAAGCAACAGTTTCCATTCGCGTGAAAATAAAATGTTTATTCCCGCGAAAGCATTGGTTTGTATTCGCGTGAAAATAAAGTATTCATTCCCGCGAAAGCAACAGTTTCCATTCGCGTGAAAATTAAATGTTTATTCCCGCGAAAGCATTGGTTTGTATTCGCGTGAAAATAAAGTATTCATTCCCGCGAAAGCAACAGTTTCCATTCGTGTGAAAATAAAATGTTTATTCCCGCGAAAGTATTGGTTTGTATTCGCGTGAAAATAAAGTATTCATTCCCGCGAAAGCAACAGTTTCCATTCGCGTGAAAATAAAATGTTTATTCCCGCGAAAGCATTGGTTTGTATTCGCGTGAAAATAAAGTATTCATTCCCGCGAAAGCAACAGTTTCCATTCGCGTGAAAATTAAATGTTTATTCCCGCGAAAGCATTGGTTTGTATTCGCGTGAAAATAAAGTATTCATTCCCGCGAAAGCAACAGTTTCCATTCGCGTGAAAATTAAATGTTTATTCCCGCGAAAGCATTGGTTTGTATTCGCGTGAAAATAAAGTATTCATTCCCGCGAAAGCAACAGTTTCCATTCGCGTGAAAAAAAAATGTTTATTCCCGCGAAAGCATTGGTTTGTATTCGCGTGAAAATAAATTGTTTATTCCCGCGAAAGCATTGGTGTTATTCCGTTAAAACAATGTTTCATTAATTTAACCTTATGATAAATGGCATGATTTCAGCTATATAAGAAGCACTGTTTTTACACAGAAAGCAGTCACTTCGACATTAGCAACTGAAGGAGCAAGATCTACTACAACATCATCTACTACAACTGCTAGAAGGACTTTTCTGTTTGGAGGTAAGTCAACTTGATTGAGTATAAATTTAATTTTTATCGATTTAGATACTAACAGCGGTATGATATTGAGTAAATATATATATATATGTATATATATATATATGTATATATATCTTCAAATTGGTTTGAAAGAGAAATCATAACATGGATTTTTACTTTATCTTTCAGAATGTCGACACAAGTCAATACAAAACAACTGAAGAATAAAGAACCAAAACCTTCACAAGATAAGAAGGTGATTGATGACAATGTACTTCTTCAACGCACTATGATTCCCTTTCAAAGCGCCAGTCTGAATACTCTGGCAACTCTCATCATCAAAAGCGCCTCTCTGTTAAGTACTCTATCTCCAGCTTCCAGAAGAAACATTGAAAACATAGTCAAAGTTGAAGATTTACCAATACCTACAGTTATGCAGGTGTTAACCGTTGAGCTCCATGATGAAACGAACTGCACCATCATATACAACTATAAAAAGGATGGAAAGGTAGTTAGAGTGAAGAGCGCTATTCCATTAGCAGCAGGATTACTTGTCAATGAAGCTTCGCAA
Source organism: Cryptosula pallasiana (assembly GCA_945261195.1). Lineage (NCBI taxonomy): Eukaryota > Metazoa > Bryozoa > Gymnolaemata > Cheilostomatida > Cryptosulidae > Cryptosula > Cryptosula pallasiana. The sequence goes on along the minus strand of OX183138.1, from coordinate 7,232,765 downwards.
ATAAGACCACTGGTTTTGATCTACATGGGTGTTGAAAAGACTGGAAAAGCAATTTTTCGTGCTGCTACAGAAACAGGAACTACTTTGAGGTGTAAGAATGTGTTTGATGTATTACCAGAAAAAAGTATGCGACAAATCAATGCTTATTTCGAGGTAGCTAATCTTCAGGATTTCCCAACAGATAGTGTCATATGTTTCCAAAACCCTGAAGTTATAACAAAGTCTGACAGGCGATGGAATGGAAATGAAGAGACTCTTCTAGTTCAATACAGAAGTGTTGTAGATGAAGAATTACTTATCGGAGATATGCGCATTCCTCATCAAATAGCTTCTGCTGTGACATCGGAGAGATTTGGAGTGATTTTGTTCAAGGGTCTGAGTCGAAACGCAGACAATTCAATTTTCTACAACATCAGTGTACTCGCAGCTCATCAAGCCTTCGTCCAAGCCTCGGAACTGGCTGATAATCCAAAATCTGAGGATTTTCTCAACCACTTCGATGATGCTGAAAAAGAAGGCTGTGGAGAACAAACTCTCGAGAAGCTAATCTATAACTCAAGGGATTCATATCACTATAGGTAAGTTTTATTAATTTTTACCATGATTTTAAAAAGTCGATTTGTGAAAATTTTGTGTATTCTTACAATGAAAAACCCCTTAAAATGATAAATTTGTGAACATTTTTGTAAAACATTTTTAAGTTATATATATATTTCGAATTAAAAAAGGATTTTGTTGTGTCATCAGTGTATTTTGTTACATAAAAGTTGGAAAAATAACAAAAGGTGATAATTATTTTTACAAAAATGTTCAATTTTTCACATAAATGATCAACTAATAACCTTTTTTTTGTAAAACATTTTTAAATTATATATATTTCAGATTAAAAAAAAGGACTTTTTTGTGTAATCAGTGTATTTTTTTACATAAAAGTTTAAAAAATAACAAAAGGTTATAATTATTTTACAAAAATGTTTAGTTTTTCACATAAATGATCAATTCATAAACATTTTTTGTAAAACATTTTTAAATTATATCTATTTCGGATTAAAAAAAAGGACTTTTTTGTGCAATCAGTGTATTTTTTTACATAAAAGTTTAAAAAATAACAAAAGGTTATAATTATTTTACAAAAATGTTTAGTTTTTCACATAAATGATCAATTCATAAACATTTTTTGTAAAACATTTTTAAATTATATCTATTTCGGATTAAAAAAGGACTTTTTTGCGCAATTAGTGTATTTTTTTTACATAAAAGTTTAAAAAATAACAAAAGGTTATAATTATTTTACAAAAATGTTTAGTTTTTCACATAAATGATCAATTCATATACATTTTTTGTAAAACATTTTTAAATTATATATATATTTCGGATTAAAAAAAGGACTTTTTGGTGTAATCAGTGTATTTTTCTACATAAAAGTTTAAAAACGTTTTATCACATAAATGGCTTAATCATGAGTGTTTGTTGGAAAACATTTTTAAAATTATATATATATATATATTTATATTTATACATTCCGAATCCAAATGAAAAAAGGACTTTTTCGTGTGTAATCGGTGTATTTCTTTTACATAGAAGTTAAAAAAATAACAAAAGTTTATAATTACTTTACATTAATTTTAATCATGCTATACTAATACATCACTTTTTATTTTAGTCCATTATATCGTAAAAAGAAAACAGAGTAAAGAACTTTCCCTAAAAAATAATGAGCTGAATGATGTAACTCAGTGAGTTATTTTCCTGTTATATATAATGTAAACTATCTAATGTAGCTAAGAGTAAAATTTAAATTCGGTAAAATTTATTTATATAATGAATAACTTTCTCAGTGTACTTAAGGACAGCTGTAAATCAGGAGTCACGCCTCCTGCACATCCTATAGACTATAGTTGTTACACAATATGGCCAGCTCTCATTGTAAGCAATGCAAAAGTTGTCGCCTCTGCCATTTGCCTGCAGGCTCGTTTACGGTGCTAGCCTTCTGATATTTTGATAGAACCTTCAAAACATATCATTGATTGTGTTGAGAAATAGAAATGACTTTCAGTTCTCTCCAAAATATGTCAAAAATTGGGTTTTATAAGGCTGTTTTTCGCAAATTTTAAGTGAAAAAGTTCTTGCCTTTGCCATTTGCCTGCAGGCTGATTTCTGGGGCTAGTCTTCTGATATGTTGATAGAACCTTCAAAACATATCATTGATTGTGTTGAGAAATAGAAATGACTCTCAGTTCTCACAAAAACATGTCAAAATTGGTTTTTTTAAGGCGGTTTTTCGCAAGTTTCAAGTGAAAAATTTGTTGCCTTTTCCATTTGCCTGCAGGCTGATTTCCTGTGCTAGCCTTCTGATATGTTGATAGAACCTTCAAAACATATCATTGATTGTGTTGAGAAATAGAAATGACTCTCAGTTCTCTCCAAAATATGTCGAAAAGAGGTTTTTTTGAAGCTGTTTTTCGCAGGTTTCTAGTGCAAAAGTTGTCGCCTTTGCCATTTGCCTGCAGGCTGGTTTACGGTGCTAGTTTTCTGATACGTTGATAGAACCTTCAAAACATAACATTGATTGTGTTGAGAAATAGAAATGACTCTCAGTTCTCCCAAAAATATGTCAAAAATTGGTTTTTTTGAGGCAGTTTTTCGCAAATTTTAAGTGAAAAAGTTGTTGCCTTTCCCATTTGCCTGCAGACTGGTTTCTGGTGCTAGCCTTCTGATAACTTGATAGAACTTTTGAAACATATCATAGAATGTGTTGAGAAATAGAAATGACTGTCAGTTTTCCCCTAAATATGGCAAAAACTGCTTTTTACAGGCTGTTTTTTAGCAGATTTTTAGTGAAAAATTTGTTGCCTTTGCCTTTTGCCTGCAGGCTGATTTCTGGTGCTACCCTTCTGAGAATTCGATAGAACTTCCTAAACATATCTTGGAATGTGTTGAGAAATAGGAATGACTGTCAGTTCTCTGACAAATATGGCAAAAACTGGTTTTTATAGGCTGTTTTTCGCAGATTACTAGTTCAAAAGTCGATGCCTTTGCCATTTGCCTACAGGCTGGTTACCGGTGCTAGCCTTCTGATATTCTGATAGAACCTCCAAAACATATCATAGAATGTGTGGAGAAATAGAAATGACTCTCAGTTCTCTAACAAATATGTCAAAAATTGGTTTTTATAAGGGTGTTTTTCGCAGCTTATTAATGTATAATCCACAGTTTCACCAGTTACAGTCTCAACATAAACATGTAAATCGATTGTGTAAAACTATTCTTTTTGATCCCCAGTGGTGTCATATCATGGAATTGCAGAGGATTTACATTTATCTTATGTAAAAGTATCATACACACTGGCACCAATATGATACCTGCGCTCAACTGCCTACTACTTAAGATCAGTTTAATTTTTTTATGTTAATTTTGGTCATTATTTGCTAAAAAATAGGTTCTGTTGCTTAACTTCATTGAATCTCCTAAAAAACACCTATACCAGAAGCTTGGCATCCTTCTGCTTAATTCAACTCACCACTGATGCATATTCATCACCTACTACTGTGGTAATTAATTATAATAATACAAAGCATTCACAGCATTGGCTATAGAATTAAACTGTTACAAGCTGAAGTGAAAGCTGTTAACTTTAATTGCCACAGTGGCTAGTGTTCTTTACTACTATGAGTGAAGTTTTGCATAGCTATCCAACTCCAAAATCAGTGAAGCGTTCAGGCTACATAGACTGCAAGACCTCCACAGAACTAGATCCAGCATTTCTTGGTTATATAAAAAAAGTTGCTACTAACAGCCAATCAAAGTCTGCTTATTGGAGATTCATCCAATCACAAGTTTGTACAAATTAGTTTGGTTTCTCCACAGTTTGTGCTCAATGGTTTGTGAGGTTAGAGAACATACCTTGCTTACTGGATATTTGCACATAGCTACAGATGTTTAACCAGGGTTTCAACTCAGTCCTACTTACTACAGGAACCTTTGCCAAGCACCCATCCCTGTAATAATAACATAATTAACTAGCCGACGCTATTAAAATCACTTGAGCGATAACTACAAGGCAACATAAAGAGAGCACAACTTCTCAAAAATCGTGTTACAATATGCACTTGAGCATTTCAACATTCTTTCATAGAAACTGAAGTCAGGAAAAGACAATTCCAAATCAAACTTGTTATCAGCTAAAAACAGTCCCTAACATTAATCTTTGTTATTAATTTATAGTTAGACATAACTTTGCGCAGTCAAAAACTTGTTGTTTTAATAACTTCCTGTAATGTCAAAAGACTGAAGATGGAAGAATTGAAGTAAGAAACAACTCATGATGACATTGTTTGTACAATCCATTTATAGCACAGTACTGTTAGCGAATTGTAAATTCACAACAAACATTCATTATCGCTTAGAGAATAACCCAAAAAGAATTACATGACATCGTAGAAGGATGAGGATTACACTGTTATTTGATTAAGTTAACAAATCAATGAACAAGAAGCATTGAATTAATTGGAGGTGAAGCTGAATCACATGAAAACAAGGTGTGGTGTTACCAGCATTAAAAAAGAGAGAAAGAAAAGTGAGGGAAAATGAAGGGAATAAGGGTTGGGGGAACGATTGATCCTGTCAATGTCACTCATCTAATTTCATTACATCAGTTGGTAGTAGAGCTTTATATTTTGCCAAGTTATCATACATGTAATTATTATTGTGTCACACGACACCCTCCGGGTAAATATCTTGAGCAACGGCTAGCTGAGGCTTCCGCTCCTAGGATTCATTCATGGTGCTAAAATGTATCATATCAGTCTAGCAGTTAATTTTGGTACTGAAAGAAAATTAGTTACTTGTCCACACCTTTTAACAAAATCAATTCCATAAAATAACACACTAGCTATTACATCACGATTTTTGGTGATAAAAAGACCTACAGAGACCATATGATGGCTATAATACGATTATAAAAAAGACGGTAAAAACTTCCAGATTTGACTGAATGTGCAACAAGGGGCTCTGTATACTGCTGTCAAAATTGCAGACAAATCTAATGGCAGGAGGCAGAACTCAGGCACATACATCGAGAGAACTTGTTACAAAAAATGAGGAGAAATTTTAATGTGAGTGTAGAGAAGAGAGTTTTATATATAAACATGTACTTACCAGCCACTGGGACTGCAAAAGCAAGAGAATGAGTCAAGAGAATGTTGCTGAAAAAGTCTACAATGATCTCGCTTCTGTTGAAGTTCACAGTTCCGTTGTTGGATCATTTGTAGCGAGGTTAACAACGAATTGCTCTGTTGGCGAGGTAGCACATGTGGAATGGAGAGTTGACAAAATCCAGCTTAGTAGCTTGACCAGCCTCGCCACTTCACCTGCGCTAAAGCCAAATAAGAATAAAATTTCAAAATAATTGTAGCATCATTCAATATACGCCAGTAATAAGCAAAAAATAACAAACTGCTGAAAATATTCTCAAATAATGTTTGACGCAATTAAAGGCAAGTAAATAAAAAATTTAAAACTGGTTTAACAAAAGTCGCAAATGAATAAATGAATAATTTTTTGTAACTACTCTCTGACTTCAGTTTATAAATGTTGAAGTATATCGTCATGCTGCCAACAGACAAACACATTTCATATTTCAGTGCAAGCCCACTTTCACTTAATGTTCTCACTGCAGATTACCTGACATGTTATATTGAATGTTTGATGGCTGGCTCTTAAGTTATTTAAGCTGAGGAGTGTGAAATAAAAACAGAAGCCTGGGATATTAAATAGTTTTTACTGTTGTATGCTTGATAGCAAGATGTCATTGCAATAGCATTTGATACAAATGTTTCAAGTAGCAAATCAAGAGTTAAACTCAGCATTAGTACACTCACCAAAGAACATCAATGGAAGCCACACAGCAGATAATCAATTTTGTTTCACATGTTATGATGAAATTTAATGCTATGGCACTCATACAACTAGTGAAGAATGGGGAAAGCAGTGGGGACAACTCTAAAAAATCATAGATGACAAACTCTTTTATATCTTGAATAGGAATTGCTTCAATTCTTACATTATCTGGATTACAGTTGTTGTTTTCGTTAGTATTAACCTGATGATGAAAAGTTGGTGATTAATCTATGCCTAAAATAACAAAGAAGTAAAGTTATGGTACAAAAGCCAAGTAAGCCGGTAGGGAAATTAATGGTTTATCTGACAGCCGCAATCCTTTCAATTTGATTTGTTAGAACTAACCAGGTCTCACAGCAAAATACAACTAAATCACTGTACCAAAAATTAAGAGAAATCTCTGGAGCAAATATTTTATTGAACAGTAAATTTTCATTAATGAAGCTGAGCGACTAAGCTGAACAATTCAATAAAAATTACAAATCTCATTCGGGAGGGAAGACAAGATAAAACGGTTGCGTTTTAATAACCTTCAAGCACGAATAAAAGTACTTGAATATATCAATAATTTTATTGAATATGAATACACAAACTTCTGTAGACATCGGTGAAATACGTACATGAATACGAAAACTTCAGTAAGTCTGAGTAAAATATGCTTATGAATATGGAAAATTTACAACGAAAGTGTAACACACGCTAGTGAATATGGAAACTCCACAATCGATTGGTAGAATATGTTCTATCAATATTAATAAGCCAACAGAAACAAATGATTAATATTAATGAATGTGGAAATTCCAATGGATGGAAGGGAAATATGTTAATTAAAAACGAGATTTCAAAGTAAAAAAGAGTTTGTGCTTCTAATACATGAGATCCAAGTCAAAGAAAATTATTGTTTGTTTTATTCATTTCAACACAAAAAATATAGTAATTGAAAAAGGTTAGTGGTGAAGCGGTGGACCATGTTTATGAATTATGAACATTCACTGATACTCCAAGAAGTTACATGAACATGCTAAAGTAAATTAACACGGATACTGATGGGGAAAAAATGAAACATGTTTTTGCATGTTGAAACATCAAAATAGATTTACTCATGAAAAGAATGTGTAAACATGTTGGTAGGTGACAAATGAACCTGAAGAAACGCCACACTTGTATTAAAATGGAAACAAAACAGTGTTTATTCAATTTCGTCTTTAATTTTAATTATCATCAACATTTAAGGGGGTATTAAAATGAGTAATATATTCTCATCACAAAACACTTTCATACTAATACTAAAACATGAGAATTTCGATGTGATCAGTTTAGCCAGTGTGTAACTGAAGTATTATTGCAGTTGCAAGTTGATAAGCTGTGATCCAACTCATTGATAAGTGTGATCCCACTATGTAAGCGCGCTCTTGAGAACTTTCAAGGTGGAATACAATGGAGTAAATTAAATTAACAGGAGTGAATGGTCAGAAGTATTTTGAGAACATTTCTAATGTTTGTTGGTTGGTAGAAATGTTTTGCTCAATCATTACAATTGCATCATATGGCTAGCTGGTCTCCCACAGACAGTGAAGTGCTAAAGCAATAGAGTAATTTCTCAGTGAGAGATTAAAAGTTTGTTGAGTATTGATCTGCTCCAAAGCTAGGCTTTTAAAATTTTGTGAGAAAACTTTCTTGATTTCAGGAGTAACCCTATGATTGATATTAGTAATATTAAAAACTATTTAACAGAAAGAACTCTAACGCAGGAAGAATGTTGTTATTGTGGACATTTGGAGTGGCAAAAATGATTTATACTTGTGAACATTGCAGTTGAATAGATTCATAGATATGATAATTTTGGCCTGAAAATGTTTATGAATATAGATCATTTTGCATGAAAGAGTGAAAGGTGTTTATGCATTTAGAAACTTTAATATGATAAAATGAACTAAGTTTGTGGATATGGAAGTTTCAGTTGACCAAAGTAAAATAATTTTACAAATACAAAAATTTGAATATGACAAAGTGAAGCATTTTCATAGATATAGAAACTTTGACATTAAAGCATGCCAGCCTGATCACTTTTTGGTTGAATTTCTGAATATTCAAGTCTTAAGCAGCAGATTGATGTATTAAATAACCCTCTATGCCCACTCAGTCATGATTTACAAGCTTGCCAAAAGCCCACTAGCCTTAAATGCTCGTCGCATAAGCTGAGATTGAGCTTTATATAACTTCCATTGATTGCCAAGTACGTCATTTTTGGATTGTGGGAGTGGTAAGTTATAATAAATAATAGCAAATTTTTATAAATGAAGTTACATCGTATGCAATTGAAATGAAATGTGATTGGGCAATTCATTTAGTCTTAAGTCTACTGAAGGTCATTGCAACAGGAATAAAGAATCCTTACGAAGACAACCCATAAAAAATTGATTCTAAGATTAATAACTCATGTACATATAACAATTACTCAGCGACTTCCTCAGCAATTGTATGATTTTGCAACTTCTTTTTTTCGCTAAGCCATTGCTAGCATTTTATTTGAGGTAATCGCCAGGCTTTGATAGGGATAAAAAAATCACAAGCCAATCACATTGCAAAAGAACTTTACCCTAGTTTTCAATAGTGCCTCGTCATATTCAGTGCTCCGATCTATCAACGATCCTATAATAAATTGAAGGCTGTGCTTTGTAACAGCGAGTTTGACCGGAATCGCTGAAGAATAGGTAGTAACAAAAAATTGTGCAATTTGGGGGAGCGACTACCCCAATCGCTAAGCAACATCGCTAGCACGATCGCTATATGTACATGAAGTATTAATGTTGGGCTTTCCAGTTAAGCGCCATTTTTCATATGGCTTGAATCTTCATGCTGATCGCGTGAAATCTGAATGTAGTTTCTCTCAATATGGACACAAATAATGCACACGCGTAGTGAACAAAATCAACGCTTGTTTATTACGAAAATTTCATATGTGAAATAGCAACAAGAGACAATTGCGAGATTTGTCAGGTGGTCTTATTCCAATATGATCACAATCACAAGGATCATCTAAATTCTTTCCATCAATGGGGTAGAAAAAAATTGTGCTTGTTTTGGTGAGTTAGACAACAATAAATGGTATTCATACATAAAAGGACCGTAGTATGCGGTCAAAATAATAATAAACAAAATAATAAAAAGAAATAGCGGGATTTGATTGGCCAAATAAATACTGTACGCCAAAGAAGTACACATACTTCTGATCCAAAGATGATGTCAATTTTAAGCAGTGTGAAAATTGGCGAGCATTTCTGGAAAAGGGGTATTTTGCAGGCTTGTAGATCAGCATTGAGGGGGCCTAGAGGGTTAGTCAATACAGCAATCTGCTGCTTAAAACTTGAAAATTCAGAAACTCAACAAAATATAGTTCAATGCTGGGATGCTCCAAAGAGTGAAATGTGTTGATGTGAATGGTTAATTTAGTGACCAGGTAAACTTTGCTATTAGATGAATATTGCTATGCAAAAGTGCAATATTTGTTATGTAGTATTTTTTTATTATTTACCTTTTTTTGGTTTCGTGCTTGCAGAATTAATTATTTCATTTTGAGATGATTTCGTACAACTGTCAACTCAAGTGGATGATACATTTTGTGTCTACTGGAGACTGTGCCAGTAACAGATGTTTTAAAAAAAAAGCTACAAAAAATTATGTTTATTGGCTACGACTGAACAGGCATGGTTATTTCAACATAGTTCAGACCATTTCAAAAACAGTTTGTAGGGCTTTAAAACGAATCATCTGACTTTGAAAATGTTTATACATGTAAGGTTTGAGCTGCTGCTGACCTTTTGAATTTCAATAGCATTTGGAGGATTTGCAAAGCATTTAGATGGTTGTAAATTATCTATAGTTGTTAGCCAGAAATAATCTTATTGAATAACATGCTGCATTTAGCAAGAGCTGGCATTGAATCCCAATTGCCTTCAAGTTGTAATGCAGCTCATTAATCTATTCATCTATTCAATCTAATCAAAGATCTAGTTGTTTCACGAGTGTTTATACACTTGTGGAAACAAGAAAGTTTCCAGTTATGAGCCACTATATTAAACGGTATTGTTTGCTGTGTCCTGCTTTCACTAAATAAATTAAAATTACTTCCGCCACTTACTAGCTTAAGGTGAATGGCTTTGGACATTGATTATGTCTTGGTTATGTTCACCAGTGGCCAGCCCAATGTCTATGCATCACCCATGGTATTGCTTATAGTGTGAAACAAATACAACAAACAACACATAAACTGGCTATCCATCACTAATAATTATCCCCTATGAAGAAGCTTGAAGTGAGCATTTGATAGTGATTTTGGATCCAGTGAATGTAGCAACCTTGAATAGCATCAGAGAACATTCAAAATCAAAATTCACAAAAGCTTCGCTTTGAACACCAAGATTTTTTAGAACTAAAAACCGATAGGGCTTTGACTAGATGGTTTTATATTTTACTGCTTGACGAAACCAATTAAACAAAGTGATGGTAAGTAGTGCACTTTGTAAGTCATTCTGCAACCAAATAAAAATTGTTTTCAAAAATAAATTTCTGATGGTCACAGTTGAGCATGCAAGTACCCGCAAGGGCTCTCAGTACATTCAGTAAATACAAAATGGAAAAGCAAACAAATCAATTCGTCAATTGATTTAAGCAAAACACACAGGTTTTTATCAAGAATGTCGTAGTGGTACACAATTATTATCATATAGACACATTAGTATGAGCCTGTTGTACAGTAAATAGCAGCAAGATTGATAGATTCAATTGCTATAATGGGAATAAAAATATAATTTGTCATTGATACTCACCAGCGTGTAGTAAAGCAGAGCAGCAACATTATTTGGCTCAATTATTAATTTTCAAGAAATAGAGTACAAAATTATTTGCTGTCAATCCTGTGTTGATCAATTACATACACTTTTAAGTGTGTGCTCATGAATCGTTATTGATGATGCACTATATATTTGAATGTTTTATGGGCGGGTGGGAGAAAAGGCTGAAAATTCAACGGTGTGATTATTTCATTTTCAAAAATCTATATCCACTATAAGTATCCATAGATGTTAAGGTATCATGTTTTTTCCTTAACCATGCAACAAAGAAAAATAATTTAATCGGCTATTACAGAGCTTAGTATGAAGCTCAAATACTTATGTGCAGTGCAATGCATACTTTAGGGCTGGTGGACTCCTTTGCATGGATTGCCACAATACATTTTTGTGCAGCACCTTCAAGCAACTATTCATTTCTCCTGGTTTATATTTCTATTACATACGAACATATCATCACTTATAAAGGACTATACGGCTCACAAGGTTATACTTCCAGCCTTCATTACTTTTCATTCACGTATCAACTGCTGATTTGATGCTGAGTGAAGAAGAGCAAGTCAGTTCTTTTGTGATTGGAAGCCTAAAGAAATGGGATAATTAGTTATTATGTTCATATTGTGAATGCTAGTGCTACCGTACACTAATACTTGTCTCTAAATGAACTAAGAGAAAATTATCATCATAAGCATTCCAGCAAGTTTCATTTTCATAAAAATTATATACACATATATACACACATATATATAATAGATTTTTAATTCTGAATTTAGAGATCTTATTATTTTAATGGTTTGTGGATAGCTGTGATTAAACCTCTTATAAAAATGAGACTGGTCAAATTGATTTCAGGAGTGCGGAGTGAGAGTTTCAGAGCACCATAGGGTTGCGTTACTGAATTGTTATAATTCTTGTTCATATGAGGCTTTAGTAAACCTTTGCTAATGCCAGCATTCACAGAGGAACTGTTGAAAGTACTTTTGTATGTAATATTCAATTTACTATTCCTACAATTCATCACTTTGCTGTTTCTCCATTAAACATCTAAAATCAGCCACTTTTGCTGTGTTAACACTGTAGGAGCCAGTACAGTGGTTAACATTAGTGTTATGACTCACTGCTTTACTGGGAACAAAAGGGGGAAGGGATTAAAGCTGTGCTTCAACTTTAGACGCTCCGAACAATAACAACACTCTCCCGAATAGTGATAACACCCAGTCGTTTTAAATGTGTACAATCTTTACCTTGTATACATATATGTTAGGAAAATGGTAAAAAGAATTTGCCATTTTAATAATAATTTGTCATAAACTGAATTGAAAAACATAAAACAAAAATTCATTATCATATGAGTTGACTCACATTACAATGAAATTAAATGCAATAAATAAATTGGTCGTTGAACAACGAAAATGCATTTAGTATAAATAATCATTGGTCAGTGACAGCGGGCTTCAGCATTTTATAACCTTTCAGACAAGAGAGTGATTATACTTCTTGAGATCTTAATTTGTGCCAAGTTTATGTGAACATGGATCGCAGATCATCATACGCTGATCTGCGATCACTTCTGATAACTTACGATATGTGAAGTTTGAACCAGGCTTTATCATACAGCCAGCTTCATTGTCTCATTTATCAATTGCCAAGTTTAACTAAACTGATGGGTGATAGCATGGTGTTGCTCCCACAGAAAACTCAAGGTGGCTGTGCAAGCAAATAACAAATACGCATTTAGCAAAGGAGACAAAATGATAAAGTGGAAAAAACAAACCAGTTTGTGAAAATTTGCTTGCCCCAACGCTTATTTATAAGCAAATGTTTGAGCAGAACAAATTGCAAAACAAGTTTGTTTGGAAGTTTCACATGTTGATGATCAATTAGCAGGCCGTTCGCTAAAGCAGCTAAAGCTAAAGCAGCGTAGTTATGTAATCTATGACAAGTTCGCTCTTCTGAGAACAAAGACCAATATGCTAAACTGCCATTTCACAAGCTAGAGGATTAACAGCTAACTAGCTAACAAGTGAACTAGCTAACAAGTGAAACTGTTCAAAATTAGTTTAAGTTATAAAAGTGAAGTATAACCTAATAACATGTTGGCCGAATACATGCATTCGAATTTATTGAATATCTTTGACAACAAACGACAAAACATATTACAATTCTGTTTTATCTGTCTGGCAAGAAAAATGTAAACTTTTTGCCCAACTTTGATGATTACTAGTGCATTCCTTTGAATTCCATAGAAAACAGTAATGAATGCGCTGCTGTTATGTATAAGCAAGGAATGTAGTGCAACAATTAATACAGTATGTATTTTTGACGGGTTTGAGATATAAAGTCAATTGATTTGGTTTAAATGTATGATCTTTGCTACCATGTATAGTTTCCGTAGAATAATATGCAATTTTGCTGGAAAAATCAGGAAATTTCAGTGTTTTATGATTTAATACACTTCAGAGAAAACAAAGATTTCCAACAGAGGACTACGTTTGTGAACCCAAGTCACACTTTAGCATTGCCTTTGTTGTCGTGGTATTAAAGTTGTATGGAGAAAATGGTGTTAAATTGGCAAGCCAGAATCAGTGAAACATGACAATAACTGGCTTGTGAGCAGCAACCAAATCCAACAAATTTGTGGTGATGTATTACATAACGAGCAATCCTGCATTGGTGTGTGAACAAAGGGGCTATGGTGCAACTTTCATTGGTTACTAAACTGTGACTGGCAGCTCGTGAGTTTGTCAGCAAACTTTGCTACTTCATCACTACTTAAACCTAGATTGTTTAGTACTCAATATGCCTAAATTTGATAACATTTACTGTGGGTTTGCAAGTTGTTACTTTCAACTCAGAAAATGAGTTGAAAGTATATAATAGAGAACAAGTTGAACACTATCCTCGAATGAAAGTGGAGAAAGAGCTATGGAAGAAACTTCGTTACAAAGGCAGAGAACTGGTATTGGACAGGTTAGTTTTTGCTTCCGTAAAAAATTAAAATTAGAGCATTTTAGACTGTATGAAATCATCTTTGTCCCGTTGCTAATAAGGAATGAGTTATTTAAAAAACCAGTGAAAGATTGATTCTTGTTACGTTGCAATGATTTCATTTTAAACTTAACTCAATTGATAGTCGTGGCACGAATGTTTTTTTTCAAGAATAGCTACACCAAACTCTTTATTAAAAGTTAATTAGTGATAACTTATCTAACAGAATAAAACCCATTTTGTACAAATTATGCATCAAATGCCTCAAGTGCCTCCGAAAATAAGGCCAAAAATCATTCAAAGAGACCAAATGGCACAAAAACGTCTTTGTCTGAAATATGACATGTGCTTTTTATAGTGGGAGATATTCTATCAGAGAATGGAATAGAAGAAGAATAAGACGGTACAGCCAACACGGACCAAGTCAAATCAAGTCACATGTCGGTAGTTTAGCCAGCTACGAGATAAACATTGATCGCTTAAAAAATGAGCTGGAGAGGAAAGTCACAAAGCTCCGTGATGGTGCAAAGGACTTTGAAAAATCATCTAATCTCAAGTGGAGGCATTTGACACGAATTTGTGGACTCTGAAGAACTACCGGTGGCAACATCAACAATGACTCTCAGGTATATTACATTAATGGCATCTGCCAATGCTTGTGCACTTTTAGATAGTTTTATTTTTGAGCTCGTATTTAGAATATTAAAGTAAGTTTCAGTGATCAAAAGTCATGTTAACATGTTCACAACAGGTAGCATGGAATATGAGTGCTTGCATTAAAACATTGAAATGACAGAACGGATTACTATGGTTTGTTTTTAAACTATTAACCAAGTAAAAACTGTATGTTAGTCAGCTGTGAATACCAGGTTAATACAATAGTCTCACAAACGCTGATGCATTTTACAGTGGTAGAAAGAAACAGACAGATAGTGAGTGGAGAGGTCAACATTGGCAGGGCTATATGCCTAATTACTAAAGAGCTTCGCAGAGGAGCTGCTACAATCGGAAAGTGAAGCTATGACAGGGTGGTGAGTCTACAAAACATCCGAGAGCACAATATCGAGTCATTGGATAGATAAAAAGAATCATGAGAGACTCCAAGAGTGTAGTTCTTACGGTTGAGCAATGCAGAGCTATTCCAGAGAAAAGCCAAGGTACAGACCTAAGAAAGATTAGGATTCGCGTTAATTACTTTTGGACGGAATTTTTTTGAATAAAAATCATGGACATTATAAAATTAAAACTGCTTGATTATAAAGTCCCAGAATGTGGCACTTTGGGATAAATTAATAATAACTAAATAATAAATTAATTAATGTGGGATAAAGTAACACAGTTGTCTATTTTTACCCTGTCTTGGTGTAGTGCCCACAAAAGTAGATGATTTTCAACACCTGCTCAGAGAACAAGTTTAACAGTTAGAAACCATCCACCACTTTGTGTGCTGACATGATCATTCTGACATATGCTCCCACTCTTATTATGTAATGACTGTTTGGTTTTTCTACAATCAGCTGTGTGACGCTTGCCAAGATTACTTTGATTTGAATATTTGATGACCAAGGTGACATGTAGGGCTGAGCACTCCTAAATGTCAGGAGTAACTATGTTTTGGTCGTTGGTTAGTTTTCCTGGCTCTGACATACTTCATGTTTTGTTGCCAACTGCCATTAGTCTTATATTAACAAACAGGAAACTTACTTCTCTACATCTAGGTTAACACATTGACTCTGTCGTGGACAGTTGGCGTATGCTTATCCGTAACTCAGTTGTCTTTCTTTTAGTATTGATGTACAAAGCATCGTTGAGAGACCGTACTTGCATATGATTGGACGGTCCACTTCTTCTACCGGCGACCAGTTGGCATAAGTGGAGGCTCGGGCTATTGAGCTACAAACAGCCACAATGCCAATTATCGGCAATGGCAGAGAATATAACAACCAACTACGACTGTACACAGGTAAGTGGAAGAGCTTCTGAGCTGTTGTTTATTATGGTTTTGAATAATTCCAAATCTTTGATAGGTATATTTTAGTTTTCTACATATCATATTTAGAAAAAAACTACTTTTTGGAGTGTCTATTTGTTGTTAATATGTGATTCAAACTAAAACAATAATGTTCTGACAATGAAAACAGGATCATTGTTCAATGTGTGTTGGTCTATTTAAACATAAGTGGGAAACCAGAAAAAAGTTTTTTGACGGATTAGTTCAATCAACTGGTTTACAAAAAACGCTGAAAATATATTTGGAGACAAAAAATTATCAATAAAAATTGTGCTCTGTGTAAAATAATACTTTTCAACCAAGTGCAAACCACGCCGTCTCTCAATTTCAGAAATAACACGACATCCTGATGAAAAATAGTTTGTTGCTAAACAACTATTTGTAACCAAAAAAGTCGTCAATGCTTATTGAACAACGGGCTTGAGTTTAAAGTAGTAATTTTGATGGTGGCTCCTGATATAAGAGGTAGAAATCAATATACAGGTTTTTATTTTGATGCTTCCGGTGCTTTTTGGTATGGCATTTACGGGAATGCTTTAAAACAGGGCTTGTAGGTTTATATGTTTCTATAATAATTTGTGATAGATAAGTGTTGTCAAAACTATATTTCTAGCTGTGGTTTTTCGACTACACTGAATGATAATAAAATCTGAAATACGTGCTATTTTACCGACACAGAAGGGGAAAAGCATTAAATGAAAATGATTAACGTTTTTACTGTTTAATTTGAACATGTAAAGTTTT
The DNA here is from genome assembly GCA_945261195.1 of Cryptosula pallasiana. Taxonomy (NCBI): domain Eukaryota; kingdom Metazoa; phylum Bryozoa; class Gymnolaemata; order Cheilostomatida; family Cryptosulidae; genus Cryptosula; species Cryptosula pallasiana. The sequence goes on along the minus strand of OX183138.1, from coordinate 7,216,274 downwards.
TATATTATATATTATTATAGTGAAAGCGTCGCTCACAGATATTTTTCTAGCCTCACAGACTGAGATAAACATTTTGGATTCTGTTTGCCAAAATTAATACTTGTGAAGGAATTGCGTACCACAAAAGTCACCGTCAAAACATGAAGCAATTCATTGACATGGATTTGTTTGATAGAGTATGGCCCTTTAATCAAGATGTGTAATAAATGCTCTATCTCATACAATTCAGGAGATTTACCAGCAAGAGAATTTGAGGCAGGTCTGGCAAGACCTAGCAGTTTTCTCCCCTGCCAGTGTGGTGCAAGAGCTGAGCACTTCCCTGATGAGGAAAAGGTCTTTCTTATGCCAAATTTTCTGATTATTGATGACCGGGTAGCGCATTTTGGCAAAAGCTACAATTTCTCTTACGATGTCAGCCGGATGAAGGTATGTATTATGCAACATCTCATGCAGGGATTAACTTTGTCTCACCTTTTAATTGAAACAAGGAGAAAATTATTTAAAACTCAACCTTCGAAAGTCATAAAAATTTATTGGACCTTGACACAGTGACAGGTTTTCATACAAAAAGCCACAAAAAATATTGATCTTTATCTCACTTTGCATCATTCTATTAAAATCTTACAATTTTTCAGAAGTTTGCTTTAAAGGGCTTAGAACGGGCTTTTCAAGACTCACTTTGTGTGAAGAGTTGTTTTCTCATCAAGCATTGTAAAACTTTTGGAGAAAACTCACTTGCGGCAACAAGATGCAATAGCTAGGTAGAGGTCTTCGACAAAAGAGACTATCTGCATTACGATATTATATAGCATATTCCAGCAAATAGTTTGTACCATTTTAGTTACTTTTCAGTTTAAAACACTTAATTATTATTATTTGGTGCTTTTTAAGTTTTTTGGAAGGTTTAATTATTATCGTTGCTGTAAAAAACAACGTCGGAAATACAATTTCGGCAATGTTTCTTTTCACCTGGAATTATCATAAATTTATACTAATGTTATTGTTTGATTAACTTTTCACTTGAAAATTGTAATTAATTCTTCTGATCTTGATCACAAACACTATCAGGTGAACGCTGGTGTATACATAATAGCGAGATTACAAAGATAAAACAAATTGCTGACAAGAGAAAAACACATCCAAAAAAGTTAAAATTTGTTACAACATAATTCTTTTGCAATCAAAAGAGTCTCTGCACAATGCCAATATTTAGGAAGCCCTACTTCTATGCAAACGAGCCAAAATAGCTCTATATAACTTATTGCATCTTCGGGAAAAAATTGCGTCTTGGCTAGTGCTGACTGTGTCTATAGGAATCGTCTCACTGGTGAGAGGGCAACTCCAGATAATTTTTCAGAACACATTTCAACCTCAAAAAGTTCAAATTAACTCAAATCCTATTAAAATTAGGCATCCTAGGCCTTTTAAGCTGATCCAGTAAGTTGCCGATGACTTTATATCATAAGACTGCTTCGATACCATGTCTTTATTGCTTGAAATATACCTGCATTTTTTATCATTGATGGGAAAGATACGTTTGAAATAAAAGTTTCATTTCATTTTCAATTTTATTCCGATTGTACTTATCTGAAGATTTCTTTTGACCAATAAATCATTTTGAAAAATTTATAACTGCATAATAATTTTACTGCCAACCCATTAAGAAACTTTCTTTACGAAATCCAAAATTTTCTTCAAAACCGAAAATAGAAAGTGTAATTCCAAACCAAAACATTGTATTATGTATATCTCATCTGATCCAACAAACTTCCATAGTATGATTGTCGTTGAAACTTGAGATATTTCCAAATAAGACTGGCCATCACCTGATTAGCTAAGGCAAATCAAAAAGTTGAAACTTGCTTGCAATGGGTTTAGTACCGCTTTGAGCGCCAGGATTAGGTTCAGAGAGTGACTAAATTGTCATTTAGAAGGAAAACGATTGGATGCTGTTGGGACGATAATCAAGCTTCTGTAAATAAATTAATTGGGTTTTCCTTTAATTTGTATGGTAGAAAGATGACTCGCTGGAAGAGCTGATGAGAAGAGAAGTCTAATGAGAAGGCCGATGAGCTAAAATACATGCTATTAGAGGTATGCAAGCAGTCATTGGCACTATCTGTACTTTAACTAATGTGTGAATAGTGGAAGTTTCTTGTCAGTAAATGTTACTTTTTTTTCTTGTCATAAATTTGAGATTTTCAACGCGTTAAGCAGCTTAGTTTGCATATTTACAAATAACACAATTTCTTTTGTGATAAAATAATGCCCTAAACTAGTTATAAAAACTTTACTTTATGCAGACGACCAACATGAGAGTTTACAGTAACAAAAAAATCCAAACAAAAATGTTTGTCGACAAACGTTAAACTGCAATATTTCCCTTTTTGCTGTTTGACCAAACCACCCTGCTTTGATTCTAATTTATCGTTTCTAATATTCACCTAATTTTGATTTGCACCATTGATGGAACAGCAAAGAACTTAAAAATACCACCACACAAATGTTACTCAACTCACATCAACTTCTATCATTAAATGCTTCCATTAAAATCACGTAATTTCGGATAAAAACAACTGTACCATTCTGCAAAAAAGCAAATAGTGAACTACAGTGATCTTTTTTATCTTTTGTGAAATGGTTCCTAAAATTAGCAAAAATTAATCTTTTCTTCCAATAAATCGATCTTGATTAATCACAAATTAATCACCTGTGATACCTATAGTTAGCTCAAATTAATCAACATATAACTCAGATTTCTCTGCTCTGATTGAAAGTTATAAGTATGGGACTGCATCAGTGTGGATTGGAGCTCATTCTTGGTCATAGAAATGAAAACTTGAATACAAAACAATACTACACGTTTGCAACTTGAATGAATCTATTTATAAATGCAGCAGTAGGTGACTAACTTTTTTGTGTAGGTGAAAAGAAGAACCTAAAAGGTTGTGATGCTCGTATGCACTTCATAAATCTCAATATAATGCTAAAGGCTTTAAAGTTTCAAGAAGACAGGCGAGTTCTACATATTGATAGCGTTGAGCAGCAACAAAGTGTGCTTGAATTTCAAAACGGCTTTTCATATTGAGGTAATCACTTTTATTCTTTACCAGTTGACTTTCAATTTTTATAGTTGAGTGCTGAAAAATGTTCACAATGATGATCAGTCATACAGCCTATCAAATGCTAGTGAGAAGAAAACCGCTTTCAACTTTAATAGCAGTTTATGTTTTCTTTCAACAAACAGGCTTTATAGCTAACCATTAAGCTACGTTCACACTATACGATTCTTGGCCATGCGATTATCTGGAGGAATCGGGAGTTGCTCTCCCGATTATTTAGAAGAGTTCACACTTGCGATTTTTTGTGCCCGATATCGCATAGCCTGGACATGCTGTCAAGATACCGCATTTAATTGATAATCATAGAACAACAAATTATTAATAATAATAATATAATATAGGTTATATTATCAGAAATTTAAATAAATTATACCATTTCTTCACTGCTCAATAATAAGAAATGAATTAAAAATAATAATAATAAATAATGGTAGGTAGTATACTCAATTAATTATAATGAATAATAAATAAATGATAACTTTTTTCAATGCAATTATTTATTATAATCATGGCGCTGGTACTTGTTTTTAATTTATATTGATAATAGTTAGTATACCCACCTTAATATTCTACTAGTAAGCAAGACTAAAATTGGTTAAATAATAATTATCAAGCAACTGCAAGTTTCTTGAAAAGCATTAAATTGAAAAGCTGTGATGTGGATGTTGATTGGCTAGACAGCCCGATAATCGTACAGAGAACCATCACTGCCCAATAATAAAAAAAAATCGGCCACCGATTTAAAATCTTGAAGATTTCACTGTTCACCCTTGCGAACCAATTTTTTGCTCCGCCCACTCGGCCGAGAATTGCATAGTGTGAACGTAGCTTTAGTGTGTGTTTTAGATTTTGCTTCACAAAACCTTATGAGCAGGTATAGCGTAAAACAACTAGTACTCTAATCAAATGCAAGGGTTTTCATAAAACATTTTTTACAACAGTGCTTACTTGAAAAACAATTTTCTCCTGTCGCTACTTACTAAATTGACATTCACTAGCCAAAGCTTGTCATTGACAATAATATTTCAAGCAAACCATAGCCTGATAACAGTGAGCGGTCAAAAAAAATACTGGGCTATGTAATGCATTGTAAATATCATCAGAATAACAACGACCAATGAGTGTCCAAAAATAATTTGTTACTATTTAAAGGACTACAGGTTTCAAGAAATCTGCGCTGAAGCTTGAGAAGGATTGGATGCCATGCCTCAAGATGGACATACCTATAATCCATGAGTCGGTCACACTTGGTATGTTAGGAGTAGCATATTATGTCAAGTCACTTTTACAGTGGTTACAGTACTGCAGTATCACCAGAGCTTAGCACTATGGGAAAAATTCACACTTAAATGTTTTCCAATGAGACACTAACACAACAGGGTACAGATCATTAGCACTGATTAGGGATTCAATGGTTATTCCGATAAAAAAAGGTTCCAGGAATTAGCAATACCTGTTTTCTAAAGAAAGCATACAACTCCTGTACCAAATCTCTAACTGATGTTTATGTTCACTGAATGCCGGCACTCTCAAGACAAACTTTGAGACATTTTTTATCACCTAATGTAGACATTCATTTCAGGTTTATCAGCATTAATTCTAGGTGCCTACACTCATTTCAAGTCTGTCTGCATGTATTATTGTATAGATTTGTTTCGGCCTTGCTTAAAATTGAATGACAACAGAATTTTTGAAATTATATTTGTTCTGAATAAGACTAGTAATTGCTTCTTTCAGGCGATGTGAGATAGGCAGAATCTTGAAATCTTTGTGGCAAAGCATGTATTGAAACTGAGAAAACCCTAAGCAAAGGTGAGTGAAACATCTCAATTATTTACGAGAGCGGATAATAAACAAGTGCAAAAGTACTTGAACGTTATGCATTTGCCGTTGTATAAAACAGCCTTTTTCCTTTTATTTAGACGAGATGTGAAGTATCTCTTTACAAAGCTTAGAGCAGGCTTTGTGAGACATACTCTGGGTGGGAAGTCATTGTCTCATTGAGCATGAAAAAGAGGGCATCAATCCCCACCCTTACCAATCAAAATACAAACTGTCTCTTGGGTGTGTGAAGCACATTTTGCATGTTTCATATGTCATCCATTTCATATACGACAATTCTGTAACTTTTTTACCAGATATCACAAACGGAAATGAGGAACCAAATTTGAGTATTATGAACATTTACGAGTGGTCGAAAAGCTAAAAGGTAAGAAATATGTTGACTATCAAGATCGCTACTACCTTATGGTTTTCATTTTGCAAGAAAGATATGCCTGATGTAAAATTTGAAACATCGTCAAAGACACTAGTTCCATATAGTAATATAAAAGTATTATCACTAGGTGAATAGAAATCTACTTGTTACGGATTAACTGCTAGACGTAGCTAAAGCAGACAAATTTTTGGTGGTAGATGTAACAGAAACACTAATAGTGGTAGATATAGCCGATGTACTACTTGTGGTAGAGGTCACCAATGTACTACACATACCAGATATAGAATATACATTATGGAAGTAGATATAACATATACACTACCAGTACTAAACGTAGCATATATATGTTACTCGTAGTATATATAGCATATACACTACAAGTAGCAGATATGACATTCATACTACTAGTAGTAGATATAACATTCACACTATTAATAATAGATACAACATTCATACTACTAGTAGTAGATATAACATATTTAGGACGAGAAGTAGATATAACTTATATACGACTAGTAGTAGATGTGGCAGATGTATTACTAGTAGTACACATAGCATATTCACTACACTAAACTAGGAATCAACATAAAATATATGATACTAGTAGTAGATATAGCATATACAACACTAGTAGTAGATATAACATATGCACTATTAGAACCAGATATATCGTGTATACTACTTATTGTAGATATACCAGATAACGTTACATTAATAAATATAATATGTACACTATGAGCAGTAGATATAGCATATACACTACTGTTAGTAAAGATAACATATACATTACTAGTGGCAGATCTAGCATCAGACTACTAGTAGTAAATATAACTTATGTACTACTAGTAGTAGAGATAGAATATATAATACTACTGGTAGAGATCACAGATGTATTACTAGTATTGTGTATAGCATACGCGTTACTAGTGGTAGACATAACATATATACCACTGGTTGTAGATATGCATGTACATTTTCAGTAGTAGATTTAACATATGTTACTAGTAGTAGCTATAACATCTATACTACTAGTAGTAGGTGTAACAGAGACATTACAAGCATAGGAAAAACATATATTTTACCAGTACTTAAGACATCACAGATATATGTACATTACTAGTAACAGATATAGAATAGTATCTATATCTATTTATATTATATAGTATATAATATAAAGTAGTAGTAGATACAACATACAGTCGACATCTTGCTTGCCCTCTAATCTATAGCTCCAAAATCGAGTCAGTGTAATATAATATTGGTTATGATTATCATTATTATTGCTATAAAAAGAAGTGATATCATTATCATAGATACATATCAAATAACCAATAACATTTGAAGAATAACTATGAACCAAAATAATACTACCTACTGTCTGTAACTATTAATTATTACTAACAATACAATATCGATTATAATTATAATAATAATGACAACAATAATAGATAATACTTACTTATTATTATTATTATTATATTAGTATTAAAAATAATAATAATGAATGATAATAATTATTATTATCGTCATATATCATCATACAATAATAATAATAATTAATACCAGTTATAACAAAGTTTTGTTGCTAACTACTAGTGTAAGTTTATTATTATTATTTATTAATTTTAATGAGTTATTATTTATTATTATTATGTTTAAGCCATTTAAAAACTTTGAACAACAGTCACAACGAATGTGGTATTATTGAGTCGGTATGTAGGATAATACGTACTAAGTAAGTAGTAGTATGATGTCTTGTTTGTTAAAACTAATACTGCTGTTATAAGAAAAAAACGTAACAACAACAACCAATATATAATTATTATTATAATTATATTATACATGTAGTATATTATTATTATTGTTTTAATTATTATATATATTATTTATTATAATTCTTCCATTCACCAAGTTTACAACAACAGCCTGACATACTCACAACAGCAAACGCTCCCTCTACAGTAGAGTTCAAACCTCTTGTTGTACTACTTACATACCCTGTAGGGAGAAGTGGTGACGACGATCTCGCCATCCAAAATAATAAAGCAGTGGCAATTCCACTTGTTCCCAATGTCGGTGGGAGTCAACCATAGAATTATCTCCCCCTGATATGAGGGGGGGGGATAATTCCATGGAGTCAACTCAACGGTTCAATGTCAAATTACTTTGCCGAAGTTCCTAGTTTTCAACGCAAACCATATACACACTTTAACCCGTTGTGATTCAGTGCAATGATGGACCTATGAGTGCAATGCATAGAACTTTAGGATGGTACAGAGTATAGACCCTAGGCTAAATGGAAAAGGCAGTAATAACATCGCATTATCATTTTGGTGCCATAGATAGATAGTTGTACTACTATACCTCTTTTACTATGTTGTTGGCACTCAAATGTTCCTGGTCTCTGAAATAAGCTAGAGGATTTCATGTCATTGGTACTTCCAGTTATGTTTTATTAATATTATTCTTATTATATATATTATTAGTAGTAGTCAAATAATAATAATTTTTTATTTAATAATAATAATAATAATAGTAGTAGTCACAGCAGCAGTGCGTGGTATAATTGAAATAATAATAATAATTAGCAAACAATCAAATAAATTAATATTAATTATTGTAATTAATTAAAATTATAATGATAATCATTATTATTAATTATTATAATATGATATAATAATGATTTGATTGCTGAAAGACTTTTCAAAATTTTTATTATTTATAATTATAATATAAATCAAAAATTTCAACGTCATCATTCATTCATCATGATGATGCTCATCAAAAAAATAAATATTTGTTATTATTATTATTGTTATTATTATTATTATTATTATTATTATTATTGCGGACTGTGGATATGTTATCCTTATTATTATTATCAGTGTCATTGTTGTTGTTATTGTTATTATTATTATGGTATATTTATTATTATTATTATGTTATAATTATTATTATGTTATAGTTATTATTATTATGTTATAATTATTATTATGTTATATTTATTATTATTATGTTATAATTATTTATTAAATAGCTATTAAATTTATTAATTAACATATCCCACTCTCCATACATCATCTCCTGGTCTTTGTCCATCATCTCTTGCTCTGTATCCACCACATACACTCTACATTCACTATATGTTGCTCTCCATTCACCAGGTCCTCATCTCCATCTATCTCCACCTGCTCTCCACTCGCTATCTCATACTCTCCATCCATCATCTCCTGTTCTCCATCCACAATCCACTGCTATTCATCTATCATCTCCTACTGTCCATCCACTAGAGTTGGCTCGGTTTAAACTAGCCAACTTTCTGAGGTTATATTGGTTTTTATGTTTTTTTTTATTCATCAAATGTTTCCATTCTTCCAAAGCTAAACTGGTAGGTTATCTGCTTCACAGCATTCATTCATACCTCGGTCTCATTTTCTTGATTATTCTAAAAATCTAAAATTATAAATCCAATTTTTCAGCTCAGTTTCAGGTATTCACTATGACAGAGATTATTGAAGGATTTTTATTGAAAAATTATGCGCCACATGTATATATAAATAATGTAACTTCACATTTGGGATGGTACACTCTAAACTGTGAAATCGACTTGGCGCTAAAAAAAACAATACATAGTTATTTATTTTCTCTCCAGTGCGTAATACTAAAAAAGAATACCAATGATCTTGTCTCCGGCTACAGTAATGCCATTTCGTTGTTGAAGTTTTAGTTATCTGGTTTTATTATACAATCAGTCATTTATTTAGATACCAATACCATGTTGTACATACCACGCAGCTGTCTTGTTTGGAGGTAAACGTTGAATATTGTTTTTAACAGCCTGATTACATATCGACAACCATTCCTTTAACTATTCAGTAGATCATCATGTCTTTTTGTAGACTGCATGGACTACACTCAAACAATTTACACCATAAAAACCGTTATAAATTTTATTTCATTTTTTTCATTAAAAACCATGATCTTTTTCAACCCTGTCTACCATCTCCTGCTTTCCATCCACAATCATCTGCCCTTCATCTGTCATCTCCTACTAGCCACCCACCATCTCCTGCTCCCCATCCATAGTCCCATGCTCTTCATCTACCATCCCCGCTCTTGATCATCAGATCTTGCTTTCCGTCCACCTTCCCCTTCTCTGCATCTACGACATCCTGCTCTCCATCCACCATCTCTTGCCATACATACTCAATTCATCATTTCCTGCCCTTCCTCCATTATATCCCTTTGTTCATTTCATTACTTGATGTTTCTGCAACTAACACGGTATCAGATTTTATTTTCCAGCATTTTATTGAAAATCGCTTCAGTAACACATCTTTCTCATTTGGCTTGATTTCACCTACTCTTTTCCCCTTAGTTAAAAGCATCACTCTTGACCCCTCACTTTAGGTTGGCAAGTTCGAAAACTGTATGTAATTATAAACTACAATTGATAATAATCATCATGTGTTGGTAATATCAAATTATGAAACAATAATGATAAATGAATAATTTAATATTATGTAGTAATAGGGAAACGACCAACAACATTTATTAGGTTTTTTTATGGAAAATGGAAAACAGAGCAAAGGAATATATGTTTTTACAGAAAACAACAAAACGTTGGAAGATTTATCGTTGAATCGATATTTGAATTGAATATTGAATTTGATATTGCTTTATCAACAGTGGCATTTAGACATCTGGCATTATCGCAACAACTGCAGTTTGAATCATGCGGCTTTATTGTCGTGCTCAGTTATGATTTCATAGCTGGGAAAAAGTCTCCCTCCCTGTACCAGTCCATATATACCATGTCTATGGTACAGTCAGTCAAATATCCATATATTGTCAAAGTCGTTATTTTTTTTAGTGGGGTCCTGTTTCCGCTGCAGATCGGCCAGCTGAACTCTTCCAGAGTGCAACAAATGATGCACAAGTTTTTATTTTGGGAATTTTCTCTGATGCAGTTCTTAGTTGGATGCAGTGGTGATTGTTAAGTTATTATTTTATACTAGACACAGACCAAGGGGATTCTTGGACCAAGTTCTGAAATCTCACAACCGGATGAGTCAAATACATATCAAGCTGAGAAAAGAAAACGAGCGTCAAATCCAAAGGTAGGCGTTTTAGTATTGATAATCTTACTCATAGATAAATTATGTAGGTTTGATTCAGCCTACTTTTGGTGAGTTTTGCATGAAAAATTTTTTTTTTGGAGTTGTGCTCTTGGTAGTTCCATCTACAGCATGAGTATGAATGCTGACTTTTACGCAATTCTTCTCTTGATGAGCATTAATTTATATAAGGCTATAAAGCAGAGCTGCAAAAGTTTGGCTTGTTTGAATAGAAGTAGCGGAGAGCATCCTAGTAATTATAGTCATTGTGCACAGACTTTCAAGAGCAAGGAAAAATAGGTTTGCAATTATTTTCTGATTTTTTGGATGGTTTTTTAGTTTAGTCAGCCAGTGAATTTATTATTGATAGGCCGGCCATTGAAAGTATTCGCGACCTGTTTGTTGAACGAAGTACAAAAATAGTAGGCGTTCGTAATTCAATATGAGCGTATGCATCGAACCATCAGTTTAGAACATCATAATTATTCAATGAGCTGTTATAGTTTACCAAACAAATAATAAAGAAGATAACTCCCAGTTCTCAAAACAATCAAAAACAAAAATATAATAAAATTTGAACTACTACAAACCGGAATAGTTTTTAAAGCTGACCTGTAATTTAGTAAAGTTTGAACAGTTGCAATTATTTAGAACTTATTTTTTAAAGATTTAAAACCGGTTTATAAAAATGAAAGAATTAAACTTGCTCGTTATTATGTATTTAATGTTTGGTTTCATTTGCTCCCGACGAACAATATGAATAAATTCTCGTTGATTATTTTCTTTATTCAGTGAGCTACTTTTTGTTGACACATGAGTTCCGAACAAAACGATTTATTGGTTAAATTTATTGCCGGTCTGATTATTTTTATTGCAATCTATTCGGCAAAGAGAGGTTGCTAATACTCTTATTATGTACACACTGGTGTTCTTGGGATAAATCAGATGCGAATACCTAAAAAGATAGAGCAACATTGCTCTTGCAAAACAAAAAGACTTTTCAATCAAATTATTATTATTTACTATGTATTTGTGCTGAAAAACATGCCAGATTTCCATAAGAGGACGGGCTTTTCAAGATGCACTTTGTGTGTAGAGTTGTTTTCTCATCAAGCATTGTAAAACTATTGAGAAAACTCACTTGCGGCAACAAAACAGCTATAGGTATCATGTGGAGGTCTATTACAACGCGTTCGTCCGAAGGGACTATCTGCATTATGGTATTATATAGTATATTACAGCAAGTAGTTTGCACTATTTTTGTTATTTTTTTCAGTTCCAAACTACTTTTTAAAAATCTTAATTATTATTCTTTAGTGCTTTTGAAATTTTTTTTTGGAAAGATAGCCGGTATTTCAGATTTAATTATTATCATTGTTGTAAAAAAACAAAGCCGGAAATACAATTTCGGCAATGTTTTTTTCACCTAGTACTATTATAAAAGTATACTAATATTATTGTTTGATTAATTTTTCACATGAAATTATTATTTTGTTAAAAAAAATTTCATCATTTCTTTTGATTTTGATGACAAACACTATCACGTAAATGCCAGTGTATACATAATAGCGAGCTTACCGAATATAAAACAAATAGCTGACTTGAGAAAAATAGCTCCAAAAAAATTAAAATTTGTTGCAATATCATTTTTTTGCAATCAAAAGAGTCTCTGCACAAAACTAATATTTATAACGCCCTATTTCTATACCAACAAGCCAATTTTTGAAAACTCGCTTTATAATTCTATATAACTTGGCGCGTCTTCGGGAAAAAAAGGCGTCTCGGCAAGTGTGAACTGTGTCTATAGGAATCGTCTTACTAGTGAGAGGGCAACTCCAGATAATTTTCTGAACACATTTCAACCTCAGAAAGTTTAAATTAAATCATATCCTATTCAAATTAGGCATCATACGCCCTTTAACAAGAGCAATTATTTTCAAATATGATTCACGCATTGTGTGATTGAAACAAATTATCAATATAAATTGTAGACAAATAATGATTTTCAAATGGACAGGAAAAAAATTGGAAGTATTTTATGGTTATTTTTATTATTTGGGTTGAGAGTTTTTAGCACGCTCTCTTTGACATTAAAGAGCTTAGTACGGGCTTTTCAATACACACTTAGTGTGTAAAGTTGTTTCCTTATCAAGCACTGTTAAACTATTGAGAAAACTCACTTGCGGCAACAAAAGTGCAATAGCTATGTAGGGGTCTATGGCAATGCGTTCAACAGAAGGGACTATCTGCATTAGTATATTATATAGTATATTCCAGCAAGTAGTTTGCACCATTTTTGGTACTTTTTCAGTTTGAATTCTTAATTATTATTATTTAGTGTTTTTTAAAATTTATTTCAATAGATGGTATTTCAGATTTAATTATTATTGTTGTAAAAGAAAACGTCGAAACAACAATTTCTGCGATGTTTTTTGTTTTCAACTAGTATTATTATAAAATTATACTAAAGTTATTGTTTGATGAATTTTTCACTTTAAAATGGTTATTTTGATTAAAAAAAATTTCAATAATTTTCTTGATTTTGAGCACAAACAGTATCACGTGAACACAGGTGTATACATAATAGCGAGCTTAACAATGATAAAGCAAATTGCTGACTCGAGAAAAACAGCTCCAAAAAAATTAAACTTTGAGCAATATCATTTTTTTTTTGCAATCAAAAGTCTCTGCACAATGCCAATACTTAGGAGGCCCTACTTCTATGCAAACAAGCCAAAATTTAGAAAACTCGCTTATAACTCTGTATAACTTGTTGCGTCTTCGGGAAAAAATTGCATCTTGGCGAGTGCTGACTATGTCTATAGGAATTGCCTTACTGGTGAGAGGGCAACTCCAGATAATTTTTCTCAACACATTTCAACCTCAAAAAGCTTAAATTAAATCAAATCCTCTTCAACTTAAGCGTCCTAGGCCCTTTAAAGAAATGGCAACTCCAACTAGTGGATTGCCTGTCGGTTGCTGACATGCCACCTCTAAAAGGCTTCGGACAGGCTTGCAAGATGCACTTTGTGTGAAGTTATTTTCTTATCAAGCATTGTGAAACTATTGGGAAAACTCAATTGCAGCAACACAAGTGCAATGAGTTTGTAGAAGTTTATGGAAGTTTATGACAACGTTGTAGAAGGGGCAATCTCCTAGCGGCAGTTCCTTTATGATATTATATAGTATTCTCCAACAAATAGTTTTAACCCTTCTTATTAAGTTTTTAGTTTAGAATTAACTTTTACAAATTTCAAGTATTACTATTGAGTGCATTTTAATTGTTTTCTTAGAAAGATAGCCAGTATTTCAGATTTAATTACTATTGTTGTTGTGGGAAAACAATGCCCGAAAAATAATTATGGAAATGTCTTTGTTGTCTAATTTTATTACGAAATTGTACTAATGTTACTTTTATCAAAATTTTATTAAAATTATCATTTTTAAAAAATATTTCATTAGTTTTTTTCGATTTTGATCACAAACACTGCTTCATGAAGGCCAGTGTATACATAATAGCGAGTTTTCCCAAGAAGAAAAAAATGCCGACTTGAAAAAAACAGCTCTAAAAGGGTTGCAATCACAAAAGTCTCTGCACAATGCCAATATTTAGGAGGCCCCTTCTTCTATACAAACCAGCCAAAATTTTGTAAATTTTTCCACAAAAATCTTATAGGTTGTCGAGTTTTTATAAAACAAAAATTGCGTGTCGGTGAGTTCCGACTGCATCTTTAGGAATTACTTTACTGGGGAGGGGGCAACTCCAGATAACTTTGTTGAGCACATTTTGACCCAAGAAGTTTAAGTTAATTCAAACCTCCTCCATATTAGGTGTCCAGGCTCTTAAATTGTAACAATTTAAATTATGTTGATTGTAGCTTTTTAGGCATTAAATATTTTAATTATCCAGCTTTTATTTTATACTAGATCCAGACCAAAGGGATTGTTGTGGAACAAGCTCTGAAATCCCGCAACCTGATGAGTCAACCACATATCAAGCTGAAAAAAAAAACGGGCCTCAAATTCAAAGGTAGGTGTTTTAGTATTGATAATCTTGCTCATAGGCTGAATTAAACCTACATGATTTATCTATTTCTGATGATAACTACATAAAAAAAATTTTTTGGAGTTGTGCTCTTTTTAGTGCCATCTACAGCATGACTATGATTCTGACTTTTATGCAATTTTTTTCTTGATAAGCAGCAATTTATATAAGGCTATGAAGCAGAGCTGCAAAAATTTGGCTTGTTTGGATAGAAGGAGCGGAGAGCATCCTAGTAGTAGTCATTGTACACAGACTTTCAAGAGCATGGAAAATTAGGTTTGCAATTATTTTCTGTTTTTTTGGATGGCTTTTTCGTTTAGTCAGCCAGTGAATTTTGCTATTGATAGGTTGGCCATTGAAAGTGCCGGCGACATGTTTGTTGAACAAAGTACAAAAAATAACAGGCGTTCGTAATTCAATATGAGCGTATGCAACAAACCATTAGTTAAAACATCATAATTATTCAATGAACTGTTATAGTTTATCGAGCAAATCATAAAGAAGATAACTCTCAGTGTTCAAAATAATCAAAAATATAATAAAATTTGAACTACTATTAACTGTAATCGTTTGTAAAGCTGCCATTCAACTTAGTAAAATTTGAACGGTTGCAATTATTTTGAATTATTTTTCAAAGATATAAAACCGGTCTATGAAAATAAAAGAAATAACTTCCCTCGTTATAATTTATTTAGCGTTCAGTTTCATTTGCGACCGACGAACAATATAAATAAATTCTCGTTGATTATTTTCTTTATTCATTGAGTTACTTTTTGTTGACCCACGAGTTCCGAACAAAATAATTTATTGATTAAATTTATTGCCGGTCTGGTTATTTTTATTGCAATTTGTTTGGCGAAGAGAGATTGCGAATACTCTTGTTATGTACACACTGGCGTTCTTGGGATAAATCAGATGGCCAATTACCTCAAAACTAGAGAACTTTTGCACTTGCAAAACAAAGATTTCTCATTCAAATGATATCAAAAAACTAAAATTATCATGTATTTTTTGCTGTAAAAACTGCCAGATTTTTATTGTACGGGACATTGCTGTCGTAACAACAGCAATTATTTTCAAATCTGATTATTTGTTTGAAACAAATTAGACAATATAAATTGTAGACAAATAGTGATTTTCAGATGTACAGGTTAAAAGATGAGAAATATTTTATGATTAATTATATTTTTGGAGTTGAGCCTTTTTTTAGCACACTCTCTTTGACATTAAAGGGCTGATGACGGGCTTTTCAAGACACACTTTGTGTGTGGAGTTGTTTTCTCATGAAACATTGTAAACTAATGAAAAAACTTCCTTGCGGCAACAAAAGTGAAGTAGCTATGTATAGGTCTATGGAGGTCTATGACAACGCATACGGTAGAAGGGACTAGCTGCATTAGTATATTATATAGTAAATTCCAGCAAGTAGTTTGTACCATTTTTGGTACTTTTTAAGTTTAGAACTACTTTTTAAAATTCTGAATTATTATTGTTTAGTGCTTTTTAATTTTTTTTTTTTTGAAGAATAACCGGTATTTCAGGTTTAATCGTTATTGTTATAGTAAAAAAAAACAACGCCGGAAATACAATTTCTGTAATTTTTTTTCACCTAGTATTATTATAAAATTAAACAAAGGTTATTGTTTGGTTATTTTTTCACATGAAAATTGTTGTTTGGATAAAAAATGTTCATTAGTTTTGTTGATTTTGATCACAAACATTATCATCTGAACGCCGGTGTATACATTAAAGCGAACTTACCAAAGATAAAACAAATTGCTGACTTGAGAAAAACAACTCAAAAAAAATTAAACTTCGTTGCAATATCACTTTTTTGCAACCAAAAGAGTCTCTGCACAATGCCAATACTTAGGAAGCCTTACTTGGGAAAAACATAGCGTCTTGGCGAGTGCTGACTGTGTCTATAGGAATTGCCTTACTGGTGAGAGCACAACTCCAGGTAATTTTTCTGAACACATGCCAACCTCAAAAAGTTTAAATTAAATCAAATCCTCTTCAACTTAGGCGTCCTAGGCCGTTTAAAGAAATGGCAACTCCGACTAGTGGATTGCCTGTCAATTACTTACCTGCCACCTTTAAAAGGCTTCGGACAGGCTTTGCAACATGCACTTTGTGTGAAGTTATTTTCTTATCAAGCATTGGAAAAACTCAATTGCAGCAACACAAGTGCAATGAGTTTGTAGAAGTTTATGGAAGTTTATGACAACGTTGTAGAAGGGGCAATCTCCTAGCGGTAGTTCCTTTATGCTATTATATAGTACTCTCCAACAAATAGTTTTAACCCTTCTTATTAAGTTTTTAGTTTAAAATTAACTTTCACAAATTTCAAGTATTACTATTGAGTGCATTTTAATTGTTTTCTTAGAAAGATAGCCAGTATATCAGATTTATTTATTATTTTTGTCGTGAAAAAACAATGCCAGAAAATAATTACGGAAATGTCTTTTTTTGTCTGATATTATTACGAAATTGTGCTAATGCTAATTTTTCACATGAAAATTATCATTTTGTTAAAAATATTTCATCAATTTTTTTGATTTTTTTCACAAACACTGTCACATGAAATCCAGTGTATGCATAATAGCTCGCATTCTTAAGATGAAAAAATTGCTGACTCAAGAAAAACAGCTCCATCGATTTAAAATTGTTGCAATCTCATTTTAGCAATCACAAAAGTCTCTACACAATGCTGATATTTAAGAGACCCCTTCTTCTATACAAACCAGCCAAAATTTTGTAAAATTTTTCAATGAAAATTATGTAACTTGTTGAATATTTATAAAACATAAATTGCGTGTTGGTGAGTGCTGACTGCATCTTACTGGAATCACCTTACTGGTGAGGGGGCAACTCCAGATAACTTTGTTGAGCACATTTCGACCCAAGAAGTTTAAGTTAATTCAAATCTCCTCCATATTACGTTTCCAGGCTCTTAAATTGTAACAATTTAAATTATGTTGATTGTATCTTTTTAGGCATTCAATGGTTTAATTATCCAGCTTTCATTCTATACTAGATACAGACCAAAGGGATTCTGTGGACCAAGCGTTGAAAGAGTGCAACCAGATGAGCCAGCCAACTTCATATCAAACTAAAAAGCAGCAAACTAATCCAATACTTAAAGGT
Source organism: Cryptosula pallasiana (assembly GCA_945261195.1). NCBI lineage: Eukaryota > Metazoa > Bryozoa > Gymnolaemata > Cheilostomatida > Cryptosulidae > Cryptosula > Cryptosula pallasiana. Next base: position 7,198,625 of record OX183138.1, on the reverse strand, counting down.
AACAGATGGCAGAGAGGTGGTGTCCCGATGGAGATGGTAGAAAGAGATGGAGGGACAGATAAAGTAAAAAGATCGAGAGTAAGTCAAAAGAACGAGTTGTGAGACATTTTTCCAACACTAATGTGCAGGTGGTGGAGTTTTGAATTTATATCAACCATAGTTACACAGTTACTCTATTTGTGTGATATATTAATGCGCGTTTTTGTGGCAGCTCTGTAGAAAGTTCTTATCGACACAGTCATGTAGCCACCTGTCCCTTGACTTGCAATGAGCATACCACTGTCTCTATGTGATGGGACAAACTGTTGTATTTGTCAGGTACTGCTTTGTTCTATTGTACTTTTAGGAGACGAGCATGAAGAACTGCCGGCGCCTCAACTTTCAAGTTACATTTTCTTCATCTGGATTGATAGCAGATCAACCACTGCCAAGGATAAAAGGTGAGGGTTTTACTTGGACAGTGAGAGTGTTTTTGCTATTGCTGTCACGAAAAATTGTAAACAGCCATTTTTTCCCACAAAAACACCGTGTAAAACTTGATGGCCAACTTTTTCAGTTAACGTTACAGTCAATAGCTCTAGGCATATGTAGTTCAATATTTTTATACTTATCTTGTGATGTTTGTTTGTACTTCAAAATACCGATGAAGAATTGTTTACTGATGCTTTTAAACTGCTGATAACTTGGGCGTTTTGCATAATAGATACAATTTTATTCAGACTTTGCATGCTTTTTGTTGCAGTATGTGTAGCGTCAAACTAAATGTAAAGCGAATGAGAATGCATTCAATTGTGGCATCGCTTACACTAGTAATCTTTGACAGTTGAGAAAGCCACCACAAAATGATGTTATGACGGTCACCATTGCAATAGCATAGAGGACGCAGTGGACTACTGAAAGTAATGTGCTGATGAACAGCAGCGAATGAGTAGCACTTCATGGTTGACAAGGATAGTAAAGAAAGAGAGATGGAAGAAGGTAGAGATGAGAAAGGTCTAGAAAAGAAAAAGAAGAGCACGGAAGGATGGTAGACAGACAAAGGCAGTAGAGACAAAGATGGTAGACAGATGCTGATTTAGACAGTAACAAAGATGGATGAGACAACAAAAAAGATGGATGAGACAACAACAAATATGGAAAAGACTCATCATATCAGCCACCCATTTAACCTACCGATAGATCACCCTGCAGGTAACTCAGCTCACCCAGCATACCATGACTTTGGTGAAAGAAGACTGAAACTGTTGCCGGTTTATTAGCTTGTGTTGTGTGGTATAGGCCTAGTGTCAAATTTGTTAGTAAAATGGTTGAAGAGTTGTCTCCCAATGAAACGCCGGCAACTAATGGAAAAGCCGCCTGCTGCAACTGGGGAACGCCACCATAAATAACGGATAACGACGTCATGTTGCACCTGCCTCTTGGGAGATGACATGGAGGTGGTGCTTTTTAAACAATAACTTTTGCACAAATTGTTGTTTTATTTAGCTAACCAAGTGTTTGTAATGTTTCTGAAATGCAGTATCCAAAGTTCAAACAATTCTGTGATTTCTTTGCTGTGTACTTAAAATGTTTTTACGGTGCTTGTAAGCCATGAGCTCCACCTATATTATTGCAACTCAAAATATTTCCAGTTTTGTGCAGACGAAATCCATTTTGGAAGTAGTTATGGAGTTGTCTGCCCATTGTACTTGAATGAAAGGAGAGCAGATAACTTCAACAATAACTGGAACAGATAGATAGCTTTTGGAGTTGATAACTCTTGGACCATTTGACCTCACCAGATTTATTACAAAGAAAGATGTCCACCGGATCGGAATGCATTGTTGGCAAAAGAACCGCAAAACAGAGTTGACAATTAGAAAAAACACATCTAGTGTCTGTTAAAGCAAGAAAAAAACTTGATCAATAATTAGGTGTATATTATAACATACATGTAATTGATTTTACAATGTTGTGGTAATGAGTAACGGAAAATTTCAGTGAAATGAATAGAAAAAAAAAACATGGCAACAGCTTGGTGAAAAATATCGCTATGTAAATCAGCTCACCCATAACACCGTGGCTTTGGCTGAAAAAATAATGAAACTGTTGCTGGTTTATTAGCCTGTATTGTGTAGGCCTGCTATGTACAAAAATACACACAAATGACATTGTTGCCAAAACACTCACGAAGAAAAATTATAATAAACAAAACACTTCTCTCAACAATGATGGTTGCAACTTGAAAAGCAGCACGATGAGGGTGTGATAAGAAGTGGATTAGAAACAGAAAAGAAAAACAAATGTGAAAAAAACCACTAGTTGCCACTTTTGAAAAAAAAGTTTTTCATGGTCTATTACCAAAAAAATGATTACATGAACACCTAATGGAGAAATAGCCATGACAAAAAGAATTAAAATGCTAAGTATTTGAATAGAGGCTATCTTTGACCGAAACTAAGAGAGAGCACAACTCCAAATGTGAGCCCTCAAAAGTAAATCGGGCCTAACTGACCTTACTCCTACTGAGTTTGTATTTTAGTCAATTATTGGATCACAGAGAATACGGAATACAAGAGTTCCTCCCTGGGTCTAATAATATACCAGAAGAATATCAAGGAAGATATTGTTCAAGAAAAGCGATTTGTAACCATTGATATCGTAAGCTATAGTAGTTTGTATTACAGAAAATTTACTATAAAACAGTTTTATGAATGTAAAAACTAGATATGGTATTTTCTATTACAATTATTTACTTGTAAATTTTATTCATCTAGAGAGGTAATTTGGTGATTTTTTGACAGTTTTTAAAAAAGTTAAAAGTACAAAAAAATTAAAAAAATATCGAAAAACTATATATTTCAATGATTATTTTTTACTTGTAAATTTTATTCATCTAGAGAGGCAATTTGGTGATTTTTTGACAGTTTTTTAAAAAAGTTAAAAGTACAAAAAAATTAAAAAATATCGAAAACTATATATTTCAATGATTATTTTGTAAAAATTTCAAAAAAAATGTAATAAAGCTCTGTTTTGAAACATAAAAAATTTAAAAGGATTGTGTAGGATAAAATTCTCACTCAAAAAATTATTGAAAAATTGAATGAAATAAAAGAATATTTTCCCAAATACCAAAGTTTTGTAAATATAAAGTGAAAATCTCTATATATATATATATATATTGTTTTTAAAATAATATCGAAAACTATATATTTCAATGATTATTTTTTGAAAAATAAAAAAATTTAAAAGGAAGGTGTAGGATAAAATCCTCACTCAAAAAATTATTGAAAATTGAATGGAATAAAAGAATATAAAGTGAAAATCTCTATATATATTTATTGTTTTAAAAAAATATCGAAAACTATATATTATAATGATTATTTTTTTTAAAAAGTTGAAAAACAAAAAAACTTTGTAATAAAACCCTGTTTTAAAACATAAAAAATTAAAAAGGATGCTGTAGGATAAAACCTTCGCTCAAAAAATTAATGAAAATTGAATGGAATTAAAGAATATTTTACCAAATACTGCATTTTTCTTGTAAATATATTGAAAATTGAATGGAATAAAAGAATATTTTACCAAAATACCGCATTTTTCTTGTAAATATATAGTAAACATTTCTAAAATATTGTTGGTGAAATTTACTGGAAAATGGTTTCAAGTGTGTCAAAGACTAAATATGATGTTTTCATTGAAATGTTTATTTTCAAAAGATCCATATAATAACATTGAATCAATTAGTTAAATTTAACAGTCAAATTCTTTTTTTATCAAGTAGGCTTAATGTTTCTATTGTGATTAATTCTCAAATATTGTAAACTTGAACTATCTAGAGGAGTAATTTGTCGATTTTGATGTGTTTTTTTCTTTTAAAAAATTATCATGTAATACCACATACTTCAGTTCTAATTCGTTTTGAACAATTTCATGGGAGACAAAGAATAAAAAAAGTTACATTGATTTAGTTTTTAGAATTAAAGTTGCTATCAAAAATGGTTTGTTCTTGAATGAGTAAATCCATAACCTCCTCATCATCATGACAGAAGTTTCTGATGATTGCATTTTGAAAAACACTTTTTTTCTTTTAAAAAATTATTACGTAATACCACATACTTCAGTTCTAATTCGTTTTTAGAATTGAAGCCGCCATCGAAAATGGTTTGTTCTTGAATGGGTAAATCCATAGCCTCCTCCTCATCATGACAAAAGCTTTCTGATGATTGCATTTTGAAAAAACAAATTACATTGTTTTAGTTTTCCGAATTGAAATTGCCATCGAAAATGGTTTGTTCTTAAACGGGAAAATCCATAGCCTTCTCATCATCATGTCTAAGTTTTCTACCCCAATATCTCCAACCTCTCAGAGATAGGAATTGTTCTGTTTAAAAAAATAATGGAAATTGTATATATAAATGATTGTTTTTGAAAAAAATGGTAAATTTTTGAAAAAAATTCAAAAGGAAAATGCAGGATAAAACCCTCACTCAAGAAACTAATTTTGTATGATAGGTTGCTTACCTAATAATAAGAAAATAATGAATAACTTATATTTAAGCAATTATTGAAAAAATTAATGAAAATTGAATAGAATAAAGGAAATATTTTACCAAATAGCCTGTTTTTTTTGTAAAGATATACAAACAGATAAAGCTTAACCATTTAAAGGATGATTTCTTTTTTGCAAAAAAAATAATGAAGATTTAATGAAATGAAAAAATATTTTACCAAATACCTTGTTTTTTTGTAAATTTGTACAATTAGATGAAATTTAACCATTTATAGGATGATTTGTTTTTGTAAAAAATTAATGAAAATTGAATAAAATGAAAAAATATTTCACCAAAATACCTCTTTTTTGTAGATGTAACCAAATAGATGAATATCTAACTTTATCCATTTTTTCCATTTGGGATCATGTTTTGAAGGTTTTCAAGATAGTTTTAGTAAAAGCTTATGCATTGATTGTCATTACAAGTTGTAGTGTTTGGTATTACTTAATATTTACTGACTCTAGTTATATTATATGAAATTTTCCCTACTTATTACACAATAAATGTATATATTCACATATTGTTTCATTTTTAATCACTGTATTTATTCAATGTAGATATATCTCCTCTCTCCTCTCTCTCCTCTTTTCCTCTCTCCTCTCTCTCAAGATACCATATGAGTTCGAATTATGTATAGAATTATCAAAACTTAAATGCCATACATTCAAAATCTAGCTACCATATGAGTTCAAATTAAGTAAAAAAATAATCAAAACTCAAATGCCACTTAAATGCCACTCAAATACCCCTCAAGTAAAATACAATATAAACTCGGCGAATTCATCCAACGCCGTAACCCATTGTCTCAACTCCAAGGTCAAATCCACAAAAAAACACTTGGTAGGGAGATCTGCTCATATATTACTACTGTCGGTCAGTGCTTTAATTACTTATATGTTTGTAGGGAAACACGGCTGTAGTTTATGAAGAAGTGGTTAACAAGTGAGTATATGTCAAGTAATACTCTGTTGGCTGGACAGGCACAATAATTTATTGTGTGGAGTTTATTAAACATCTGTATGATTGTATAACAATGTATATAGGGTGCTTTCGGCGGCGTCGCATTTGATTTATTCCTATTATGTCACATTTAAATTAAAATATAAATCTAATAAAAATAGATATAAATAAAAATGCATGAATAAACGCTACATAAATAATTGCTTGGTCATGAAGCGACCTTATTATTTACCTGAAGAATACAGCACATGATAAGCTGCACAATAAAAAATAATGTCATGTCGCTTATGGCCGAACGCCACACATATCAATTTACAGAGAAAATAAAATAATAAACCATGCTTGATGATTTCAACAACAAAAAAAGAAAAGCGCCGGAGTGAGATACAGCAGTTTGAAGGTGCAAATTCATATGACTGAAGCACTGTGTACCTGCTGCGAATGTGCCTGCGCTAAAACATTTTTCGTTGATTCTCAGCCGAACGGTGTCAAATACAATGAAAATCATTTCTGTATGCGACAAATCGTCGCATTCGTTTAGGCTATTAAAATAACAGAAAATATTCACTCTAGAATAAATTTGGCACACCTCGCCGAACGCCCTCGCATTTATTAAATAATCCGACGCGCACGCCGAACGACCTCGCATTTGTGTTATAAATGCGACAGCACGCCGAATGCCGTCGCTTTAACAATTCATTTATTACCAAATGCGACGCCGCCGAAAGCACCCATACTCTCTGAAAATTAAATAATTAAAATGTAAAAAGTGATAGAGAAAGATTTGGTAATCTCTCTAAATGAATCGAACCTTAACAGGTTTTTATAGCGAACTTATTTATTTTTTACAAAAAAAAATTTAGATTCAAAATTTGGCCATTTCTTCAAATTAAAAAGCCAGGAAAATTTTTTTATTCAAGTAGAAATGCCATAAAAGATTGCGTGTAAATGGTTTTCATTTTAGAAAAACTTCAGGTTGCTAATAGATTTCTTTTGGCAAACAGTTTCTCTTTTTAATAAAACTGCTGGCCCATAACAAAATAAAAGTAAATTAGGTAACTCATTAAACAACATGAATTGATCATTTATTTATGGTTTGTATACTTGCGTGTCTATGCTTTTTATGTCTTTCATGGCTGTCCTGTAAGGTGTAATAGTACTTATATTTTCATACAAGCTGTGAAGAAACCCAAACAGCTGCAAACTTTTACAACGGTAAACACTTAATCACTAAAACCATTCAGTTGACATGTGTTTTTCACTTACAGCATTCAGTTTGAGGGAATAAAAAGCGTAGATATTGGAATACCTACGTTTATCGTCATAGATCTTGAGTTGGATAAGTATATCCCTGGAAACATTGTCTTTACTGCCCCCAATAAACTTTACACAACTAACCCTCATGAGATGAAATCTTCTTGGGTTATTGGACTTTCCGGAAGAGGTTATGCTGAAGGAAATTCTTCAGTAGCAGTTTTTGGCGATTTGGGCAAATTAGTTCAGCTGACAGATTCAAAAGTTCTTGTTTGTGATGGAAGCAATCATGTGCTGAGGATTGTTGATCGAAACACAAACACTTCTTCATTTCTCGCAGGTGTTCCAGGTTCATCAATCATACGAAATGGAAACTTTTCATACTGTAGCTTTGCAAAACTCTTTGATATAGAATTGCTTGATGACACAACATTATTTCTCACACAGATCGACGTTCGTGTAATAACAATTGTGAACATGAGCACACTAGAAGGAAATGTAACTCATGTCAATGTGACTGGTTACCAGCCTGTGAGTTTGACTTTTGACAAACCCAATGGGATAATGTATGTTGGAACTACGGATCAAATCCTTTCAATGAATCCATATACATTTGCGATCACTGAGTTAACTGCTCCAGCCCAATCGTCTGCCATTGATGGACCTATATCTATGGCTGGATTTAATAATGTGTTAGACATACTCAAGTTGAGTGAAAATACACTGCTGGTCACCGATAGTCATCCAAAATTTAGAGTGATTGACTTAAACGGTGATGTCAGCTCAATCTGTGATGGTAAAACTCCGCGAGAAGCAAATGGTCAGTCATTTGTTGGAGGCAATGTTTCGCATTGTTTTATCAATGTTGCAACAAGATTGCTGAGATATAACACCACAACCGTCTTGGCAGGATCCTGGGGAATGCTTTTATCTCTCACTTGTGAGTGTGTATATAATTCCTGTAATAAGTTGTAAAACAAGTGCAGGTGCTTTTCATTTGAACTTGAATAGCCTCTGAGGCTAACGTTGATAATTTTGCATTCAACTATATTAGTATAACGGGAGTAGATCCCAGGAAACTAATGTGAAACTTTAGAATGTAAAGGGAAATGTGATCATATTACATTTTATTACATTGTGACTGACTATGCACTAAGATAGGAAAAGATGTGAAAACAGGGGAATGTTTGCAAGAGGTGAAAGGTTCCGCAACGTTAAGAAGTTGGTTGAGATAGTTCATTATAGGAGATGTTAAAAAGTTTTTGTTACAAATGTTAGTACTAGAAGTGAAATGTGAAAAAAAGTAAAACTGTTTCTTTTTTACTTGAGTTTCATCTGAAAATGTGTGTGAGTTGATTTTGTCATAACTCTTTTGGACAGCGCCTCCGACAGTTGTTTGTGTTGTTGAAATAAATGCAATTTGAGATTGTTGTATTATTTTTTGTTCCATTTATTATTGAACAATATTGTTACAGAGGTTTGCAATTCAATTTAGATTCCAGCTGGTGTTTTTCTTTGAATATCGGTTTGAGTATAAGAGAAGTGTGGTGATGCCAAGCTTTGTTTTTATAAAAGTTCTTGATAGTAAATTTTTATATTGTTTGACAAGGCGTTTGATTCCACCTCAAACATTTATGGTGGATGAGTATGGCTTTTATAGAGTGTAAGTTACGATAATTATTTGACAATGACTAAAAACTTGAATTACCAAATAAAAAACATATCTTTAATTTACAATTATGACTAATTGTAAATATTCTATGTATCTGAAAATGACTTTTTTACGATTCCATGGGGAGTTCGATTAGCGACATAATATAGACTTCATTCTTTGTATCCATTCTGTTTTAGGAACAAAAATGCGTCTGGTAAGTAGCGTTAGTTTTTACCATTGTACACCGGCGTAACTTTACTGATGAGACAGATGTTCTTAGATAAAAGTTAAAGTTCTTTGGGTTTAGATAACTTTCTCAAGCTTTCATCATTGTATTGTAGTATTAGGTAGGTAGCACTTTTGAGACCTTCCATACTGTTTATTTTTCTGCGTCTCATTAATGTCATAGGAAGTAGATAGTACGCAGCAGTTTTCTGTTTTTTACTACCGTAGTAATAATAATGTAGGAAAATTATCTCACTGCGGTTGTGGTTTGAATTTAGCTAACATTTATTGCCAATTTTTTTATGAATGCATGCTCTGAAAGTAACTCTAAAGAGTGTTCAATGGGAAAATGCCTAACAGCAACATTGTGGTAATGTATACGAATCAAATAAACCAAGTTACTAATTCCTGAAAAATAAAAGCAAGCAATAGGGACAGTAACTGTTAAACAATCCCTTCAAATCATATCACTTTGCCAACTTACAGCTCCTTGGCCAATAGTGATGTCAAATGAGACAAAATTAGCGAGACGGGACGAGACCGAGACAACAAAAATTTCCGAGACGAGACCGAGACGAGACTGAGACGCGAAAAACAGTTTTTGGATGTTTCCACAAGCGGTCTTTTTTTCAAATTATGAAAAGAATACGTCTTGTAATACTGTAAAAAACAAACATTGCAATGATAATGAAAAACCCATAGGTAATAGTTATGTGAAATGGTTGGAGAACCTCTCTATTCACACTATCATCCTATACTCAACCTCTACTCTATTTGGATGTTGCTGTGTTTTTGTCTTATATTATGGTGAACAGAATACAAGAGCCTTGCGCTAGAGGAAGAAGTTAAAAAAATGAGTTCTGAGATGCCTGGAAATGCGTTCTAAAGTCAAGGATGTAAATGTAAATTGATGATGAATATATTAAAGAAATATAAAACATTAATTATTGAGTTAGCAAAGCAAACCACCTGCACCAAACCACGTAATATAACATTTGGATGTTTTGAATGCCACAGTAGTACATACCTGTGACGCTAGGTTGTGAAAAAAGGGAGATACATTAGGCCCGTTGGTTCCTGTGGTTGCAGCTGGGTTTGAGGGAATAGATGGAGTGGTTGGTTGTGTAGATGCAAAGTGAGATAACAAGTCATTTATTAGCTCAGAAAGCCAATTGCTGTGATGAACACAGCATAAATATGGGATGGGGTATAAAAAATTACTATGTCAAACCAAATATAAGGGCAGTATTATGAAAACAGTGTAAACTCTAAGCTGCCTCAAAGTCAAATTTTTACTCAATGTAAAAGTGAACGTAAAGTCATCAGGTTTTTAGGTCGTTATTCAAATTTCACAAGCTTTCAGGGAGTTCAGCAGTTTTCAGGAGTAGGGAAAATCTTTAACTAATAAGCAGGTAGGTCCCTGACAAATCATGTGACATGACAGGTATGCCACAGTCGTTTGTGTGTATATATATATAAATCAAAGTTAAATTAGAAGAAATTAAGTCTTATGGCTTTTGGAAAAACCAGACATCTTTTAAGAGAGAGGTTATTAATGAATTAATTTATTAATTATTATCAATATGATAATACTTATAGTTAAAAAATAACAATAATTCATAATAATAATTATTAAACAATCAATAATGATTTAGATTTATTAATAATATATAAATAATAAATATAAGAAGATTAATAACACAAGAAGTAGTTACTAAGTTGATGTTATTTTTATTACTATTAGAAGAATGTTAAAACATCAACAACTTGTTTTATCACCACTCTTACTAATCTATACAGGTTAGCTCACCTAGGTAGGTTTGAGCGCTCTATGGCAGATGCACTATCACCACTAATAGATAAATAATAATAAATATACATTAATTCTAATTATTATAATAATAATAATAAGTAATAATTATATTACTGATTTATTATTATAATAGTTATATTAATAAATAATAATAATAAACCAATAATAATAGTAATAATAATAATAATGATAATAATAATAAAAATAATAGTAATAATAATAACAATAATAATGATACACTAATACTTACATTTATTACCAGTAGCCTAGTAGTAGGTAGTAGCAGTAGGTAGCAGAAGTAGTAGTATTATTACCAGCATACAAAGTTTTCATTTATTTCTGCTACTAAGTGACTATTGATAATTTTTAATTATTTCATATTATCATATTACAATAATTATAATACCATACTAATTCAAAATAATTAATTGGGCAAAATTTTTTCAAGGTTTGTGCAAGAAGATAATAATAGTGTCCTTGCCCAAATTTAGGTTGCTGCTCACTAGTTGTTTTGATCAAATAGCATTGTGGGCTGTGTTCCAGGGAATGGCCAGTAATAGCTAGGCTTATCAATTGTTTCATAACAAAAAATACCAGCACACAGGTTAATAAGTCTCTTGTCTAGGAGGCTAGAAATGTGTTTACTTCTAGAGAACTTTACAGTAGCACATAACTCCAACTAAAAAAACTTCCAAAAAATCAAGCTAATTAATAAACATACTGTCTCGGTAGCAATAAGCAAGTGAGGATCGACGAGACGAGTCAAGGGCTCGACCATGCATGACTCGAATTTTCGAGACTTGTCCCGGATCGTTGACATCACTATTGGCCAACAAAGTACATGTAGTTACAAATTGATTTCTTATAACTTTATGCATTGTTTGTGCAGTTTTGTCCTTGTTATAGGCGTTGAATGTTGCCAAAACTATTGTCATAACATTCTCTCCTGTTGCCATCATTCTCTAAGTTTGAATCAGCTGTTATGCTGTTGTTCACCCTGTGATGTTCAATGAAGTTGTGAAGAGCGCACGCCTCTAGTGTCCGACTTTCTGCTTTCTCTGGCTGTACTGCTAGAGGCTTCTCAAACACCTGCACAAAATGGCGTATTTATAGCAAAAAATACTTGCTGATTATTGCTTAGAGAGACATGTATGCAGTGGATTAAAACATTTTATCTGCATCCTCCCCTGAATGTTGCTGGCATAATGCCAAAAGCATTTTCGACAACGCGCCGAGCCCGAGGCAATCTGTAGTTGAAAATCTTGTATTTGTACTCAGTTAGATTTTCCTATATGATAAATAAAACATGTCTTCAAAGGTGTTCAGTTAATTAGTTCAAACTTAGATGAGTGTGTGATGTTTTTTAAAATTGATCAATTACCTTGGGTATGGTTTCATGAGATGCTCGTTGTATTGGGATGGCGGACTATCCAACCTCAGCAAAAGTGTCGACAGATCGCCTAATCAGACATTTGAGTTGTAGAATAGAAACTGTATGGTCCAATTATATTAGCGTATCGTAACCTGTTAAAAAACAGTTTATAGTAAAAATATTGCTGATGTGCAAGGGATAGGGAGAAAGAGCACATCAAAACATAAAAAATAAACGAAGTGAAATGAAATCAAAATATAGAATTGTTGTTTAACCAATTAACAAACCCACAAATTGATGCTGAGACAGGACTACCTTCCAAATATAAGTTATGAGTCCGTAATGTATAATAATGTGCCTGCAAAAAATTAAGTTCAATACAGGAGCCACTGTTGGTAAAAAAGCACTACATGTATGCATTTAGAGAAGTGATTCCATGATACAGCAGTTCGTGGCTAGGACAAAATGTAATATGAAAAATACACAAAACAGAAAACAATTCGACTCACATGTATGTCACACTGAGCAAGTGTGGAGTAGAATGGACTTGCTGAAGTTAACACTTGCAGATACAATGTATTAAACTGACATAAAAAGAACTGCTGTATGTAGCAGTATACTGTGCTACTCAAAAATCTATTGTTTGTTACAAAAAGCTAGATTATTAGTTTGAACGCTATAGGATAATACATTAGTATGAGTAGGGAGAATTAATGAAAGATGCAACCATGATTGGTGCATACCAATACACTCGTTCAACGCAAAAACATCCTCTGCCACAAATAATAATGGCATCACTTCTGCATCATCACTGGTGTTTGGAAGCATTGATGGGACTGGAATTTTATATCGCAATTTTCCTCCTTCCAAGTCACGATGAAAACTTGTCTGTCTAAAAACTCCACCATCTGAAGTTTTTCCACTGCAACCACATGAACAAAAATAAGCCTATAAATGCAAAGAGATAACTCGTTACAGCATAACTTTTACAGAGGAATACAAGCTTTACCAATATTTTAAAACTTTCAAGATTAGTAAAACGAATAAACTTCATTTACTAGTTAAATAACAATTTAGTTATATTCATGATGAGAAAGTTAACAAAAGAGTTGAGTAACTCTTACTTATACTCGGCATCCGCAGGACCCATGAACACAATAGATTCAATATCATTGTAATTGTGAAACTGAGATCCCGCATGCCATGGCTTTCTCATGTCTACATGCTTGCCATCTACTGCACCTTAACAATTGGGTAGTTCCACAACTCCCAAAACTTCGAGCTGATTGAATACCATTTTTCTTGAGTGGATGGTGGCTTGAGGTAGTGATGTCAAATGAGACAAAATTAGCGAGACGGGACGAGACCGAGACAACAAAAATTTTCGAGACGAGACCGAGACGAGACTGAGACGCGAAAAACAGTTTTTGGATGTTTCCACAAGCGGTCTTTTTTTTCAAATTATGAAAAGAATATGTTTTGTGATACTGTAAAAAACAAACATTACAATGATAATGAAAAACCCATAGGTAATAGTTATGTGAAATGGTTGGAGAACCTCTCTATTCACACTATCATCCTATACTCAACCTCTACTCTATTTGGATGTTGCTGTGTTTTTGTCTTATATTATGGTGAACAGAACACAAGAGCCTTGCGCTAGAGGAAGAAGTTGAAAAAATGAGTTCTGAGATGCCTGGAAATGCGTTCTAAAGTCAAGGATGTAAATTGATGATGAATATATTATAGAAATATAAAACATTAATTATTGGGTTAGCAAAGCAAACCACCTGCACCAAACCACGTAATATAACATTTGGATGTTTTGAATGCCACAGTAGTACATACCTGTGATGCTAGGTTGTGAAAAAAGGGAGATAAATTAGACCCGTTGGTTCCAGTGGTCGCAGCTGGGTTTGAGGGAATAGATGGAGTGGTTGGTTGTGTAGATGCAAAGTGAGATAACAAGTCATTTATTAGCTCAGAAAGCCAATTGCTGTGATGAACACAGCATAAATATGGGATGGGGTATAAAAAATTGCTATGTCAAACCAAATATAAGGGCAGTATTATGAAAACAGTGTAAACTCTAAGCTGACTCAAAGCCGTTTTTACTCAATGTAAAAGTGAACGTAAAGTCATCAGGTTTTTAGGTCGTTATTCAAATTTCACAAGCTTTCAGGGAGTTCAGCAGTTTTCAGGAGTAGGGAAAATCTTTAACTAATAAGCAGGTGGGTCCCTGACAAATCATGTGACATGACAGGTATGCCACAGTCATTTGTGTGTATATATATATATATATCAAATTTAAATTAGAAGAAATTAATAGTCTTATGGCTTTTGGAAAAGACCAGACATCTTTTAAGAGAGAGGTTATTAATGAATTAATTTATTAATTATTATTATCAATATGATAATACTTATACTTAAAAAATAACAATAATTCATAATAATAATTATTAAACAATCAATAATGATTTAGATTTATTAATAATATATATATATAATAAATATAAGAAGATTAATAACACAAGAAGTAGTTACTAAGTTGATGTTATTTTTATTACTATTAGAAGAATGTTAAAACATCAACAACTTGGTAACATCTTCTTGTTTTATCACCACTCTTACTAATTTATACAGGTTAACTCACCTAGGTAGGTTTGAGCGCTCTATGGCAGATGCACTATCACCACTAATAGATAAATAATAATAAATATACATTAATTCTAATTATAATTATAATAATAATAAGTAATAATTATATTAATGATTTATTATTTATTATAATAATAATTATATTAATTAATAAATAATAATAATAAACCAATAATGATTATAATAGTAATAATGATGATAATAATAATAAAAATAATAGTAATAATAATAATAACAATAATGATAATAATAATGATACACTAATACTACTTACATTTATTTATTACCAGTAGCCTAGTAGTAGTAGTAGGTTACGGTAGTAGTAGTATGTATAGTAGGTAGTAGTAGTAGTATTATTATTACCAGCATAAAAAGTTTTCATTTATTTCTGCTACTAAGTGACTATTGATAATTTTTAATTATTTCATATTATCATATTACAATAATTATAATACCATACTAATTCAAAATAATTAATTGGGCAAAATTTTTTCAAGGTCTGTGCAAGAAGATAATAGTGTCCTTGCCCAAATTTACGTTGCTGCTCACTAGTTGTTTTGATCAAATAGCATTGTGGGTTGTGTTCCAGGGAATGGCCAGTGATAGCTAGGCTTATCAATTGTTTCATAACAAAAAATACCAGCACACAGGTTAATAAGTCTCTTGTCTAGGAGGCTAGAAATGTGGATACTTCTAGAGAACTTCACAGTAGCACATAACTCCAACTAAAAAAACTTCCAAAAAAATCAAGCTGATTAATAAACATACTGTCTCGGTAGCAATAAGCAAGTGAGGCTCGGCGAGACGAGTCAAGGGCTCGACCATGCATGACTCGAATTTTCGAGACTTGTCCCGGATCGTTGACATCACTAGCTTGAGGTAGCTCTATTTGAGGCACTCATATGTAGCCTCACACACTTCGAGATTATCTCGGCGACAGTGTTTTTACCTATTCGAAACTGGTAATGTAAGCTGGTAAAGCTCTCACTTGTGGCCAAATAACGTGGAGTTGATGCTAATCTTTTTGCAGGAGGAATTGCTTGCCTCATTCTAGTGTCGTTTTTTTAATCGATTCAGCTACATTTTATCTATATATTAGGAGTGTGATGGCTATAGCCATCACACTCCTATATTTTTTGTGATGTTCTCTATTACTGACAAGCTAGGTTATTCAAAAATTCCTTGAAGTGCAAGTTCGCGCTGTTAGAGATTCAATCAAGTGTTGGGCACCAGCTAGTATGACACAGGAAGCAGCAATTGCCATACAGTCATTGTAGTTGTTGTTGTTATTCATTCTTGCTTATCGTTGAATAATTAATTAATTACGAAGAAGACAAACTTTGCTAGCTTGTTTACAAAATGTCTATAAAGAAAATGGCCTATTTATGATGATTTATTTGAATAATTGTTTTTTGGTAAATAATTAAAAATAAGAATTGTAAACGACCGAAAGACAAAAACTTGCTTATGTAACTCCAATTGCTCGTAACTATTGGTTACATTCCGGAATATATGACAGTCCGAGCCTCTTTTAGAAAAGATCACTAAATTTCCTGTATTTTTTGGGCGATAACTTTTGTCAACAATTTTCAGTGTGAGTGCTGTCACTGATAAAAAAGGGGCACAACTCCAACATGGACGATTTTTTAACTAATTTTTCCTAGTGTGGATGAGGCTTTAGTCTTAGATAATAATGCCTTGAACTACTGGTAGATCTTTTGCTTCATTTATGGGTAAGGAAGTGTGTTATAAGTACTAAATTAATAACAGTTGGATATTGAGTTATGTTAAACAGCTATTGCCATACAGTATAAATCAGAATTAATGTTTGTTATACTTCGAATGAAGGAAACATTATTTTTGATGTTTTTTTAGACTGGCAAAAATCTTTGTCGTTTGAAGAACTACCAATAAAAAACTTTTAGCTAACATGGTTTTTCAAGGGTGGGTTATCGCCTCTTTCATCAGATGGCTGACACAAAACAATGTTTATCTAAAGGGCAGTTACGATGCAATCTCAACCGCGCACAACTTACGCAAATGGAAGTAGCTGTCTTTGAGTAACGGCCATTTTTTTTTTTTGAAGCTGTTCTTCTAGACATGGAATCATTGCATTGTCAATATCATTAGAAACTTGAGAGCTGATGTTCTTAAAAGTAACCCTGAGTTGCTGCATAACGAAGAATTTCTTCTGCTTCCGACTTGCTTCATTTTACTCTGGGAAAGCATTCAAAATTATTTTTGTGGTGACTTTTTGAAATAGGAACACTTGAAAAAGTTTTGTGTGAATGCTTTATAGTAAAAAATGATGCATCTGTACAATATTCTACACCTGTCTTGCAGATTTTACTTGAAACGACCAGGCTGTTAGCAATCGCGAAGTTGTTTTGCACCGACAACTTGGCTTTTTTTACGCAATAAAGATGATGGCTGCTTCTGCATTGATTTGTTATCCATCAATAAAGTCAATTGAGACCTGAAAAATATCTCTCCATGTTTTTCAATTAGCGGTGTACTCCTTTCCGTGCTTGAATCATTGTTATTAGAAGGCTCTAGAGTTTGTTCTTTTTTTCAAGTTTATTCATTCTCCACACTTGAGTTTTATAACCTAAGATTCTTTGTGGCTCTATCTATAATGGTTTTTGAGGAGATGTGGGAAATATAAGCGATATAAGAAAACTGCTTTTTAAGAAAACTTCTACTAAAAAACACATGATGCATAATAGGTTATCGCCAAAATATGTATGCATTTTCATCTCGTAATAGTTATGCTTTTTCAGAATTTGATAACATCATTCAAATAAATAATTGGCTATAGTTGAAAAATAAATAACTATATTTATTATAATGAATGTCACATTAGTCAAGCACTACAACAACTTCGCAATTTTATTCATGAACTCCGTAATATTAGTTGAAACAAAAATAAAAGGTGCATTTAAAAGCGATTTTTTGAGAGTTGAAACATCATTTCCTTGATGCAGGTTCACTCATCTTTTACTTGCTAATTGCAATTCATGACCTTTGGGCCTTACTGTATTACTTGCTTCCCCAAAAGCGTGATGGTTTATTGCTATTCAGCAGTACTGAGCAGTGTCACTATTAACAGAAGTTGTGCCATGGAAAGCTAGTCTGTTTGTTCGTCGTCGCTTTTATATGGAATTTATTATAGCCGTAGTTTCAATAAGAAATACATTCCACAATTGAAAAATAGACATAGGTCCAAACCTATTAGCACACTCCGAAATAGCTACGAAAGATTTTTTGCAACTCATGATACATTCCCCCTTTATCCTCCTCTGGATTTCTTTTGAGCCCCTTTTGCATGTCATTTTCAGTAACACTAGCTTCCGCTTCAACATTGCTTCACTTTTACCGCTTCTTCACTATTGCTTTACTTTTGGTTCAAACTTTCAAATGATGTCAAATTAGACCAAGGTTTTCCTTAAAGTTTTTAAATTATCAAGCTGATTATTTTCTCATTGTCTTTAAATCGAAAAGTTTAAGATTACATTGCTTCTTAAGGTTGAAGATTTGAAAATTGTGTTATCACGTTTATACACTCTGAAGACAGCCTTAACGACGAGAACCCTAACCATGGCAGCTGATAATCATTTCAGACAACAGCAGTGCTATTTTTGTAACAAAAGTTGAGAGGGCTCCCTGCTTTAGCATGGTTAGGGAGGCAACAAAACTTCCAATCCAACACATGTAGAAGTGACTGGTTAAAATAGAGTTAGTCTTGGGTTTTGTTTATAGTGAATCTATATTTATTACATACTATATACACACATGAATGGGAATATAATGAAAATAAAACAATTTTGGATACAAATTTACAAAATATAAAACTGGCAACTAACAAGCTGTAGATACTCCTGAATGGCCATAATTAACACAGTAGGCCCTATGTATCACATACACGTATATACCCATACGTGTTACATGTACATATCTAATTTAATGAAAGAGTTGAAAAGAAGTCATAAAACCTTGTCTCAACCAACTTGACTACTGACTAGGTCCCACTATTTTCCATATTGGATATTTTTACAGAGCTTGTGCTGCTTAGATTTTTCTCCCGTAGAATTGTCATCTATCGCACTATGCTGTCCACTTCGGAGCCATGATGTGACATATGTTGTTGGCACAAATAATTCCAAAGGTGGACCCACAATATATACATAAATAAATTTGCTGAGATGGTTTCCAGCAGAAGGGAGACTTGCTGCTTAGTGAGTATATCATTCATCGCTCTAAACCCAGGTTCGCGTTCAGCAGAACTCACAGCTAGGGTAGCAAATGTTGCCTTGAGATAATTAGTTCTGACATTTTGTTTTCCCCCAGATCTCATGTATTCTCTAAACTCATCCACATCTTCTCTCATGCGTGTATTCTCTTCTAAGCCGAGCTTTACACAAAGGTATCTTATGCTGTCATCAGCCAATACTAGGTTTTTATGTTGTCCTCTGTCCATCCAGAAGGATAAAGCACTTTCCCGTGTTCAGTAAGCTCTCCATATAGATCTTTCTCTGATGAAATGATGCAAAACATATCGATAATGGCTTGAATGAACTGAGTTCGTGGTATTCTCACCGATCCGTCAACATTTTGATCGAGTTTGATCCAAGAGAACTTGGTAGTTATCTGTTGTTAATAAAACCCAGCCTTGCTTCTGAGATTCTAGCACCTGCTTGGTTAGAAGAACTTTGTTTTGAACTTCTATGATGGTTATACTATTTGATTGAATAATAAGGAAGGACTAGCTAGTTCATCCACACAGTCATACATCAGAGCTAGGTTTGAAACAAAGTATTCAGAAATGAGATGGCCGTGTAGACTTGTGAAGGTGTTATGATCTTTAGAAGATCGGCTTTTATCAGTGCTCGCCTCAGAAAACCAGGTAGCCAGTGCGTTGTAAGATTTCCACACTGCTTTGGTAGTTCTCAGACTTGAAGCAATGCATATTATAGTGAATATTGCACCAATTTTCATGACCTGGTCACTCAGGTCGCTTGCCACATCTTGCCACAACTGTCTTTGGCTCTTTGCTGACATTGAAAGAACAAGTGGTTAGTACTAGTCACTGCCTTGAGACTATCATTGACAGCTAAATCCAGGCGGTGTGCGGAGCGATGCCACGGTATAATATCTGGTTAGATTTCTCTCACCACAGCATGTAGACCACTCTTTGTTCCAAGCATAGTTGAGCAGCCATCAGTGGTAAAGCCAATCCATTTCTTTGTCAGGATGTCATGAGTACAGCCATGCACAAACAAACATGACAAAAGGCAAGCCGTTATCGCCTTTGCAGTATATCCATCTTTCAGTACAATAGGGTCCCGGCACAGTAGTTTCGCTTTAGCGATGCAACAGAGAGTATAACTTATCATTAGAAATCACGACTTGCTTGTCTATTATTTAGACTTTCGACAGTTTAAGCAGCTGATATGACAAAATTTTTGTCATTAAGGAAGCTCAAGGAATCAATATAGCCGCTGAAGTTTTTTTTTGAAAATGTTCTGTTTCATTTACATGATAAAAATTGATTGAATATTACGCTCTTCAGTAGAGCCATAGTTTTGTATTTCGCGGCTCGATGAGCTTGCCAACGTAAACTAATGAAAGCGCGCCCTTGAACGATTACCGTGGTTTGTTTTTACTGTGCCGTTGTGGTTGGACAGTTTGTGGAGATGGCGCACCATCAGTATTATATACCCCAAACTTATCAGCCGCCGTGAATGAAACAATGTTTCTTCAGTAACTGTTAAAAATGAAGTGACTTTCATTTTAACAGTGCTGTTGGTGAAAAGCGGGCTTCCGGTTCTTTAATAATAGCTCCGCAGAAAATCCTGCCGGGACCCCATTAAATCCAAGAAAACTGTGCGTGGTGACTCATCGATAGTTGTTCGGATAAAAGCTATAAGTGCGGCCTCAGTTGTGCTTTCATCTAGCATGACTGAAATTTTTTGCTTTGAGCTGATCACGAATTTGATCAACTCCCCCGGAAGATCAGATCAAACTTCTCTATCATGCAGTTGTACTAAAAAATATAGATCACTGCATACATATGTAATATTATAGAAAGTATTTTACATGATTAAACTGTAACAACTGTCAACTGTTATAGCAATTTTTTGAGAGGGCTCCCGGGAGCCCTCTCAACAGATCATGTATTTTTGAACAGGCCCCGGAAGCCCCTACAAAAATAGCATTGGACAAAAGAAACATCCATTGCTATTAGATAAAATAAGCAACCATTGACCATAGCAAACATTGACATTGAAGAACCAAAAAGCAACCAACACACTACAAGATTATTGTATGAGTCGCCGGTGTGCTGTAAAACTATTGGTCTGTTTTGCCAATCAGTATACACATGATAGTTTGTCAATTTACCAGTTTTATAACAAACTGGCAGCCACTTGAAAAATTTATCAAACCCAGTTTTGCTTTTTAGTTAATTCACCATTATTTGTTGTTTTAAATTTTTTTTTGCCTCTCATATTTTGCAGAAAAATTTAGAGCTACAAGATAAATAAAGATATCAGTGTGCATACTAATTGTTATTATAGTAATAACGACTAAAGAAGAAATGATTACAGTGAACTATTTCAATTATTTTTTTGTCCAATGCAAAAGAACGAACTTACCAAGTTTTACTCCTTGTGGAAAGCTTTTTCCTTTTTTCCCCTATAGGAGCACGGTGACTAATACGTCATTTCTCGTCTAAGGTTAAGCTAACTAAGATTACTGCAAAAGCAGCACAGCCAGAATTCAAGTGCATTGGATGACAAATGAGGCAATAATTCTTAAGTTATGGGTTTTTGAAAGTCAATGTAGAGCTTGGCGAAATTCAAAAGAAGCCAAAGAAATCATTACATGGCATCCTTTCACCAAATCTAGTATGGAAACACA
The DNA here is from genome assembly GCA_945261195.1 of Cryptosula pallasiana. Lineage (NCBI taxonomy): Eukaryota > Metazoa > Bryozoa > Gymnolaemata > Cheilostomatida > Cryptosulidae > Cryptosula > Cryptosula pallasiana. Next base: position 7,177,236 of record OX183138.1, on the reverse strand, counting down.
TGTATATAACGTAGATTTGGTTGCCCATCTTTCATTTACTTTTATTACTAGCCCATATCACCCCACGGTAATTGAGCCGCTGAGGAGCTATTTCAGATTTAATGCCTGCTTGTCACACAACGATGCCCACCTGATACCGAAAGTGCCGTGCTTGCAATTGAAAAAGTGGACCAAATATATAACGTCCACTTCCTAACTTCGTGCACTGGTTCAGGAGTTTTACTGGGTGCAACGCTTTGTCAGAGGTGTGCGAGAGCTTTATGACAGCTGAGCCCTCCGAATGCTTGAGTTTTGGAAGATAAGCATAGCTTCCTATTCTTTCCAAAACGAACATCCTTGATGTGTAGGTAGTGGACTGTACTGCCAGCACAGTACTTTGAGAGTTGCTGTGGATGATAGAAGGCCACTACTATCACAGTGCTGGATTGAGCAGTTTCGAATGGGTCCGGCTCCCCTGCCGCTAAACTTGATCTTCTCAGGTGGCCGGATGGGACTGGCTATTTTTAATGTACCTGCTTTTTATTACCCTCACGAAGAGTTTTATTCGATCTGACTCAATTGGAATGGGTAACCCCTTCTTCCTGAATGAGTAATGAAGTGTTTACAATTTTGATCGAATAAGGGGTGGCCTAGCCTTTGCTTACTGTGTGCCGCCATGTGTAGTTCTACCAATACTGACTACCTATGGCCCGGCTTTGGAACTGACAAGTTATGGCAAAGGTTTGTGTCATGCCTATTCGCACGCCTGTTACATGGCGGCTGTTAGACTTGCGACTCCTTGATTAATTACTTCTGTTACTCTGTCCTCCAAAAGACAACATAACTTGGCCTAAACTTGACTACTTCAAATGGCGAAATTACTAATACATAGTTTTTCTTTTAACCACAAGAAAATTGAGGGTTTCTTCTTGACTCCACAGCAATAGCAGACAAATATTTCCCACATTTATGAAAGAATCTGTACTTTACAATTCAAACAAATCGCACGTCAGCAGTGAAGTAAATGCTTGAAACAGACAATGCCGTAACAGTATTGTCTAACACTCCTGTATTTCTACCTATTGGAAGCAGTGCCTTTTTTTGGAGCGAGGACCTTCCAACTTGCTCACTAACTCACCCAAGTATTCCCCTCTCTGAATACTCTTATTATGGTGTTTAGTCACCCAAGTTAGAGCCGTCTTCTAAGGCATATTTTTTAGATAAGTAGAGACTTTTTACAATTTGCAAGTGCCTTGGCATGACTTGGGCATCTCCTTATCGAAATTCTAGGCTATCACTAAAGTAAACAATAATTGCCTCCAGCCAGTCGCAAAAGGTCAGAGTGGAGATGTTTTCTATTTGAAAGTTCCTTTTTGGCTTCTCTACTATGGGAAGTGGGACAAGTTGTTTTAAGTTCACACACCATTGTGAATTTTTTTCCCCAATTGATTATCAACACGTTTTGTACGAGGTGCTAGGGGCATGGCATCAAGTGCCATGCTTGGCCTCTGCTGCTCAACACCATATTGTGACTTTGATGACACCTCTTAGAGTGTATAATTTAACTCTTATAGGAGCTGGTCCAGGTGCTTGCATCCACTGTGTCCTCAGCTCCCTCTTCTTTTTTCCAGTGCTTTTTTGACGGGTTTCCTCAATTGCTGTGCTTGTCTTGGTTGCACTCTCATCGAGGCTCTAGCTGAATTCTTCCCTACTCCCACTCTACTTTTAGATTCCACTGAGGTTCATCGTGTTTATGCTTACTACAAAACAACACAATCATAATCAACTAATGCATATATTGAGCCCAACAGTGTCAAAAATATTCCGATAAAAGTACACAATTACTGTAGTAATTCATAGTTGCTAAGTGAATACATAACAAAGTATGTTTTTCAGGCTAAATTGATTTATAAATGTACAATACACAGTAAAAATTTGGTCTGTACGACTTTGTAGCATTGGTGGTATATTAACGACTAATACCGTACTATCTTTTACCATTTTACCACTGGTTGTGGTGTATCAAACTGATGATTAACTCAACTAGATAAATCATTGCTCAGGATTTGCCATGATCCGTGAAATGCACACATCCCAGTTCATCCAGGGTTGTCAACGGTCTCATAGCCAGAAGATCACTTGCGTATCCTCGTAGAGATCCCTTTCCAATAAAACTGTGTACTGTCAAACATTCTTGTTACAACATACACCTTAATGGGGCCAGACAGATGTAGCTAATGGCAATAGTGTCAATTCCAAATCTTCCTATCATCCATCCTGCCAGTTCTGTCAGCCAGCTGTTGGGTAGTTATACCATTGGCGTTATCGTTTCCTCCCATCATTACTATAACACTTGTTACACCCCCTGCCTTGGCAGCATTGCACTTGGCAAACGCTGTTCTTTTTCGATCCTGGTATCTCCACCATGTCTGCATTTGCACAGGAGTTGGTTCAAAAGGGGATAGTAGGCCTTCAGACATGAGAGTCACCCATAATCGACACCATATAGCACAAACCATACGTATGATGATAAATACACAACAGCTGCCAACTATGTTAGCGCTGGGTATGAAAAATAATAACAATTAAAATAAGCATGCTTAAGGTGCAATTATGCCTCTCCTAGAAAATTGGCCTGAAAATTCCAGGGCGGAGCTCATCGGCAGAAATTGAAATGCGCCTTTATGGCTTCGCGATTCAGTGGCCATTGACGGTTGTCAACTGGTTTTCCCACAACGGGAAAACCAATATGTATTATTGTTATTAATTATTATTACAACAGCTACTCTACTGCCACTATATTATTATTATTATTATTTGTTTGTTGTCGTGGCTGTTTCAATTTATTGCCATTAGATAGATAACTAGAAGAGTAGATAATAATAAAAGCAGAAAATAGATGATGATGATGGTGAATTATTATTAATTATTATAAATAATAATAATATCATTTTATTATTGGTTAGTACAAACAATCACTTATTTAATTAGATTTAATAATAACAATGATGATAATGATAATGATCAACAAATAATAAGCTCATAAATAATTAAATTATTAGCTATTGTACAGGAAATACGCAGCACGGCGCCTGAAACATAGTAACACATTATATACATAGCGATTCCATTTATCTCATGTTGTCAACATCATTTATTATTATTTATAGCCTCGAACTTTTTCATACCCTTTGTACAGTGTTAGCATGTTCGAGGTACCGCCCTAGGTTTGTAGTACCGCCCTAATGTTACCTAACAGTTTACATAAATACAGCTGCTGGGCCTTTCACTCTTCTGTGTATACCGTGAGGCACAGCTAGACAATTCTTTCTAAGAATAAAGATAGCTTACACTCACTCAAGCTTTATACTTGAATACTGCGCAACTTACTGCTTACTACTCTAGAAGGCAACCAGCTCTGACAACCTACTAGGTCTGGCAGCACTAGTGTTGACTGACGAGTGATAGGCGAGAGGCAGACTTGCCTGGCAGACTCTTGCCTATCACGGCCTACCTTCTAGCAGACATGCAGCAGGCGGACGCTGAGACGGCTGAGTTGACAGCAAGCTCGTCTGGATAGACAGACAACTCTGCTACTTAGAGGTGGTGCAGGTGGGCTACCAGGGTGACTAGTGACGCTACCACAAAATCCTGCACACTATTATAATAATAATTATTGTAATAAAAAAAACTATTCAATTTATTTCAAGTAATTAATTATAATAAATAAATTAATTATTATTATTTGACAATCATAAATTAACAATAAATATGTAACAGTTTGTCAAAGCTTAGGATAATTATCAGCAACAATGAATAAGTTTTGATATAGTTTTCTTTTTTATTAATTGCAGTCCTGCATATGTTGTTACATTCGTGGCTGCAGGATGTTTAATATCTCCAGAAAATTACAAACTGATCTGTGATTGTCCAGTTCACGACGAAACAACGATAAAGTATCCGCGTGGACAAATTTCAGAGTAGTTGATATTTCGGCCCCTAAGCCATCAAATTTCGTCACACTCGTGCACTTTTTCGGCCAAACGGTGATCGGGCCCGAAATAGCTGAGGCGTAAACGCACCTTTACACCAACTTTTATCCTGGGCCATGCCCCTTTTACTAGTAAGCTAAGGAACTTATGATACACATGGTTGTATTACCTAGCTGCGGAGTGAAGAGTATCCCTGACTACACACACGCATTGCCATATACACTCCTCTCAACCATCTTACTTCCCTAATCTCCCCGGTAAGGGAACCCGAGCATTGTATTTTAGCTGATGTGCTGTAGTTGCCAGTGACCCCAGTGTCTATTGTTCACCACTATGTGGGTGTTTAACGATGTACTAAGCAATCTACCAGCCACAATGTATCGTACTAAGCAATCTACAAGCAGAGGCTACTGCAGGACAAAAGCTACTGAACTACTAACGGAACGTCCGATAGAAAGACCTGTTGGGCATAAAGTTGTCGAATGAAATCCTTATTTCAACAGCTGTGGGCCTTATCCATACGGGAGGAGCACTTTGCGCTACTCCTGCATAAAATCTTGCCACCAAGGGGTGATTGATCATTAAACCATGAGTGGAGCACCTGATACTCATCCACATTACTTTTTTTACCACGTATGGCACCCATTCGTGTAGCACAAGGTCAGTTGCTTGAACCCGCAGACGGTTTCGGCCACCCATGAATCAAAACACTTAACAACAATAAGAATACTTACTGTGGCCCTAGCCATGACTTCAAGAGGAGCTGCGTGCTATATTAGGGTTTATTGGGCATTGCACTTTTGTCGTCCAGGAAAGCACCCCCAGTAGAACTTGACCGATTGTTATGGACACAGTTTTCATGGAAGAACATTTTCAAGCAATACTTTGCTTACTACAATATATTGTTCTTCTCTTCAAAGTGACACGCAGATGATCATAATGTATATTATTTGGTTGTTCACATTACTGCAAATTTGTTTGCCGTACATAAAAACACAACAATGACTATTTACAAAAATAGTAACCATTACAACTTACTACATCACCAATCACTTTTTATTGTTTTTATAAAAAAGATTTTTATATTTTTTTCTTCGAGTTGTAGTGACTTATAAACAATAAACTGCTTACTAACAAAGTGATGAAATAACCAAAAATGAAAAATAGTAAGTTATAACATCTACAATGGTGGTGATAATGATAACTGAACAACAATATCAATTATCATCCTTAGACATACTGTTATATCACACACTAAATAGGTCCAAAATTAGTTTTAAAATGTTCAAAAAACTTTATATTTTGAGGAAAGCTCACGGCTGCAAACATTCGTGTAATTGTGCTTAACACGAAATAGCTCCTGTATGAGTAATTATCGAAAAAAATATAGAATCACCAACCTGTTGAACGCTATAACCTGGAATCAGCTAGCGCTAAAAGCCCCAGATTTTGCATTGACCACATGATCGAAGCTTTTTTTGTTTTACACCTGGCTTTCAGTGATAAACAGTGATCCTGTCCAGCCTGTTATGTGCCCTGTGCTTCACAGTGCTAGTTTACTAAAAGGATAAACCATAGCATTGTCTCATATACTTGTACATAGTTTGGTTGACTTAGTTAGATAAAACTATGTTGCACCTAAGATGTTTTTTTGTAGTTAAAGAATTATCACTGACAGATATGTCCCATAAAGCTCCTGAAACAATATCTAATGCAAGTTTTGAGCATGAGGTCAATGGGTAAGCACTAAGTGAAAACTTGTCATTCGATTTTCCATTAACTACATGTTTTACAGGTATGTTCCCTACCGATTTTCAATGATCTATACTTTTTTCTTCCTCCTTGTTTTTATGTCTCTGCTTTTTCAAAATCCACTTCTTCAATGTTTTATTCATTACCTGATTTATGTAGGACGCACAATGTCCTTTCGTTGTACTAAAGCTGCATTTACCTTGTGCTTTACCGATGTCCTCTGCTTGACTGCCATTGTAAATGGTCACATGCCATGAAAAGGTCATTGTTGGTAAATGTCAAAGCTCTGTGGCAATGTCACAGAGCTCCGCTAGATCGGTTATCTTGTTGCAGGATCCGATCAAATTTACCGTAGGCATAACTGCAAACTCCCATTGGCTAATGCATATGCCAGTGACTACAGCATAGCAGGCAACATACAATTTCAATTGAAAACTTTCGTATTGCTGCAGGCGGTGTCAGTTAACTAGCAGACAAAATTCCCAATGTCACCGCAATGGTTTTCTGTTTGGTCTAGCTAATCAGCTATCTGAATGAGGAAGTGAAATGGAGGTGTTAGAAAGATAAAGTAGTGGTGCTAGCTGTATTGTAGTAGTAGAGGTAGAGTAATAGTAGTAGGAGTAAAGTAGTAGTAGAGGTACAGTAGTACTAGATGTACAGTAGTAGTAGTAGTAGTAGTAGTAGTAGTAGTAGTAGTAGTAGTAGTAGTAGTAGTAGTAGTAGTAGTAGTAGTAGTAGTAGTAGTAGTAGTAGTAGTAGTAGTAGTAGTAGTAGTAGTAAAGGTACAGTAGTAGTAGAAGAACAGTAGCAGTAGAGGTACAGTAGCAGTAGAGGCACAGTAGCAGTAGAGGCACAGTATTAGTAGTGGTACAGTAGGAGTAGAGGTACAGCAGTAGTAGTAGAGGTACAGTAGTAGTAGTAGTAGAGGTACAGTAGTAGTAGAGGTACAGTAGTAGTAGAGGTGCAGTAGTAGTAGAGGTACAGTAGTAGTAGAGGTACAGTAGTAGTAGTAGTAGAGGTACTGTAGTAGTAGATGTACAGTAGGAGTAGAGGTGCAGTAGGAGTAGATGTACAGTAGTAGTAGTAGTAGTAGTAGTAGAGGTACGATAGTAGTAGAGGTACGGTAGTAGTAGATGTACAGTAGTAGTAGAGGTACAGTAGTAGTAGAGGTACAGTAGTAGTAGAGGTACAGTAGTAGTAGAGGTACAGTAGTAGTAGAGGTACAGTAGTAGTAGATGTACAGTAGTAGTAGAGGTACAGTAGTAGTAGAGGTACAGTAGTAGTAGAGTAACAAAAGTAGTAGTAGAGGTACAGTAGTGGTGGAGGTACAGTAGTAGTAGAGGTACAGGAGTAGTAGAGGTACAGTAGTAGTAGAGGTACAGTAGTAGTAGTGGTACAGTGGTAGTAGAGGCATGGTAGTGGTAGAGGTACATTAGTAGTAGAGATACAGTAGTAGTAGAGGTACAGTAGTAGTAGAGGTACAGTAGTAGTAGAGGTACAGTAGTAGTAGAGGTACAGTAGTAAAGGTAGTAGAGGTACAGGAGTAGTAGAGGTGCAGTAGCAGTAGTGTTGCAGTCGGAGTAGAGGTACAGTAGTAGTAGAAAAGGTACAGTAGTAGAGGTGCAGTAGTAGTAGAGATACAGTAGTAGTAGAGGTACAGTAGTAGTAGTAGAGGTGCAGTAGCAGTAGTGGTGCAGTAGTAGTAGAGATACAGTAGTAGTAGAGGTACAGTAGTAGTAGAGGTGCAGTAGCAGTAGTGGTGCAGTCGGTGTAGAGGTACGGTGGCGGTAAGGGTGGGTCACACTCTGTACTGTTTTTGCAAAAAGTTTAAATAATAGTATACAGACACAGTGACATCAAAATTTTCTTAATGGTTGGTTTCACCTAGTGTTTCTTAATCCTCTCGGTGAGCCATAGTTTGGCACTAGTTAAGATTCATTGATGGTTATAGAGATGTTCTTTCAGCGTATGCAGTTGTGTTCTCAAATAATTCAGAGATATTGTTCAACGTTTTCAAACTTGTTTGTTTTTTAGTATGATTTCATTAAGAGTATTCGCGACCTGTTCGTCGAACAAAATACAAAAAATGATAGGTGTTCGTAGTTTAATATGTCGCAAATGCAACGGAACATTAGTTTAGAACAACATAATATTCAATGAAATGTTATAGTTTACCGAACAAATCATAAAGAAGATAACTCCCAATTTTCAAAATAATCATGAAAACAATAAAATTTGAACTGCTACATACTGGAATAGTTTGTCAAGCTGCCCTTTAATTTAGTAAATCTTGAACGCTTACATTATTTTGATTTATTTTTCAAGGATATAAAACCGGTCTATGAAAATGAAAAAAATCAACTCGCTCATTAATATTTATTTAGTGTTCAGCATAGACCTATAACCCTAACCTAGAGGGGGGTTATAGGTCTATGGTGTTCAGTTTCATTCGCGACCTACAAACAATACAAATAAATACTTGATGATTATTTTTTTTATTCAGTGAGCTACTTTTTGTTGACCCACGAGTTCCGAACAAAATGATTATTTATTGATTAAATTTATTGCTTGTCTGATTATTTTTATTGCAATGTGTTCGGCGAACAGAGGTCGCGAATACTCTTATTGAGTGATTGTAGACTAGTCTTTGAATTCTTCTTTAAAATCTTCTACGACAGTTTGAACTAAAACAGGCTCACAAAGTCCAACCCTGATTCCTTTCACCATTATTGATAATTGTTTTTGATAAAGCTTGTTTTTTCTGGTAAAAGAATAAACACAGTTAAAATTTCTTCTGATAAATAAATAATTAGTTTTGTTTTATCAGAGCTTGCTTGAGCCTTCTGATCATGAAAGTGATGGTTAGTAAGTTGAAGATTAGTTACTTAGACAACTGGAAAGGATGATTAATCGTTTTTAATATTTTTTGTTACGGCGGTTCTTGAAAATTATTAACTTGTATTGTTTTTTTATATCAAAAATAGAATTGGACATCTATAGTTTGTGTTTAAAACCTATTGCTGACTCTTTGCCAATACTATATAATTAATTTGATCTCTAAAGGTAGTTTTCGAAAATGGATACATTTTGTACCAAAGTTTCGGGAAAAAGTTCTTTCAGTGTTCTAGCTCCTTTTATCATTATTTTTCCTGTTGCTACTTTATCGAAATGTTGCTTTGTTTCCATCTGTGCCATTAGTTTTCTGTTTTGACCGCAATATTTTCCTCAATCAATTGAGGTGTGAGGGCCTGTCATGGTGGACTGCCAAAAAAATGTCTGCTCCACTAAAACGATTATATTTTTGTTTTAGCGCAGTATAGTCTGAGAGGTTTTTGTACGTCCTTGGGGAGATAATGCTGATTCATGTAAAGTTGAGTTCGACCCTCTAACACCATTGGGGACTTTTCCGGTTTTAGGTGCTCACCAGGGTGCCCTGCTTTAATGATGCGGAAAGTTTACTCGCCGTTTTACTATAATACCATTGATATTTTCAAATATCCACCACTTTTATCTCTTTTATTTGCTTTAGAGTTCTATTTTCACTGATATATTGGGATGGCATGAGCTTCAGTGTCTCTTATAGCTCACTAAGTGTTTTTGGCACAATAAAAAATGATAACTAACTCAAATAATCATTTTTTCACGAACACTAACAATACTGACTATAGATGTCTACGGTATATAAGATATAGAGTGAACTCCCTGTGAACTCGTAGGAGTTATCTCCCATTTATTATTATTATTTAATTTTATCACCTATTTAATTACTGTGTGTTGTCATCAGGGATTGGAATTTTCATTTTATTTTAGTTTTGAATAATTTTCATTCAAGCACAAGTTTGATACAATTTGTGATTAAGAAATTACAAATTTCACTCAAGATAATTTATTTATTTAATTATTATGATAATTTATAATGATAAAATCATCAAAATGATTAATCAATTGCCCGGAAAGTTAAAAACAATAAAGAAAAAGTAAACAATTGCCATTTATTAGTCACATATCAGAGGGCACACCACATGTTCGGTACACTTGTGATGATCATAAAAGTTTGTTATTATTATTATTGCTAGTCGTTTACTGGAGTTATGAAATCCGCAACAAACGATTCATGAGCAGTTGATGGGGATGGAGTTTATAATACTGACAATGCGCCGCGTAGATCAACCATCACAGTATCTAAGAGGATATGGGGCAATATATCGCCACTGTTGGGGTAAGCTGCAAGGGCGCACTGTAATTTATTTATGTTGGCACACTTGGTTGAACCCGAATTTAGATATTATGGCTCAACCGCGTCGTATCTATGAGCATCATCATTCAAATAATTTTCTTCAAGCAAATAAAGAAAATAATTTTTCAAATTTTTTTAAAGGTTATATCGATTTCTCAAGCTTCCTAAATCACGTCATTTTTTGTCATGCCCGTTGCTTAAAATGTTTCAAATTGGTATCAAAGTCGAGCGAGTCGTAAATTCTAATGATAAGTTGTATTAGCAATCCAACTTCTTCCGGTTGTATCTACAAAGAAAAACTACGGGCCGGATCCCCATAACTGACCCTGATCTCCATTAGGGTTAGCATGATTAGAAGTTTTTTGAAAACAGTTTTTATTGTGGAGCATCGCCAAATATACAGCAAATAAAAATCAAAGAGTTTTTATCGGTATATTTGTTTAAGCTAATGCAATTTTTCATTGTTTGTGCTATAAGTCTATTTTATGTTGTTGTAACATATTTATTTATGTTGTAGGTACAAGTTTCATAAAGTTAATAAAACCATGCTGAGCCCTGGGCTGGACAATGTTTTCCATCTAGAGTTTGACCAGTTCATTCATGGCAACATCTTGTTCAGCACCTCCAAGAAGCTTTTCACTGCCAACATTGAAACTGGGAAGATAGATACAATCATTGGTAACGATTCATCCTCCAACCTTTATATGGAAGGAGACTCATCTGTTGCAGCGTTCAATAACATCAGAGGTTTCATTCACTGGTCTAAATCAGTGTTACTGGTTGCAGACAGTAACAATTACGTCTTAAGAACTATCAACAGGCTAAGAAATGTGAGCTCTCTGCTGGCAGGTCAACCCATGACACAAGGTGCTATCAATGGAACTTTTGAGAGTTGTGGGTTTGGTGTTTTGATTGCCGTTGCCACATTCGACCACTCAGCTTTCTATGTTACACAAGTTACTAGCAGTGCAATAGCTATGGTTGACACCACCAACAGAATGGTTTCACACATCCCAATGGCTGGTGCTAGTCATTTTGCACTTAGACTGGACTTGGCTCATAAATTAGTGTATGTCGCTACAGATGATCACCTAATCTGCCTGAACCAACAACTTGCCAATCCCAAAACAATAGCTGGTAGCCCATCTATCATACCAATGGAAACTAGAGATGGGCCTGCTATCGGTGCCCAATTTGGTAGAATGTTTGACGCCATCAAGTTAGACAACGACACATTTCTGGTCTCAGACACATTTGGTGGAGCATTCAGAGTGATTGATGTGAATGGAGATGTCAGCTCCATGTGCGATGGTCAGTATACCCAGAATTCATCACTTCAGACAAGAGCTACTGCTGGTAATATAACTGACTGTTATTTTACCAATATTCATGGACTCATGATTTACAATTCAACAACAGTTCTGGCTGCAACCTACGGAGACATCATTGCACTAACTGGTGAGTTATTCACTAAAACTAACAAGGCCTCGCTCTATCGCTCATAAAAACTAATTTCGATGTTTCCGTATCTGGTCAAAAAAAACTTCCTGGCAACTTTTTCAAATCGAAAGAATCATAATGGACAGAAACCAACCAGATATTTATTATCGATGTAAGGGATGTTGAATTTTTTAGATGACCAAGTTTTTTTTTATCGATGTATTGAATTTTAAACTTCCTTTGATGCACAAGTTTTCAGTCACAGAATGTTGCATCCTCTCCCTCTTGAGTTATTCACATTTGACATTTGCAGTCAAGCTATTTATAGATTGTAACAAAGTGTGTACAGTTTTGTAGTAGTTAGGTCAGAGCAGATGTACTGCTATTGTATGCGTTGGTCAAGTCCCTTTATGAGTCCACGGTACATGTAGGACCACAAAAAACATCCATCGCTATTGTATATTGCTTGCCTATATTATGCAGTATCGCTGAACTCAAAAACCACCATCTCACTGTAACTTTATCATACAATGTTGCGGCGTTCTGTACATATTGTAAAGGTTTTCACCGTGTAGCTACGGTTAATCTATCTTCACCGAACACCCCTAGAGTCATTTGACCGTATGACACTCTGTAACAGCTTACTGTACTGTTCAGTTGCTCACACCTGATGCGCGCCATGTTGCTATAACCGTGGTACAGGGTTGGGAGCGCTACCGGTGAGGTAGTATATTGGCTTTGGACTCGCTGTCTGGATGGTTTTAGCCTACACACTACGATCCACCTACACGGAGGAACAACTAACAAGTCAGGAACCGACCAGACTTAATACACAGTGGTCAAGCTTTAATATACTTTATTGTACGAATATCACAAAAGCTTGCAGGAGCTAACTCTTTGTCAAGCGCACTAACTGATCTGCCCGCTTCGGCAAAAAGCTTCTATATCTATAAAAGTGTGCGCAGTTGGAAAGCAGTTGAAATTTGATACATATGATTGGCTAACACCACGGTGGCACAAAAGAATAATCATGACACAATTCAAGCACAGGCTGGCGCAAAAAAACCTAGTTAACCGCTACAATTCAAAATGCATAATGACATTATGAAAATTATCAGTCATCAAAAATACAGTCGACCTTCACTATGTTCCCATGCTGCGAATTCGTTCGGGTTGAACTCGTAAATCGTCCATTCGGGTCATGGGAATTCTGACTCGTACGAGTTGGTTCGGATTCATTCGTGTTGGCTCAGTGCGGTTCCTCAAACCGAATTCGTTGGGGTTGAGCATTGATTAGAATCATGGGAATCGTTTGTGTTGATGAATTCGAATTCGTTCGGGTTGCTCTTTTGAGAAAAAGGCATTAAACTGGCGATTTGGCAGTAAATCAGTTTTTGCGTATTTTCCAACTGCAGTTTTTACATACATATAATAATAATCCTCTGCAAGTTTAACAACAGGTAAGTTATAAATTATTTAATATTTTCTCGGGAAACTGAATCATAGCTCTGTTTCATAAATGTGCAAACTAAATTATTATTATTTGTATACTTGCCAAAAAAAATTGTTTTTTATTATTTGGAAATAATAATTTATTTATTATTAATTATTTATCATTTCTTATAGCTATCATTATATTTATTAATAATCATCTATGATTATTACAAATTGTTGATTTTGTTATTATTCATCTACTTGATGCTGTGAACATTCCACAAATTTGACTCATATTACTACTTAATAATACGAGCGCGGTTGTTTACTAACTCTCTACAATCAAGTAATTATTGCGCTGTCTACTCACTGTAAAGGAAGGACAACTCCCCCAAATTATTTCAATTCGAATTATCATAGGAACGGATTGGAATGCCAACCCGAATGAATGCTAACCAACTCGAATGGACGCCCGATCCGAACGAATTCGCAGCATGGGAACATGGTGCTTGGCTCATCTGTAGGAATAGGCTTGACTCAACGGCTGGCTTCCGCTGCTACTCAGTGATTTCAACCAAACAAGCCCATGCTTGCCCATGTCTTAGCTAGCGCTTCCCATTATGCATTGTGTCCGCAACACACACTAGTGCTCAGCTGAGCTGACTTTGTTTATCATAATGATTGGAATGTAACGGCCACACTACGAAATCTACTACAATATTATTGGTATGTGTCGTCAATCAACATGCAGATCACAACTTAGCAATTCAACACTTTTTTAGACAATGGCAGCCACTTGAAAAGTTCTTCCGAAGCCCTCTTGTTTTCTATTTAGTACACCGTCGTTTTTGTGTTTCTCTTTTCATATCTCGCAGAACAGTTTCAAGTTACATTATAGGTGAAACATCAACGTGCACATCCTACCTAGTCATTATTAAAGTATTAATAACTAAAAACTATATGATTGCGATGAACTATATTAATTATTCTTCATTGATCCTTATTACTGGTGTTTTCTTTATCATCACCGGTGAGTGTTCAACTGCTAAGATCGTCCAAATTGCCAGTAATGTACGCCGACCACAGGTGTTTTTATCAATTCTTAGCTAATTTCTAGTTAGTTTAATTATCAATTACATTATCCTTATCTGGAGAATGTGCTGTGTTGGCACTCACAATGTTGCCCATTACTTGGCTCAAAAAGTCACTTACGTAAACTACTGGAACACAAAGTAGAGAAAAAGTTCTCAATTCTGACCAGAACGTGTGCAATATTCGTGAAACCGTACCAGCACTCTGATTTGTCTAACATTTTATAAATATGGACATTCATGCCTTTGTAAAAATTTGTGCAGTAAGTTGTCTCCTAGTGCATTTTGAGTGAGCATTCCTGAGAAATTTGCACGTGAGAACATTTTGAGACCCAAAACTTTGTTCTATTTTTAAAGTGAGGCAAAGATGATGTAAGTGTTTTGTTACTCTAAAGAATCAGTAGTAAAACTTTGTTTGGCCATTAATTTAGAGACAATAATATTTAGTAACGGTATCGACCCATTATATTACTAGATATTGTTTATTGTTTCCATAAGAAAAAGTGGTATAAAATCTTTTTACTTGATATTAAATAAGAAATTTGTTTATATTAATAAAGTTATAAAGTAAAACAACAATGAAATATAATCATTTGTATTATTATTAATAATGATCAAAGCTATAACTGAATATCAGTTTTGAATATCACATTTATTCATGTATTATTTATTGCACACATATTATTTCAAGATCGTTTCAAAAATTAGTTTAACAATTCTTCCAATATTCGAGATAATCAAAAAGAGTTTATCGCGTCAACATTCTTTTATTTGTAGTTAACATAAAAGAGTTCAGTTACACCAGGTTCGGATCTGTATATATACAAATCAAGGACAATACAGAGTGAACATCTCGTCGAACCTTTAAACCTGCATTCAGCATAGCGCTGAAAAACGTTGGTTTCGCATTCGCCGAAGGCCATGAATATTTTTAGGTTTTAGCACAGGCGTTCAATAGGCATTTTCGGATCGAGAACGTTCATTCCAAAATGGGCGAAATTTTCGTTTTTCGGCGAGTACAAAACCTGTTTTTTGGAACTCTATGCTGAACGGTGGTTCTACCGTTCAGGGGGTCGTCCACCCTATGACGTTCTTGATCCGAATGCGTAGAGTTCTCCTATAATAAATATTTTTGCAAATAATGAGCCCTTTTACGTTAGTTACAATAACAAGACAAGAGTGATGAGGCCTCAAGTTTCATTTCTAACAATAATAATAAAATAAATAATAACAAGTCTTGATGCATGTTGATGTTGAAATTATTTTTGGACACATTTTACTGAGGATGGTGAATTAAAATAAAATTGTAATAAATAATTATAATATAAGAAAAATGTATGATAATCATTATTAATATTACTGTTATTCAAATGATATCATCATTAATATTAATTATTATAAGTTCTTATAGTTTTTTTAATTATTTTATTATACTTTCTTTAGTTAGTAAAAAAAAACAATTGTTCAAATAGCCAAACATCACCAACTGATAATAAACATTGTTAAAAATGAAAAATAGTAATTAGTAAAACACATAAGTAACTGGTAATAATTATCCAAATTATTATTTACTTTTTTATAATATATAACCAAAAAGCTGTCACCTCAGCAGGATGCGCCTTTTACTATTCACTGCGACACTAGAAAAAAAGAAGAAAATAACTCCGATGAAGTGAACTTTTGATTTTGAACGTTCATGCATAGAAATTATGCCAGGAACGAACGTCAAAATTGCATTCGGAAGCGCTTTCCCGTGCCAATTTTTTCAAGGCATGGACGTTCTTGATCCGAAAATGCCTAATGCTTTGCAGTGATCCTATTATGCCTGTCATATGTATTGTACTTGACAGCACTGTTGACTATACAGTGAACTTTCACAACCAATCCTATACTCAAACATGTTTTGATCGTTTTTTGTTCATACTAAAACTTCTGTACTACCTGGAATGTTGTTATTTTTGTAGTTGAAGGACCACCATTGGCAGATACGTTCCACAAAGCTCCTGCAACATTATCTTATGCCAATTTTGTACATGAAGTCAATGGGTGAGCATTAAGTTAAAACTTTTTCGTCTGTCATGTTGAACTGCACATTTTATGTTTTACATTGTTCACTGATTTTCACACTTCATTTCTACTTTTTTTTGCTGTTTCTCACTTCTCTCATCTTACTTTTTAAACACATTTACTTCTCTAAAGGTTTTATTTACTACCCACTTTTCATAAGAAACATTCTTTCCCATTGTTATTCTCACTCTGTTTGGTACACCTAATCAGCTAAGTGATTGAGGAAGGTGAAATGTATTGGCTGTTAAGGTAGAGAAGTATTAGCAGTAGAATGGAGTAGATGAAAGTAGTAGTAGATGTAAAAAAGTAATAGTAATTATGTGAAGGTGTAGTAATAGTAGTAGAGGTACAGTTGTAGTAGTAGAGGTACAGTAGTAGTAGAGGTACAGTAGTAGTAGAGGTACAGCAGTAGTAGAGGTACAGCAGTAGTAGAGGTACAGTAGTAGTAGAGGTACAGTAGTAGTAGTGGTACAGTAGTAGTAGAGGTTCAGTAGTAGTAGAGGTACAGTAGTAGTAGAGGTACAGTAGTAGTAGAGGTACAGTAGTAGTAGAGGTACAGTAGTGGTAGAGGTACAGTAGTAGTAGAGGTACAGCAGTAGTAGTAGTGGTAGAGGTACGGTAGTAGTAGAGGTACAGTAGTAGTAGAGGTACAGTAGTAGTAGAGGTACAGTAGTAGTAGAGGTACAGTAGTAGTAGAGGTACAGTAGTAGTAGAGGTACGGTAGTAGTAGAGGTACAGTAGTAGTAGAGGTACAGTAGTAGTAGAGGTACAGTAGTAGTAGAGATACAGTAGTAGAGGTACAGTAGTAGTAGTAGAGGTACAGTAGTAGTACAGTGGTAGTAGAGGTACAGTGGTAGTAGAGGTACAGTGGTAATAGTAGTAGTAGTAGAGGTACAGTTGTTGTAGTGGTACAATAGTAGTCGAGGTACAGTGGTAGTAGAGGTACAGTAGTAATAGAGGTACAGTAGTAGTAGAGAGACAGTAGTAGAGGTACAGTAGTAGTAGAGATACAGTAGTAGTAGTGGTACAGTAGTAGTAGAGGTACAGTGGTAGTAGCAGTAGTAGTAGTAGAGGTACAGTTGTTGTAGTGGTACAGTAGTAGTAGAGGTACAGTGGTAGTAGAGGTACAGTAGTGGTAGAGGTACAGTAGTAGTAATGATACAGCATTAGTAGCGTTAAAGTCAAGGCACAGTAGTAGTAGTAGCAGTCGAGTAGTAGGTTAAACTACCGCAATTTTGTAGTGTCTGAAACTTATTTTATGTTCTATTGTATCGATTCATGTTGTAGGTACACGTTTCATAACATTGATAAAACCAGTCTAAGCCCTGAACACGACAACATTTTCCATCTAGAGTTTGACCAGTTCGTTGAAGGCAATATCCTGTTCAGCACCTCCAAGAAACTTTTCACCGCCAACATTGAAACTGGGAAGATGGATACAATCATTGGTATCGATTCATCCTCCACCCTTTATATGGAAGGAGACTCATCTGTTGCGGCGTTCAATAACATCAGAGGTTTCACTCACAAGTCGCATTCAACACTGATGGTTGCAGACAGTAACAATTACGTTCTAAGAACTATCGACAGGCTAAGAAATGTGAGTTCTCTGCTGGCAGGTCAACCCATGGCACAAGGCGCTATCAGTGGAACCTTTGAGAGTTGTGGGTTTGGTGTTTTGATTGCCGTCGCCACTTTCGACCACTCAGCTTTCTATGTTACACAAGTTACTAGCAGTGCAATAGCTATGGTTGACACCACCAATAGAATGGTTTCCCATATCCCAATAGCTGGTTTTAATTTTTTTGCACTTAGACTGGACTTAGCTCATAAATTAGTGTATGTCGCTACAGATGATCACCTAATCTGCCTGAACCAACAACTTGCCAATCCCAAAACAATAGCTGGTAGCCCATCTATCATACCCATGGAAACTAGAGATGGGCCTGCTATCGGTGCCCATTTTGGTAGGATGTTTGACGTCATCAAGTTAGACAACAATACATTTCTGGTCTCAGACACATTTGGTGGAGCATTTAGAGTGATTGATGTGAATGGAGATGTCAGCTCCATATGCGATGGTCAGTATACCCAGAATTCATCCCTCCAAACAAGAGCTACCCCTGGTAATATAGCCAACTGTTCTTTTACCAACATTCATGGACTCATGGTTTACAATTCAACAACAGTTCTGGCTGCAACCTACGGAGACATCATTGCACTAACTGGTAAGTCTCATGCAAGATCCAAATTGCATTCGCGCTGCTTTCGCTTTTTTGTTACCTGGCTACATGCTTCCCGTGAGCATTGTTTGATCAAAACCATTTGATTAGCAGTATTTATATAGATAATATCAAATAGTTTCCTTTATTTACATATAACTAGTTGTTACTGCGACCGTGACAGTCATCTCATTGGGGTTGTTCGTTCCTACGAACAGCTAGTGGAGTAAGGCAGCGCTGACAAGTTTGACAAAACTTCTGATTTATTTTGAACTACTTGAAGGAAATAACAAACAAGAAATTGAACTTGCTACCTCAAAATGCAAGCACCCAGTTTTCTGTTGGAGAAAATAACTTGACACTTTTACTGCCTTAAGGTTTCATACTCGTTGGTTTCTTTTTTCCGAAATTCTTTTCTGTTATCATTTCTGAGCTTATAACTGTTCCTAGCATAGTTTTTTCAGAGCAGTTGTTTTTTGTTGCCAAGAGTAGATCCAACCCTCCGCTGATGTATTCTCATATGTGAAAACCCCAGTGAATAAATCTCTCATTGTTTCCCTTTTGATTCTATATGATTTTAGTTTGTTTCATTCGCGATGTCGTTTTCATTGAGTATCGCCCACTGCGTTAGGTGATAGTTTTCAAAAGTTCAATAATTGTTTGTAATAAAAAACAACTATTGCTTAATAATTAGGGCTGTCAAAGATTAGGAATTTTTAATCTTTATGTTAATCTTTTCCATTAATCTTAAATTAATCTTATTTTTTAATCTTATGTACTCATGTGATATAAATGCAATGATGGGGCAGTAAAGTCATCATCCATCTACCTGCATGATTGTAGAATGAGATAAGCAAACCTCAATTTGGATTTATCAGTCCAGGAACAAATAACAGATATAATATCACAATTGTGTAATATCACAATGATAAACAAAAATGTATGTATGTATTTATGTATGTAATTGTCAACAAAAGTTTTTTTGAATGCAGAACTGAAAAGGAAGGAAACAAACTAAAACTAGTTGCTATTTAAAATTTTGATATTTACAGTACATGTTCAGTTAGGTACAAAGTGTAGGCATACATGATTGAAAGAAACTAAGATTGGCTGATACGCAAGTTAACGAAAACTTGAATATCGAATGTGAGCAAAGAATATACTTTTATCTTTGGCATGTATTAGTATAACATAGAAAACTGTTATTTTTTATTTTCTCACGAAACTGCTATTCTCCAAAACCTCTATGGGGACAAAAGAGAAAACCCTTGGATATACCATGATAAATAATAAAAACATAACAATTGAACTTGCTTTAGGCATTTTTGATAGCCTGATTAATTGATCGTGATATATTTTGGCGGTGTAGCTCAATAGTTTATAGATAAATAAATAGCTTTGATTAGAATAATAAATAAATAAAACAGCGAAATCTAGTAAAACATAATTGTTTATTGTTGTTATTCAATATTATTGTTATAATTAATAGATGCTGCACTAAAAGAAATGATATGCCTGCTAAGTTTCAATATTTAAATAATAATTATAATATGTTATCAATCAATTGAATTGTTTGTGCTGAATAATAACGACAATAACAATAAAAACAACAAATTAATGAAAAAAATATAATTGTCTATTATTAGAATGAATAAAGACAGTAATATGAAAATTGTTTTAAAGTATAAACCATATTACATCATATTACATGTTATTATTATATAAGATATTTTGTTAACTATTATTATTGGTCGCTTTTACATATCTATTATAGTTTTTTTTTATTAGTATTATTACCCACAATCGTCATTTTATTAGGAAGCTTTAATTATTATTTATCTATTACATTCCAGGTGTTTTATAGGCATTTCTGAGCAGAGAACTTTCTATTCGATGGAGGATAATGAGATTTATCGTAGCAAAATGTGTACCAAAGTAATGATGTCAATCTGGATCCCTAAAATAAAACAGACACCAAAACTAATCTAGTTTAGAATCATAACAACATTCAAGGTCTCTTCATTGCACTCCATTTGACAGAAAAATAATTGCCTGAGAACCAGTGATAGTTGACTCGTTTTGCAACAACACTCACCTACAAACCTCTTGATTCACATCAAGTTAAATTGACTTGTTCAAAGTGACAAGATGGACATTTTAATAATTTTTCTTCAGGATAGCACGATTGGAATTAAGTGACAAAGGTAAGGTTATGTGACGGAACACTTAAAAAGGCATCTCCCTCTTCATGTAGACAAACTGATAGATGAGTTCAGCATAATAAACGGTATTATAGTGACGTAACTGGGGTTGCTTTTTATCAGATTAACTGAGTCATAAAAGGTTAATCTTTTTAATCTTAAAAATCAATTAATCTGGTTAATCTTTAAAATAACTCGATTAACTGACAGCCCTATTAATAATATGGTTGGTGATTTTCGAAAAAAAAAAATAGATAGCTGTTACATTATTATCAATTGTTGATAACAACCATCACTCACTTGAAACATTTGTCTTTAATGTAAGATGTTTTTTTTGTTGTAAAACTCTCTCATTGGTTGTGTCAGGGACGTTTTCCAGTTCTATATAGTTCACTACAGTGTGCTGGTATAAAACTCATTGCTACATATCCTTCACTAAGCCTCACTCGCGTTAATCTGCTTGTAACTTATTTGTATCTTTTGATTGCAGAATAAGATTTTTTAAAGATTGTACAGAACGCGGTTTTTCGAAAGCAAAATTTGTTGTCGTCTTTGAAATCTACAGATTATTTATCCCATATAGCAAACTTTCATGTAAATTCTCTGTTTAAACGTCAGAAACACTTTCGGCTTTTTCCCTTTATTTGTTGCCGATAAAATGAAAACCAGAAGAATTGATGTCGAATTTGAGATGCGTGCCCCTGAATGGGCCAATGGTCGTCATAGTAATATATTGAAAAAGTAAAGCTATCATGCATTCTCAGAAGATTTATTGGTGATGCCCACATAGAAGTGAAAGTCTGGACTTGGTTCTCTTTTTATAATTGAATTTCTAAATCTTCCTCGAGTTTTGAGAAATGGTATCATTAAGCCTTTGCCTTTCCCTGATTATTTAAATGACATGCTCATGCATTGTGTACACGCCCTATTCGTCGTCTCCAATAATCATGATCATAATTTAATGTATAAAAACTCGTTTTTGCATTCATTCTTATTAGACAAAACTCTTCATTTACAAAAAAAAGTGTAATATTATAGGAAAAATTTTTTTTTTTAATAACGATAAATAATAATAGTTATTATTATAATAATCGCTTTATACTAATTATCGTCTTTCTATTATCGTTATCAGTTTAAAATTATAATTATGCCTAAACATGGCAGAAACACCAGAACCTGGATGGTTGCACCTCATTTTGACCCAATGTCAAACTACCTCATAGTTGAGTCTGAGAACTCTGATGGTGGTGAAGATTTGTTATTATTAAAATAGAGCATGATAAATGAAAATGCTGTAGAACCGTTTCCTTGGTTACTAATCGAAGATACTGTAACTACTGACCAGCCTGTCCAACAGCTGTTGACTTATTTAACAAACGAGAGGCTATTGAAGGAGCACTTTGGGAAGCAAGCTTATGCGCAGCCTGGGAAAACACTGGGTTCACATGTTTTAAATGAGATGCTTTGGTTGAACACTTAACCAAAAATCTTTGGCATCTCATTTACTGCACTAATATGTGCCTTTTTTCAAATTGTTTTGATAAACAGATCTATCCTTCCACAATTTGGTTCCCTTTTGGTGAAGTAATTTCAACAAAGTTTACCACTTAGGGAAAACAAAAGATCCAGATTTCAAATTGCACAAAAAGGTTTGTTTGTGAGAAAAAACATACCTCACAATCTTTAATGATATAGTTACAACATTGTGCTTTACAATACATGTAAGTGGTCACCACCTCGTAGCTATTTAGTCTCAGATAATACGAGCTGATCAACATAGCTCCATCTGCTGGCATTTTACACCATCATGCATAGCCAAGGTATGGTTTAAAGATTGTTCTTTGTAATTTGTTTTATTATTTCTTTTAATATTTTTCCGGATGTATATGTATGCTTATAATAAAATCATGATATTTTTCCTGTGCTTTAAATGAAGTATTTGTTTTTGAGTTTACAAAAAAGCATTTTCACTCTCAAATATTAGGTAGTAGTTTATACTATAAGCAGTTGCCTTCTACGCGCAAATCGGCTGGAGTCTTGAGGGCAAGTAGATGAAATTGAAATGGCAATTCCTTGTTATTTTGACGGGATATTCTTCATGGCAGTATCACGTTCACGTTGATTACCACTATTGAATGATTATTATTGATATGAAACGAAAATACCGAAGTCACTACTATTTAATATCACCAGCATGTATGTTTTGGTTTATTTTTTATTTTTTTGTATGTGCAGTACATATTATTACTGGCTATTTTGTATGTTGTTTGTTTGCCATGTGGCAAGAAATTTATTGAATAATAAATAACATAACTTTTGATAATAATAATAATAATAATAATGAGTATGGTAATAGTCGTAGAAGCTGTATTTGTGGGCTGGATCCAATCGTACAATAAATTTAATCAGTAATCATTTTCGCAATTTATTCAATGCTAGCGGGTGGGTAGCAATATTTGTAGTGAATCACAAAATATCATCCCCACGAGCAAAAAAGTGTTAATTTGCGAGGCAGTCACGGGTCGCGAACACTATCGATCCACAACATAAAAATTGATATGAAACTTGATGTTTGTTTCAAAGCAGTTAATTCTCGGTATTATTTATTATTATTATCTTATCCTTATTTATTATTAATTATTATAAATTATTTATGTTGTTTACTATTATTAGTTATTATCATAGTCATGTACAATATTGAAAAGCAGAGCTATATTGTTTAAACAATAAAGATGGTGTTTCATTTAATTTGGAATGAATTGCTTCAAAATAAAACTTCTCAACTGTGCCAGTGTAAAGCTGTTTATTCTTTGACTCGCTACAATCTTTTGCTACTTACTGTTGCATCATGTTAGTGCCAGCAAGGAATCAGCGGCGGTTCTGTTGCTTACAAATTATTATGCTCACTACAATGCACATCGGAATTTGATATATTTATGATGCCGATCAATGGATGTTGTTTTTTATTATGATATAATAAAATCAAAGTTTAAATGCTTGTTATGATGCGTTCTCTTCCCAGCGATGTGGATCCCAAATATGACTAATAGCAGCTGTTCATCGATCCTGCCTGCAATTTCACCTACTAATGGTCATATATAGTAATAAATAAATAACAATAATTATAATATTGTACAGAAATTTTGTCTGGGTGGTAGCCACCTGTACACCTCCCGAATTGTGCTTTAGATTTCAGTCAAGGCAGTGCATGCAAACCTGTGATAATTCTTGCAATGATTCTGCTATGCTGTGGGTTTGACAGTATGAGCCGAATTATGGGTGGAATGCTTAGTGTGGTATATAGCGATAATTACTGAATAATTATCGCTCACTAAATTCCGAACTAGTTCGGGCAAACTGTTTTGTGGTCGAACTATATAGTGGAGATAAGGTGCTTTGTGCCGTACTTCTTACTTGGAAGAGAATA
Source organism: Cryptosula pallasiana (assembly GCA_945261195.1). Taxonomy (NCBI): domain Eukaryota; kingdom Metazoa; phylum Bryozoa; class Gymnolaemata; order Cheilostomatida; family Cryptosulidae; genus Cryptosula; species Cryptosula pallasiana. Next base: position 7,153,394 of record OX183138.1, on the reverse strand, counting down.
TGCAGCAGGGGTCAAATCGACTACCCACTTTTCACCAAGCCTTGCTCGCCCCGATAGTTGACTTGTCTACGCTGGTTATTATTCTGTATGCTTAGCTTGCGGCTGTCCTTCTTTTGAGTGCAGGTGAAAGTCTTCTGAGCGTTGGGCTAACTCTCATTTTATTATGAACTGACACAAATATTTATACAGGAATCGAACAAAAGATCTATGTAAGCCATGCCTTAAATTTACAGCACCCAAAATTTAGTTTGTTATTCTTCGTGGAAAATGTTGTTAGCCAATGATAATTATTTAATTAAATAATTACTTATGTTTGCAAATAGAATCTCGTAGTTACTACAGGAATGAAATATACAACTGAGGAAAGTGGAAATGGAATAATGTACATAATTAGCCATGTTGGCAAGGTAAACAACGTCGTCGTAGGTAATGGCATAGTGATATAATGGCGTCCCTCACAATGTTGCTGTGCGTAGTAAGTAGAGAGTACCAATGCACATTGCACTAATAGCAGTCACTGTGTACCTAGAAATTCTAATAATATGTACATGACTGCTGTGTGTGGAGTGCAGCAACAGACTATGTGAGGAATAAACCCCTCATTTCACCAGATTCCCATGATCATATTGGCAGCTCGTACAGCTGATCCCCCATTTCAAGTCTGTAAAGGAGTCAAGCGTAATTCCTGACATTGCTTAGTGATAATGATGTAGGCTCATAAGAAATGCATATCATTCGTTTTGCGAAACCGAATTGAAAAATAGACATGGGAGCATACTGATTGTCACGCGTTAGGGAAAACCTGAGCAAACTTTTTATTATTGAGGAAACCCAAAAAATTATGGCTGCACACTTATATAAATCAGTAAGCGAAATTCAAGTGGAATTCAACAATTGGTTGACTCAGTTTATGCTGTCTGCTGAGGTAGCAGTTTTGACTTTGGGTACTGAGAAGTTGGAAATTGAAGGGGATGAGGTAACTGTGAGCATGTTTACAGGTAGAACTGAACTACTAGCCTTATTAAGTGCTATAGGTAGTGATGGTATAGGTATACTGCAGTCACTGGGATTTGATCTAAATGACCAGATTGACGATGGGGTTGGGAGGGCAGTAAATTGGTTAAAAGGTCACTACGACCGTAGTGAAAGTGTATATGTTAAGACAATGAGATTCGTGACAGTGTCACAGGCTTGTAGGGAAGATGAAATTGAGTACTTACTCCAGGTTGAGAAATTAAGCAGGGAAGTTGTTTTTGGGCATAACAATGACTAGTTGAGGCAACGCTTTTTTGTTGCTCTAGCTGTTAATGGTTCAAGGGATTCCTCTGTGCATAAGCTGCTTATGCAAGAGACTATGCTTAGTTGGAGGGAGTTGGGTACTCAGCTGGCAGCCAGACAGTTTGTTAATGCTCCAGAAGAAATTTTGAGAGCATGTAACGCTTAGTGTTCTATGGAAGGTATGGGAAAAAGATCAAGTTTGTAAGTATAGAACCTACAGTAGTTCCAGTGATTCTCAGGGATATTGTTACAAATATAGGTCAATGAGTTACAAAACTAGTAAACATTCTGATTGGATAGACAGGAGGTATGTTGATGACCCTCAGGATAGGAGGGGCTATAGGGACCGCAGTAGAGAGGTAGATCAGAGTGGCTACGAGTATTAGCAGTTACACCAGTAGACATGGTAAAGAGTATGGACCATCTAGAGAAAGGGGTCAACATGATCAGTAAAGTAATAGGTTTCTTAAGAGGTATGCTTCAGGCTCTACTCGTTCACCTCGAGGTTCACCTACTATGAGTAGACGGTCTGGGTGGTTCACCTCCCCTGCAAGGAGAGATGGTTGCTTTCAATTTGGATAATTTCGGCATCAAGTTCATACCTGTCCTGAAGTTCGATGTTTCTTGTGTGATCATCGAGGACACACTTCACAGGACTGTAAAACTGAAACTAGGCATGATAGAAGGTATAATGGTTTCAGTAGTGAAGGTTTGTGAGCAATGTTGTTGGTGATACCCGTAGCAGGAAATGTAGCATCAAACGCTTTGTCAGAGTAAATGGTGAAGAGGTAGTTTGCATTAGACGATGGAGTTGAAGTGTCAGTAGTAACTGAGGATACTGGCAGGTTTCTGAATTTGAGATTAAGTAAACCTGTTAATGATCTCATTGGGTTGACGGTTCCACGCTGAATGCTAGCGGGAAGTCAAGTGTTTGCATCAATGACTTCCCCAGATCTCTTGTGACGTCAGTTTATGTTGTGAAAGGGTCCTCTGTGAACTTGTTAGGTTTCAAGGATATCAGAAAACTCAAACTGTTAACAAACATAAATGAGTTACGAGTTGGAGGTGGGTGTATGCAAGATGTATGGAAATGCAAAAGTACTCCTGTTACAAAGAAAACAGTGAAGCAAATGAAAATGGTGTGAGTTACGAGTTAGAGGCGAGTGTATGCAAGGTGTATGGAAATGCAAAAGTACTCCTGTTACAAAGGAAACAGTGAAGCAAATGAAAACGGTACCAATGCTGATGGTGCAAAAAGCTTTTGCTGGTATAACTGCAAAAGCAGGGCCCATACATAGTGTGAAAGGCTGAAGCGTCTGCAGGGAGGAGTTCCAGTCTCCCTCAGAGCAGTGCCAGTTGGGTGCAGCGAGTAGAAATGGTTGGTGGCAACACCAAAGGCAAATTGGAGGATAGGATGAATTGGGAAGATAACAAGAAGGTTGATCCTAAGAACCTTCTATAGGAAGATACTCTGCAGGGAACTGTCCTGGTTGACCGTAAGGAGACTGGTTCAAGGGGAGATACCTTTAAGGTTGACCCAGGGAAAAGAGTTGAGGAATATCCTGTAATGGGTGGCCTCCCGGAAAATGATTGGGTTTCGGTCCATGGTGGATGGTGTCATGGCAAGTTTATTATAAGGTAGAAAGGATTTATTGTAACTAGGAATGTGGTACTGTGGGTATTTAAGGTATAGTAGGAATGTATGTGGTGCTTTGCTTGGTGCATGTGGTTTCTTTGAGTTTGTTGGTTCATTACTCTGGTTTTATGGAAGTCGATAACGCTTGGGTCTTTGGCGCGATAGGAATCTGTTGGAATGGTGTTTGGTTATTGCATGATCCGTTTTTAACAAAACGAAGGGCATGTCGGATGTCAATATATGTATGCCGCAGAGAGTTTAGGGTCACGCTAGTCTATGTCGGTATATTGGTGTAATCTGGTTTACTCGTATTTGGCGTCAGCGATCAACGAGTGAGGGCTAATCACGGGATGCATGGATGAACCCACCGCGGCAGTCTTGGAGTTAGGATCGTGGGGAGTGGACTTGCGTCATTTTTGTTCTATGTCTGCAAACCCTTTTTCCAACAGTGGTCTCCAATTGTATTGTGTAGATAAACTTTTAATTATGTAATACAGTAATCGTTTTCAAACAAAAATAATATGAGTACAAATTTTGCTCAAAGAACAACAAAATCTCATATTATTGTAATTCATAAACATAAAATCATCGAGAAAATTCCAATATAAACACTCGGAGGAGTAACCATGCGGAATGTTTTGGTGAATTGAAGTCTTGTTGTGTTATGGTTACAAGTGAGCTGGTTCATTGCTTCCATTAAAAATTACTGCATAGCTTGTCATCGGTTCAAGTGTTTACAGTCACTATCACTCACTCACCCAAAAAGTTTTGTAAACAAAAATGAACCTGTCATTGACATCATAGAGTTATCTCCCTTCCTAGAACTATAACCGTATGATAATTAGTATATGAGCAGCTTGTGAACAAGCGTAAGCGGTTTTTATATATAGTAAGTCGGCATCAGTTTTTAGCTCACTGCTTTATAGTAGTTGTTTGCATCTAATACGGGTTGTTAACTCAGACAAACACTTCCATTAGTTAGCGTTGGAGGAAAGATTTATTTCTATGATGTGCATCACCACTTGATACTTGCCCTGGTCGGCTGTGACATCATAGATAATTTGGTTTTTGTTGCAGTTGGTGGACAGTGGCTACCAGTGATATCCTCTACCACTCACTCTCATGTTGGAACTCAAGATAATACAGCAACAGACAGTACTGGAGCTACAAATCCCATTTCTGGTGCTACCCTGGCTACAAATCCTGTTACCGGTGTTACCCAGGCTACAACTCCTGCTACTAGTGTTACCCAGGCTACAAATCCTGCTACCAGTGCTACCCAGGCTACAAATCCTGCTACAGGTGCTAGTCAGGCTACAAATCCTGCTACTAATGCTAGTCAGGCAACAAATCCTGCTACTGGTGCTACCCAGGCTACAAATCCTGCTACCAGTGCTACCCAGGCTACAAATCCTGCTACTGGTGCTAGTCAGGCTACAAATCCTCTTACTGTTGCTACCCAGGCTACAAATATTGGTAGTCAGGCTACAAATCCTGCTACTGTTGCTACCCAGGCTACAAATCCCGCTACTGGTGCTACCCAGATTACGAATCCTGCTACGGTTGTTACCCAGGCTACAAATCCTGCTACTGGTGCTACCCAGGCTACAAATCCTGCTACTCGTGCTACCCAGGCTACAAATCCTGCTACCAATCTGGTCACTAATGATCCTCAAGTTACTAATTTTTCGACTGTTGAACCTCAAGCTACCACTCGTGCGAATCAAGTGACACGCAAACCAACGACACTCAAATCAGGTGCCTTTGTAATTTTATCGCAATTCAATTCATTTTTGTTTTTTAGCTCAAATGCTTGAGTTTTTTTGCTCCCGTTGTATGGGGAAAGAGGCACTGGAGGTTGGGGGAAAGAGGTTGTGGCGAGAGGGTGTCATAGTTAACAGTCCACTAACATTCTCTACAGTATTGGATCTGGTACCTTAATGTTATTTTTTGGATAGAACAAATGAATTACACTCAAAAATACTGAGTAATGCGTCTGAGCCGAGGGCTCTTTACTTGTTGTGGAGTTAAGAATACTCCACATCAGACTCAGTGTTATACTGACACAGGATTTTCTCGGGCGAGAGAGGTAATTGGTGGCAGTGAATGTGGAGTTGACCTGGTGGCAGTTTTTTAGTGAATTAGTAGGCTCCCAAAGTCCACTGTAGGAGTTAATGTGTACTGTTAACTTAAAGTTACGGTGTCAAGCTATTCCACTTTTGGCACACCTCTTTTAGTGCCTTCTTTGCCCCTTCACAGCCGAATAACTTTGCTGCTAATCATAAGAGCTACATGATTCTTATATTAGGATGTGCTGCCATGGTGGATGTACACGAGCATGTCATCTTTTCAATAGCAAGTTTAATTTTTTTCAAAGGAAGATCGTTTTCAGATATGTTAAACTTTTGCGAAGTACACTGAAATTTGTTACCGATTGAGATTAAAATTTTTCTTCTATCCAAACAAAAACCATGAAAGTCTGATTATCAAAATATTTATGCTAAAGAGTTGTATCATTTCATTTGTAGAGAAGACCACTAGCCTCCAATATTTCTGTATTTTGGTTGTATGCAATATATGTAATAGCTTGACAGCATGATGAGTGTAAATTTTCACTTTTAAATGCCCAATGCGATAAGAATGAACATGGTCATTTAATTAGTGGGTGAACTTGAAAACATAAATTGAATTATGACAAATAAATAAAACTGCTTGTCGTGTTCATCAGAGAAATATTGAAAGGGAATTATCATGATGTACTGTACATAGTATGTATTTATATATGTATTTTTATGTTATTAGTGCATTAGTATTAAAATATACTGCCTTTGGTTTTTTAGAACCAAACAATGGAGATTCTGAGGATATGTAAGTATAACACCATTTTGCATTTATTATTTGTGATATTGTTGATAGTTGTATTTTATTAAATATAAAAGTTTAAAGTGTTGCACAGCCAACAGGTTGTTATTGCAGTGCAAATCGATTCATAATTATCTTGTCTATCTAGATTTTGACTTGCAGTCACTTCAGCATTCATGGGGTTGGAAATAACCAGTTGGCAATGTTTATTACTTTTCTAAATAATTAGATCGGAAGCAGAACTCTCTAAATTAGCAGGATTAAATTGATCGTTTCAAAGAGCAGTTCTCTCTAGCGAGCAACCACTTGTTTGTCTACGAAGGCTGTATAAAATTTATTCGTATATTTTTGTACTATTTTTGCTGTTGCTTACACTTGGGATTTGTTACAGAGAAACAGAAGCTTTTAAGGACAAAAATCAATCTGTCGTTACTGGATGGGGCATTGGATTAGGCATCGGTTTCTTTTTGGGAATTGTTGGTTTCGTTGCTATAATATCCATGAGACATCAAAGGTATGTTTAGTAATACATTGACTCCTCGATTTACCAGTTGGATGTTTTTAACTTGCAAAACCTGAAGCCAAATTATACAGAGAATTTATTTGGGTAAATAAAAAAATGACTCTTGGTTAGTAATAAATTTTGAGAAGTTTGCTTTCATTTAGTTTTACTCAACGAGTTTTATTTAAACATGCTCATTTATGATTAACTACAGTTTGTACAAATGTCGGCTGATCAGCATAGTTCTACTTTATTCAGACTAGCTATTTGAAAAATGATTTGTAACATTTTTTATATAACGCTTTCTATCACCTAGTTAAAGGTTTTCACCTTTCCATCACAACTACTGTATGGAAACAAATACGATTTGTTCAATTTGGTGATGGTATCACATATTCTTTTTTTTCATGTTTTGGTAAAATCGGTAGAATATAACTTTTATTGAGCTAAAAACATAATAAAACAGCCATATACTTATATATATATGGTGTAAAGCTTCATGACAGTCCAGTCTATTCCTGTCTACAATCATTCTACCAATATCCATAAAATGCACTGCAATAAATATTAAAAAACTATATTCTCCACCTGTGAGAGTCATATTTGCTCTAGCTTAGCATTATTGTCAACAGTGACAAGCAAACTTCAAAGCCATTATATGTAATTGTTGATAATCATATGCAGATAATGTCAAGGTCAGTAAATTTGATGCCTTTTCTGCACTATTTATTAAAGCGATTAAAAAATGAAGAGGTTGATAATGATTCAAAATAGCAGGATATTGGAATGAATGTAGACAGGAATGGAAGTCAACGGGAATAAATTCAGACATAGCTGGAATGAATATAGAAATCGCTCAGGATGAATGTTGACAGACCCAAAATGAATGTCGATTATATGCTAGAAAAAAGAAAGTTTTGACGTTCATTCCTGGAAATGTCGACATTCGTTTCTGGGGACGTATTACCTACTGTTTCAGCATTTGTTTTAGGTATATAAAACTTTTCCTTTTTTGCCAAAGTAGACACCTCCTGGGAAATAAGTGTGAATTGATATTTTACATATTGCCAGCAATTGGATTTAGACACTTTCGGCATTGAAGATGGAAAACTCAATCTTTACAGCATAGTCGGCATTCATTCCAGGATGTGTCTACATTCACTCCAGCTGTTACTGCATTGTTTCATTTACCCATTTTTTATTTTATTGTATTACAAATTATAATGAGCGTTTGTCAACCTCTCAAAAATTTTGCAGATGCCAATTTGCCAGACTATTATTTTTAGTGCTGGGACGATACCTTGATAGCCCATCGATACCATTTCTTACCATCACGCTTCAATACTTTCGATTCTCGGTACCAGATATGATCGGTTCCGATTCTACGGTTTGATATTTTCGATAGTTTCGGTTCTCTTCGGGTTTCAAGATGTACCGTACGCGTACATTGATTGCGTGATTAGTTTTTAAAGCAATAAAGTAACCGTGGTCTTTCAAAGCCATGCACCAGATCCATGCACCACAACTGTCAATGAATAGCTTTTTTTAACATTATTCACAGTTCAATGGCAGACACAACATCACAAAACTAGCCATTTGTTTCTCAATATAATTATTCAGATAAATTTAAAACACTTTTATTTAGTCATCTCTTAGACATGACCAGAACGAACCATAGAATTGTGCATAAAATACAACAAGAAACAAAACCGGCATACCAAACACTCTCCTCCATTTTACAATCAACAGGCCTTGTTATTGCTCATAAACACAAACATATTAACTTTATCCGGCTTTAAACAAGCTTTTCTGTCGGTTACAATGTTGCCTGCTTTTGAGAAAGCGCGCTCACTGGCGCAGCTGGTAACTTGAATACACAAGTATTTTTGGGCCAGGATAGGAAAACTCTTTTGGTTTTTGCGCCACCACTGCAACGGATCTTCATTTTTGTCACGTAGTATGGGAATAGAAACATAAAGTTCCATCTCCTTTTCGATTTGAGATGAGTGTTGGATTGGTGGATTTTCGCTTTCATCATTCCTATCGGCAAACAGTGAGTTCCCATCCATCCCGCTGCTTTGAGGCTGATTAAGCTGAGGCTTTAACATCTCTATCTCGTCCACTGATGTATCAGTTGTGAAACGTATAATCGTTTGTGATTTGTAAAACACTAAAAATGAGTGATTTCAATTCATAATTTACAAAGGATTATTATAGTCATGCCATAATTCTTTTATCTCAAACCATGAGTTACAACTTACCACCCTCTATCATAAGGTCTGTCTGGGCTTTGAGTCCTGTCAACTTTTTATGCCTTGGATCCTAAAGGGCACATTTTTCTAGAAGTTCTTCTACATTCGTCCCACTTCTATAGTGTTTTTTTTTAAGTATCCCATCACATTGCTTTGAATGTTGTTTGAGATTTGGCAGGAGGTTTCATCACACGCAAGAAGTCTTTTTTTGAAAGCGTTGAGAGTGGGCAACACAAGACTGATGTTTACATAACTATCACCTACAACACAACATCAAAAATGTGTCGTACAGTAATGATGAACCTACCATTCAAATTACATGTAAGTGTCAAATACCAATTGGCCAGTAATTTACGAGTCGTTTCAAAAATTTCGCTTTGGACAAATTGATGAGATTAGGGCCATTTCAAACACAGTATCTGTAACGAAAAAGTTGATCAATACAGAAAATTGTGTGCAACCCAGTTGTGTGTTTTGACTTTGCTAAGAGGTTTGTAGGATAGATAGATTGACAGTTCTCCAGATCATCAATTTGGTTATAGATAGCGCTGTGTCGAGTCGAGCCAACAACGAGCCGAGTTGAGTATCACATGTGCGAGCCGGCTTCGAGTTTCTCTAGCCTTTTTCACAACGAGCCATCACAAACTTTGGAGTTGTGCACCTACTGCTAAATTTTTAAACTACATAATAAACGATTCACTAGTGTAGGCTAAAAATCCTACGCAGAAGAGCTTTGTTGTTGAAGGTCTGCCATACTCCCACTCTTTATAAAACTTTTTTACTTGAGTTACTGCTACGATTTTTAGCAGCAGTACTTTTATTTGCAGTTACCGCATTTGTGCAGTGAAATGTGTTTCAATCCATTCGGTCCCTGATGTTTATCCTGAGCATAAAACATTAGTGTCATTTATCATTTATTCAGAATTAAAGAAGAATTTCAATGATGATTAGCAAAACAATTGCTTAGTGTTATATAGTTGTAGTCATGAATATGTTGTAAAAAGTTATAGTAATAATATTATTATAATAAATAAATAATAATAATTATTATTATTATAATTATTATTATTATTGTTGTTATATAATAATTATTAAGAAACTTATTATTATTGTAATAATAATAATTAAATTAAAGCTACTAATTATTATTATTGTTATTAGTTGATTGATTATTATTATTGTTTTTATTATTATTATCATAATCTAGCTAATAATCATTATTATTAGATTAGATTATTATTATTATTATATTATTATTATCATTATAAATAATAATATCATTATATATAATATAGTAGTAATAATAATTATATAGCAGTAAAATTAACACTGCTTTCCATTATTATCTATGATGATGATGATTAGTAGTTTATCTATTTATTGTAAAAGTACTATTTTCTACATGATGATAGTTATTATGATGATAATATTTATTAAGAATTAGTAATGTTATATTTATTAATATATATAATAGTTATTATTATGTATATAATATATGTGTATTATTGTTATTTGTTTACTCTTAATGCATTTACTGCATACTTAGACTATTATTATTATTATTATTGCTATTTTTATTATATAATAATGTATCAAATTGCTTGCTCTTCATATACAATATCATAATTTATAATAATCCAGTAGAATAATAATGATACTTTTATAATAACAGTTTTTACTATTTATATATATCATTGCCTATTGTGTAATTGTTATAATAATTATTTGGGAACATAATGTTATCATCATAGAAGTAATATGCGTACCGAAATAACACTAACCACAGGTAAAACTCTACTAAAATGTTGGATTTTTTTACATTGCTATGACATTGTAAGCATGATGGTTCTTCTCGATAAAAGTTATGTTTTACTTAGAACTTTGAGATATTGCTTTGAGTTGCTTGCTACCTTCAATGTATTTGGTTGTTCTCTTTATAATTATTTTTTTTTTAATAACAAAACGATCAGTCACAATTCCACAACCATACAATATTGCATTGATAAAACATTGAAGCGAAAGTTGGCTCATGCTCGGCTTGGCTCGGCTCGTTTTTTATAGCTTGGCTCGGCTCGTCAAGTTTTGTGGCTCGACACAGCACTAGTTATAGACATTCAAAAAGTATGATTTTAAAATTGAAATGAAGTATATATTATAGTTTATAAGTGACAAACCTGAAAGATTGTCAGTGAATGTTGATACCGGCTCCAATGCTTCTTTGATTGAGGAGCAGGTTTAGAGGGTTTCATGGTGGGGAATTAAATGAGACGCCTTACGATCTGCTGATAAAACTGTGTGAATGGCCTTTTCTTGTTCTAATATTTTGTCAATCAACTTAAATTTGGAGCCCCACCTGTTAATAAGATTAAGAAGATATCATCAGCATGCTCTGTCAGTCTCATTTTGTTTAATGTTTGTCTTGACTTTTGTCATGAAATAAGTTGAAATTAAATCTGGTATATTTAATTAATTACCTGGTCTCACAATCTTTGAGAAGGCCGTTTTGTGGCAGATTATGTAGTTCCTGTGCCTTCTTTAGTAGTTCTTTTTTGCAAAATAATGACTGAACTGGGTAGTAATGCGCCTGCAAGTGGCAATGGCATCTTTGATAGAGGTAGGAGTTTTGTCTCTCGTTTTCTTTTTAAGACTGTTAGTGAGAGCCAGGTTGAGGTGGTGTCCAAAACATTGCATACGAGTCCACCCTGTAACAGTTAGAGCAGTTTGTGATGCAACCACCATGCTGCATGAACAGATTTATTTAACAAAACAGCTAATACAGTCTGATCAAATAAAATTATATTTTATCGTAGACTACCCAATCGAATTAAAGAATGCGACATATCGGCATGCATTCTTGATGTTTGTTATACCTTACTTTTGAGTATTGAACAGAAATGCCAGTGTTATTATTAAAATGGTACAATCAGAAGAACCTTGAAGAATTGAAATTAGACAGAAATGACTGGCAGGAAATGGCAAATAATCATGAACATTACAGACGCTCGATTCGTCCGAATCCAGACACTCGATGTTCCACAGATGAATTACTAAACAAGTCACACTACCTACCTGCTATATTGCATGCTCTGTTTATATTGGCTGCATTGTCAGTTGTTATTGCTACCATTTTACTCTCATCCAGCTTCCAGTGAGAAAGTGCCTCCTTTATCAGCTCCACAATATTGTTTGCATTGTGATTTTGGGGTGCATGTGAAACCTAAACAATTGATGTCAGTAAAATTTTGACATGAAAGAAATAACCGCTCATGCATGGCTACATAAAATACTGTGTACAATATTCCTACAACATTATTTTAATCAACTATTGACAATAATTAGTTACTTTACACACTTGCTATATAAAAACATCAGATGCTTTGAGGTTTCTATTGATGAACCAAGCTATTTTTAGCTCTGACATCATTTATAGATATTTTATAAATTATCTCTTCGTGGGAGGGCAACTTCTAGAACTACTAGTTCGGATATATATCTACAGTATGAAGGATTATCAAATCGGACTTCTATACTCCACATTATATATAAATGTACACTGAGTGTTAACTTACTTGCAAGAGTCTGGTTTCAATTCCCCAGTCAGCATTTATCCAGTGAATTGTAAAAGCCATGTAGAGATCAGTGGTTTAGCTGCTCCACATATCCGTTGTCGTTGAATAATAGCCGACATTTTCTAGTTCAACACTAACTTGGTTTCTGATACAAGCATATCGTTTTTGAATTACATTTGTCGAAAAGTGTTTGCGGCAAGGCACAACATGCCTACAATATAGTAACGATGCATGACTCTGAAGGTAAAATATTGTGCTCGAGCTTGGAAGAAAAGGCAGCAAAAGCACCAATTAACAAGATATAACAGAGTAAGGTTAGGTAGGTGGCATGAACTAGGCCTACTACTAGCATTGATTTTTCAATCCAGCCATATAGGCTTGATTCAGCAGTAATATAGACTCGATTCTAGCCAATTCAACAAATAAAGCCTATCTTGGCCATGTTAGGTTGATGACACGCGCCCAGCATTTCAACACCACTTGTAGTTTTGTATTTTGGTATATACAATACAGTCCTCTCATACCGTGAATCAAATGCCCCCCAACACTTGTTTGAAACCAGATCCTTCAATAGTTGATACAGGTTGGGCGTTTTCACACAGAAACTCAGTGACAGCTTCTGTGAGTTTTTTGTACTGCTGTCCCTTCTGCTCATACTTTGCCAGAAAAATGTCACTGATTGTCATTGATTGTTTCCTTTTAAGAGTGCTCCTATCTGAAATAATAAAACTGGTGAAAGCTTTTGAGACAGAGATAAATGAGCAGTATCAACTCACTACAAAAGCAAGCCCTACTTAAGTATGTATGCGTACGTTAAAGTTTAACTTGCCTCTGGAAGTTTTGGAATTTGGTGTACTCGTAGCAAAAGGCCCATTTTCAAAAAGTGAAGTATCTTCAAGCGTAAGATCAATAGAAGGTTCAGATTGAGATACTTGAAAGTTATCGGTGGATATAATGTAAATGAAATAAAAAATAAATAGTACACCTGCTTGTGCCTTTTTTGTGCCCGGGCAAAATATACACTGATACGTTTAAGTACAAATTGTCACCAGCCCACCGTTACGTTACATTGCATCAAATCATGCCACATTAACGCTGACCCCAGCCCAAAAGATAGCAATAATAATATAGATTAGAGGTATATTCGCAACCTGGATCGATGAACATCTGCTCCTAGTCATATTTCGATCCACATCAGTGGGCGGCAAACGCATCGTTCCAGGCGTTTAAATTTTATTATATACTAATAAGAAAAAATATCCATTGATCCGGATCAAACGTGAAGATGTAAAGTTCCAATGTGCATTGTAGCGATCGTAATTATTTTCATATGCGTAAGCAATTCATCAGCGACGGTTATTGTGTCGATGATTCCTCATTGGTACTATTAGCATGATGCATCGGTAAGTAGCAGATAGTGGTAGCGAGTCAAAGAATAAACAGCTTTACCCTTGTCCGGTTGACAACATTTATTTCAAAGTAGTTCATTCTTGATTAGGTATAACATTTATCTTTATTGTTTTAACAAGATAGCTGTGGTTCATTATTGTGATCAATCTGTTTCCATTATAGCAATATTGTACATGGAAATCATAATAATTAATATTAATAAACAACATAATGATAAATAATATGTAACTGTAAAATAATAATAAATTATGCCGAGAATGAGCTGCTTTGAAACGAACGTCACCCACGTGGTTATATATATATTCATTTTTATATTATGGATCGGTAGTGTTCGCGACCTATGAGTATGCCTCGCAAATTTATCTTTTTTTTCTCGTGGGGATGGTATTTTGCAATCCATTAAAAATATTGCTACCGACCCATTCGCATTAAATAAATTATGAAAAATATCATTTATTAAGTTTTATTGTACGGACGCGAATATACCTCTTGAACTTCAGGGTAAAACCAAATAATTATTAAACTTACATGCCGTGTTTCAGTGTAACTACTGAATGCCTGCAGTTTTGATGAGGCTCTGATCCTCGCCTCTTTTCTGTCCTTCTCAGTCAGAACATGTTTGGTGGCCTCTTTTTCATCATCAGCTACTGCTTTCCTGTGGCTGGTGTGTAGATACTCCCTCATATATGAGGTGTTTCCATTTTTCTGTCGATATTCTTTGCAACAAATAGAGCATCTCACCGTTCCATCATCAGTTTTGTCAAAGAACTACCACACACAGGAAATTGGAAAACCCATGACATTAATTAGATTTACTTCACACCTCTGCTCATCAATGGCGGAAAAAATGGCGCTTGAAGCAGGCGATTTATTTAGGATTGTTATTAGACACAAATTAATTTATCATAATACTAATGCAACAAAATTGATTTATTTAAAACTTAATTTATTTAGTAGCTAAAAAAATGCAATAAAATCAAAAATGATAATTATCTTTTCAAAAACATAACATGTGTTACGATTCTTTGAGATTATAAACAAAAGAGATGGAGGATAGTGCCGAAAATTGCAAAGATTGAATGAAGAGCTTTCATTGTTTGCCTTACTTACTGTTAATAAATAAACGTTTCCAGTTCAACCAGCATGCAGTAGCAATTATATTCTGAGCGAACAGGGGATTTTATGCACAATCATTTGCACAGATAATTCCTCTCTCTCTCTTTCAACATGTAGTTACAGTAGGCCTGTTGATGTGGTACCGAAAAAGCTGTCCTTACGCAGTACCGGTGGCACAGAACCGTGAACGATTCTAAAGTATTATTGATCGCTACTAAGAATCGAGGTATTGTCATGTAGAGAACCTCAATTCTTTCAATACTTTGGGAATCGTCCCAGCACTAATTATTTTCTATTAAATGTTGCAACAAACTTCCTAGGTTTGCTTACTGTTTAGTTTTTAATGTACCGTTTGTGAGCTACACTTTCGAGGCTCTACGCTATGTTTACATTACATTATTGTGTTATATTCTAAATTCATCTGTAGAAATAATGAGACACCGGGTGAAAGGGTTGAGCGGGATTCTGATGCAGCAACATTTGAGGATGGTGGAGCTCACAAGCCCGCAATGCCGGAGGAACAAGCGATGCCGGATGATCAAAGGTCCACGCCAGGTGATCAAAAGTCTATGCCAAGTGATCAGAGATCAATGCCAGGTGATCAGAAGTCAATGCCAGGTGACCAAAGATCAATGCCAGATGATCAGAGATCAATGCCAGGTGATCAAAAGTCTATGCCAGGTGATGAAAAGTCGATGCCAGGTGATCAAAAGTCAATACCAGGTGACCAACAGTCAATGCCAGATGATCTAAAGTCAATGCCAAGTGATCAGAAGTCAATGCCAGGCGAACAACAATCAATGCCAGATGAAACGAGACACGATCAGCAAGTTAGAGAGGACGAGCAAGCAAGTGGCGGTGGACATGCAAGTGATGGTGAACAAGGCGCAGATGGTGCTGCTCCAAACGCTGAACGAGGTGGTGCTGAGGTAAGTCTTCAGTGATTAGAACACTAAAATAACCTTATTATATGTTGATAAGGCATCATAATCATTTTGTATTTCCACTTAAAAGAATGGCTCCGGCCATTTCTATATTTATCTGATATGCCATTGATATGTCCTTATGAGGTGCTTCAAATACCAACTTTGTCACAACTCAATTTATTTCTATGTTTTCTTAACAACATTAATAACAAGCATGTTGTGAGTGTTGTCTCTCCTTCGAAATCTTTTGGGAAAACCTATGACGTACGCAAGTGTTTTAGCGAACTTAGCGTAACAGCAACGATATGTTGATAAATAACAGTACAAGTGACCGGGCTCATTGATTGATATAACTAGTAGCGGCACATTGTGTCTAGTAGTAAAAACAAAAGTTTAGCCGGTCGCTAGCTAAAACACTTGCGTACGTCATATGTTTTCCCAAAAAATTTCGAAGGGGAGACAACACTCACAACATGCTAGTTATTAATGTTGCTAAAAAAAACATAGAAATAAATTGAATTTGGACAAAGTTAGTATTTGAAGCACCTCATAAGGACATATCAATGACATATCAGATAAAGATGGAAATGGCCGGAGCCATTCTTTAATTATGGCATCATCATAACTTGATGCCAACCTTTCAATTGATAGGAATAAATCACACTCATCTATGTATATAAATGAGAGAAACGTCTGTGTGGGTGCCTGTGCGTATGTCATTTCAGGCTTATAATGCCTTAACTGCTACACTGAGAGAAATAAACACTGCTGTACAAACATCCCATTGGAGTAAACTGGGGAGGGGGGGGGGGAGGGGGGAGGTTAAACTTGTTGTCTGTTCTCAAAGCTCAGGTATTTGTAGTCTTACTTTTTTTCCAATAATAATTAGGTGGAGATACCCAGTTTGATACCTTGAATGTCTAATGCATTGAGTAGGTATACATGCCACAACCTCTATGCTAAACGCAATGAAGAGTGTTGTTGAAACCCAAAAGGGAAGGGGAGAGAGGGAAAGGAGTAAAGCAGGGAAGGGCTGGAACAGGGCGGGGCTAGAGCAAAATAAAGGGTGAGAAATAGAGCGGAGATAGTAATGCATAAGGGAAGGGAGAGCGTGTCTGTATGTTTATAGGCTGGTAGGGCGGCGCAAGAATATTGCAGCTGACACAGTTATATTTCACTACAACGGGTAATATTGCTAGTAGAATATTTGATTGTTTATAAGTCAGAAAGTCAGTGCATGGATTTGACCATAGTTGTACGGCGATGCTTTCACTGCATACAGGATAAAATAATAGCTAGCTTTTGCTTTTTACTCTGAGGAGGTGTAAACTGAAACTTACTAAAAGTTCAGAAGTTAAACTTTTTTGTTTCGAATGCTTAGGTTATTCACGCGATCACCATTTAAAGACTTATCAAATTGGACGTCAAGCAGGTTCAAATTACAACCTTCTTTTCTCAACGTTGATAGCAAAAAATTTCGTATCGGCCACTGCTGTGACAGAACTGTTAGCTTACTCACCACATCAACTAGCTCATTTAATTCTCTGTCGGGCTTTTCACCTTCTTCCAATATGATCTTTTATAAAAAATCAATTTCAAATAATATATCATATTGTTATCTCGAAGAAATACGAACTGTTGTATGAGTGTTATCCCTCTGGCCCTCTTCAGTGGCCATGTTTTTTCATTTTCAATGCTAGGAGGCAAATAGATGTTGACTTAGGGTTGCTTGTGGCCAAGAAAGGTCATTCAAGGTCATTGTTAATGACTATTTTTTTGGTGCTGAAGAAACCACAACAATTGATTAGTGTGTGAGGCCTAACCTCAAACCATTTACGGCAGAAGTCAGACACGTTAACCATTATGTTGACGTGGTACTTCAAAAACAGAGATCTATCGATGAGTGGTTGCTGAGTGCTGAACCAATCCACACAGGACACTCCTCTGTGAAAGCGTTGACCATCTGGCTCATTGCAAATGAAAGTGCGTAGCTACGAAAACCCGTACTGAAAGTATGGGTGAACAGCTTCAAAACTATTTGAAAATTCTTATACAATACATCATACAAGCAGTCCGCTGTGGATTTGATGCTTGACACTATTAATAATATAAAATAACCAGACACGATTGTTGACAAACCTCTACAAAAGCCTTTATTGAAGCACGCACTCATAATCTCAATGTGACCTATTTTTCAGCTGCACCTTTTAAAGATAGTTTCACAGCTACACATTCGTACTTGTCATCGGTGAGGTAGAGTATGTTACTACAGCTGCTGAGTATGACATAATACTGGGTACAAAATCTAATTTTTCGCAAAGACAGTTGTCATTTAGTCGCTAAACATCTTAGCACTTTTTACTGGACACCCTCAGTAAAGGAAGTGATAAATGTGCTTGGCTGAAAATGTTCTTAAAGAGTGGCAACCAAAACATATCTCATTACGACCATACTTGGAGGTATGCAGATGGGAAAGCACCCATGTACAATTCATCAGTGGAGTACCATTTCTAACGATGTCAAACCAGTCTGTCATTTAATGGCCTTGACCTCTGGGCGATGCAGTCTCGTTGTAAAACTTAAAGTTTAATCCTTCGTCCTCGTTGAAACTTTTTTATCTGACTGAACTCAATGCATGTGCCGAGCTGCACAAAACCAATACTGCTAAAACATCTGACCTGAAATTATAGTTCATCTGTTTTTGCTAAGTCACAAAAATCTTCTGAGTCATCTGAGAAACGTTGTAGAGATTCTAACAGTTTTATTGGTTGACCTTTGTATGCATCATAAAATGAGTTTGTTAAATTATTGTTCCACGGCGTGCCATAAAAGGTGATTACTGACAGACTCAATTCCAGTTATTACGATGATACTATTACTGTAAAGCTTTAATTCGTATACAGCTTTGGTGTAAAGTAGCTTCTTGAGAGATTGAAGCATTTTTATTTTGTTTATCTATGGCAAAGCATACATAACTACGCAGCAGACACCACAAGCTGGCATGTTTGAAAAAACTCTACAGTATCTTCATTTTACAGCTTTGTGCACTTTTCTAGCAGGAACGTCTACGCAATTTCCAAATTTTGGCAAAGAAAGCGCATCAAAATTTATTCAAACTAAGGTTTAAGTAAGAGAAGTTCAAAAGCGGCAGTTTATCAATATACTTTATACAGAGTGTTATTTTAATCCAACTACAATAAAGAAACATAGTTATAATGGCGGCTTACATAGTATTATATAATTTTTTGTTAGTTTTGAAAAACCCCAATATAAAGTTGTTGAAACCATCATTATACACACTTATCTAAATGTTTACTATTCACCATTTCGTAGATATAGTCCATATACATTATTATTCATTCTCGTTACAACAAAGAAGCAGTCATCTTTTATTAATAATAAAAATATGTAATAACTAATTATAATAATAATGATTAAACTCAATCATAGTTATCAACTATTAATGATTATCAATAATAGTAACAACTATCACACGTATTCTTATTACTACAGTACCATTCGTTTGACCATAAGTGTATCCTAAAGGAATTTCAAATTGCTTTAAAATTTGTTGTGTTGAATAAGAACTTGCATTTAGAGACCTTGGTATTCTTGTTGGGAATGTAGTCAAAATTGAAATACTGGATTATGACAAAAAAACCTTATAAAGCTACGTTCACACTATACGATTCTCGGCCATGCGATTATCTGGAGGAATCGGGAGTTTCTCTCCCGATTATTCAGAAGAGTTCACACTTGCGATTTTTTGTGCCCGATATTGCATGGCCTTGACATGTTGTCAAGATACCGCATTTCATTGATAATTACAGAGCATCAAATTATTATTAATAATGATATAATATAGCTTATATTATCAGATATTTAAATAAATTATACAATTTCTTCACTCATCAATAATAAGAAATGAATTACAAATAATAATAAATAATGGTAAGTAGTAAACTCAATTAATTATAATAATGAATAATAAATAAATGATAACTTTTCTCAATGCAATTATTTATTATAATCATGGCGCTGGTAGTTGTTTTCTATTTATATTGATAATAGTTAGTATACCCACCTTCATATTCTACTAGTCAACAAGACTTGCAGTTAATCAGGAAAATATTAAAAAATATTCTAAAATTGGTTAAATAATAATTATCAAGCAGCTGCAAGTTTCTTGAAAAGCATTAAATTGAAAAGCTGTGATGTGGATTTTGATTGGCTAGACTGGCCGATAATCGTACAGAGAACCATCACTGCCTGATGAAAAAAATTGGCCACCGATTGTGAAATCTTGAAGATTTCACTGTTCACACTTGCGAGGCGATTTTCGGCTCCGCCTACTCGGCCGAGAATTGCATAGTGTGAACATAGCTTAAGAGTTTGGAGCTGTATGGATGCCGATCAAGAGCACTCATTTTATGAGATGCCCTTTGCTTATTGAGTTGTTCTCTCTTGAGCATTGTCAACTTATTGAAAAAATTAACTTGCAGCATCAATAGTGCAGTATATCTATATGAGGTCTATGGCTGTATGATCGATGGTAGGGGCTATCTGCGAGGGGCAGCTCGCATTATAATACTATATAGTACATTTGAGCAGGCATTTGTATCGTTTTCAATGAGTTTTCAGTCTAAATTTATTTCCTAAAAGTCTTCATTATTATTATTTAACGTTTTTAAATCGTTTTTTGAGGAAAATAGCAAGAGTTTCAGATCTAATTATTATCGTTGTTGTGAAAGAAACAACAAAGGAAATATAGTTTTGTCAATGTTGTTCTTTTGTCTCATATTAGTATAAAAGTGCACCGATGATCTCATTTAATTAATCTTTAATCTAAAAATCATTTTTTTCGATGAAAATTGTCTGTTAGATTTTTTGATTTTAATCATGAAACACTGTTCGACGAAGGCCGGTGTGTACACATTTGCGACTTCACCCTAATATGAAAAAGTTGCTGACTGTAAAAAACAGCTCCAGAATATTAAAAAAATTTGTAATCTCATTTGTCTCACAGCTGCCGAAGTCTCTGTGCAATGCTGATGTTTGAGAGGCCCTACTTTTTATACAACAAAGCCCCAAATTTTGAAAATTGGTTTCATTGCTCTATTTGCCTATGTAAAATTCGGATTTCTCTACTCTCATTGAGAGTCATAAGCATGGGATTCCATCATGGTGGATTGGAATTCATATTCAGTCATAGATATGGTAAACTTAAACCATTCCAAAAACTAAAACTTATGGTAAAACATGCCATTAGTCAAAAAATTGCGATTGCCAAATGTCAAAAAAATAAGAAATCACTGGTAATCGCAGTTATCTAAGTAAAAGATTGTTTTTAATCTTGTTAATCGTTTGTGGAATTTGTTTATTGTTAATAAATAGATAACTCAGTTAAAACACAATCTTAGTCGACACTAATTGCACATATAGAAGTCACTTTGCTGGTTAGAGGGTAACTCCAGGTAAATGTTTTGAACGTAGTTCAACCTCCAAAAGTTAAACTCAAATTGAATTCTCTCGCAAGTAGTTATCCTTTAAAACGACTGTTTTGCCACAGAAATTCAATGCTTTGCAGCCATCTGAAAATGGATATTTCAGAATTGACACCATAATGAAACCTAATGAAGCTAGATATCTATGAATATCTTGCTTTCCTAAACATGCGACAAGAGTATTTCTGAACATGTTTTCTGGAGGTTCTTAAGACAAAAACTATTGCGATTGAGTGGTATCAAAAATGGAAAACTTGAAGGGGAGGATTGGAAGGGTATGAGAATGGACGGGGGTTGGGGGGGGGGGGGGGTGGGTGGTAGAGCAGGAGGACTATTAGAAATAAACGGTAGTCATAAGTGAGAAGAAAGTGAAATCGTTTTGGTTTGTGTGGGTTAACTACTGAGTTTATTGAGAATAAGAAATGTTACAGATAGATTATTGATATAGACTTAATTTCAGATGTGGTTTACTTGTATATAAATTAGATGTCCTCACACAAAAGATAGTAACCGTATGTAAGCACCAGAAAGCTATATTGCTTTTTATCCTGGTAATGAGCCATCTCTCTTTGAAATATTGATTTGATGTTTTACTTTTCTATACAGGAAGTGACTGAAATGTAAATGGACCTAGAAAGAATTGTAACCAAACAAACAAGAAAATAACCAATTGTCGTACCACAACTGATTTGTTCATGACGTACTGCAAACGTTTGTTAAATGTTCCAGTCCAGTATTCAAGGTCTAATATTTAATGGTAATTGTGGTGAACAGTTTATGTAAGTTGTAAAACGCGTTTTCGATAAATAAAGTTATTAGATTTTCAGTAAAATGGCGCCTTGTAAAATTTGCTAAGTTTTTTCTCAATGTTAAACATGGAGAGAAATCGTGAAGGAATAATATAGTGATCCTACTTTCTTCGATGACTGCATTATTTTTAATGTTTTCTTTTCAAGCTATAGAGAAAACTAGTTCAATGTCAGATAGCATAGCAACCCAAACAGAGATGGTGATTGGTATGCTAAATAAACGCTTCACACTGAAACTTTTTTAAATGCCGATAGATGCTAGACAATTCGATAATAAGTATGTGTTGGCAAGTTTTTCGGGTTTTGTAATATGTCTTGTTAAATAGAGATTCATTTACTCTTTTTGTTTTTTATCATCATCGAGGTAGTGACGGTCTTTCTCAATTGGTTCAATTATCGGAAACAGTTTATCGCCAGATGGAATTATATACAAGTGTATGTTTCAGATTGGTTCTCGTATCTTTTTACATCTGTTTTAAAATCTCGTATATAAATGTAAGTCCACTTTTGCGATTTTAGCTTAAAACTCCGGCTCTACTAAATCAATCCCAATAAAAAACACATATTCAGAGTCGGCATTTCTCTCTTCAGATTATAATACTCTTGAATTTTTATTTTGCTCGAAGATCGCAGCAATATTCTCAATAAAAAGCCATAGACAATTCTATGTAAAAACCTTATTCTCATCAGTTGCGCCAATTTGTATCCTGCCATATTTTTCAGCCTTTAGTGTCATGTTCGGTTTATTTCGCCTATATTCCGACATGCTACCGCATTTTGATTGGTCGGCAGTGGCTACAGCGAATCAAGCATTAATATCTGTGAGCCCAGCATCATCGTTTTGCTACAGTTGCTAGCTTTGTTTGGTCTTATAATTGGTTTCCACCAAACCACCAATAAACTGTACTTGCTTTCACATTCCAACATTATCTCATTGCTTATGCCAGCTTGATATCGTTGTTCAGCAATTTTCTTGAAGCCCGGGGTTATTATTAAAATAATTATTATGATGATAATACTAATATATAACAACGACTAATAGTTAGTTTTACTTACTTGATACTTTTTTCTTCTGAATATTCTAGTGATGTGGCTGGCTCATATATCGTTTATCGTTCCGGATCGTCAACACGAGCCAGGGCAGAACGGCCGTCTGATCCTAGCCTGCCACAGGGGATGCCGAGAGCAGAGGAGAGGAAACAGGGAGGCAATTCCACATCTTGGCAGTTGAAACAAAGCACTTTTTGTACAACTCGGTGTTGCAATGAGGTATTAGGTACTGCTGTGGGTGTCTCCGGGTGCTACTTTGGTGAGGATGGGGGTCAATGTAGTCTGAGATGGTGGTAGCTACTTCTCCAAAGTGCATTGCCCGAAATAAGCCGGGTCGTCTCCTCTCTTCGGTGTAACAGGGTTTGCCACTCCAATTTTTCGAGAAGTTTGGTTGTGCTTGTCTAATTGTCTGTTCTAGGAATGTTGTGTACATTTCTAGCAGCACGTCTCTGGATAGCTTCGAGTTTGGTGGATTGGATATAATAACAATAATAATTAATAAACACCATCTCCTCCTGCATCGTCATCTTTATGCTCAAGTACTGTTATAATTGTTATCTTATATTATTAATCACGCATCTCAGAGTAATAATAATAATAATGAAAATAGTTCTTATTTAGTAAAATGAATAATAATAACAAAGATGTTAATTATTAATAAAATAAATGTCCTTAGTTATTGATATTATTATTCATGTTACTATTGTTAATAATTATTACCCTTATTATTGTTGTTGTATAAAAATAGGAGTTTTCTTTTTGTTTAATGACACTGTAATTAAATACTTTTCATTAATGTTAGTACTGCTATATACTCTCATCTCTTCCCTATTCATTAAGGGTTATTTGTTATTATTATATTCGTCAATAATTTAAGCAAGCAACTTTGATGCATATAACTAACATTAGCATTGAAACTTATGAATGAAAACCGTAGTGTACCATAACAATAATAACAACAATGAATAAGCAAGACTGGTAGTGCATACAAAATAATGATATATACCGCGATAAAAAAGAGTTATCATCAGGAACCCAGTCCATCAGAGTTGTTCTCGATTTCCCTGGCTTTATCCAGCAGCAGTTTTTTTTTCTTATTTATTTCCTTTGCTTTTAAAAGTTGTGTACCATGACAACAAACATGCTTAAATAATCATGAGTAGGTCTACAATAGCCACCCTGTTCAGTCCGCCCCGCCCAGTATAGGTTTAAGGACTTACAATCTTTCTGAGTAAAGGTTTCTAAATAATTTTTATTATTACTAGTCTTGCATTTAATAATAGTTAATCAACCTATCTCCCCACAAAATTGGTAAAAATCACCATAGTTAAAATATCAATGTTAGACGGTTGATAACAAATACAAAATATTATACAAAAACTGCATAAAAAATGACAAAAAAGTAATTTGAGGAACTTAATCCTTAATTTGTGCAAAATTTGTACACAGTTTGTTAACTTTCATGATATTTAAATTTACCTGTTACTCAGCATGCCATTATATCGAACTGGCTGAAATATTCCAAACAGTTTTACTCCAACTCCACAGCGTTTATGTAAAATCAGAGAAAACAAAAATGACTGTGAATTTTGGTTATGATTGATTGCTTTGTGTTTGCCACACCGTGGACATTGCAGTTTTTTTGATTTACTCACATAGTTGATGCAGCTTTCTCAAATACATTTCCGAAATATTGACCGATAGGTTGCATAGTCACCGAGCATATGTTTTGATATACAAAGTTAAAATACAAGCACTTGAATATCCACCAGGTTATTTGAGTTGGTTTTTCACTAAATGCACAACTAAAGCAATGCAGTTTGTTAAATTTTTGGAAATATAACCCATGCTGTATGACGTTCTCCTTTGGTGGGGAGTAGTAATAGATAAGCAGTACACCGCACCTCTGCTGGTCAGAATTAGCTTTAGCTATTTCAACCTTCAATGTTCGAGTGTCGCTGTTATCTAGGATAGTCAACACAACTAGCCAGCATGACCCTGTCGACCGTAGCCATGCAGCACTGTTAAAGGGCCAGTCGACCTGCAGTCAGTTGTTGTTGCTATCGCAAGCACAAGTAGAGCCATCACCGACCTGGAGAGGTTGTGCATGTCAGCCAAGCTACCACTTACATACGCACACACAGTGAAATCCTGCACAATAATATGTATTATTATTTATTATTATAATAAAAATCAAATTACTCAATGAGAAATTATTGTTATAATACAATAATAATAAATTATCAAAATAACGAAATACATGTAATAAAATTAATTATCAGTAATAATTATGGGAGTGTTTGATTTCGATTGGCTACTATCAACTAGTGGGTCAAGACAAAGATAAACTAAACAATTGGGAACTACGGATCTTGCCGGATCTTAGCAGCATAAGACAGCTAAGATTTCACCCAAGATGGCAAATCTTGGCAGATTTCTACAATTGTGCACTATACTAAGATCAGTGCCAAGATTTCTAAGATTAGATTCTTAGAGCCCTAAGATTTCTAAGATTCTCTAAGATTTACAAGATCAATTGGGAACCAGGCTTTTAATGAAGGCATTTATTATTAACAACTTTGACATCCTGCAATGATGCTCTTTCAAATGTGCTATGCGGACAGTTTCTCATCTTGACAAATATAGCTTGTGGTAAATAAAGTATATTGGAGTAATCCATGCTATTGCATGCTCTTTTTCATAGTTACAGACATATAAAGAATATTTGCAACTTATGTTTGCCAAACAAAATTCGATGAAAATAGTCAGATCTGCAATAACTTTAATCAATAAATAATCACTTTGTTCAGAACTCAGGGTCGACAATAAGTAGTCCCTGAAAGAAATGAAAATCAATGAGCATTTATTTATATCGTTCGTAGGTCGCGAATGAAAATGAACAATAAATAACTTATAACCAGTTAATCCAATTCGTTCATTTTTATAGATAAACCGGTATTTTTGCCTTATAAAAATGTTATGATTTAATTACGATCGCTAAAACTATACCTAATACAAAGGGTGACTTTATAGACTATTGTTGTTTATAATGTTGGCATGGTTTTTTCTTCATCATTCAAAAATTTGGAGCTATCATCTTTATGATTTGTTTGGTAATCTATAAGAATTTATTGAAAACTCATGTTCTTTTTATACCAATGTTCTGTTTCAGACGCCATGTATCAAATTACTAACACTTGTTATTTTGTGTTATCTGTTCAATGAACACATCCCGAATAATCTTACTGCGTGTGACAAAGATTGCCTAAGACATAGGGCTGGTAATCACAGCATGGCTGACTCTCAAAGTAGGAATGGCAGTTTCATATTTTTTAAAATAACTGAAATTCTAGAACAATACAAAGCTTAATGTTATTGGAATTTTCCTCTAAAATCTCAGCTACTTGGTGTGTTAGAATCTAGGAAAGATGAAAGCGCTAATTGGCATAGCAGTAATCATCCATTTCCTTCTCCTCAACCACAAGGTGCTTATTTCAATTCACTCTTTGTTATTTATGTAAGGTTATCAGAAACAGTAGAATATTATGGAAGTTGTAAGTAGTATAGATATAGCGACGACTTGCCATAGAATTTGAACCACGTGGGAGCATCCTTCCAGGATTGGTAAATCATCTGTTCTTTTGGGTTTCTCCGAACAATAATCAATTAGCCAATCACCAGCCATCAATCAATATCTATTAGTTCTGTCACCCAACCTTGACCTTAACCATAATTTAGCGTCCACAAACTGATCACGAAATATGACGTCACACGTCAAAAGCATTGATATAAATATTTGTAGCACCTATTTTTTTTCAGTTTCCAAATATTCGGGAATTACTAAATTTTTAATAACTTGGGACCACAGGCTGCTAGAAACAAAATTTTAAAAGGGTTTAATAGGATACACTTTGCCGAACGAGATTAATCAATCACTGCACTTCTTACATATCTGTAGTTTTGGGAAAACTTGTCTGGAAATGACGTTGTAAACGTGACTTTTCCGAGTGCGCCACAGCATCTTATGATTTTAGTTAATGTTATATCACTAGCCTATTAGATTACCGACCTGTTGATATACTATTTGTTATAGATCATTTACATCTGGAGGTAGAAAAATAGATTTAATAATTCCCTTGCCAAATAGAAACGTAGTTTTTTTTAATATATATTATCATGAAGCAATTAGTAACTAACCGCAAATTAATTACGCTCGCTTAGTCTTGCGTCACGGATTTCACTCTAATGTATCAATAATGAGGCGTAAAACTAACCGCAGTGCGAACATGAAACAAAGTAATTTTGGTGCTGAGAGGGTCATTTTTAAAACTCATTTTCTCAGTAACTATCAATGAGAGACAAAAAAGTTTACTATTGTGACTGCAAGATATGATTCTACGCCATGATATGTTTTTTAATGTCCCAAGGCTGATTTGAAAAATATGTTTGTATTGGCTACATAATTTTAACGCATGCATGATATAGCTAGCACAAGTGCAATTTTTATTTTGACAATTTTTTCTCAAACAGAGCATCAGCTTTTACCAAACTTTGTTGTCCATCCAATGGTGCAAAACTTATTTGTGTCACACCAGTGGCTGTCTCAGAAAAGTAATTGAGAAAAAGTACCTTTGCTTAAAAAATCAATGGTTTGTGGTCACGGTAATTAAGCATCGCTGACAATGGTATTGTTGCGGTGATGCAAAATCAGTGACGCATGACCATCCGTCACGCTAATTAGCTAATGGTATGTTATGTAATTTTTTTACTTATCTGAATATGACTCTCCAGTAAATATATTTTTTCTCTACATCACGTGATTGCTCGATGATAAATAGTATACCACTGGGTCGGTAAAATAACAGAGAATCTGAATGACATATACTGAAATCTTAAGGGCCCATGGCGCAATAGGAAATTGCAGGTTTATGATGCATTTTCCTTCCGTTATTTCTGAAGACCACAGCTATGTAGGCAGTGCAATGAATGGCTTAGCCTGTGCGGTAAATGGTGTCCATTTGATACCTTTTTAAATTTTGTTTCTAGCATTTTCTGGCCCCAAGTTATTAGAAAGTTAGCCACGCAGAAATATTTCGAAAGTTGAAAAAACCATGGGGGACGAATTTACATATAAATCCTTTTGTCTTATATACGCTCACATGAGTTCAGTACACGCTACATAATAATAATAGAATTAACCTAATGTCATTATTGAGAAAGTTTAAGTCATCAAGTTTTCCATTCCATCCATTTACCGTCGCCTGCAAGGGTTCAGATTCTTTGTTTTCGTGTTGGAAGGAAGGTGGCACCTCTTATAAACAAACTTGGGCATTTTTTGGTAGAACATATATAAAACTTATATAATATATTATTAATTATGTTGTCGCTGGGACAAGTACTCTTAGGGAGTGGCTACACTGCACCAATGTTTAGGTGTCAATTTACCTATGCGATATATCATGACGATGTGCAGGTGGCTGGCTACACAGGCCGATCTACTAGAGCACGTCGGTCAAGTGGTAGTGAACTAGCCAATCATATGGCACAAAGCGCGGGTTTTCGCCTGTTTCATTTTCGACAACAAACTATTTGTTTCCCGGAGATAATAATAGGTAGAATTGAAAAACACATTCACCGTGATGTATGTTTGTTTTTTCACCAGAAAAAAAACATGGCTTTCAATAATTTTTATTTGTTTTATTTATTACCAAATCATGATGTTTTCATTTTTCATCATTCATTTCGTTGTTGGAGCTAATAATAATTATTAATATTGTTATACCTAAAAATGTTAAAATTATCAATGATCACTGTTTTATGAGCAATGTAAAATAAGTTCAATAGACTGAATTGTTTTTGGCAACAACTGCATTACATTTAAACTATTTTGGTACAAATATATGAATGTACAAGTTCTATAACATCAACATTTCTTCAAATTTTGATTTTGATAACAATGATAATATAATTTATACTCATTGCTGATAAAAAAATTATAGCATAAATGTGTTGTAACTAGTTAAAATTGATGAGCTTGTAAAAGTATTTGGATTTCACGAATCAGAGGGCGCCGATATGCCTTCGGCGTCGGGCATAGACAACAGGCTGGTTATGCTCATGAAAAAAATTCGTAAAGTGCAGATGAACATGTATCAGCCACACCCATCATCGTAAGGCCTTCTGATGGCAAATATCGGCCTGTGTAGCCACCCTTTTAGACTTTTATGTAAAGTCTTGCTGACAACTGACGTTTTCAAGTTTTTTGAGACCAGTACTACGAATATTGGTGTGGTAGAAGGAAATAGCCAACTTGTATGTCTTCACTATTCAATGCTTATTAGCCTTGAAGCTGCTAATACCATCTTACGTAAAAATCTCCTAAAATACCAAAGTTGCGCTCTGTAAAACCTTGACAGCACACGCCTACAATTTGTCAGCAGTGGTGGGCTATAGACTTCATAGCAATGCTGTCATGGCTACACACACAGATGTATAATAACATAAACGCAACGTCACGCAAATCAATAGATTGTTATAAGTAATCATTACAGACATTATAATCACTATTACAGAGGTAGATTATAATTATCATCATACATATAATTTTATATTGTAATATCATATTATATTAATCATTGTAAGATCCATGACAATTGTTAAAAGTAAAAATAATATCTCCTATCGGTAGTGAATACAATGCCCTCTTTGAATGAGGTCAAAGAATTGACCATGGGCCCTTTAGTAGAATAATCAGGTCAAGGTTGCGATATGGAAAATACATTGTAATGCTCAAGTTTCGCCGTCATATTTTACCCAGTTCAAAGTGGTTATCCGATCATAATTGTCCAATCACTGAAGTGTCAAACAGAAACTTTCTTCCTAGACTAACAAGCTGTTTTACACTTGCAGACATCTATTTTGACAAAAAAAAGTCATCTGCAAACCACAAAAACACGGGTAATGGCCTACATCATGACAAAAGCTTTCAGCTGGCCACACTGAGTAATAACTAGCAACCTTGACCTATGCATTCTTGTGTTTAGTCATATAAAAATGTTTAATGATTGACGATCATCGTAAGTCTTTGGGTGCATCCAATAACTCAAAAAAGGTAATAATAAAAATAAATCACATTATTTTTATTGGTGTCATTCATAGATATAATGAGAAGTGAATTATAATAACTTTTTTCAATAACAGTTTGTTGTGTTATTCAGTAGTGATGGAAACGGGTACTCGTTAGCCGGGGCGGCTCTCAAGGGGTGGGGTTTGTAGTTGTGGGCGGGGTTTGGGAGAGAGTGAAAGAGAGCCGGGGACAGATTGATTTTGAATGTAACATTCTGTAACAGAATGTTACATAGTCTGAATGCTCCGTCCCTTTTTTAATAAGAAACCGATTCTAAAACGGTTTGTTAACAAAGGCTATGGTATTTTCAAATGAGCGCCATGCGGCCACGGTAGCTTAGCTCTCCAGATTGCTGTTATCATTCATATAAATATTTATTGTCTTATACTACTACTATTTTATGTAATAAATAATGGTTTCTTTTCAAAGGACGATTGATTAATATCAACTCTCAATGCTACTACTAGAAAGTCACAGTAAGTACTACTACTAACAGCGTAATACCCACTAACTAACTGCCTATCATCACAAGTGAAGTAGTAGTAAGTAGTTAGTTAGTTAGTTAGTAGTAGTAGTTATTAGTACGTACTGATAATCATAATAAATAACAACTAACTAACAACTAACTAACAACTAATTATTATTTGTTTATTATTATTTATTTATAATCATTATTTCTATTAATTTTGTTATTATATTATTATTAATTACTTATTATCAGTTAGTTACTTAGTTACTTATAAGTTATTATTATTATTAGAAAAAAATTAGTAACAAGTTTAAGTTAAACAACATCATTACTATATTATTATTTATTTATTGATGATGATTATTATTATCATTATTATTTTTTTATTATTATTATCTTTATTATTATTATTATTATCATCATTATTATTTTATTATTAAATTAAAATTTATTTAAATTTATTAATAACTATAATAGTTATTAATAAATAATAATAATAAAAGCAGCAAACAACAACAAGCAGCATTTTTAAAATGTTTATTTTTATCATAATAATCATAATAATTATTATTATTATTATTATTATAATAACAGTAATGATAATTTTAATAGTGTATTATTGTGCAGGATTTCACTGTGTGAGTTGGTAGCTCGGCCTACCTGCACAACTTCCCGAACTGAGTTGGCAACTGTGTCTATCGCTGAGCAATACAACCCGCCCACAGGTCGACTAGTATCCTTGGGAATGGTGTGTGACCATTCCTATTTTACTAGTCTAGCTGTCGGTTGCGTTAGCTTGTTTCAGTGCAAGGCAGAAGTCGAACTTTGAAGGCGAACTAGGCGAAGCTAGGTTCGGCCAGCAGAGGTTCGAACTGTTCTGCTGAATGCAAGTCAGTGACCGAACTTTGAAGGCGAACTAGTCGGAGCT
Organism: Cryptosula pallasiana; assembly: GCA_945261195.1. Taxonomy (NCBI): domain Eukaryota; kingdom Metazoa; phylum Bryozoa; class Gymnolaemata; order Cheilostomatida; family Cryptosulidae; genus Cryptosula; species Cryptosula pallasiana. The sequence goes on along the minus strand of OX183138.1, from coordinate 7,121,957 downwards.
AGGTTCGGCCAGCAGAGGTTCAGGCTGATCTGCTTGTTTATTACTACTCGAGTAATAGAGCAATCGTTGTACGAGCATGTACTTAGCGCAGTGAAGTTATTATTGTTAGAGAACAAAGAAACTTCTGAGAGTGTGCAAACTGACTCTGACTTTATTTCACAAAGACACTGGTATTTATATGGACAGTTACATAATAATAAATTTGTAAACATGACAAGACAAAAGAATGCTATAAGCCACGCCTGATAATTAGAGACTAGACAAATAGAAAAATAGTGGGCTGGCTAAGTAGATATGGCTGGGTGCACTCACATGGTGTTAATATAAAATTGCATACAAGGTGAAAGAGTAAAATAAATGTATCGTGTGCATAGAGTGATTAGTCATTGAGTGCATTCATAGAATGTCATACTGGTTGAATATGGCCGCCGTCCGTCACATTATTATTATTTTAATTATTATTATAATTATTATAATACTTACTACTGATAATTATTATCAGTAGTATAAAATAATAATAATTATTATTGTTAAATATTTAATCTTAATTAATTAATGAACATTAGATTATTGTCATTAATAAATAATAATAATAATAAAGTGGTTTTTTTTTAGTTTCGATTTATACTACTTGCAATTAATAGCTCTTATTAATGATATAAAATTGTCGTGTACAAATATTATATATGGTAATGATGATTTGTTGTTTATCAATAGTAGTAAGCAAAAAGCAGCATCATCATTGTACCAATGAAACAATACCAACATTATTATGTATTATTAATTGATACGACGGCACGATGGCGATGCTCAGACTGCTTTTTTATTTGCTGATGATACAAATCGATAATCACTTTTATTGCTACTCTGAGATTTGCAATTATGGCAAGCATAGTGTAAACTTATAAAAAATGTCTCCGTTAATTGAATTTTGTACATTAAAATGCATATATGACAGTGAATTTTTCAATATTATAGGAATACACCCAGAATTGTGGAGTTTGACGGCTGACAAATAAAACGAAAATCAACAGAAGTTGGCTTAGATGTTGTCTACAACTTCCACTCTTTCTGCTTTGAGGGGGCTTTGAGGTTACTTAGATGGTAAGTGGTTGATCATGGTTATATTTTTGTCATTTTTAGTTAAACTTCTATCTCTATGTTACGACAGGCTACACCAATTCTGAAGTCAGTGCAAGAAATTGAGTTTCATATTACTTAGACTGTTTGCTTAATAAAACTACAGGCATAATAGTTTAGCTATTCACCACTTCTAACTGTAACATAATTATTGTTTGAGATATTTTTGGTAGATGGCTGGAAGGTGTTAATTAAATGTGATTATGTGTAGTGTTGTGTTTTCAGGTAAAAAAGAATAAAAATTTTGGCAGTTACACTCTGTTTGTTTAAATAGACGTCTTTGTTATGCTTACTATTTCTATACAACTGCGTTTTGCAATTGTTGTAGGAGAATGCAGCAGTAAACCTTTGGTGGAATAATCCCAGTACATCTTCTGACAATTACTGACTAAATGTCGTGCTTTATTCAGAAGAACCGGCATTGCGAAGAGCTCTTGAATACACTTTCCTTGCTTCAAGGCTTTATTGATCTCCCAGCCATTATGTACATGGGCATGGTGATTTGTTTGCAACTGAAAGTTTGGATCGTTGAAGAGCTGTAAAATTGAACGATGAACAAATTTCACTTTGCACTTGGTGACCTCCTGTTTAGATTTCTGGTTGATTAGTTGGGGAAGTTTGATGTGCTGAGTTATACCAAACTGTGAAGTAATGATGGCTTTCATTTTTACTTTTGCATTTTTCTCTATTTGTTACATTATAAATATACATAGTTGACAAATAGGCTACATATGTTAGCAAGTATAAAAACTGTCATTTGTTTGCATTATATAATTCATGTGATAAGATTTTGCTTGAAAAAAGTTATTTTATTTTATCAGAACACAAAATTATAGTTAACAATATTTATTTCATTTGTTGCTCTATTTTGGTAATTATGCATTGTTGTATCTTGTTCTTTGTATGTAGGTATAATTGCATGTACATGTAATGCTTGTTCTAAAAAATTGTGTGAAGACATTATTGAAGCTGTGTGAAAGAATGCTATGCTAGAAAATCATTATCTGTAAAGCTTTAGCTTTTTTCCGTAAATCGTTAGCAATGACCATTGCTCTCTGAATATGTTGCTATGGCTGACTTGTAACTAAGGTAGGTGTAGCAGCATCCAAGATGGCGTTCAAATTGACGCATGATAAAGCAAGGACATTTGATAACGCGCACTTGACTATATTGGTTATATAGCTTTGATGCGACAGTGGCTGACATTTCTATCGCGGTAGTTGTGCTTCCTTTGCTTTATAGACCGTTATGATCTTATTTGTTCCGGTAAAACGATTAAAAATATGAAGGGCTCAAGCTCAACTATGGTTTAAGCTCCACCTATCGTGTGTCAATGTGTCCCTGGCTCTCATTCTCACTCACCCCTTCCCCCACATCAGAGAGCCACCCTGGCTAGGTACTCGTTCGCCTCGAACCACGGGGTGTCCTCTCTCGAATCCGGGGCGAATCCGAATCAAATTCAACATTTTTGAATCCTAACGAATCCATAATTGTTCGGCTCTCATTGATCAATTACGACTATAGTAAAAGCATATAGTTGTAACGCGCTGATCTGGTTACGTATGCGGTGTTGTGTCTATCGTTTTCAATGACAGTGGTCATTGCCTTAGTCATCTGATAGCCTGTAATCTGAGGAAGATTGGGATGCTGTGTATACTTCAAACAATTAGACTAGTAAACAAAATCACACAGGCACATCAATCACACGTGCTGATTAGTAGTTAGTAGTAGTAAGTAATAAAAATGTCAAAGAGAAGCTTTGTCTGGAATTATTTCTCTCTGCTCACTCAACAACATGCGCAATCTAATAATTATTATTTATGACATACCCAATCAATTCACTTGACTTGACCAGTTCACTTTTATTATATTACTCCTTGATGATTTCAACAATAATAATTAATAAAAGTAGATGCTATTTATTATTATAGGTAAATATTTGTAGTTGTATTGATAATAAACCAGTGAAATAATTAACTTTTATTTATTGTAGACCCTGATTATGATGTTTTAGTGTTAGCAAAGTTTGAAAAAAAAAATGTTGCTTGCTATTACTTGCTATTACTTGGTACATAAACTTTGCTAAAATGGCATTGATCATCAAGTAACCTAGGGACCTGTTTGACCTTCAGTATAAACTTGTACAAGCAAGGAGTTGTCAAACATAAATAGGAGTCGGACCGAACCGCCTCGGACCGGTTCGATTTGAGTGGAAAGATTCGGAATCGGACCGAACCTGAATTTTTTTGTCCCGTTCCATCACTATTACTCAGTAAATGAATAATAAGTGATAAGTTATTGATGGTAACAGTAATTATTATAATTCCCTTAATATATTGATCACAACAATGATGAAAAAACAATAGAAACAATCAATAGTCATCATCATCTTGATCATTGTTATTATTTTTTGTTATTACGATTTATCATGATGACAAACCAACAATGACAAATCTATTATAAGTTATAACATTCTCAACTTCACTTTAAACCCAACACATAAATATCAACCAATCAAGTTACAGTCAAGAAATCATAATACCACTGCTGCCTACTGATGCTTGCCAGACAGAAAAGTGCACAGACCATAGAATTAATCGCACGCTGCGCCAATATGCTTGGCTCTGTGATTACTAACACTGCACTTTACCATGAACTGGCTGGCAAGTTCTTATACATCAGTCTCCATTCCCCCATGTTGATACAGAGCACAACAGGACCTTAAGCAATACTAGGCGGGCATCAGGAGCAAAACTGTTTTTCCTGATCATACCTTACCACGCTGTTTCTTTGTCAGCTCTAAGAGCTTTGAACAATAGTTCAAGTGGTGAGACTACTAGTTGGGATGGCTTGGAAGGAAAGGTGTAGTAGCCCAGACAGCAGAGAGTTCTTGTTTCAATATCATTAGTTGTTTGTATCCGTTTGAAGGTTTTTGCTGTACTAAACATACCAACTAACGCTGTCGTATATGAATATGTAGTCATTTTGAGCCCAGGTTTTGATTAGTTACACTTATTATTGTGCTCTAAAAATGACTATCTGTAGTATGATTCGAGCGGAACTCCGAGGGATGTTTTAAATGCAATTCGTTTACATGGGCACATGCTCCTTTTTGAGGACCAGGTTGAATCGAGGATAACTCATTGGGTGACTTTTTTTTGTGCACCAGTTAGTATTACTTGTTTGCGTTACATTTATATCCCTTACAGTATAATGGTTCAAGTATTGTATTAATACAGTTCTTTAGATGGATTATTTCAGGAGTTAGGTTCATAGACCAAAGAGCCTTTTTGAGTACCAGGTGTTAGGAGAAGATGTTGGATCATCTTGGTGCACTGGATGGAATACGATTAGATTGTGGTTTGTATAGTGGTTCGAATATTGGCATTGACAACGCGTTATAATTCCTGCTGTTACATCGGTTTGGTTTTTGGTTTGAGTGTAATTATCAAGTGGGCAGTTTTTTTTGTTAATAAATTATTTTTACACTTTGTGAAATGTAAATAGGTAGAACATCAACTGGTAGAAATGGTTTAATAGACATTAACATCTAGAATATTGATAGTAAATACGAATGTTTCCACATCAATCTGGAGAACCTGCAAAGTTTTTGGCACTATTAGCTACAGTTTTGTTGGAGAGTTGACTGGATTATATTTATTTGTTTTTATCCATCATTATAGAGTTTACATTGGAAAATTTTACCAGTTTCTACTGAGATAATATTTTTATTGTTGTAATAATAATCTAATGCTGTTCTTACTCTTATTATTATTCAAGAATAAATCCTAGAACTTCCCAGAATTTACAAAGGTTGCTCTCAAGACTAAAAAAATATTTTACGCCGATAAAAATGGTTTTATCAGGGACTTGACTGGATTCTAATTATTGACTGTTTTATCAGAGACTGAAAGTTTATTGAAAATCTTTGTACTTCTGTTTACAGAAAGTAAAATAAAAGCAAAAGAGAAAAAAAAATGTTGAGAGTCAACCAAATTGGGATCGACTTGAGAAAACCCCCATCAGGCGTCGAGTTCCAGAAGATCTAATGGAATTCGCTGCTAAAACTGATTGTGAAACAGGATTACCAACTCAAGCTTCAACATTTACTGAAAATGGAAAATCTAACAAAAATACTGATTTCTCTGGCAATGGTTGAGTTTTAATTGAAGACGTCAACTAGTCGCGTTGGAGAGTTTTTCACATTACATACATTGTAAGCAAAAAAACTAAGATCAGTCCCAACTCCTTTTGATTAATCTTCTTTGTTTTTCAGTTACTGTTCTTCCTTGTTGTTTTTAGTCGTTCCTTGGATTGTGATCCAATTGATAGTGCAGCAGAAGAGGGAAAAAGAACTTGATTGGAATTAGTTGGAATGCAACGTTCTCAGAATTTTCATACTTGTTGAAACTCTTATTCAGATGTTAATAGATATTGAACATGTCAAAGAGATCAAAGGCATTAAACTGTTTGTTGAAATTTATACTAAAAATCATTACTCTCGATCAACAAACGACGACGATACGAGTGACACAGGAATCGCTAAAACTGATAACCACGTACTGGGGAGCTATGAAAACCAATTACAAACCGGGTGAAAGCAAAATTGTTTTAAATGTGGGGCATTTGGACAATGTACCGAAAGATCAAACTGATAGCTATCAACAAGATTATCACTCGTCGGGAGTTTTGAATCTGTTGAAAAAAGTTTGGAGATGATCAAGCTCAAAAGCGAAAGTTTATTGCAGCATCAAGTGTATTCTGGAAAACCAAAGCTATGGCTAACTTTGCTATTTTCATTTTTCATCGAATAACGCTACCGTGTGCCTGAGAACCCAACTTATCGATACCAAAAATCTTTTCAGCAGTTCTTCCGCTGATGTTGCTCAAAAAGAGCACCGTGCTAACAGTTTAAAACAAAGACTGAACACTGTTTGCAGACTGATGTTAGTCACAAAAATCACATTTTACTTCTAAAAGTTGATCTGATTGGGAAAAGTCAGATAAGTTGCCACAACTTTAATTAAGCAACTTCTCACCAACAGACACATCTGAATCTTGTTGCAAAATAGTAAAGATGGACTAATCCCAGACAATTTTTTTCTTTTCAGTAGTTTGTGTGTTGCAAAGCAAAATAGATCAGGTATGTAGTAACCTCAACGTAAGTTCTACAAACGCTGAAATGTATCCGTTCGTTCACAGGTGTGGCAGTTTGATGAAGTGATCCTTTAAAATCTCGCTAATGTAGTTTTTAAAAAAAAATCAACTGAGAAGGGAGTCAAGAATCGGCTTTGATACCTTTGGAGAAACTATTCCATGTAAAAATAACCATGTTCACTCTCTGCGAAACTAAAACCTCAACAATTATTTGGAGTTCCAGCTTTACCTGGATTTTCAAAACCAACACTTCAGCCTCATACGAAAGTCGGAATTAGACGCTTAAGTCTACACTTGTCCACCTATTTTACTGGTTTTGAAAATATCAGTAATTCGAAACATCGCAGGTATTCAACCTCAAAGGCAACAACTATGGAACTTTTTGGATGTGAATAAAATTGTAGTCCTACTATCTTTGATAAAGTGAAGGACGAGTTCGAGATATATATTGACAACGATAATCCTTTGATATATTATCCGTGTGTTCCACCATGCGATATTGAATGTTTGCTACCCAAATGCAAAAAAGTTAGCGATACAGACACCAACTTTTACTCCCCAATGAACATCGTCTTTCAAGTCTTTTTTCAGTGTACCTGGTTTCAAAGCGCCACACTCCGTACTCGATAAAGAAGATGGCTGAGAATGTGTCTAAAAGTTCATTTGATATTTGGAACACATCACGGAGAAAGTGTACAAACAAGTGACTAGCAAATTTTTGAAGACAGTCAGAAGAGAATACAAGATAGATCGGTTGGAAAAACGGAACGAAATATCTCTGTCAATTGTATATGGAACAAAACCAGTATGAGCAAAGCGTCAGTGTCGCTAGAGTCTTTTATAAACTAAAAAAGTAAATGCAGCTATTTCTTATCTTAGTATTCTCTTCGCAGAGCTATGACATCAACATAATAAGAGGAACTTTGCTACAGCTGTTGAAAGATGATGACTATGGTTTCATGTTGAAAAAGGTAATGAGATTCTCGTCATTGAGGTTAAATCTTTGGTTTCGTGATTGCGCAATGTTTCTTTCACCCTGATGCAGCTACAAAACTCATCTCAAAGTGTACAAATGCGAAGGCCGGAAAAGCTTCTTCCCTTATACCTGGATCTAGGGCTTGAATCAACTGCTGCAAAAGCATCTACCACCAAGGCCAGAGTTTTACAGCTTGTTGAAACAGAAAGGAATTAGAGAAGAAAAGTACACGATTTGTCAAAATGTGGGGAGAAATAAAAACACAGCAGACTCTGAGAGATTTTTTGTATTACAACAACTTAGGTGTATCAGCTTTCGTTCATGCATTGAAAAAACAAAAAAGCTATCTACAGGAACATGAGATCAGCATGTTAAAGTACATGTACCTTTACCCAGCTTGGCAATTCATTGAATATTTAACAAAGCTTCTCAGCTTCGTAGCCTCGCAGCTTTCTTCTTCAGCAGCTTTCTTCCTCAGCAGCTTTCTTTTTAGTTGGATTTTTGAGAACTTGGTGACTTTTTTTGACAGACTTTTCCAATCTGCTTGATTGATGAGCGTAATGCTGATCTGTATCCTTTGATCAAGCAAAACAATGTAGAAGTACCTAGCTCGGGGATGCACAGGTATCATGGAAAGGTGAAACGAGGATCACACAACTTTGGCTTGGAAAAGACGCAAAAATGTGCCACAGACTCTTCATTACTGGTGTCAATGCTCTTTACCATTAGTGTATGATTCAGCCAATGCCTACTGAATACCCTCAAAGAAGGAAGTTTACAACAACTTTATGAATAAGTAAGTACTGTAAAGGTTTTCTACAGTGTATTGACGGAAGCTTTACCGGCACCTGTTGGGAGTAGCCCGTATGTAGCAAGCAATACAGCATACGACAATTGCTGAGAGCAAACAAGTGGTAGCGTGAGCTTCTCAGTGTAAAGCAGTTGTTTTCCGTTATCCGAGGCTACTTGTATGGGGGTCGCAATCTCCAATGTAAACGATTATAATGTAGACTATAGCAATACGGTAATGTCCTGTTCTTTGCTACGGGAGATCTGTATTCATGCAGACAGATCCGGCTTATTCAAGGTACACCAACTAGTTTCCAAGAACGTGTTATAGACAACTTAGTTTTGTGGGCAAAGCAATCTCAATAATCAGAAGAGTGTCAGGTTTAACTACAGTATATCCTATCGATGATATACAAAACCTTGTAACAAGAGAAAGTCCACGAAGTGTGTAACAAACTTGACGATCATTAGAAATCCCACTAATTCAGTCCACGTAAGTCCAAGAACACACTACCTTATCTCCAAACGCACAAGGTGTATTCAATACCAACACTTAACTAGCTCTAAAGCACTGAGCGATCTGCCCTTTTATTTATAAAAAAAAACATAGCAGTTGAACAGTCAAATTCCTATAGCGCCAGACATAAAATATATAAATGTAATGACATAAGCTGGCGCCCCTAGGACAATGCTAAATCGTAAGGTTTATAAGAATTGAAAGAAATATAAGTCAAAGATGGCTACTTTGAACTACCGTAGCCTGGCCCTCTTTCCCTACGATCCTGTGTACGGCTGGCATCGTCACCTCAGGTAGGAACTCGATCTTGACTGGTTGATAGGTATCCGTAAGGTCACTGTCATCTTCTTCATATACTAGTGAATGGTCCATCATCCAGCGCACGGCTGCTTTGTATAAATTTATCACAGTACTTTTCTTCTTTAAATTAACATCTTGCACGCACATGCAGCAGATGTAAAATACTCTCAATTACTTCTATTTATACATTCATCGATAAAAGTGATTTCCAATATGTAGAAATGGACAAGTTTACTGTGTATATGACTTTAAGTGGGCCACTAGAAACACCAGTGAAGCCAAACATAAGAAGCGTGTTATAGGCCGATTACGCCAATTGGTTAACTCGTCCATAGTGCAACAGTCATAGGAATAAGTTTCTGAGCGTTTAAGCTTTGGAAATGGAATGGAAAGTTCAGGATTGTCGTGAGCAAGTGCTAAAACACAACATGGGAACAACCTGGTTGTTTAAAGAAGAGTTTGTGGGCGATGGAATTGTCATGCGTAACTTTAATTCCTACTACTACTGGGACGAAAGAGTAACAACTTAAGTTCAATAGGTTTAAACAAGAGAAGTAAGTAACGGAATAAACAAGAGCAATTATCTGAATGTTTTGAGGATGAGAAAATCGTTTAAAGAAAACAACTGTGGTTTTGTAATGAAAGTTGGAAAGATGCTCGAGCATATGAAAATGAAGTGAAGACATGTATTTTTATGCTAAAAGGCTAGTATGTTTAGACAGAGTTGGCTGATACACTGTCTGAACATACTCGTGTTTTAGCGTAAAGATACGTGAGTCTACCAAAGTCGACCTAACTTACTAATGTGTAATAAAAACTCGGTAGGTGTACTAGCATCACCATTATTACCTTTTTACACATGTTTTTTTTCAAACTTATAGCGATTCTTACTTGTTTCATTTGTATATACCTTAGAAATGACTATTATGAATATTTCACTTTCTATTGTGCTAAAACAAGCACATGCATTCGTGAAAACCCGATTGTCCTTAAAGCATTATCCGGAGATCTGCTTCTACTATGCTACTATTACTCTATCATGGAATGGTCCCGAAATAACTTACTGACTGCCCACAGTTACTTGTTGGAAATTTGATTAGGCTGTAAGACAGGTGGTCAAGCATCCCTTGGCACAGTTGTTTGAGAAGTAGTGAAGACCTGTAGCAAATGGTTGTTTGAGTGAACCAAACTGTAGTTTTCTGTCACAAAAGGCAGCCAAAACTTTCCCATAACAAAATTGGCCATTGCTTAAAACTCACACCAATGAACATATTATATCATTTACTGTAAAATGTTAAGCTAAGCAGTTCGTAAAACTAAGCTGTGATTTTATTACTGTCCTTATATAGCCAATACAAATATATATTTTCAAATCAGCCTTGGGACGTTAAAAAACATATATATCATGGCGTAGAATCATATCTTGCAGTCACAATAGTAGTAAACTTTTTTGTCTCTCATTGATAGTTACTGAGAAAATGAGTTTTAACAATGACCCTCTCAGCACCAAGATTACTTTGTTTCCTGTTTGCACTGCGGTTAGTTTTACGCCTCATTGATACATTAGAGTGAAATCCGTGACGCATGACCAAGCGAGCGTAATTAATTTGTGGTTAGTTACTAATTGCTTCATGATGATATATATTAAAAAAAACTACGTTTCTATTTGGCAAGGAAATTATTAAATCTATTTTCCTACCTTCAGATGTAAAGGATCTATAACAAATAGTATATCAACAGGTCGGTAATCTGACAGGCTAGTTATATAACATAAACTAAAATCATATGGTCCATCGGCGCACTGGGAATTTTCTCGTTTTCAACGTGGATTTCAAGCATTTTCTCTCAAGCCTACACATATGTAAGAAGTGCAGTGATTGGTTAATCTCATTCGGCAAAGTGTATCCTATTAAACCCTTTTAAAATTTTGTTTCTAGCAGCATATGGTCCCAAGTTATTGAAAATTTTGTAATTCCCGAACATTTGGAAACTGAAAAAAAAACAGGTGCTACAAATATTTATATCAATGCTTTTGATGTGTGGCGTCGTATTTCGTGATCAATTTGTAGACGCTACCTTATAAGTTTGTGCTGTAAATAGTTCTATGAATATGGATCAGATTATTTAGCCGCTTCTTGGTAACATCTTTTGCTCATTGCACCCTCTACATTTCTATGCTGCTACGATTTATGTTGTATTTTGGTGAAATGTCAGTCAGTGCTTTAATTACTTGTTTGTAGGGAAACACGACTGTAGTTTATGAAGAAGTGGTTAACAAGTGAGTATATGTCAAGTAATACTCTGTTGGTTGGACAGGCATATCAATTTATTGTATGGAATTTATTAACATCTGTATTATTTGTGTATACACGTATACACTCTATTTTTGTTTTTTACACGACTTTGTTAAATTCAAAAGCTAGCCATTTCTTCAAATTAACAAGCCAGTGACAGTTATTTTATTTAAATAAAAATGCAGTAAAGCTTGCGTGGAAATGATTTTCATTTTAGAAAAACTTCAGGTTGCTAATAGATTTCTTTTGGCAAACAGTTTCTCTATTTAATAAAACTGCTGGCCCGTATGAAAATAAAATAAGCTTAGGTAACTCATTAAACAACATGAATTGAGCATTTTTTTACGGTTTGTATATTTGCGTGTCTACGATTTTCATGTGTTTAATAGTTGTCTTGTGAGGTGTAATAGTACTTACGTTTTCATACAAGCTGTGAAGAAACACAAACAGCTGCAAACTTTTCCAATCGTAAACCATCAATCACTAAAACCATTCAGTTGACATGTGTTTTTCACTTACAGCATTCAGTTTGAGGGAGTAAAAAGCGTAGACATTGGAGCATCCGGTCTTACCATCATGGATCTTGAGTTCGATAAGTATCTCCCTGGAAACATTGTATACACTACGAGCAAAAAGTTGTACACCACTAACCTCAATGGGATGAATTCTTCTTGGGTTATTGGACTTTCCGAAACAGGTTATGCTGAAGGAAATTCTTCAGTAGCAGTTTTTGGCGAAATTGGAAAATTGGTTCAGCTGACAGGTTCGACAGTTCTTGTTGGTGATGCAGATAATCATGTGCTGAGGATTGTTGATCGAGACACAAACACTTCTTCACTTCTCGCAGGTGTTCCAGGTTCATCAATCATACGAAATGGGAACTTTTCATCTTGTAGCTTTGCAAGACTCTTTGATATAGAAATGCTTGATAACACAACATTTTTTCTCACACAGATCGATATTCGTGTAATAACAATTGTAAATATGAGCACACAAGAAGGAGACGTATTTCATGTCAACTTGACTGATTACCAGCCTGTGAGTTTGACTTTCGACAAACCCAATGGGATAATGTATGTTGGAACTATCAATCAAATCCTTGCAATGAATCCATATACATTTGCGATCACTGAGTTAACTGCTACAGCCCAATTGTCTGCCATTGATGGACCTATATCTATGGCTGGATTTAATAACGTATTAGACATACTCATGTTGAGTGAAAATACACTGTTGGTCACCGATAATCATCCAAAATTTAGAGTGGTTGACTTAAACGGTGATGTCAGCTCAATCTGTGATGGTAAAACTCCGCGAGAAGCAAATGGCCAGTCATTTGTTGGAGGCAATATTTCACATTGTTTTATTAATGATGCAACAAGATTCCTGCGATATAACACCACAACCGTCTTGGCAGGATCATGGGGAATGCTTTTATCTCTCACCAGTAAGTGTGTATATACCTCCTGTAATGAGTTGTAAAACAAGTACAGGTGTTATACACTTGAACTTGAGTGGCCTATGCGGTCATTGCTGATGATTTTACATTCAGCAGTAGTAGTATAATGGGAGTAGATCCCAGGAAACTTATGTGAAACTTTGGAGTGTGAAAGGAAATGTGAAGGTTCGACAAATGGGAACGTCTTACATTTTAACACTTACCTATACAATAAGAAAGGAAAAACATGTGAAAATAAGAGAATGTCTGCCGGAGGAAAAACTTTTTAGAACGTCAAGAAGTTTTTTTGAGGTAGTTTGTTATAGGAGGTGTTAAAAAGCTTTTGTTAGAAATGTTAGTAATAGGTGTGAAATGTGAAAATGTTGTGAAAAGAGTTTATTTTGTTATAAAATTTTTGGACAGCGCCTCCGACAGTTGTTTTTGTTGTTAAATTAAATGCAATTTAAGATTTTTACATGATTGTTTGTTTTATTTTTTCTTGAACAGTATTGTTACAATGATTTAAAGTTTGATTTAGATCCCAGTTAGTATTGTAATGGTAATTAGTTACCTAGTGTGACTGACAAGTAGATCAGCCGCCTAGTTCTACTAACAGAGTGTGCACCATAGGAGCCTATGCCTACCACGCTTTACTGCCTCGGCTAAGCGATTGGTGGAAGTGCTATAGTGTGGCCTACTGAAGGAGAACGTTGCTGCGATATTCTGCACTTTTCCTGGTGTAGTTTCCAGCCACTAACTGTTGTAATAATCAGGTGCATTGTGGCTATTGTATGCATGTATTAACAATCTATGTAGTGTCCTGTTTGTTATGTATCTTAGAGAATGCCTCCAGTCATTTCTATGGTTATGTGATATGTCATTGGTGCTGTCATTGATATGAGGTGCTTCAAATAACAACCTCGTCAAAATTCAATTGATTTCTATATTTTCATAACACCATTGATAATAAACATGTTATGAGTGTTGTCTTCCAATTCTGGGAAAACCTATGGCATACGCAAGTGTTTTAGCCAACGCTAAACTTTTTTTTATATTTTGATTGGACAATTTTTTAATTATGAAATCACTGAAGTATAACAATTAACACTACATCATTGATACAATTCATTGTACCAATGGTCATTCCAACTATGGTAAATTAACTAATTTTCATTTTTTGATGTAGCTAGAAATGCCTTTTTTACGATTTCATGGAGAATTCAATTAGCGACATACATACGATTAAATCCATTGTTTGTATCAATTCTGTTTTTAAAACCAAAAATACGATTGGTAGGTGGAGTTAATTTTAACCATTGTACACCGGCGTAACTTTACAGATAAAAAAGCTGTTTTTATGTGAAAGTTAAAAATCTTTGGGTTTAAAAAACTCTTTTAAACCATCATCATCGTATTGTAGTATCAGGTACGCTGCACCTTTGAGATTTTTCATACTGTTGATTGCAATGTCTCTTATAAGGACTATAGGTTGAAATCAATATACTTCTCGGCAGCAGTTGGAGAATCTCAACTTTTTTATTAAATCAAACAGAAGGGTATGTCCGTTCAAGTTTTTCTGCATCTCATTAAATTCTTGTTTTTTGATATCCTAGTAATATTAATGTAGGCGAATTGTCTCACCCTGCGGTTGTGGTTTGAATTTAGCTTAGATTTTAGAATTTAACTTCGACTTTAAATTTTTTATGTTGAGGACTACTAGAGCAATATTGTTGTGAAGGTCAAGAATCTTTTCGTATATTCGTTTTTTTATATTTCCATCATTTCCAAGATTTGGATGAGCAAGAGAGATGAGTTTTCTCTCAACATAATCTTGTCTAGCATTGCCAAAGGGTTAACATACATCTTTTGGAGGAAGATGTTATTTACGCACTAAAGCTTTATATCCGATAACAGTTTTATCATTACCACTTGTTAAGTTTTCTTCGGTTCTCTGTAACTTTTACCATCACGGGCTTTTGTCGGCGATGTCAAGTCTCATTTCTTTCATCCAATAGGCAACTCACTGTCGAAATCAAACTCCTCTTTTCGATTGGCGAGCAATTTTCAAAATTTTGCACTCATCATCACCAGCACTAATTACACTCGAGGTAGACTACATGTTATTGCTTTGTTGGTTTTACTACTTTTTGAGGATTTGATGATTTTTGTTTTTTATACACGTTCTGCTGAGAGGAATATTCAAAAAAACTCTGTTACTGCTGTTGTAGCATTTGAGTTCAGAATCGTTCTATCTCTTGAGCAGTTTCACTCTTAAATCTCTTTAGCGATTGTCTTCTTGAAAAATTTTCAGCTTTTGTACCCAACTTTTATTGATGATCGGAACACTGGCTGCCAGGGTGAGTGATCGTTTTCGTTTTGATGCTCAAAATGGTTCTGAAAGAGTGTCAACTCTTGTTCACTCAAAGTCCAATGGTTTTTTTTTACTTCTTCATCGTCTTCAAATGACATTCTACGAGCAGCTCTAAACAAACTTGACAGAATGTGCATCACTGCAAAGTTTTCCTACAAGTACACCACAAACCACTATCAAATGTAGACAGTCTCATTAATTAGAGATATTTAAGAACTCTACCAATAACTACATAACTACAAATAATAAATAAAATCTAGTCAATTTTCTGATAACTCCGTACTTATCAATGCAAAGACTTTACAGTAGAGAGCAATCCCTATACGTCCTAGGAGATGCACTCTTTCCACCGCGTAAACTACATAACTACGTCTCTCACACGAACTACATACTTGTGCTGAACAATAAATAGTAAATATAACTTAGTTAATCCATTGATAAATTCATTTTTATCGACCCAAAAACTTTGCAGTCTCAAAAGCAAACTTCTGAAGTTTTAGGATAACCTCTTTCTCCAGCGCAACTAGTTGAGCTCTCCAATTAGATTAATATAATTGTTCATTAATTTTCATCTTTCTGCTGAAAGCGTATTAGTTCCAGTAGATGTTGTTTCTTCAAGTGTTGGAGCAGATGCTCAGTTTAAAAGCAATGGCTCTTATATAGCTAAAGTTGCACTGGGTAGGCTTCCCTTACATGCATCGAAAGTCATTGTGTGAAAGGCTGCAAAATTATTTTCATTTCCCAGAAAAATCTTAAACTTTACTATCTATGTTAAGCTACGTTCACACTATACGATTCCCAGCCATGCGATTATCGGGAGGAATCGGGAGTTGCTCTCCCGATTATTTAGAAGAGTTCTTACTTGCGATTTTTTTTGCCCGATATTGCATGGTCTTGGCATGTTGTCAAGATACCACATTTCATTGATAATTACAAAACATCAAATTATTATTAATAATAATTAAATAATATGATATAGCTTATATTATCAGGTATTTCAATAAATTATACCATTTCTTCACTCATCAATAATAAGAAACAAATTACAAATAATAATAATAAATAATGGTAAGTAGTATACTCCATTAATTATAATGAAAATAAATAAATGATAACTTTTTTCAATGCAAATCTTTATTATAATCATGGCGCTGGTAGTTGTTTTTTATTTATATTGATAATAGTTAGTATACCCACCTTAATATTCTGCTAGTAAACAAGACTTGCAATTGATCAGGGAAATATTAAAAAATATTCTAAAATTGGTTAAATAATAATAATCAAGCGGCTGCAAGTTTCTTGAAAAGCATTAAATTGAAAAGCTGTGATGTTGATGTTGATTGGCTAGACAGGCCGATAATCGTACAAAGAACCATCACTGCCCGATGAAAAAAAATCAGCCACCGATTGTGAAATCTTGAAGATTTCACTGTTCACACTTGAGAGCCGGTTTTTTGCTCCGCCCACTCGGCCGAGAATTGCATAGTGTAAACGTAGCTTAACTCACCAATCGTTGCTGTTGAGGACTGAAAAATTTTTCATAGATCCTCATCAGTGAAACTAAAACAGCTAAATATTGAGGATGTAGAGAATAACATAGAGAGAAAAAAATACTAATTATGAAAACATTTTTCAATTGCTTTGCATAATGCTTTTGAACGCTATATAGTCATGATGCTACTCACCTATCATTGTTCGAAGTTGTTTTTTTCATGGTTTGAATCTCTTCATCAGTGCAAATAAAACAGCAAATTTTTGTGTAGGTTGTGTATGTGTATTTAAGATCTAATATATTAATGTAAGAAGGTTTTGCGATATTGTGGTAGAAATGACCGATGCTCCCTACAACGAAGGAAGCGAACACTCTATTAACATTATTTCTATGTAGTCACATGAGGACAAAGGATCACTTATGCGCCTTAGTTCAGGCAGCACTGTTTATAGTTATTTACTCCCATATGCTTATGCGAGGCAATTAGCAATTTCTTATCAGCAGCTATGAGGCTGATGATTACATAATGTTTTATATATAAGCTGGCTAGAGCTCTCTGCAATTCAGAGCAGGAGAAGAGCTCAGCCAGGCGTGCTATTCAATACAGTTATTCAACACTCAACCACAAGCTTTCATTCGATTTCCTACAGAACGACTGCCCTACTACTGCTCAGTACGACTTGAGAGTGCCGGCCTGTAAAGGCCCAATACTCTAACTAGTCTGCTACCCAGCTAGTCCGACTATGCTGGGCAGGCATTGGTAGGGATAGTTGAGCAGTCGCGCACAGCTGGCAATCGTACATAGACAGCAGTAAACATCAGTCACTTACCACCTGACTATAAAATCCTCTACAATATTTGCCTAAAATTTCGGCACTACCAGTCAAATCTCATCAAAAGTTACACATTAGGATTTCTAATTACCTTCGCTATGTTATGACACTCTTGAATTTTTACTTCACTCAAAAATCGCATAGGCGCTTTCCCTAAAAGCTTTATTTTTACCAGTTCCCCTATGTATTATACCCAGCCATATTTTGCTGCCTCTCGTGTCATCTTCAGTTTATTTTGTCTACGTTCCAGTTTGCTACAGCTTTTTGATTGGTCACGGCTATAATGAGTGAATCAAGTATTGTTATTTGTGTGCCCAAGAGCATCACGTTGCTATGTTTTGTTAGCTTTTATTATTTCTTTTCACATTGCAACATTATCTCCTCGCATATGCCACTTAATATTGTTGTTTACCGACTTGCCTTGAAGACTGCCACTACTATTAAAATAATAATGATTGTTATAACAATAATGATTATAGTAATAATACTAAACAAAAAACAACCGCTTTCTCGGTTGTTATTGTTAGGGACGCCAGTACGAACAATTGTGACTATGTAACACTACCAACACTTACCTAGTTCTATGCCTGCACTCTAGCGCAGCTTCGTTCTATGCATTTATTATTATTTTACTGTAGCATGCAATCATATATATTGGCCATGTGCAATTATTCATGCGATCACTTTAACACCACCTACTACGTTTTATTGGACCACTCTAGCCAATTGTTTGTGCGAGGTGTGGCCTCCTTTGTGTATCACTTTTATGTTAGATAATCATGTGTATAAATATGGATGTTTGAATTAATAAAATCAGAGTTAGCCTGACTCTCAGAAGAATCTCTCTCTCTTGAAGCAAGCACTACTAGGAGCAACAAAACTACAAGCGCTGACCTGGTCGACTGTTAGCAAGCACGAAGCTAAGTGGAAAGTGAGAACGGTTCGCCCTATCACTGTGTATACCCTCACCTGAGGTGAGGATTACAACGCAACGCTTAGTGCCCTAATAGTTCGACATATCAAATTCGGATTCGGGGAATCCAACAAGCTAGTCAAACAATAATTGCAGGAAGTTATTGTCGATCTCGGCTGAGCCCAGATTCGGCTACAAAACTTCAGCATAATTATTGTCAGAGCACAGTTCGAAACAAACTATAAACTAGACAAGTAATTCCTGAGGAATTAATGTCAGAGCACAATTCGAAACAAACTATAAACTAGACAATAATTTACAATTATTGTCGGACCTTGCAAGGGTTCGGACGCAGCAAATAATTACAGATAATTATTGCACTCACTCCACACCAGATTCGGCCGCACGCAAAACTGCACCAGTCAATGTACGCACTGTGAACAATAATAAGCACATTATTGAAGCACTGACTTAGGGTCGAACAGAGCATATCGGGAGAGTGTACAGGTGGCTACCACCCAGACACGAAATCCTGTACATTATTATAATCATTCCCATTTTCAAAAAATTATTATCATTTGTACATTATGTATTTGCCTATAAATATAATACTGGTAATTAATAGTTCTTATTTAATATAACAAATAATGGTTGGCATATAACAAAATTGTTAAATGTCTATTTTCTTGTCATTACTTATATTATTATTGTTAATAAACTTTACTCGTATTAGTTTTGTTGCGTGGGACTAGTTAGGTTTTTTCTTCTCTTGTTTAGTTGTAATTTTTATATTATTTATCATAATTAGTGCTGCTATATGTTCTCGTTTCTGCTTGTTTGGCCCTCATGATTAATTATAACCTATTGATATTTTTAATAATTGTGATTGAAAGCTAATTGTTATTATATTCATCAATTTAATCAAACAGTTTTGATAAAAAAGTAAAATAATATGCATCCAAATTGACGAATAAAAAAAATTATGTATGATAAAATATATGACAGAAATCAACAAACTGTTAATACACATGAATAAGCCCGTATCACGGGACATGAGGTGAAGACAACTCTAAACATGCATCAACCAGAAGTTCTTGACAGATAAAGCTGTGCCCCGCAGACTACCACTATTCTTGACCACTGAGAGGCTACAGATTTGCTATAGCAAGCCGAACACTGCACTACACTTTTCAGCTACCTGTATCACAGTTCAAGGTCACTTGTCTAGCAAACTCCACTACATAGCTGAACGCAAGAGACTCGTACTATGAGTCATACAGATATACTTGACCAGCTACCGTCAAACCTCGATCTCCGAGTTTTAGGCTAGCTGACCTACCCAGTAAGGCCGGGCATTGACACTCCCGCAAGGGTAAATGGCTGTATTTTTCGGCTTCCACATTATCTCAATATGTCACTGTGCTAGCAGACTTCCCACCGGAGTTCCAAGCACCAAGTGAGCGCGCATTTCAGACACTGGCTAAACTTGATTGCTACCAAGTATTTTATGAACAACTGGTTAGCAGACTTAATAACAAGCCGAACACTTACCACCCGCAATATACACATGGCTATACTTTTTCAGCTACTAGTGTCAACGTCGAGAAGTACCAGCGGTTATGCTTGTACAGATACCGACTAGACAACATATATACCTACTGTTCAAACGAGTGGTGAACTGGCAGGGGATCTGCTCTTCATATGCTACAGAGCGCACCCTTTCAAGTTCATATCATTGCTGGAATAGACCGAGATTCACCGCAAAAATTGATCCCCTTCTATGCTTAAGTGGATGTTACAGCCCATCTATGAAGGAATACAGTCAGGGTGCATTTAGCACATGAATAATAAAGTGTCAACACAGTTTTTCCGATGGTAGGAAATGTCCTTAATATTCTAATTTTGTTTGCTTTAGCTGGATCCTGTCATTTTTTATCCTCAAAGTAGATGGAGATTGTTTGTTCTAACGGTTGGATGCATTTCCATATTTCTTGCACAATCCAGCTGAGCACAGGCTCCAAGGGAAAGCCATGGGCTGGTGACTTTTGACAGGGTTAGCTGGCCATTTTGGTCCCTTTCATTTAAAACAATGCTTTAGATAACCTTGCTGTTGATAGGCTGAGTTTAATTGCCCTTCAGTTGTTGATGCTTAACTTTTTTCCAAACTGAGCCCACAAATAGGCACAGGAGTTGCCCAGGGCATGTTGGAATAGCTGTGAATCTAGCTATTATTCCGGCTAGGTAGGGGTACCCTAATCTCTCTCCAACTCAGCTTCACTACCTTTCACAAGTTGGAGGTATATGTACGATGTTCAGTTCACACGCGAAACAATGCTGTACACTACAATAAATATAAAACTAACCATGAGGACATCTTTGTATCAGATTTGTTCTGAATTGCTCCTGCTATGTTCAGCTGTAGATTTTTTTTCACTCAAATGAATTGATTCTAACACCTGTGTACCATAACAAAAATTAGGCATAAATAATCAAGAGTAGGTCCACGACAGCAGCCTTATGCGGGCGTATGTTTATTGACTTATCTCCAATGTAAAGATTTTTAAAGTATTTTTTATTGTTATTACTATGCCTGCAGTTAGAACCTCTAAAACTCTCTAAAACATTGGTAAATATACATGATAGTTGAAATATCACTGCTAGACAATTGATAGCAGGTACAAAGAAGTTACAGCATTGATGAAAACAATATTCCGTCTGAGGAACTTGATCCTTAACTTGTACTTAAATTCTACACAATTTACCAGTTTTATTGTTATCTGAACTTGATAGCTGCTCAGCATGCTATGATACGAAACTAGCTCTGGTAACTTAACAAGTTTTCTTCAATTCCACAACGTTTATGTAGATTGAGAGAAAATAACAATGAATGGAAACTTTGGTTACAGTTGTGTAGTCCTTGTCACACTGTGAACAGTGCGTGTTTTGTTGATGCATTCATATAATTGAATGTGTGAGATAAGCCAATTTCTATGGATGTCCAAAACATTATTTACCAGCTAAGATCACCCATCCAGTTAACGTTAATGTTACACACCGACAGTTGACATCCCGTTACATCAGCAACTGACGTCAACTGGCTCCTTTGAGCATCATCATCATTCCAGCGTCGACACTTTATCCCATGGTCTCTGAAGCTATTCTATTTGACCTTCATTTGTACCATTTGTGTAATGTGTCTATAATAGAAGTTGGAATAATATTACTTGCAACTGGTTTTGACTTGTTTCCTATTTTTATTTGCCTTACACTTTAACATATATATTGTTGTTTGTTACTTTAAGATACAGTAAAAAATCTTTTTGTTACAGTATGAGTCTAAGCTATTTGAGTAACGAATAAGGTATCTTTTACAAGCTTCCAAGTGTTGAGACTTGTGGTGCTGAAATAACAGGGCATCACAAACACGGCTTTTTCAAATACATTCCAAAAAATTGACAAACGTAGTCATCAGGCATGTGTTTTTTTATATGGAACGTTAAAATACAAGCATTTGAACATCCGCCAGATTTGGTTAGTTAGCTTGTCACTTAAATCAAAACTGCAGCAAAGCAGTGTGAAGTGGTTTTTTCGAAGTATAATGCATGTATTATAATGATCTCCTTTGGTGGAGACACAAACTTCACCAAAAAAAAATTTTCCTTTTTACGATATCTCGAGCTCCCACAAGAGGTACACTTTCATGTCTTCAAAAAGAGAGATCAAGGTTTTTGCAAGATGTTGTTTATGGCGGTGGTGAGCAATAGGGAAAGTTATGTGTAGCGTGGAACAATCATTGCTCTTCTGCAAATGCTCTAGAATTTTTTGTATGCTAAAGGTTCAAATATGTTTTGACGCAAGCGAAGTTGGCGCACTCACTCAACTATAAATTACTGCTTAGTGCAGACAAAGAATTTCCAGGAAATGTTCTATGCTCCAACAACAAATTTGGTAAAAGTTATAAGCAGCTACAAAATGCTTGAAACCTGCAGGAGGGTAAAAATCAACTTTTGTGCCATGTGAAGGGGGGCACCCTTGGGCCAACTGGCAAGCTAAACACGGTCTTACAAGCATTACTTCTTCGCAAGTCCACTAAAAGTAACCGCTCCCGAGCTCCTCAATTTCACAGTCGCACTTTTTACGTCATTTTACGGGCATCGCCGGGTACTTTTGCTAGTATATGTACATACATTTATATATAAAAACAAACTACAAAATAAATAGTTTCAACTTACGGTTTTGGTCTATAACCATTTGACATTATAGAAAAAAGTAGTATTTGTCATATGTGCTAATATAAAGCAGTGCAAGTGTCATGTTGTGCTAGAACTAACCAATAATGAACAGTTGAAAAAATGTTCATTTTATACAAAACCAAAATGAAAAGTTAATAATCTCATTAACCTTCTATTTGAGCAGGAATTTTCTGTTAATATACAATTTAACACAGTGTCTGTTTTACAGAACCAAAATCAAATCTAATTAAAATTCTCATAACTTTTTGTGCATGAATTGTTAGTTGTTTCAATTAAAAAGTTTCATAAACATTTCGTTAATCAGTGAGTTTCTTCTGAAATCCCTCATAAACCTTTTATGACGCAGTAATTTCTTTTAAAAACCAATGATACACTATTTTAAATAATTTGTGACCAAAGAGCTCAAGTTTGTTGTCTTTTTCGTTTCCCGCAACTTCCAGAATATTCGTGACACGAAAATATATATCTTCCAGTGATAAAGTTATATGATCCTTTCATAATTGTTATTGTTTTTCCTATAAATGGTTGTTTTGTTTTGTTTATTCACTTGTTTTAAGTTTGTATAATGTATTTACATATTTATTGTCAGAAATTGAGTAATAATTAAGCAATAAAAATCAAAAAATTGTCTTTTCCTCATAAAGGCTAGATATCTCTAAAGGAGTTTGCGACTCACAAAACGTTTAAGCAAAATAAATTCAAGTGAGAGTCATGTTTTTGTAATGAACTAAGTCCAAAAAGTAATTTGCTCACAAATTGAATTTGGAATGATTGTAGACAGAAATTAATGTTGACAGTTTTGGAATGAATGTTGACTATGCTAAAATTCAAAACTTTTAGCTGCCATTTTCAGGGGTATATGCATTTGTTTACTATGATATATCAAATATCAATCCAACTGTTTTACAGGAAGTCCAAAATATACTGTTAATGTTCTCTTCAATCTTTTTTTAATCTTTCTGTTTTCTTACCAGCTTTATGAATGTCTCATGAAGCAGCGAGTTTGTTTTTTTTAATTTTCTCAAATCTCTCTTAGAGCATTGAGTTTCTTTTAAAAACATTTGATAAAAATAATTTTTCTGAAGATTTTATCTCAGAGAAAATCAAGTTCACTGTGTATTTTGATCGCTGCAAATTCCAGAGTATTTTTGCTACAGAAATAGATATTTTCAGTCATACGAATATTTTCATGGTTCTCGTTATCACTACAAATACTTATTTTTTGACATTTTTGCAATTGTCTGAAGTTATTATAATATACTTATAAACATACATAGCGTTCCAAGTTGGGTAACTCAATGTATGTCAACAATGAAAAAAAATCATCAAGTTTCTATCAATTGGTATTAAAAAACAAAGTCGTAAAATCTAGATTCTAGACAATGGCAAAGGAGTTTTGCAACTTCCAAAATGTTCAGGTAAAATGAATTCAAGATGAGAGTTATGTTTCTGTCACCAAGTTAGTCAAAAAGGTAGTTTGCACGCAAATTAAAATTGGATTGATCATAGACAGGAATGTATGTCGACAATCCTGAAATGAATGTCGTGTCGACTATGTTAGTTAAACAAAACAACTTTGGCGATCATCCTCGTGAATACCCTCATTTGTTGTCGACATTATCTCAACTATCATTCAAGGAAGTCTCTACTTCGAAACAAACATCAAAAAGGTAGTGTCTACAAAGTGAAAATTAATTTTTTTTAGTATGCTCGACATTCAGCTGACCTTTCGACATTCATTTCGGAAGCTGTTTATGTCTCATTTATTTATAGTATTATAAAGCGTAATATAACACGTAATATATATTTTAAACAAAACTGATTGAGGTATCTAGTAATGGTCAAACCAAAACCCCAATGTAAGTTAAATAGAATCAAATGACTTATCAAAGAGACAAACATCAAAACAGTAATTTCTATGACGCCCAACAATGGATGTCGCCACTTCCATAGTCAACTCTCAATCTCTAGTTATACTGTTATGAAACTTTATGTAACAGATAGTATTTATATTTTAATCAAAACTTATTGAGATGAATTGTAATGATCACACCAAAGCTCAAGTTTTAAATAGAATCAGATAACTTATCAACAAACATCACAAGGCTTTCCATCACCACACTTCTTATATTCAAACCAATGTTCAAAGCAATAAACGAACTGGGATCTAAATCAAAATTAAACCGATGTGACAACCTGTGCAAAATAAATAGCAACAGTGGTGGATCTAAATGGTGAGTCTTAGGTGCCCAAGCTCTCCTCTCCCACTCATGAGTATGCTGCAAAAAATTCTGAGAAATTAGCTAAAAAACTTTCATCTAAATGAGCTTTTAAATATATTTTGTAAGGAGAAGACCCTGGTTATTCAATGACAATATCTGTGAGCAACAGCTACATAACTAAAGATCCAATAATTTTGGCTCTAGTTTAGAGCTGTTCGAATGGGCAAACATTTTTTTCTGGTTTTTGGTGCAAATTTGCTCACCCTACAGGTCAAGGTTTATTAGTTTATGATGAGGTCGTCAGAATTGCAAAAAGGCCCTGAGAATAGTGAGGGAAAATAGTCACGTCATTTTTCACTGCAAGAATGGTTATCTTCTGAAAAAATTTGGTTATCAAGTAATCATAGTTACTTACTGCTCATTCAACCCAACTAGCGACCTATTTTTACTATTAGTAGTTAGCAAATCATTATTATTGTTATTATTATTTGTCTTTAAATCAAGTTGTTATTATGTATTAGCAGAATTACCCAGCGTTGCTCGTGCAGATCAAATAAAAAGTGCAACGATGATGTTAGGGAAATTAAGAGGGTGTAATGTTCATGGACTCGTGATGAAATATTATTTGCAAAACTATGCTCAGCTTGCCAGTTGACTTGAGGATGACCATTTAACCATGGACAAAATTTTTCCAGTTCCCCAAACACACGTTCCAAACATTCTTTACCTGGTTATAATTTTTACTGAGTTTTCTGTTCAAGCATTGAGCATACCTTGAAAATTTTCACTTCGCTCTAATCATTAATTTATAGTTGAGTGGGTGCGCCATTGTCGTTTTGCTTCAAAATACATTTGACTCTTTAAGCATATAAAGTATAAAGCATTTTCAGAGACGCAATGATTATTCCATACTGCACATTTCCCTTCCTATTGCTCACCACCACCCATAATAACAACTAGCAAAAATGATGACCTCTCTTCTTGAAGAGATGAAAGCGTACTTTTTTGTAACAGCTCTAGATGTTGCAGGAGCTGAAAACTCCTTTTTGTAAGGCAGAGACTAGAATCAACGTTGCCAGGAATGAATAAAAACATGGCTGGAATGAACGTAGACACATCCTAGAATCAGCATCAACAGCCAATGAATGTCAACTGTTCTATAGAGAAACAAATTCTGATGTACGTTTTCGGAAGTGTGTAAATCCGTTCTCGGCAACTTCAACAAAAAAAGTAATTTTTGTTACTCCTGAAACAAATGTCGAAACAGCATTATATTGACTGTCAGGAATGACTGTAGACACTTCTAAGATTGAATGTCAAAATTTTTTTTATAGAAAGGAGAGGCGATATCTAATCAGGTCTGTTGATGCTCATCCCAGGAGTTGTTCATGCTCATTCCACACATGTCTGCATTAATTTTTGTCGACACTCATGCCAACATTCTTGTATGGTTCGTGTCTCCACCAAAGGAAATCATAAAGCGTTCATCATATTTTCTAAGATTCACATTAAACTACTTTGCTGTAGTTGTGCCTCTAGTGAAAAGCCAATTCAAAGGATTTGGTGGATGTTCAAGTGCTAGTATTGTACCTTTCCATATCAAGAACACATGCCTGGTGATTATGAAACTTATTTGTCAATATTTCGGGAATGTAATTGAAAATGCTGCATCCAACCATGTGAGTAAATCAGCAAAACATGCACTGTTCACAGTGTGGCAATCACAACACAACTGTAGCCAAAGATCACATTTATTTTCAATTTCTCCAAGTTTACATAAATGTTGTGGTATTGGAGAAAACTTGTTTAAAAAATTTGAGCCAGTTCTTCATCATGGCATGCTAAGCTGAGCAGTTATTAGTTTCAAACAAAAATAAAACAATAAAAGTATAAAAATTAAGTACAAGTTAAGGATCAAGTTCCTCAATTGACATTGTTTTATCATTGTTATAATTTCTGTATATTATTTTGTATCTGTAGTCAAATGTTTAGCATTGATATTCCAACTATGATGAGTATTCGCCAATGTTGTAGAGTGTTAGGTTGAATAATTATGTACCGCAGGCGTAGTAATAGTTACAAAAAGTATTTAAAAAAAGTTTTACTCTCGGATAATGTAAATCCTTAATCCTACGCCCATGTGGGGCACCTGTGGTAGACCTATTCATGATTATTCAAGCATATTTATTTTTTCATGGTACATAACTTTAAAATTAAATAAAATAATTTAAAAACAACTACTGCTAAAAAAGCAGGGGATATCAAGAACAATTCTGGTACATTGGGTACGCACAATCACTCTTATACTCATTTTAGTGTCTATTATTAGTTTGTGTATTGTATGTTGTTATTCATCAGTTTTGATGCATGTATTTTTATTTAATATGTTTGATTTTGGTGATAAATATAGTAGCAGTTACATTTTGATCACAGGTGTGAACAATTAGTGGCTTTCCATATCATGACGTCGTAGTGCTACTCTATGGTGCAATGGCTCAGCGCTACTCAATAGCGATAAACCATCACACTTTTCCATAGACCAGCAATACAGTAGGCCCAAAGGTCATGAAGCCTAATTAACGAGTCATCGGTGACTTGAGCTAATCAGTCAATGAGTGAAACTGTATCAAGGAAAATTTTTCAACCAGCAATTAGTTTTAAATGCTTTTCTTATGTTTGTTTCATCTAATATTGCGCACTCCACAGATAAAATTTTGAAGCAACAGTGCTTGGCTAATGCGTAATTCATTTATTAAACTTAAATAATTATTTACTTTTATCATTATTTAACTATGGCCAATTGATTATTTATTATTATTATTATTCAAATCGTGTTTTCATAAAATTTGAAAATAGGGAAAAAGGATAAATAATATGAAATGAAAACACCTATATATATATATTTGTGAACACTCATTCTGCATCATTTTTTATTAATACAAGGGATTTTGAAAGGCAACTGTCTTATATCACTGAAATTTCTCTCCAAATTGTTTAATTTTGTTGACTGCCGTGATGCTGAAAATTCAATAGACGCATGTGCAAACCAGTAGCACTACGGCATTCTTTTTTCCATAGCGCTTCAGTGGTCTGGCGCTATTTTGATGGCGCCACATCATCACGACAGGGAAAAACCAATGGCACTACAAACTCGTGACACGGAAAGCCACTAAGTATCAATAGGTTATTGTTAGACGAAGATGAGAATATATATCGCAGCACTAATATTAATGAACCATAAAACACAAATTATTATTAAGCAAAATTACCGAGTTATTAACTGAAAAATGACTCTCTAGCAAAAAAACATACATGACTTCCAAAATGGCTGTAGCAAACCTGAATGTAAACCAAATAAACTGAAGATGAAATGAAGTGAAAAAGGTATGGCCAGATATAACTTGGGGCAACTGGTAGGAATATAGTTTTTGTTGAAAATATTGCTGCAGTCTTGTAACGAAATAAAAATTAAAGAGTGTTGTAACCTAACTAAGGAAATGAAGACTCCAATTATGTATTTTTTGTTGAGATTGGTTTGGTAGTGCCAGAGTTTTAGGCTAACATCGCAAAATGGACTTGCATTTATATATTAGACTATTATATTTTCAATTATGACATAATGGATTAATGATATTGAGTGAGGATTATTCATTACGATACAATATTAAAATATTGTTATTTTTATTGTTTTAAAGCCAGCAGCATCATAAATAAATAAATCTCTTTGTTTATTATTATTTCAATTGATAATAGTCTTGTGAACTATAGGTTTAATTTAATGGTATTTTAGGTACGATAAACTGACGGTTATGTTAGTACTTGGAGATTTGCAAAATGTTATTAAAATCTATTGTGCCATAGCAGTTTTTAACACTGCACATTGGCGGAGCCAATTTTGTCTCAGAAGGGAGAAAATTATTTAAATGGGAGAGCATTAAAAAAAGTTTTGAAGTTCCACTTCAAAATTGGCTCCCCCTCTATACATTCCCAGATGCGGCATTGAATAGAACAGACATTTATACAACGATCTAAAGTCGCATTCAATTTACTGACACACACATAATATGTCAATAAGCATAACTGTCGAAGGGACTATAATCTATAACAGAATGAACTACACATTTTCACATAACAAACAAGCAAAAATATCTTTTTATATTTCACATTTCACTCTTATTACTACACTCATAACTAATCACCTCAAACAAACTCGCTAACGCTCTAAAAATTTCCACATTTCCACATTTTTAATTTCTTATTGTAGGCTCACATCTGAATATATTTTATGTTCTAGTTTATCGAACTTTCACATTTCTCTTCACATTCCAAATGTCACATTTAGTTGCCTCAGATGTACTCCTATTATACTACTAGTAACTTTCTTAACTAAAATGTAGATGAGAAACTGTAAGCTGAAAGAACCAAAGCACTGGTCAAGTACACAAAATAAGCATGTTACTGTAATTCAAAGACTTTAATATGTGTTTAGAGCATTTGAAATGTTTTTTCAAGCAAGTTACTCACCACTTGTGTTTAAAAATTAAAAACGCGAAACATAAATTACTTGTACCAAAGGTTTTGTTGCAACTATTTATGTGTAATATCTCAAAACCAATGATTGATTGATTTTGGTATTATTCGCTCACATGTTTCTTGCTTGTTACTAAGTATAACTTATCTGCGGATAAGGAATCCCTTTCTAGGACTGCACAATTTGAAATAAAAAAGTCATTTTAGACCTAACAGCATGTCAACTTTAGTTTCTTCATCTCGGAATGGGCAGCAAGCAATCTCTGTTCAAGTTTTATCAATTACTCAGGAATAATACTGAAGATTATATTACAAAATTTTCTTTTAATGTCTAAATTTCTTAGGATTTTTTCATTAGTAAGTACTTCTGAATTTTGTTTTATGACCAAAAGAGTAATACCATTTATGTTTTATGTGACCATAACCTGTGTATTTTTCACATAGTGATGATGCACGTATTTTGTTTGCTGCAAGTTAAGTAAAGAATTTGCTCCAGCAGTTTGACAACCGTACAAAAAGTTGCTTAATGCTTGGTACACTTACAACGTAGTTTTTGTCAGTTACTTCTAGAAACGTATCATCCAACTTCTCTGCCGGTTTTTTGTAGTGAATTCTACCAGTCATTACTTGACACGTCTTTCAACTTACTGCTAACCAACTTGGTAAAACAACCACCACTAGACCTTCGCAAACTCTCGTTTTCATTGTCGGTATCCTCGACTCATACATGAAATAGTTTCAAGTTTTTTGATCAATTTCAAGGTATCAGTTTATACCATAGCTTATGCGATGACACCAGGCTCTCTTGTTCTTCTCTTAATCTCCGTGCAACTTTCCCTCGGTACTAAAGCTGCAAAGCTTTTTCTGACGTTAATACGGAAACAGAAATAAGCAATTACAAGTCTACAAGTACTAAACCAACGCAAGCTCGAAAACAGTCGGACAATGAAATTTTTTAGTTCACGTTGTTTTAACTAAATGTAAAGAGAATGTAAATGTGTTTAATCCAGACAACGCATATGTTGGTAGTGGCTTTTTTATCCATCTTGTTGACTCTGAATTCCGACAAAGGTTGCCACGATATGTCTTACTTTGAGGAAAGAGTAAGGGGTACTTTGAGAAGTGATAATTGCAATAACCCTGGTGTGTAGTGTCATTTTCCAATTGTTTTCCAGTTAGGTTTTTGGGTGTGCTCGAAGGCTTTTTGTGCCTGGCCATTATGGGACAGTGCTGACATGGCTCTAGTTTAGATTTATTTTGGACAGAGTTTCACCCTGTGTGAGAAACTAGGTAAGTATGGTTATAATACGCCTCTTCTTTGGTTGTAAGGCCTGACAATTAGTTTAAAGTTTGGGGTTTTACTTTTTATCACTGGTTTTTCTAGAGCCACACCAACTCTTCAAGGACAGAAGAAACTCCTTAGCCCTTGCTTGCATTTGCATTGGCTGCCATGGCTGTGTTCAACCTCTCATTCTGGATTTGCTCACACTTACATGCCAGGTAGACATTCTGGTATAAGGGGTAATAAGAAATCTGGTGAAGTTGAAGTCTCCACTTCAACATCAGGAATTCCACAGCTTTCTTGGTTCTGCTGAGTGACGCAGGTGTATAAGCTCATATTAGTTGTAATAGAAACAAGTCTGACCCTGGTGGAATTTGGTAGGCAACAAAAGAATAAAAGGTGTCTCGAAATGCCCTGATATTACATTTGACGATCCTATTTGCTTGAGGCGGGTACGAGAGTGGTTTGGATTTGCTTAAAAAACTTTGATTAAAGTTGAGCTCCCTGATCAGTGAGCATCTTCACAAAATGTTATCCTTGATTTATATTGACAAGGGTTTGCCATATGATTACATTTCTCAAAGTGAAGTAACAAATTGCATTCTAACAAGAATTACCATCTATCACCCGATGTATCCCCAGTCTTCAATTCTGCCTTATTTTTAAGATAAAAAGCAACTTGGTAAAATACATCAAATCTTTACAGCCCAAGACCATTGGTGAGCGTACTGTTGGATTTTACCATGAAATGATCCTGCAGCACACTGGTTTTAAAAGAAGCAGGTTCCATCTGTCAACTTCTGAGGCGTAAAGGCATTAGAGGGTACACTGTGTAGGTCTGGGTTTGTTAGATGTGAAGAGCTTTACGCATAACCGAGGAGATATTGTCGGGTACTACTACAAATGGGGTTTTCTTCTCGTTTGTTGTCTATGACAGAGTTTTGTGCAGTTTTTGTTTCTGGCGATCTATTACCTCATTTTTATATGTAACCACTTTTCAGAGTCAGGATGGCATTGCAGACATAACCCATGTGTGTTTCCGTACGCCTACCTGTTTCTTGTTCTCTGGGGTATTTGAATGCCTGAATTGTCTGTAATAGACAAGTCAGTTGATTTTACAATTCATTTTTTGGTGCAGCCGCGGGTATTAAAAATGGAGATGAAAGTTTTTACAGCCTTGACTACAACCAAGAGGTTTTTTAGGTGACAATTCCTCTCATAAAGATCGAGCGTTTTGCTAGAATTAGCAATGACCTGCACACAGTATACTTTCCGTTCTCGGAAAAGGTCCACTCCCGCTCTAGCAATGGTTGCATCTGTACCTAGTTTGCTCTCTCCTACAAATTGCGAATCCCCCAAAATATTTTTAAAACCAAATTAGTTTTAAGGTGCTGAAAAGTTCGCTTCTGCTTTTCTGTCAATTCCCAAGAAAAATGCTTGCACTCCCGCATCATCAATAGATATGCTAGATGAGCCAAGTTTGGGTATAAACTGCCCATATCACCCCGCAGTTCTTTAAAGGATTTGGAGTTGTTTGGGGCTGTTGGGGAGCTTTCCATTTTTCATTGGCCAACACATCTTTGTGGTGTGTGATCATTTCATTTTCGCTCACAACATGGGGCTTTTAAGCCAGCTTTTCGAAGCCCTTTAAACAGTTCAGCCAGTTTTTGTATAAGTAATGGGTATTGAAGACCAAACAACGGAGCAAAATTGACCAGTGAAGATATGTATGAATTTTTCTTAAACCTCAGGAACCTTCCTGGTAGGCATGTATGTTCAGAGGGAAGCGCTCACCATTTTCAGAGCTCTGTTATTGTTCTGAAGGATGACACGTAGGCTTTTTAATATCGATGCATGGGATGAGCCAGGTGCTAAAAATACCCAGTACCAGCCAACTCATAGAGACTCACCGACAAGGGGTCAGGGGTAGACAGCAATAGTTTTGGCAGCATTCAATTATTCATAGTTTCTACAGAACTGTAGTTAACTGTCTTTCTTGCTTACTAGTACGTAAACAGAGTTCGAAGATCTTTTTTCTAAACATTTAGATAATTGTTGCTCTGCTTCTTTCCACTTTTGGGACCAATATCTAAGGTGGTGTTGTCAGATTGGTCATTGCAAGTCTTCAGCGGGATGCCTTGAGACTTCAAGCTGTTCACTCGGCATCATTGTTCTCCTTTATCAAAAGTGCTCTGTGTTTGGTTAATTACTGATGGAGTAAGGTAGTTTTTTGCATAACCATAAAGCAATAATGATAAACAGCGTAAGCATAAAGATTTGATTAGTGTTTTCAAACGGGCAAGGCAAGAGAGGACAGGAGACATGGGTACACAATCATATCATTTCTAGCAAACTTGTAAGACGTTTGTTGGAGAGTCTCGTCAGCATATCTTCTGGTAGTTAGTACTGTTAGGGCTTCACAGGTTGGCTAGGAGGAGTAAAGATAAACTACAATTATCAACGATGTAATTGCTGGGGTGAATGAACCTACTTTCTTTGGTAACAACAGCATTGTTTTTTTAGGTTGGATAAAACTGGTCAATTTCTAGATAGCATAGCAATCAGGATGGATGAGGTTATGGTGAAAAAATGATATCCTATGGTAATTTTTATCTATGCACAAAAATGTGTAAACAGCCTGATAATAAGTATGAGTTGGTGTTTTTGTGTTCATGTAGTATGCAGTATTAGATGGTGACTTATTTACCATTATTATTAATACTCTTACTTTTATCATTCGATAAAAAGTGAATAGTCGGTAATAATGATTTTTGTTATTCAACGTTACACACCATGTGTGATTCAAGTTCATATATATTTTTTTGTACAAACTGTTAAAAAATATAGTTTTTGTCATAATTTAATAACAGTTGTTTTTATTATTATAAAAATCATCAAGGGTACGTATTTATATTGATCATTGGTAGATTCTATCACAATCACTTAATTTCATTAACCTTGGAATATCTGAGATCGGCAAGTTTTTACTTTTCAGTGACTTGCAGTTGCCATATACCAATATATAATCATATATAGCTGGCATTTACCACTCTGAAGTACATTCACAGTCACTATCACAATCATAGGTGGCTACTAGGAGTCATGATGTAGTGGTAATTAATAAAAACAACTGTCGGACTCTTGTGTTTGGTATTCGCTCTCAGACTACACTTCAAGTTCCTATTTTGAAAGTTTTTCTCATTCAATTTTAATTGTGTTAAATTTTGAACAACCAACATTTCATGTTGAAAAGTTTTCTTTAGATGCTCTTTCTACAGTTTCAATCTGTCCACACTTGCCCTAATCTGTTTATTTTTAGTATTTTGACCTCATTACTACTTTTATTAACAAAAAAATAAATGCCACTAATACGGGAACGGTCAAGTATTGTATTACAACGAGACATCACAAGAAACACAACCGATCACAAAAGATCTTACTCGTTGTGGTTGCTTTGCTATGCTTTCTGAAATTGTCAACGTTTTATCTGTAACTTGAGAACTAATATGGAAAAAAACAATGACTCCGTTGTCAAGGGCAACAGGTTCATTTACACTAATAATTTCGTTATTTCTTCATAGTTGTAGTTAATCTTCAAGGTACATGATGGGAGTTTTTCATTGTTCGGCAAGTTTGTTCAGACAAGTAGCTAACAAAGGAGCATCAGGGTGTCCTTCCGCAAAGCTGTAGAAGACAGTTCAACTCAGCTCATAAATCTCGTCATTTTAGGACGAGGAAAAATGTTAGTGGCCCTGACTGACTCATGCCAATGGTGAGATACTGACCGCATTAGAGTTTTTTTTCTGTTAATTTGTAGGATCTGCTCATCAAAGCTTATCCCATACTGTGGGGTGTTACAAGGAAGTGCATGCACAAAATCTCATCTTTGATAATATGGCTCATCACAAAAAGAAATCCTACTACTTCTACAAGTAGCAGCTTGCCTCATGGTCTATCTTCAGGGGCATGACTTCAATATGAGTGAGTGATATGAATATTGGCACAGGATACCATTGGCGAGGGGTTTCTTTCTAGGTTTAGAAAGCTCTTCTCTTGGTCTGGTTCGCTGGGATGAGCGAATGAACAGTCCCAGGGTCGTGAAGGGGTACTGAGGATTTGTGTGCTGACTTGGTTAAGGGCAAGATTTTTCTAGCTGATTACTACTAGGAGAATTTTGAGCATAATTATTTGCTGTTATGAGCAAACAGATGTACCACTATTGTGGAGTAGGAGGTTTAGATCGAATTACCGTTTTGACAGTGTCATGTCTGTTTTAAATGTTGTCACTCAGAGAGTGAGGATAAGGGTAAAGTCAGGGTTGGGAATCGCTGATTGTTAAACTAGGGATTAAATCGCTTTGGCTAATGCTGTTACAAACTAGGGAATAGGGCTTTCCGCTGGTGTCCATGCTAAGTTATTTTAAACTAGGGGATACTATCATTTCCGCTGATGAAACCGCTGATAATATTTTCAAGCTTTTGATAACTCTGCATATAATCTTATAACAATGAAGAATTATATAAACACGAACCACATTTTATTACACAGCAAACAGGGTATGAAAAATTGGCTAAAAATACATAAACTTTTAATTACAGGTTAATAATGGCAAAGCAGATTGGGTCTCCAGTAGTCTATCTATTTTTTAATGTGTCATTGATGCAGCGAGGATGCAGCCAGCTGCAGTAATGCTTTATATGCATATACATATGCCTCTATTATGATATAATAAATTGGCAGGCAAATGCAATGCTTCCAAGATGACTAACATTTTTGCATGCATGAATGACAGGCATTGTTGGCAGATAAGTCAGCGATTTGCTTCAGCGATTATTAGTACTTTAGCGATTAGGCTATTCCTGAATGTCTACTCAAACTAGGGGATGCGCTACAATCGCTGATGCATGACTAGCGATTAGTATCAGCGATTAGCGTTCACAAACCG
Source organism: Cryptosula pallasiana (assembly GCA_945261195.1). Taxonomy (NCBI): domain Eukaryota; kingdom Metazoa; phylum Bryozoa; class Gymnolaemata; order Cheilostomatida; family Cryptosulidae; genus Cryptosula; species Cryptosula pallasiana. The sequence goes on along the minus strand of OX183138.1, from coordinate 7,086,505 downwards.
CTATTCCCAACCCTGGGTAAAGTAACAAATCAAACTTCATCAACTTGAAAGTTTTTATCCATGCATGAAATAGTAGAAGATAATGGAAACCGTTGAGTAGGCAAAATCAACATTTGTTGATCTCAAAGTGCTATGTTATTGATCATGTTGCGAGTATTTGCTTAAAAATAGAGATTGGTAAGTTAAGTAAATTCTTATGAGAACAAGTCCGTATTATGGCCATTTATACAAATTGTCATTTGCATGTGACACAAAGTTCACGTCTCGCATACCTTTTGCTAGTTTGTGATATAGCACATATATGATATATGACACATATCATTCACCTGCAGAATATCGCATATATATATGTGGCAAGTTGGTTCCTAATGTTCCTATGCTGATCTTCTATAACTTGTAGTTAGTTTTCTCCCACCACAAGAAAGTATTTCTACAACAACAACCGTCATTAGTACAACCGCCTCGTCATCATCTGCCACTCCTGTCAGCACCTTGTCTGGTCAGCCATCTACTAGCATGCAACCAATAAACACTACCACCATTGATGCACTATCATCTACACCTTGGTCTACTGGGACTGCTGACAAGAGCACTACCACCATTGATGCACTATCATCTACACCTTGGTCTACTGGGACTGCTGACAAGAGCATTACCACCATTGATGCACTATCATCTACACCTTGGTCTACTGGGACTGCTGACGAGAGCACTACCACCATTGATGCACTATCATCTACACCTTGGTCTACTGGGACTGCTGACGAGAGCACTACCACCATTGATGCACTATCATCTACACCTTGGTCTACTGGGACTGCTGACGAGAGCACTACCACCATTGATGCACTATCATCTACACCTTGGTCTACTGGGACTGCTGACAAGAGCAATGCTCTCTCTAGCCCGACTCAGATTAACACCACTACAACTGGCATTCTTCCAATTAGCCCGAGTTCAACTAGCCATGAGTTAGCTAGCAAGACTTCAGATAACTTGACTCCAGCCAACACTGAGTCATTTAGCAAGACTTCCGTTAATTTGACTCCAACTAACCAAAGGCCACTTAGTGAAGCTTCAACTAACCAAAGGCCACTTAGTGAAGCTTCAATTACCTCAATTTCTACAAGAATTGAATCATCCAGCTCTGCTTCGACGAGCCCCCCTGCAGTTGCCACTGATCCAATGACCAAGATTTCTACTAGCACCATTACAACAAAGGCAGTCCCAGGTTCAACTTCTAAACCACGCAATACGTTGAAACAAACCCAAACACAAGGTATGGTGAATGTACATAAAACTATATCATGCTAATGAATGTATCAATTTCTTCCACGAAAGGCATATATTAATATGTTGTTTACGATGCACATATTAATGTGTATAAAATATGATGTACAAATTTATACATAGTACACATTATTATTTAGCGCATATTTGAGCGTCAATATACAGCTTACAATGCACATAACAATGTACAGTATACGATAACCATATTGACAAACTATGAGTCATGACTAGAATTTAAATATTAATCTACTGTACTCAATGTACATATTGGTAAATAATATGCAAAATAAATATCAATGTAAAGTATGCAATGGCCAAAATAATATATATCAAGATTGTAACCATTGTTGCAGAATTTGTGCATACAGCCACAAATCGCTGATAGTTAAATAATATACTTTCATTTTTGCTTACAATTCAGCAGCATAAAAACAGCAGTAACAAATAGTTTTTCCCATAACACGACCTAAGGCAATCCTCTGAACATGCAAACTCAATAAAACGTCTTTTTGAATTCTGCACACTTTACTGCTGTTATAATATGCTTATACCATTTTCCGCTTTAATTGAGCAATTTTTTCAGGGAAACACCATTTACATCGAACATTGCCAGTTTGAATGCTAAAAAGGGCAATGACATATTATGTGTAAATGATGAACCTTCTACAAGTAACTGACTGATTAAGTTGCAAATGTGTTTCAATTCTCACAGTCAAAATGACAATGTGCCAAGTTGAAGTCTCCCCACAGACAACGATTTTGTCATTAAAACAAAATATGGCTGTTTATTTCACATGAACAAATTGTTTTTTCCTCCCTTGCCAAGTTTGTTGACAACCAACCATGTTTGATATTACCTGCCCGGTCTTACAAATAGTGATTCAACCCCAATGTTGATTTATTGGATGAACTTCCCTACTTGATTTTCCAGACGACCGTGATTGCCCAAGCATGAACTATAAAATGTTCATGAGCGCAGACGATTGCATAACTATCAAGTGAAGTGGGTAGTGCAGCAACAAACCACGGGAGAAAAATTCCTATCACTGTGCCACATTTGTGGCCATAAACTGGTGTGTGTGGATAGGCCTTAAAACATGCCAGCACTGAACACTTTTTTGTTGAGTTTCTGAATATTCAAGTTTTAAGCAGCAGATTGATGTATTAAATAAACCTCTAGGCCTGCTCAGTCCTGATTTACACGCTTGCCAAAAAGCCATTGGCCTTCAATGCTCGTCGCATCGGCTGAAATTTAGTTTACTATAACTTCCATCGATTGCCGAGTACGTCATCATCGAATTGTGGGTGCGGTCAATTGTAATAAATAATAGCAAATTTTTATAAATGAAGTTACATCGTCTGCGTCCAAAATAAAATCTGATTCAGCAATTCATTTAGTCTTAGGTCTACTGAGGGCCATTGCAACTGGAATAAAGAATATTTATGAACACATCCCATCAAAAGTTAGTTCTAAGATTTAATGACAGGCTTTACGATTACGCGCCATTTTTCATCTGGCTTGAATTTGCATGCTCCACGCATAAAATCGGAATTAGTGATTTCTCTCAAAATAGATGTAATTAGTACACATGCATTGTAAACAAAATTAATGCTTGTTTATTATGCAAATTTCATAGGTGAAATGGCAACAAGAGACGATTGCGGGATTTGTCAAGTAGTCCAATGTGATCACAATCACAGGGATCATCTTATACTCTTTCCATCAATAGGATAAAAAAAATTGTGCTTGTTTTGGTGAGTTAGGGAACAATAAATGGTAGTCTTGCAAGAATGGGCAAATAATGAGTATATAAAACTGTAATAAATAAAACAATAATGAAAAAAATAGTGGGATCTGATCGGCCAAATTAATACTTTACGGCAAAAAAATAAATATACTTCCAATCCGAAGATGATGCCAATTTTAAGCAGTGTAAAAGTTGGCGAGCATTTCTGGAAGAGGGGTATTTTGTAGGTTTGTCGATTAGCACTGAGTAGGCCTAGAGGGTTATTCAATACATCAACCTGCTGCTGCTTAAGACTTGAATATTAAAAAAAATTCAACAAATCCCATGCTGGCATGCTTTAATTGTTGTTTCTTTGGAGAAAATTGCTCGGTCCCATTAAACCTCGGGCAGCTGTAACTATTTGAATGGCTAAGAACCAGCAGCAAGGCATGCATCAGTTAAATATCCCAATATTTAGTTTGCATGTTCAGAAAATTTTCCAAGGTATGCGTTTATTTAAAACAATACTTTTTCAAAAACAAACCTACCTTTATTTTTTTCTCCATGTCATTACAATAGCAAATAAAACAACACATTTATCAATTGTTTGTGTATGCAGCTAGATTTGTATACAAACCAAGCATTTATTCTCAACTACATGCAAGTAACAATTTGAAAACCAACTAGTATAAGTTACCCATGCAATGCATGTGTAATAGTGTTTTTTGAAAGATTTTCTGAAAACAAATCATATGTTCAAAAATAAACAGCAGAGTGCAATTCCTTATAATTTATTACCTATAATTTCTCATGTCAAGTAAACCACGACTAATGGTTTTATCGATCAAAGACAACACTGTTTCACTAGCCTACCACAAAACCATGTTGACAATTACACACAAAATTATAGTGTACTTAGATGTATACTGTGATAGATTTCGCGTGAGAAACCCTTATTAATTACACACACCCTCCCCCCCCCCCCCCCCCCGGCTTCTTAAACTCTCCCCTGATTGCCTCACCCCCCCCCCCCCCCTCTAAGAGGTTGTACACCCTACCTATGTTAGTATCCACCCCAAAATAATGGAGATAAGTACCCCTAAAATCCAGACAAGACTGTTCTCTTGACAATAATTTAGAAAGAGTACAACAGAATGCATGGAGGCCACCCAATTTGGAGTAACCCCGAATTTGGGGTAACCCCGATTCTAAATAAACCCTCGGGAACCTGTAGATAGTGTCAGAGAATGATAATGCTATGTAAGATTTTCTCAACCAATTCAGAGTTAGGAGACCACAATGTTGGCTAGCCTAACTATAAGTAAAAATATAAAGACAAGTAAGATGAAAGACTACAGAATAAGAAACTAGCTTTACCAAATATGGACCTGAGAGTTCCTTCTCCTGTGTTTGGTTAACATAGTGATAAAGAAAAGGGCCAACGCGCTTATCGTTTATTGGTTATGTTTTTTGTTGCGAAAGTTTTACGCATTGGTTTATTAATGTATTTATGTACGATTGGATGTAATTGGCCCATCCCTATGAGGAGATGGGTATTTTTGTGTAGTTCATATAAAATTAATAATTTTGCTGTAACTATACAGAAATGTTTGGAGTATTCTATTGTGTATATTTTTATTTTGCTAAATAAATTAGTGGTATTAAAGCTATATTATTCATTTACAATTATTTCATTCATCTGAATTGAAGATTCTTTGTTTGTTATTTGAATCGAAGTAGACCGCATGGTCTGGCAGATTCAGACTCTGGGTTACCCCGTGAATTCCCTCACGGTATCATTAGAAGAAGGCAGACGCAAGTGGCGTTTGTCATTGAAAGCATTGTTGTGTCCCTAGCAGGTGTGCAAAGCTACTACATTGGTGGCAGTGGTGGAACTTTCGCGAACAAAAGGACACGCCTGAGAGGAGAAGCACTACCAACTCCCTGAACACCCTGTCCACTACCCCTATACCTTTCCCCTTTGGTTAGTCATTCTGCCTGTGTATACACAGGCCTTTCTTCTTCTATAGACAATCACCTAATTGGTTCAAAGAGCTACCCTGGCCCTCGTGAGCCAGTTACTTCCACATTAGAATTTCACCCAAGCCTGTGTATATGGTATACAGCTTCCCCCTTTCCATTGATAGCACCCTGTCCGCAGTATGGCTAACTAGAGAGCCCATGGCACTGGGTACAACCCAGTTGGAATGCAGCCAACAATTGGACGTATAGAGTTGACCGAGGTCGTACAAAAAACTGGTGCAATCCAATCCCAAAGGCCTATTCCAAGCAGCATTCAAAGCACCCAGATTTTTTGGTTCACTGATATGTGGAATATTTTATCACACGCTTTTCTGGGGCTGCTGACACCAACGATTATGGTCCAGCCACAGCTTTTTTACATGTCAGGGACACCCTTAGAGATGATGCTTTTGAATTTGGACAGCCTCCACGTATAGAGGGAGTCTTTGCTGCACTCCAAGCTCATTTCAGCCTGACACCAAAGCAAGCCCAAGCAGTGTTAACCACCCTGTGTTGTTCCCTCAGATCTCTCTCCAAGAACATGCCACTGAAGTAGAAAGGCTAGCCCGCGTAGCTTATGACGATTTACCCCCTCGTCGGGTGGGTCGTATGATACTGACACTTTTTTCAGCACTTTAGGTAACGCCTATCTCCAAAGGCACTTGTTGGCAGTGCAACCCCTATGGTAGAAGATGCTGTTCGAGCAAGTAATTATTTCTCCCAAGTTAAAACTGGTCTTGAGAGTATGCCAAGATTCAGGACTATAGAAGATGAGTACAGTGAAGAGGCTCTCCACCTATAACTGAACCAACAACCTGTTGCCCAGTTAACTTGGTCACTCCCACAATGAACTCCCTTGAGACACACTAACCCAAACCCTGCAGACAACAGACAATCGCAGCAGTTATCCAACAGACTGAAAACATTCAGTGGTTAAAGCAACAGCCTCTAAAACCTCCCATGGTTGCCTACCCTAATTTGATATGCACTATTACAAGAGATGGCAGAAGAGACAGGAACCGACTGTCCCCCATTTGTAAACCCGGAAAATTTTTCCTTCACTCCTCAGAACCATTACCTCCGACACGTCCTTAAAGTTTTACTCGGAAACCCAAACCTCTCCCTGTCTAGCCAAAATCAGTTCCACCAACTCACACCTCTTATATCCTCGTGGTATGGCCAGATTAAGAGAGCTACTTTTAACTTGCTGGGTAGAAGGCAAATCGGTATCTGTTTTAATCGATGCTGGTTGTACCAAAATTTTGCTGGGCCAACATGTGTTTACAGGTGCTATGTCAGCAATTTTAGGCCAATTGATACCTAATATATTTGATTCTAGTGTTTCTTGATTAAAATAATTTTTTTCTGGAGTTGTGCTCTTTCTAGTTTCGTCTAAAGCACAAGCGCAATAGATGCTGTCTTGTACGCAATTTTTTTCTCGATAAGCAACACTTTATGAGGTCAAAAAATGGAGTTGCAAATATTTGGCTTGCTTGTATAGAAGGAGGGCATCCCAGTAATAGTCATTGTAATAGTCACAGAGTTTCCAGAGCATAAAAAATTAGCTTTGCAATTGATTTTAAAGTCTTTTTAAGTGTTTTAGTTGTCACCATTTTAGTTTATCATTGGTAGGTTCGCTATTAGGTACACACTGGCCCTCACATGAAAAATCAAATGGCCAATGTCTCAAAAACTAAAAAAATGTGACAGTTGAAAAAATTATTTTTTAATCAAATAATGTCAAAAGATTTAAAATCTCAATCTCGAAAACTTATTTGTGAAGATAAATAAAACGTCAGATTTTTGTTGCTGGGGCCGTTGTTGTCATCAATAACAACAATAATTTTCAAATCTGAAACGCGTTATTGACTGGAAAAAAAATTAAATGTAGATTGTAATTAAGTATTAATTTCCAAACAATGAAAAAAAAATAAATGGCTACTGACTTATGATTATTTTTAATATTTTGGTTGAAACTATTTAGCACTTTTTGACACTAAAGAAAAGACAACACCGACTAGTGAATTGTGTATCAATTGCTGACATACCACCTTCAGGCAGTTGTTCCCCACCACTAAGAGTACCGTACAAAAGAGTGACACTCACGAGGTCATGCGTGTCATACCTTTCTTTGGTACTATACATTTATTCACTCGGTTTGGAGATCTGAAAGTCGAAGTAGTCTTTGTGATCAATAAGATCAGCAAAGATGCGATCTTAGGTACGCCTTTTCTCACCGTCCACCCGTGTCAAATGAAGTTTAACAAATTCAACATTGAGGTAAATGGCAAGAAACTGTTGTGCACTGATAAATGAGGGCAAGCTTTCGTCGGTGCAGTACAAGTTGTTAGAGACATGCACACCCCTCCCCGAACTGGAATGGTAGTGTGATGTCAAGTAAACTACCCAAACCACCATTCACTAGGTACCCCAGAAGGTGTCCCAGACTCTCCCCCGCTGGCTGCCAGCCTCATTCACTGTGATTGTAACCAGCACATCTTACTCAGATGTCCCAACTAAACGGTCAGCCGTTGGAGTTGAAGGACGGCAGTACTGTTAGTCACGACACTGGGGTGACCCAAGGAGACAGGGAAATAATCCACCACGAAGAGTTCCCATTCTCAACCCAGTCAACGTCCCTGCCCACATCAATTCCAGTCCACCTTCACGACTTTATATACAGACGTTAAAAATTGTCATACCCCACAGCAGGCATTTCAGCTCGTTGAACTCTTGCATACATACCAAAAAGTATTTAGTACTGGAAATCACGACATGTGGCAGACTGATTTAGTAGCCTATGTTATACCCCAGAAACCTGGTGTCCAACCAATCAGGCAACCCCTCCATCATTTAGGCCCCCACAAAGAGAAAGGAGAGTAGGAACGAGTGTCACAACTACTAAAAAAAGGTTCAATAGAAACGGCCACTGGTGTGCAGAAATTTTGTATAGATTACAATTATAGAACGTTAAACACTGTAGCACAACATGATGCCTATCCATTGCACCGAATAGATTTACCACACTAGACCTAGTGAGTGGAAACTGACGCTTCCCACTTGATCAAGAGGCCAGTGAGAAAACAGCGTTCTCCACTCGTTCAGGCCTGTACAATGGATGGTCCTTCAATTTGGTTTCACCTTGGCCTCTGATACTTTCCAGCGGCTCATGTAAAGGGCTTTTCATGGGCTGCACTGGAAGTCTATCCTATATCTGGATGATATAGTTGTCATTGGACCAGATTTACCATTACTGAAGTGTTATAGAGACTTTAGAAGGCCTAACTCAAGCTCAAGCCCAGCAAGTGTAAGCTGTTGCAGTCCTTGTTAAAATACCTTCGCTACATTGTCAGTGAGTGCGGAGTCGTGGCTGACCCAGAAAAAGTGGGGTAGTAGCGGCTGGCAACCCTTAACCAGTCTAAAAAAGCTCCAGACCTTTTTTGGTATGTTCGGATATTATCGGCAGTACCACTCTCGATTTTCTACATTGGCCAGTCCCTAACTAAACTCATTTACAAAGGGATCCCGTGGGAATGGACACGGTTGCAACAAATGCTTTTCACCGATGTAAAATTGACCTACTCGCCTCCCCAGTATTGGGATATTCTTTTGCCAACAGCTCCTGTGTTGGACACTGATGTAAGGAATGAGAGCCATTCTATCACAAGTTCAGAAAGGAGAGGAGCGTGTAATTGGTCACTACTGTAAGACGCTTACCCTTCTAGACAAAAGTTATTGTTCCACACATTAGGAACGGCTAGCGGTAATTAAAACTGTCAAGCTCTTTTGTCCCTATTTATACGGTCATAAGCTTACAGTGAGAATTGACCATACCTCCCTCCTATGATTTTGTAGAAAGAAGGCACCTTCCAGCCATGTGGCCCGTTGGCAGAGACTGTCAGAGTTCTAGTGCACCATAGAACACTGGAGTGGCTGGCTGCATGGAAGCGCCAGCGGGCTTAGTCGGCGGTGCTCTCTGGATTGCAAACAGTGCACTTTCATCCAGTATAGAGATGGTGAACCCACCAAGGTTGAGGCAGCTGGAGCTCGTTCCAGTAAGCTGCCCTATCAACATGTGCCAGTAACCTTTCCCGATAAAACTCAAATTGCAGCAGTAGTAAGATTTGTACCTCCCCCCAGATACTGCTTAATGGAAGACCAAAAGAATGGCTGACACCTGGTAGCAGTTATGAACTAAGCTGTATGAACTAACACTCCAGTGGACATGAAGCAGTTGAAATTTGGCAGTTTTTAACTCAAACAATTGAGCAAGCGGCAACACTCCATGCATCCAATTCCAGACAAGGAAAGGCCCGCTGGTGTGCGCTATGTCTGCCCAGCTTCAAAAAAAAAGTTGTTATGGTAGACACATGTGATGGCTCACCAAGGTGTCAGTGGGACTTACAAGCCTATCGCTTTCACCTGGTACTGGCCAGGTATGACGGTTGCTACCCACCAAGATGTACGTAGTTGTGAAACTTGTCAGAGGGCCAAGACATGGAGTATCCAGCCCATCCCAAACCAGCAACATCTTTATGCCAGCGGCCCTTGGCAAAAGTTGGCTGTTGATCTTGTGGGATCCCTCCCAGAAACTGACAGGTACAGTAGTCAGATCCTAATTCTTGTCGCCCATTTTGCTGGGTGGCACGATGCCTTTTCAATCACTGACGCCACAGCCCTGTCATCGCTGCTGCACTAGACGAACTTGTATTTTGTTGTTTCTTACTGCCAGAACAGATACACATTGACCCAGGGGGTAGTTCAAATCAAGTTTGGAGATGGAACTGTGCACCTTGTGGCAGATGAGCAAAACCCGGACGCCCCATACAACCCTCAGGCCCTTGGATTTGTCGAACGCAACAATTGGTTGCTGGGAGACCCACTATGTCCGCTCATTCTGAAGCAATGGCCTGAGGAGCGGGGTAGTGATAATTACCCTGGCTTGTGCGAGCATTCCAGGCCACCCCCGCTCAGTCACTGGAGAGACTCCAAATTATCGGATGATGGGGAGTGAGTTTACTCCTCCTGACTAGCTCAGACACCAACCCTCTCTTACTACTTTAATAGAGTTTTCCTTGTGCAGAGTGTGCACAGGCCCAGCAAGAATGACTGGAAGAAGTACACGAGATGTTCAGGACAGAGCAGTGGAGACGAGCCATCCTTGTTCACCCAGGGTGAGCAAGTTTGGTTAAAAAGGAAATGGAGAAAGAAAGGTGCAAACCCTAAACTTCAAGCCAAGTTTGTGGGACCTCATATTATAGAGGAGGCCTATAGTAATCATACCTACCTCATATGCTGACACGGCTAATGCTCAGTCCAAAATGGTAACAGACTAATGCCATACAGAACGAGGCTCTATGCAGTTGGGCAAGCACGAGCAGCCCTACAGCCAGCTCGGCATCCGAATATGAGAGGCTCAGAGACACGTAGAAGGAAGAGTCCCCCATGCCCACTTATGAAGCTCCCTTTGCAACTCCCTGGCAGAGAACACAAGTCACTCCTAATGATCCCACACACCCTCTCCGAAGAAATTGAACTAGCCATTCACATGGAGGATGTCCAATTACCCATCCTTAGTGAATTGCAGCCAAATCCAGGCGAAAGTGTTGCTTCCAAAGACTCAAATTTTCTGCCAGTATGTTCTCCCCAAATGTTTGTATCCCCTCTTTAACATACGTAACCTTTACCAGCTGTATATATAGTGCTATACCGGCTCCATGTTCAACTCTGGCTCACCCTAACATGTTGTAAAGGGCCTATCCTGGGCCAGTATCCAAAACCAATTAGCTGGAGAACCCCTGAAAGGAACACCTGAGGCCCTATGACCTTCAAAACCATCTCCACGTTAAAGCTCAACTTTAGAAAACTCAACTTAAGAAAATGACCATGTCGTATTTCGAGTTCCAGCTTTCCCTCACCTGTGATTGGATGAAACATCACCCCAGAGAGCTGGACCTTGAGCAATCTACGTGGAGATCCCGCTTTCCCTCACTTACGATTTAATGAAACATCACCCCAGAGAGCTGAACCTTGTGCAAACTACATGATTGGTAGTTCTTGCTTACATTGTATATTATATGTATTTCTATTGGTGCACTTCTTGTCTTGTTTTATCTGATTGGTTCACAGTAAGGGGGTGAGTGTTCCTCCTTGCCTCTTAAAAAATGAGCTGCTGTACTGTATGTAGAGAAAAGTCTTTGGCTTATTGTATTGTTCACACTTATATTGCTAAATTGAATTGTGTCTAACAAAGTATTTATTATTGTGGAGTCGTGAAGTCAGTTGGAGGTGAGGACTCCATTGCAGTTTTTTCAAATGGTGTTGGAGTAGACACCAAGCAGAGTTGACTCAGGGGAGCCAATGGTTAGAACTAGGACTTGTGCAAGAAGGCAGAGCAGTGAACACAAGGGGTGTTCATGGAAAATTGGTCCTTGTCTTCGTAATAGATAGGAGTGATCTATTACAACATTTCTCATTCATAATGTATGTGAATATTCCTGTCATTCTTATTGGCGCTAACAGAGAGTTACAACTAATAATTTACACCTGAGAATACTTATTTATGGAAAATATAAAAGTAACAAAAACTACAAATATTTGTAATAATAATAAATAATAGTGGTTCAAATTTATTAGGCGTAATTTATAGATATCTCGATATTTATAGTATAATGGCTAAAAAATTTTCACCAGTTGTAACTGCTCATTTTTACCTAACAGCCTATATAATATTGAAGCTCTGACTACTAGAAATATCAATCTAGTCGTATTGCACTGTTTACCTTGAAAGTAGCATAGAAAAAGAACCATTATTTTTTGCCCTACGTTTACATATACACTACCAGACATTTTACCACCATCAGGAGTAAGCGTTCATAAAATGAGCTTAAAAATGTAACCCAGACTCGCTTCGGCTCAGGTTTTAACTATCCAATTGTCATGTCCAATCCAAGAGGCCAAAAAAGATAAATAATAATAAGATAAATATAACAGTGGATATCATTAAAGAGTGTACTATGTGTTTACCAATATTTACTATACATTTTACCTTTGATCATGTAATTTTACACGCCCTTTCCAATATATGATATATCATGTATAAATGATTAATCATTTGATAATATATCGTTTACCCATATAATGAGAGTAGCTTTATATATCGTATATCACTTATTTGTATTATACATGTCATAAGGTGAATAAGACCTAGATTTTTATATTTACTAACAGGCTCGTATTTATTAGTTATATATGTTACATTTATTCTTATGAATTACTCGATATATGATATCAGTCACCAGACATAACTATTTTTACTGTACGTAGTCGTGTGTACCAACTGGTTATATAGTCTGTAGTCATATTAAAGTCAGATATTTTATTTTCTTTCAGAAACTTTGACCAAGGAAAAATTTACTGTGTACGTATTGCATGCTTTTACATTTCCAGTATCATTCTTTTGCAATTCCTTACAATACAACATTGGGCATTGGAATGTTTTTTCACAATTTTGTTTATTTGATCTCAACACAACAGACTCAAGTTAATTTATGTGTTTACAGAGTTGCGACAGGAAATAAAAGTAACAAAAGCCCGTTGTATATCGGTTTGTCGGTATTACTGGTCTTTTTGGGTGCAACTGTTGGACTTTTTATTTGGAGATCTTTCAAGTAAGTGGAAATTAAAACTATTGTGCATAAAAGTTTATGAAGTCTAAAATTTAGCTGGTTTCACACTGTGGATAGACCTAGCGGTGATCATTGTACACACTAAAACCGCATGTACATATAGCGATTAATAAGCGATTTCTTTAGCGATTGCATAATTTTGCAACTTTTGTTTTCTGCAAAATCGCTAAGCAATCGCTAGCATTTTATTTGCGGTTATCGCCAGGTTTTGATCAAGATCAAAGTTTGCTAGCAGGTTCCTTGATCAGCCAATCACAACGTAAAAAAAACTTCACCCTTGTTTTCAATAGTGTCTTGTCATATTCAGCGCTCCGATCTATCAACAATCCTATAATAAATTGAAGGCTATGCTTTGTAACAGCGAGCTTGACCGGAATCGCTGAAGAATGGGTAGTAGCGAAAAATTGCGCAATTTGGGGGAGAGACTTCCCCAATTGCTAAGCAAAATCGCTAGCACGATCGCTATATGTACATGAAGTACAAGTTTTATTTCGGTAAGGCAAACCGTTCTCCAGATTCAGATGTTCATAGATGATTTCAATATTTTGAGTGCATGTCATAGCAGTTACATCACGGGTTATCACTTTGCAATCTCTTCTTTGGCTTTCAGTGAAGAGAGTCCAGTAAAAAGGCTCTTACTTGCTGACAAAACCAGCCATCAAATATTGCCATACCTCAAATTGAGGTAGCTTTTCAAGTTTGCAGACAAAAATGCTTATATTTTGTATCAACGATGAAATTGCAATTAAAAAATTAGCTATCAGATGTTGACAGTGCATATGATTTGGGTACTTGCTGTACACTTGGCTAACCAAATACAATGAAGGTTTCACCATTCCAATCGAAATGAATACTCAGCGCACCATATATAATCAGGTCGACATGGTAGGAGGTAACTTCACACACCATGCCAATAACTCACAAATAAAGTCAATGGCTCTGCTCGTGAAATATGCAGAAATGCTCTACTAATTGAGATGAAATTTTCAGATTATGATCTGACAACATAATTTTTTTATCCTACCAAAAATTATTGAAATCGACCGCTTTCAAATTATTTATGCACAAGGCCTTCAATAATTAAATGTTGATACAAAAAAACAATATATCAGTAACTTAATAAGTTTTCAAAATTGTAATAATTCATGGTTTGAGATAACATCGACCGCATACTAAGTTATGTAATAAACTCTTCATTGTCGGTTGATAGAGCACATTTATGTAAAGAATATAAAGCAAAAGAGCTAAATAGAATACACACATTAAACGGATAAAACATTATATACACCAGATGAATATGATTTCATACATTAGACATAGATATAATACATACATTCGATATAGATATAATACATACACTAGACATAGATATAATATACACTAGACATAGATATAATACATACACTAGACATAGATATGATTCATATACTAAATGTAAATATAATAATGCAGAACCTACTATTCTAACAAGGTAAGTACTATTCCAACACTAGAAAGATTATAATGCATGTACTAGACGAATTTAAAGCTGCGTACACACTAGAACGATTTGGTGGCCGAAATCGGCTCAATTTCAAAATGGTGTTATTTCAATGTGAGCCATTATCAAAATTTCTGACGATTTTTAAAACATTAACCAATCAAAATTAAGCTAATTGGTGAGGTCATGTGTATAGTGTAGCGTAAACAAAATTGTTGCCATGGAAATATTAACTAAATAATAATAAAAACAAAAACGCCGATCCTGTCTTGTAACATTAAACAAATAATTGGAAATTTAGTTGCTAACTTAATAGTATTTTCCTGCAATATGGGACACTGCCGATAATACATATACAAAAACTGCAAATCATTTAGTATATTGTAATGAGTAGATTTATTGTAAATAATACCGTTGTTTCATAGTTCAGTAATAATTACATAATAAATATAAAAGTGTTTTGACTCGTTGTTATATGAGAGACGTAATAAGCCGTGTTAGTTGGATTATATGGTAGTTACTGCTTTGCTTGCTGTTGTTAGAAGTTTGCTCATTGTTTGTTACTACATAACCATGAGTTAGTCAATCGTTTTTCTTTTATTTAAACATCAATGCTGTTTCACTCATGTGATGGCTTAGTCTAAGTTTTAGGCCAACATTTGAAGCATATGTGTATTTTGCTTGGAATATGCTGTGCGTTTTTTTATTGGGAGTTGCATGCCCCATTGTTATCTGGGCAACTTTTAAATGGATTTCATTGGATGATTGGTTTAGTGGGCGGGTTTTTTGTGCTGGTTTGTTGGCCTAAGTTAAAGGGACAGCTTCGGCAACCAAATGGTCACCGGTACAAAGGTTGTAGTATACATTAATTAATTACCCTCTTTGGCCCATAGCTTGATCAGCTATGTTTTGCTTTGAACTTTTTATTAGACCTCAGTTCATTTTCGGCTTTTCTTATTATTGTTATTTATTATTATTATTATCAGTTATAAATTATTTTGAAGCTAGCACAAACAAAGACAGTTTTAAAAAATTACAAAAATTACTATTGTTTTGGTACTTCTTTGTCGATTGTAAGTTTCAGTGCGTGTTTTACGCATCAGTAATTCTGAGTTAGTCATATTTCAGTTTGCTGCATATGGTTGTATGTGAGTAATTAAATAGATTAAAAATATTATTGGAAGTATATCATAACCTGATTCGGAATCATCTTTCATGTAGTATGATAATACGGAACACAATTTTTTTCGTTTTAAAGTTTAGAGAAAAATAAACATTGGAAGGAGCTTTTCTAAGCTGTGGGGTATTAGTAAATATCAGTTACACTTGTCAATGATAATATTTACAACAGTTTTAGAATAATATCCCTCTTCCCCTTGATACCCCAATCCTGGGGAGAGCCTTGATTGAAACTCTAAGGTAACTGTAGCTAGACACAGGAATAATACATACTGTGGACATATACACAGGAATAATACATACCCTAGACATAGACACAGGAATAATACATACCGTAGACATAGACACAGGAATAATACATACCGTAGACATAGACACAGGAATAATACATACCGTAGACATAGACACAGGAATAATACATACTGTAGACATAGACACAGGAATAATACATACCGTAGACATAGACACAGGAATAATACATACCGTAGACATAGACACAGGAATAATACATACCGTAGACATAGACACAGGAATAATACATACCGTAGACATAGACACAGGAATATTACATACCGTAGACATAGACACAGGAATAATACATACCGTAGACATAGACACAGGAATAATACATACCGTAGACATAGACACAGGAATAATACATACCGTAGACACAGGAATAATATATACCGTAGACACAGGAATAATACATACCGTGGACATAGACACAGGAATAATACATACCGTAGACATAGACACAGGAATAATACATACCGTAGACATAGGCACAGGAATAATACATACTGTAGACACAGGAATAATATATACTGTAGACATATACACAGGAATAATACATACCGTAGACATAGGAATAATACATACTGTAGACATAGACACAGGAATAATACATACCGTATACATAATTATAGGCACTAGAAAAAAGTAGCCTGCATATAATTCAGTGGTATGGTAATACATTCATCAATAGATGTTTATTTGTAAGGAAATTGTCAAACACTCCATTCTCCATCAACTAACACTTGGCTTTGTTACCTAGTAACCAAATTTTGTCAAATAACGTTTGTTCCGTTTTTTATTAGTAGGATATATTATATATATCATACTCAACCTGTATTGTATATAGCACTTGACTGTTAACTAACTCTGATGAAACAGAAGGCATATGTCTGTGTTTGAGTTTCTTGTGTAAAGGGACTTAAATGTATGCTATGTTTCTCAATCCTATTTCACACCTTTTCTGCTCTTTATGAACTACTAGTGATCCTTACTTAAGTTTTATATTTGTCTGCTACCTATATTCTACTCATGTCTCTTACTTTCATTTCGTACCTGTTGCTCCTTATATTTTACTTCGCAACTTTTGCTCTAGTTTTATACCTACATCCTTGATTTATCGTACTTGTGCCGCTTGCTTGATGTTCATGACTGTTGAAGGAAACAAAGAGAAGACCCTAGTAATGTGGCTATGGGCGATCATAGACCAGAAAGAGCACCAGAGAACTTTGTGAAAATTGATATGCCTGAAGAGATAGCTACTGCAAAAATGGGAGAGCATGATTTAGACCATAATCAACCTATCGAGGGAGGGCAAGATAAAGAAGATGCTCGAGTAACAAAGGATGAGCAAGTGGTTCCTAGCGACCAGCCAGTCGTACAAGCTGAACAGGCAAGAGATGGAGAGATAGGGAGAGAGGCCGATCAAATAGGAGATGAACGATCAAGAGATGATCAATCAGCAAAAGATGAAGACCAAGCAAGACCAGATGAACAAAAAGGAGATGGCGAATCAGCAAGAGATGATGACGTAGTAAAAGATGATAAGCTAGAAGATATCGAACAATCTAGAGAAGGCGAACAACAATCTAGAGATGGAGAACGATCCATAGAAGGCGAACAACAATCTAGAGATGATGAGCAAGTGAGAGAAGCTGAAGGAGCTGATAACCCAAATGAGCATTTGAGCTTGGATAATCAGGTAGATAGTGGCAACGCAGAGGTAAGAGTTTTGTCTGAAAAACTTTGGAATTGAGCTTGCTTGAGAAAGTATGTATGCATTTTTGCGTTTTGATAAAAATGGAATAGATCAGAAACTTATAATTTATCAACGTATGGTGCATTGCGCAAAAAAATTATGTTTCACAATCAACTTGCTGCATTTTCTAAAATATGATTAAAAGCTTTGATTTCAGTTTGCTGTTCAAAACAGGCATTCAAGTGTGTGTGTTTTTTTTCAAACAGGAGGAACACGCTTCATAAATGATGGTTAGAGAAGATGAAAACTATAAGTGGAGCAATACTAGCCATTTACTACAGAACAATGTTGCATAAACTATACAAATGTTTGTTGCACAGTCATTGTATGTCATTTATTCCATTGTCATTGTATATAATTTATTCTGTGAACAATCTCGTAATGTTTCAAGTTGTTTCAAGTGCTTCAAATAATTGTTTAACATTGTGTTGTTTGCTTTAAGTGAAATATAGCCGCTATAAAATTAATGATCTAAGTGTCAAATTTTCGAGTTAAATAAACCAAAATTTATTTTTGGAAGACTGTTTATTCAAAAATTGTTTATCGTAAAATACAAATTTTTGTTTTTATTTAAGCTTTAAAGGTCCCGTTTCAGGGATTTTTGGTTGAATTTAACCTAATTCATCTATTTCTAGTGATTTTTGCCAAAAAAACTTTTCCGGAGTTGTACTCTTGTTAATTCCATCTATACCATAAGCGCAATTGGTGCTGACTTGTACGCAATTTTTTTTGATACCCTACAACTTATGTAAGGCTATAAAGCGGAGTTGGAAAGAGAAGAGGGTATCTCAGTAATAGTCATTGTGCAGAGACTTTCAGGAGTATAATAAATTAGGTTTGCAATCATTTCAGACTTTTTGGAGGTGTTTTAGTTCGAGCCAGCATTTTAAGTTGTTGTTGATGTGATAGGTTTGCTATTGTGTACACACTTATAACAAATTACATTGCCAATATCTTCAAAACTAAATCAATATAACAGTGAAAAAATTACATCTAACCCATATAATATCAAGAGATTCAATTTATCATTATTTAGAATTTAATTTATTTTTAAAGAAAGAAATCACCAGATTTGCGTTTTTGGTATTATCAGCAGCAACAAGTTTAAATAATAAAAAAATTAACAATATATATTTTTAAAAATAATGAAAAATTAAATCGTAACTAGTTAATGAGTATTTTTAGTGTTTGCTGATACTAATTAGCACAATTTGACATTAAAGAAAAGGCAACTCCGACTGCAAATTACGTGTAAAATCTGGAACGGTTCACATTCAAAGAAACCCTGGGGTAGGCAGGACACACTTTGTGATACATTGAAAGGAAACAATCTGTGGTATAGGCTTTGCTGGCTTGAGCTTTTATCGCCCAGGCTTTTTTCTACATTTTGGACTCCAAGGAAATGGCTACCATCTCGCTGTGGGTCTCTAACGAGTTCTCTCCCCTGATAGGATAAGGATGTTGCACACAAATCATAGCCATGATAACGAGTGTGTCCAGATACATGTACACAGACACGAACTATACTTTGTGCGCTGACAAGTTATGGTGACAATACATGACACTTGCCGCTCCTCCGCTACATCACAGCTAATCAATCAATGCTAAATGAGACAGGGATTATACAGTAAGTACAACGCACTTGAGAATTACAATTGAGAACTGGAACAACAATTGGAAATATTTATTTATTATTAACCATATTTTTCTGTTGATAACTCTTGTCTAACTGGATCTGCCATATTTGAAACCAGCCAATGAAGCACCAAATCTGCAACAACCCTGTTGTTGATAGTAATTAATATTTTCACGTTTTAATTCTCTTGCCAAACAGCCGACTATCAAGCCTTTGGTTTGTTGTTCTGCTCGGTTATGTACAATGTTTTCATCGGGCTAGCAATGGACAGACTTGAGCCCACACGATCCTGATCTGGCTCTTTAAAAATGGATGCACATCATCTGTCATTCAGTAACCGGAAAATAATATATAGATCAAAACTTGTTGATAATTTTTAAAGTTATTGTTTTGCATATTAGTTATTATGATGAATATTGAGGTAAAATTGTAGAATTTTTTTCGACACTCTTCTGATTATTCCACCAGGTTTGAGTCATTATTGTTGCGCATTTTCAAATGCTAAAAATATCACCACGAATTTTTTTCGTTTGGATCAATTAGGCAAGTAACAATCTCTGTTTAACCAAATAGCCTTTTTCAGTCTTATTAGTCAATTTGCCAAATACTGCTCTGTGATGGAAAACCTTGGTGCTAAGCATTTTCTTCTTGGTGGATCAGACAACTCCAGCTCTGTGTTTGGTCACTTAGCATGCATACTCGGAATTAGATGAAAAGCAAAGTAGTTGCTTCTCCAGGAGCAACAACTCCAAATTTAAGTATAAAATATTACTGCGGTAGTTTGAAAATAAAGAAAAAATAATAGGAACTTCTAGGCAGTATAAGTATTATAGCAAATTCCCATTGTGGAAAACTTGGTGTCCATTGACTGTTGGTTCGATACTTCGTCCAGTTGGGTTAGAAACAAATACAGCCATTTATTATAAGAAAACTAACTCAAGATTTTATGTAAATTTATTTTTGATGTCGCTATCTGGACTGAAAGCTGTTCTCAAGCCCAATTGACTTTTGAATAGAAGGTTTTGAAGCCTTAAGTTCTGCTGACAACAACAATTGAAGACTGTTAGAGAGGACAACTACTGACCTTGACATTGTTTCAGTTTCTTTTATGCAACACCTCTGTAAATTCCCAAATTGTTTGTTTGTTTCTTGTGTCAGCGAGTCCCAAAGATGAAACTCCTTCATCCATTCACAGTAAATGGTCAATCACTCGCTCTAAAATATATTAGCTCAAATCACATTTGAGTGTATATTTAGAAGTGCGAGAGAAGATAAGACACTCCAAAGATAGAAAGGGTAAAAAAGCGACCGCTGTTAGCTGACTTTTCTACTTGGTTGTGACCAGACTTGAGGATTATAAAACAGTAGAAAGTTGCCAGAAGGTCTCTCTGGCGAATGAAATGCTATCAGCAACAACACCAGAGCTTATTTGCTCACCTACCAGTGATAAGAAAACCCAAATTATTTTCAAAAGCCTAAAAACGTGGTTGGAAACATCCTTGAGGCACACGACCAGCTGAATAAATATATGTAGATATACTCACTGAGAGAGCAAATTGCAATTCAATTTGTGATATAGTTCCATGGGGTTTAATATCACACCCAAGAATAATTCCGGTTGACACTACAACAACAAAAATATTGGAAATGGGCCGATCAGATTGCGATTTCCAATTTTAGCTGTTCCAATATCATTTATTTTGGAGAAACATTTTGTGCCTTATGAAAGGACGTGTCTGAGTAATTTTTGCATTGTTTTGACCAGTGAGTTTGAGCTACAGGTAACACATCTACAGCCTTTCATGCAGTCTACAAAGTAAACCAACCCATTCAGCAGTCTAAATCCATGCACTGAAATATTTGGAAATAAAGTAAATACTGGTTTAGGCATAGCACAAAACACCTCGATTTTGGAGTGTCTTACCTTTTCCTCATTCTCCTCGTATACCCATCGCCAGGCCAGTAGATTGGAGCCGCCTGTGGATCAAATAGCACATTTGAAATATTAAATTTTATTTTGGGCATCACACAAATTTTATCACCATAGAGAAAAATAATCAGGAGATGTGGAGATTTCATAGAAACGTCAAGCAAGCAAATGCTCTATACATATACACACTCAAATCCCCAGCATATAGAGAATGTGATTAATAATAAATTATGTTGAAATTTATCTATTTATTAAGAAGTTAGTAGATATGCAGAAAAGGGTGCCATAGTTGTATTCATGTAATAAATGTCGTGTATGGCTCAATGGATAACACTACAACTAGAGGTACCTCCAGTTCCACTGACTTAGTAAACAGTACAGTTCCTTCTTCAAATGCCAAATGCCCAACCCTTGCTTTCCTGTGTGAGTGAATAGTGAGAATAGTCTGCAGACGATTGATTAGCCAATGAGCATTAGCTGAAAGCTGATCACTTGTGGGTGGTCTACTTTACACAGCTTGTTGTATTTAAATGGTATCGTCTGATACTTGGCTCAGTCAGTGCAAGGAGTTTGATCAAACTCTTTGGTCAGTGCCATAGTTGAGTGTTTGGTGGAGACGCTCAGAGGTTATAGAAAGTTCTTGATGTATTCATCAATAATAATAACAAAAACGTTCATAGAAATGAATTATGAGAAAACAGCTAGTTCCCTCGACATTACTATGTTTTTGCAACATAACTGTGAGCCAGAGGTAGAAAAAAATGTGATTATTTTGAATGCATAAGTGAGCTGTAATGATTGCTGTCTGACTGATAAAATCTCTCCAAGCAAGCTTAGTCAAAGTTGACAATTATTATGCATTTTGTTATGGCTGGACAAGTTGAAAAAATCTGTCACGCAATCACATTTGTCCGAGATTTTTTTGTATTATAACTTAGATAAGATGATTTTGGTAAGTATTAATAACCTTTGATGACAGAATGTTTTTTGCCCCTAAAACTGTGAGAAGCGAGGGGGGATTACTACAAGTAGTGAACAAAAACTATTATTTTCTGTTATTTACAACATCAATTAATTATGTTATCACGAGATAGCCACTAAATGATTTCAGTGTAGGTGAATCTGTCAAATCACTGCTGCAAATCAAAATGGCCTGCGAATAAAGGTGTTCATAAATTTAATGAGTTTTGCATTTGGATCAATACTTGATCGGGCGAGAAATATTTTCGTTTTGAAAACAAAAAATGACAAAAGCACAAGATCTACGATTTGAGATGAATGCCAAGTTTTTACATCCAATTAGTACAATATACTATTTGTACCGCAGCTTTTATTTCCTCAAGTGTAGCGGTTTAGACACATTTAAATTGTACATACAAAGTTTTTCACATTTATAATATTAATAGGTAGGTAGCCTTTTGTAAGATTGTATTAATGCTCATGGTACTCAAATCAATCATAGAGCTCTGACTCTGACCAGACAAATCTAATTCTCTCCATACTGTAAGAAGTCAATGCTCGGTTGCTCAGCTAGCCAGTATCAACCAAAGAGGTTAGTTTTGAAGGAATATTATACAGTGTATAGCAAATGGAGAAAACTCAAAACAAGGGAGGCAATTTTAGGAATAAGTTGATTAATAATATGGAAATCTATATAGTCAAACGCAGACCCAAATGGGTCATAGACCCTAGCAATTCAGTTACACTTAGCTATCTCATACGTCACACATTCGTCATATAAAAAAGTGAAACAGACTTTTATTGCCATGCAGGTCAATTGACTCGACTGTTTCCTGAATTATTACTGTCTTATATCAACAAAGCAACAAAAAGCATTTTTGGAATTTTCATAAGTTATTTTGTTTTTGTTCCATTGAATAGTAGTAGTTATGTCTACTAGCAAAGTGAGTGTGCTGATGTGTGCACTCATAGCGCTAATGGTAGGTATAGGAGATATAAGTGTCTTATAAGTGTATTATATAGCTCAGTAACCAGCATTCATAATTTGATAATTTGAACATTATAGAGTTACATTTGTGGACAAAACGAATTCAATAGTGATGAAGCTGATGTGTAAGTATTTCAGAATAATTATGTGATAAAAATTTTATCCAAGCAATGCATACCATACTATGTCAAAACGTTGTAATAGTTACAAAGCAGACTACATAAACTAGGTGAACAAAACCATAATAATAATAATAATAAACACCAAGCAGCAGTAGTAGTTGTAAGCAATTAACTAATTATTAAGGTATTGGTTGTGCTAAGCAAACAAAAGTGAAACATCAACACATTTCTGTAGTTTGCTAAGTGACATATAAAATGCAACATTTTTCAAAAATAATGTTTTAATAAATCATAATAGTTTGTTGCACCTAGCCCTAGAAAAGGAAACTTTGGCTTCATTGTAAGCGCTGATTACACATGAGCCGACTATTTAATAAAATGCATTATGCTTTTGGGAACGTCTAACCAGTCTTTTAACACGTAGAAACATGTACTCACTTATGATAATATTTACAGTTCAATACAGCAGTATCACTTTAACAACATATGGGAAAGGTATATTAATTAATTACTGGCCGATTATCATTTTTATTCAGTAGCCAACTTCTCATGAATTCTTCAGTTTAAAAAAGAAAGATTATTTTATGAGTATACTTTCTTCCAATAATGACAATGGTATTAGATATGCTAATACATGCTCTATAATGGGAACCAAACATTGTTTGGTTCCCATTATACAGCATGTATTAGCATACTCATAAAATAATCTTTCTTTTCTAAACTGAAGAATTCATGAGAAGTTGGCTACTGAATAAAAAGAATAATCGGCCAGTAATTGATTAATATACCTTTCCCATATGTTGTTAAAGTGATACTGTAGTACAATGTTTGGTTCCCATTATACAGCATGTATTAGCATACTCATAAAATAATCTTTCTTTTCTAAACTGAAGAATTCATGAGAAGTTGGCTACTGAATAAAAAGAATAATCGGCCAGTAATTGATTAATATACCTTTCCCATATGTTGTTAAAGTGATACTGTAGTACAATGTTTGGTTCCCATTATACAGCATGTATTAGCATATCTAATACCATTGTCATTATATTAATTGTCTAGCTTATAATACTGAAATGATGAACCACTTCATGTGTGAGATGTAATAGAGTTAAATTTTGTAGAACTGGACATTCTATTGACCAGGAGACCAACAACTTCATTCTAATTGCATTTGTATTAACACTCGGGACAATCGGATTCGTTATTGCTGCGTGTATTCTGGTGTGGATGACAAAAAGGTACAATATTCCTTTACGAAGCTCAAGTCCTGTTTGTTTTGTCTGCATCAAACTACTTGAGCTTTTTCAATCCAATGCTGAAAATCTAAATGAAACTAAGATTGCAAGAGGTTCTCATAGTCATTCACATATTGGAAAGTTAAGCTTCACAAAAAAATTTTGGATGAATACCTTTCGAGAATTTTGCTTAAGGTTTGACCAACAAACGTAATAACACGCTTCATTTCACAAACAAGACAATAAATGCTGTTAAGGAAATTCAAGATTACAATTCCTATGTGGCTGACCTGGGGGGGGGGGGGGGGTTATTATAAAGCGTGCAATTTAATTTATTATGACCTACAAAATCTTTTTACAGAAAAATAAGTGGCCTACTAACATAACTTTTGTATGGTTACACTCATTCAGGAGAGAAGGCCGAATCACCAGTGCTATGGCTGCTGATGAAAAACGTGCGCAAAGTTACATTTCAAGAGCCGCAAAACAAGAATTAAACCGAGTTGCAACGAATCATCTTAATAAAGCAATAACAAGGAATGCAATGTACTAGCGAAAGGAAGTACAGGATAGAAAGAGATCTAAGATAACTTGGTTGTGAAAAATAAGGGTCTTCAATGAGCCAATCTTGCTCAGTTTCAACTCAGTAATATTGTGCATTGGCAAGCTATTGTGCCGCAAGAAAATGAAGCTCAATGAAAAACCTCATTGGTTTCAAGATCTACAAAAAATATTCTTGATATTTCAATACTTTCATCATTTTCGATCCAAAATCCTGCAGTTGGGCAAAAACCTCTGGCATTAATTCTACCACCGATATTCACAATTTAATTGTACATATTCCTAAACAATTCGTTTACTATTTGTTAAGGATCATGCAGGATGAGATTTTTAATAGATCATAGTCTCTACTGATGTTTCAGTCGGGTAATTTGGTCATTAGTAAAATGGTTTGTACCCAACAATTCAGATCAATCACCCATGAATTAGTTTATGCTTACAACACTAAATGTTTTTTGTACATGATTTTGTAAAATGGAATTTATTGAAATATATATTGACTAACCTGGGTTTTAACCAGCAGTCGGGTTTGTCACTGGAACACTATAATAAAAGGTTTTGAGTGCAGATGCACGCTGGTTGCACACCATTGGTGATACCCAGTACCAACGAGCTAAAGGTCTCTCTCTGCACAGGCATTCTGTGTTCCGTTTCCGAGGAAGGATCGAATGGCTTATTGGCCGTCTTTCCCTCATTCACCAGTAACTATATTGATAGCAGACGATAGCTCATCAGCGTATCAAATCACTTGCAGTTTTTATCATGCGAGCTAGGTTTTCTACAGTTTTTGACAAGCACTTCACAGCGGAAATATTATATATTATAATTATTAAACTAATGTATTATTAATAATATAACATGAATTACGAATTAATACTTTATCGTAATTCAACTCGCTGTTTAACAACAACCAATCACCGCTGAGAATTTCATGGAAGCAGCAAGCTAACAGCCTGCAAAATTTGCGCAATCTTCATAGAACAGCTTCTGTTAATTCTTAATTTGCCGCCAACGGGAACGGAACTGGGGTAGAAAATGATGCTTGTGCAGCAGCCTCAACGACACCATCAATTTGAGTTTTGATGCTCTACGAGCCAACGAATAAGCATCAATTAATTAATAATATGTACATGTATAAGTATATTTACATAAAATTATATGATATTAAAAAATGAGGTAAAAATCTTATAAAACAAATTCAACTGAGACAATGTAGAAGTAGAACAAACAACGTTATACGATATAATTCGGTCAACAGATGAAACGTTGTGTAGACCACGGAGACAGAGATTTGCTGCTCCCTCCTTATGAAATCGCAATCTATAACAACACAAGAACCATCAATTCACCTGCCTGAACCTGTCATGGTGTGCTGGCAAATATACTACTAACCATCAGATATCATGCAAGCTTAATCAACGGTAGCTCAATATCATGTTACAAGGTCAGCCGACAAAGCCTGGTTCAGACATACTAATAAGTTCTAGGTGGGTGGGGATGGGACCGGCTATGCCCAGAACTATTTGGAGTAGGAGGTGAGGACTAGGGCTTCCCGGCGTGACCAAGCTAGTGTTGGTATCTCACAACAAATATGCCAGGCCAAGCCCTTGAGCCAGCGGCTCAGGAAGGACAGGTGGTGACTAAGAGCCTTAATCTTTTTATCCACCTGTCAATTCAAATGAAGGTGCCTGCGTAACTCTCCATGCCACAAGTTGTCCACCAACAACTTCCTGACTAACACTGTACACCTTGCACTGACTTACACTCTCCTGCCTTACCAGCTTTGATGAATACTTTTCTCTCTTGCCAAAACCATTCACTGTTCTCTTTTTCAATTGCGCTTCATCTCACCACCACGCTTGCAAACAACCTCCCGGAGGTGCCATACACCAATTAGCTTTGCAACTAATAACACAACCTTGTACCAACATAACCTCGTTAGCCTTGCGGCTACCAAAACCTTGTTAGCCTTGCGGCTACCATAACACTGTTAGCCTTGCGGCCACCATAACCCTGTTAGCCTTGCGGCCACCATAACCCTGTTAGCCTTGCGGCCACCATAACCTTGTTAGCCTTGCGGCCACCATAACCCTGTTAGCCTTGCGGCCACCACAACCTTGTTCGCCTTGCGGCCACCATAACACTGTTAGCCTTGCGGCCACCATAACACTGTTAGCCTTGCGGCCACCATAACACTGTTAGCCTTGCAGCCACCATAACACTGTTAGCCTTGCGGCTCCCATAACACTGTCAGCCTTGCGGCTCCCATAACACTGTCAGCCTTGCGGCTCCCATAACACTGCCAGCCTTGTGGCCACCATAACCTTGTTAGCCTTGCGGCCACCATAACCTGGTTAGCCTTGCGGCTACCATATTCCTATACGCAGACACCTGTCAGCTCACAGCTGCTGCCACAAGGACTGGGGGCAGCAACAGCTGGAGCCCACCTGACAAAAGCCAGTTTATATAACATGTGGGGGAGAGGACAGCTTTACTGACAATGCAGTCGAGGGACAACAGAAGGGGTCCTCCACCAAGGCTGCTGACAAACACAAGTGTTATGATATGAGCCACCTCAGCTGCACTTCGATATCATCATCTGGCACCAAGACACACCACTGCCGCTACTGCTGCTACTACTAGTGGTGGTCCTACTAAACACCACACTAGCAACCCTTGAAATGGGTGTTTCTACTCAACTATGAAGCATGTTAACAGCAAAACCATCAATACTTTACTTGAGCTTAGTTACGAGTGTAGAGCTGAGAAATTACTGTAGTAGATAACCAACCTGTATAAATATGAGACTGCGCTGCAGTTTATATAAAGGTAAGCTTACTCCGGGCTGTGTTCAATTGCCACACATTCAGCTTCTCATAGGTCTCTATGCACTCATGTACCTGCTCAGGCCTGAGACCCTGCAAAAGAATAGGTCATTCTGTATCATAACTATCAGTACATCAATGGGATGAGTACAAGCATATCAACAGGTACAAGCGTATCAACACAATGACAAAGAGTTCAATTTTACATTAAAAATTTACTAGCAATCCTTTCAGCCAATTCTTGGTCCATAAAAACTATCAATTCGATTTAGTCCATTCTTTACGAACTTCACATCAAAGATCAACCAATGACGACTCAACCACAACGTAGCGCATAGAAACTTGCACAATGAACTGTCTCACTTACTTTAGATGTGGCCAATTCTTCTATGTCTGCCATTTTGATGGTTTTCATTCCCTTGGCTGCAGAGGGCAACAGTGAACGAATAACAGCATACACTTGGTCAGTAGTACTGCGTGGCCTGTAACAGTCAGTTTAAAGTGATCAGTACCAGTAACCAACAACTGATAACTACTCATGCTTAGTTTAAACGACCGGATTTCAGCCGTATTAAGCAGTTGTGTGTTCTCATTACGGCATCAAATTCGACTGAATAAAGCAGTCACTTTTTAGTCGAATTTCCAGCCGCAAGTGAGGCAAGGGTTGCCGTAACTCCGACATAGAATTTGCCAGCCGTGTATAGAGCGAGATTTCAACAATGACCACAAACAACAATGACCGCATGGCAGCCCACGAGGCAATGATTTTCTGTATTTGTGATTGTGAACGCCATCCAACCATGTAGTAGTAGCGGTTGTTCTTGTCATTGATTGATGAGAGACAGCATGCCAATCAATCAAGTGATAATAATCCACTAATTATGTCAAGTGGTCACGGTAGGCTTGATAATAAGGATAATAATAAATAATTATAATAACAACAACAATTAAATTAATAATAATTATAATAATAAATATTATTGTTTAATTTTAATGTGTAAATAATTATTGTTGTTTAATGTGTAAATAATTATTATTATTTATTGCAATTATAATAATAATAAATAATAATAATAAAACATTGCTAAGAGGCCTGATCGTTTAAACCGAATCACAAAACCGATTATGCAATCCGCCTCAACTCCTGCTGATTAAACCGGCCGGAGGTGCTCAGCCAGATTCATAACACGACTGCCTAATACGGCTGAAATCCGGCCTTTAAACTAAACATCAGTAAACCACTGACGTTGGTGTATGTAAAATCAGCAAAACTTGCATATTGATAATTGTTTCTCAATCTGTTCAACGCCCAGGTAGACATTCCGTTATGGTATAGAAGGCACAGCTAGCAGTATGTGGACAACATTACAGACAACTAGCTAGGGCAAACACAAACCTCTGTTGTCTCTCCTCAGCGTTCAGTGAATCTTTAGACATTTCCATCAATCTCATTGCCTCATTTATATCATCCTTTTCTACCACAGTGGCCATTCTTAGTCTTGCCTGAGCAAATACAACACTGTCGCACTTATATACATACTAGCACACAACAAAAACACAATTATATATACTAACACACACAACAAAAACACAATTACATACACAACACACACACAACAAAAACACAATTATATATACTAACACACACAACAAAAACACAATTATATATACTAAAACAATTTAAAATACAAACATAAATACACTAGTATAATAAAAATGCACGTTTATGTATAAATGGTTACTCACCAGCGCAGTGGCCAATCGAAGTATACCAAGCAAAGTTCTAGCAGAAGTAAACAACATTTCTTTGTTATTGCGGGCCTCTTTCCTCATCTCTACATATGCCCCACTTATGTAGTCATTCAGTTCCTCAGGAATCACGGGCTGTTTTGTCTTGCAAGCAGCAATGTACCTCCTGCAGTAAATTAGGACACAGATAGAAGTAGGGCAGTTAGCTAGGTACACAACAAAAATTACAAGATATACCAGGTGACATCCTGGTAGATACAGTGTAATGAGGTGGTGTAACAAGGGACATCTAGGTACACCCACAATAATGACATGGTGCCACAGGTGACCCCTATCTCACCTCATCAGTTTCATATCGAGGGGCTCAAACTGTCGTGGAGGATGATTGCTGTGCTGATGGACGTATGTGATGTGCTGTGCCAACCGAAGGTCGTGAACTCTGTCTGGCATGTCTCTCAACAACCACAGCAGGTCAAACCTTGAGAGCAGGGCTGCTGGGAGCTGTATGTTTTGTTCTATCGATTTCTTAACATTGTATCGACCTGTGGGAAGAAAAATAAATAAAAACAGTTGCTTGTGACTGAAAAGCATCACAAGAGGTGTGTTATTAACACAAACATTGCAAAAAAAAACAATTCATAATCGTTGCAACAGCAAATTTTTGTCTAAATTTTTCAGATAACCAAACAATAGCTATTTCAGAGCACGATACAACTTACCGTATGCAGGGTTAGCCGCAGCTAGTATAGACACTCTAGCATTGAGGGTGGTCATGATGCCAGCCTTAGCGATGCTGATAGTCTGTTGTTCCATCACCTCATGAATAGAAGTCCTGTCGGAGTCATTCATCTACAGGGTAGAAAAGAGTATCTCGCATGAAATTTGCAGCCACATATCAACAAGTAGGCACCAGCCAGTGTACATCACCAGTAGATGCAGGTAACTACCACATCTGTGCAGGGTATGAAGCCATTCAAACAGCTTATACAGCTTCAATAAGCTCTAAAGGCTTTGCAAGCTTTTATTGAGGAAATGTTACACACATTCAAATAGACCAGAGATATACTGCATTGTTCCGGCAGTTGAATATATCCTCCAAGTTATGTATCCAAGAATATCAGCTGGAGACATTAGAGTATTCGCGATTTCTGTTCGTCGAACACATTGCAATAAAATAATCAGACCGGCAATATATTTAATCAATAAATAATCATTTTGTTCGGAACTCGTGGGTCAACAAAAAGTAGCTCAATGAATGAAAAAAATAATCAATGAGTATTTATTTACATCGTAAGTAGGTCGCGAATGAAATTGAACACCGAATAAATGATAACGAACAAGTTGATTTTTTTCATTTTCACAGACCGGTTTTATATCCTTAAAAAATAATTCAAAATCATTGCAAGCGTTCAAAATTTACTAAATTGAAGGGCAGCTTTACTATCCCAGTTTATACCAGGTTGAACTTTATTATTTTCTCAATTTTTCTTTTGAAAATTTGGAGTTATCTTTTTTATGATTTGTTTGGTAAACTATAACATTTCATCGAATATTTATGCTGTTCTAAACTAATGTTCCGTTGCATACGCGACGTATGGAATTACGAGCACCTATTATTTTTTGTATTTTGTTCCACGAACAGGTTGCGAATACTCTTGATAGCAGAAAATGCACAGCAGGGCTATTTATTAATCAATTTCACAAATCATCCTCTCCACCGCATGAGAGGACAAATCAAAAATGCAACTTGTTGAATTAGAATCACATGCAGTCGTTCACAAGGATAGACTGACACTCTCGCACCTTGTCAAACTCGTCAATGCAGCAGATGCCCTCATCAGCAAGCACGAGAGCTCCTCCCTCCAGCACCATCTCTCCACTGACGGGGTCCTTCATAACCGCTGCTGTGAGACCGACCCCTGAGGAGCCCCTGCCCGTGGTGTACTGGCCTACAATAGGTTGTCTTGTGTCACATTAGCTGGTACAGTCGAGAAGCCAAGTCAAACGTAACATGATCAGTCAATGTGTAGGTTAAGGAAGTACATACTTCTAGCTGCCAGCCTGTCGATGTAACTTAATAGCTGCGATTTAGCAATACCCGGGTCTCCCATCAGACAGATGTTGATATTGCCTCTGATCTTCATACCATTAGGGGACTTGTCCACTCCACCCACAAGCAGCAGCAGCAGGGCCTTTTTCACGTCGTCCATTCCAAAGATTTCTGGGGCTATAGACGTGGCCAGTTTCTCATAGAAGTCGTCCTCTGTACAACAAAACAGCCCAAGGTCAAACAATGGCTAAAGGCAAAGTCCATACATTACAGGCAATTAATTAACTCTGTTGGAGAAAGTTGGTAAAGAAATACACCATTTATTTTTTCCATCTCCTCATCAGTGATTGGTTCGCCGTCAAATTCGTCGTCTTGTGTCTTGTTCATCTTCACAATTCGCTGAAACAAGCGCAATAACAATTTTAGTCGCTAAGCCAATCATAAATGTGCATAATTAAAGTTTAACCGTCACAGCAATTCCCTAGTCGGAGTTGTCTTTTCTTTAGTATGAAAGAGCGCTTAAAGGGCTTAGGACGGGCTTTTCAAGACGCACTTTGTGTGTAGAGTCGTTTTCTCATCAAGCATTGTAAAACTATTGAGAAAACTCACTCGCGTCAACAAAACACCAATAGGTATCATGTAGAGGTCTATGGAGGTCTATGACAATGCGTTCGGCGAAGGGACTATCTGCATTACGATATTATATAGTATATTACAGCAAGTACAGTATACTCCTGATATATCAAACCCGAGGGGACCATAAAATTTTGTTTGATATATGAGATGTTTGATATATAAAATCATGACCGTCGGACTTTTTCATGTATACATAATAAGTTACTATTACATGTATTTAAGCTAGGATATTAACCATTTTGGCTTTTGTGATTGCTGTCTTTAGTTAATTAATAATTAATTAATTAATTGAATCTGAAAATTACAACAATTATTCAATGATGATGTAGGTAGTAGTAGCGGCACATGATGTTGCTGTATATTATTGTGTTAGTTAAGTTACCGTTAGACCAAGTTGGTTTTATCACTTCTAACCACCTATAACAACAAACGTAACATCTACTACCTGTTATTACTTATTATTTAATTTATTTATGATATTATTTATTGTTATTGATGTTGTCATTGTTATTATTATTATTATTAATAATTATTATTATTAACAAATCATCATGTTGTTATAACAATAATAAATAATGCTTCTCTAAAAAATAACAGCATTATTAATAGGATAATAAATAATAAATTTTTAAGAAGTAGTAATAATAATAATTATAATAATAATATAATAATAATAAGCAGTGAGTGTGAGTAGTGTGTGTATTAATTAATTAATTGTTTTAAGTAGCCTAGTTAAAATTATTAGCAGTAGTAAGTAAGTGTACTACTTCTTGAACTTTTCCTGACTCTTTTCTTGATGATTATTGCTCTCAATTCACACAGTGACAATAATAATACTGTAAATAGATAGAAATGTCTCTCCCCACATTTTGAAATAAGTCAACAACAACATGCGCATACTGAATGAGGATAGCCTGGGCATGCTCTCTAGCTACAATAAGGACCAATTATCACAACAATAATAATATGGGGTCGACCTACCGGAACTAGACCACCGATACAGAGTGTTTAATTGGAATGATAGACCTTGACATTCATATTCCAAGATGGCAGCCCATGGAAATCATTTTAACAGTGTGTAATATTGCAATTTATTGTTCGATATGTAAGAAATCATTCGATATAGGAGTAGGTAATTACAATGCATTCAGCTGGGACTGATGCAGTTTGTTTGATATACCCGGATTTTCGATATAACAGGATTCGATATATCAGGAGTACACTGTAGTTTGTACCATTTTTGTTACTTTTTCAGTTCCGAACTACTTTTCAAAAATCTTAATTATTATTATTTAGTGCTTTTGAAGTTTTTTTCTTGGAGAGATAGCCGGTATTTCAGATTTAATTATTATCGTTGTTGTAAAAAAAAACAACGCTGGAAATACAATTTCGGCAATGTTTTTTTTTTCACCTAATATTATCATGAAAGTATACTAATGTTATTGTTTGATTAATTTTTCACATGAAAATTATTATTTTGATAAAAAAAATTCATTATTTCTTTTGATTTTGATGACAAACACTACCACGTGAACGCCAGTGTATACATAATAACGAGCTTACCAAATATAAAATAAATTGCTGACTTGAGAAAAACAGCTCCAAAAAAATTAAAATTTGTTGCAATATCATTTTTTTGCAATCAAAAGAGTCTCTGCACAAAACTAATCTCTAGGACGCCCTATTTCTATGTGAACAAGCCAAATTTTTGAAAACTCGCTTTATAGCTCTATATAACTTGGTGCGTCTTCGAGAAAAAAAGGCGTCTTGGCAAGTGCTGACTGCGTTTATAGGAATCGTCTTACTGGTGAGAGGGCAACTCCAGATAATTTTTCTGAACACATTTCAACCACAGAAAGTTTAAATTAAATCAAATCCTCTTCAAATTAGGCGTCATAGGCCCTTTAATAGACCCAACAAAATACTGAAAATAATCATAAACTTTCATTGTATTTGAAAATCATTATTTATTTTCAATCTAACATGCCTCATTTTTTTCAGTCAAATAACGTGTAAATCAGATTTGAGAATTATTGTCGCTAGTGATTACAACACCAAAAATTAAAATCTGGCAGCGCTTTCTCCACAAATGAATTCTAGATAATGTGATTTGAATATTTTAATATTATTTAATTTGAAAAAATAACTTTTTCAATTGTAATATCGCTCTAGTTTTTGACATATTAGCCATGAAATTTGTCACAAGAATGCCAGGGTGTACATAATAGCAAGCCTATCAATAATAAATTAAAATGCTGACTCAACTAAAACACCTCCAAAAGATCTGAAAATGATTACGAACAAATTTCTACGCTCTTGAAAGTCTATGCACAATGACTATTAGTGGGATGTCCTCTTTCCATGCAAGCAAGCCAAATTTTTGCAATTTCACTCTATGGCCTTATGTATGTTGTTGCGTATCGAAAAAAAATTGTGCACAAGTCAGCTTTTGTTGCGCTTGAACTATATATAAAACTAACAAGAGCACAACTCCAGAGCTTTTTGGACAAAAACCCACTAAAATAGATAAATTAGACTCAATTCCGCCCAAAATCCATGACATAGCACCTATAAAGCGCAATCGATGGTTTGCTCATTAGATATCCAATCGATCAGTGGTGTGTAAACGACACCCAGCAAATCAGTGATAAGTATATAAAACACACAATCATTCATTGACGTTAGTACCCAGCAACTGACCAATCAGTGAGGAGTACTTACATGACAGTCTACGTAGGTATCAGAAAGGAGTCCACTGGCCATTGCAGTGAAACCCTGTTTAGGCATGGGTAGAAACACCCCCATGATGGACACATGGTCTCCTGGCTGGCACAATCTGGTGTTCTCTCCTCTACACAGAACGGTTATAGACCTGGGTATGTTGCCTACAGGTACCTGGTCAGTCTGTAACAATATATATGTCCTGTACACATTGTATCACATATGTACCAAGACTATCGCATAGGCACAATACATGTGATTTAAACCAACCATAACATATAGCAGTTTGTGGGAGTTGTCATACCAAACGTATCATTACCAAAAGCAGCAAAACTTCATTGTTTGATTGAAATTTTACCAATTATTGCATTACATAACCAAATGTAATACAATAATATGTCAATAATAACCATGAAATTCTTATAAAACAAGTTCATTATTACAGTTCGAAGAGCGCACAAACTCCACACAGACAACTCACAATTGGTGAAATGCTGTACAGTTCTATTACTTACGTGCTCCTGCACTTTGAGTTCTTGAAACTTGACAAACTTGGAACCTCTAGTCTGTAGATAAAGCCTGCCATTAGACTTATTCCCAACACACTCCTGGCTTTCACACATAATACGGGGCATAAATGATGTGCCTGCGATCTGCAATGAAATCAAGCCTGTGCCAGCAAAGGATCAAATCCAGCAGCAAAGATTTGAAAGAGATGATACTTTAGAAATACCAATGGACAGTGTGACTGCAAGAGATGAAAATATTTGCAGGAGGCCACACAGTATCAGGCGCTTGCTGACCAACGCATAACGACTTCTCAACCAAAAAAAAACAACTCCAAATAAATTTGCATTAGAGATAATATATTTAAAGACAGACAACTGCCTCAAAAATTCTACATAAATGCTATGAATGTCATGTCTGGTCAGATTGTGAGCGCAGCATTTGCAGCTTTTTCCAATTTCATCAAACATTCAAGCTTTCCTAAGTTAGGCAATAACAGAAGAGAGATAAATAGCTAAGTGATACTCACAGGCTGGTAAGTCTCCGAGCCACACTGGTCACATGTATAGGTGGCTACAGTCATCATTGGCTTCACCTCAGTCGCTCTTGTCACTATCCCTTTCATCTTTATTAGTTTACCAATGAACTCTGCCTTCACATCCCTCACGGGTACAAACTGCTGGTCAGCAGGCGCCTTGAAGTACACCTCGCTACAAGCACAAAAATGAGCGTGGAGTGAACATGTTGGAGTTGTCATCTCAACAATTACTTATTCAATTTTCGATAAGCCGTACTTTGTATAACTTACTAGATTGATCGGGACAGATATTTTATTATTTCGCAGAGTTAGCAAAAATGAAAATATCGTACATAATTTCAGTTGAAAAGATGTGAGAAGTAAATGCAACATAATTTGGAATGCGCTACAGAAAGATGTGGAGAATACATGCTGGAGTCTCTGCCAACGACAAATGCGGTACATTAAAGAGGGAAACAGGGAAAACAAGTGGCATACTTCCACAAAAATGCTACATACAAGCGTCTCATGAGATCTGCAGGGTATTTATTCCTTGCATCTCTGGCTATCTCAGCATCACCGTCTGGATGGTTTCTTTGTTCCATGAGCAGACGATGCTCAATGTAGATGTCCAGAGCATCTTTTGGCACTACCTGCACCAACACAAATACTGCGGTAAGTTTTAACAATCCAGATTATCACAATGACAATTTTTTTTCTAATTAAGGACAACTACCATTGCAAAAGAAACCATAACATAGAGGCACAAAAATAATCAAAAATTCAAGAAAGTCACTATGCATGTCATGACACTGTATATAGAAACCACAAGCAGGCCAGCAAGTGTGAAACAACCAATGGCAGTCGTTTGGGCTGACCAAAACAACCAATGGCAGTCGTTTGGGCTGAGCAAAAAAAACAACATTTAGACTGCAAAACAAGCGCATGGGGAATGGGGTCCCAGCAGAGTAGTTTCTCTTTAGTGATGCAACCGGAAGTGGTCTAGTCGATTGTATAAATTATTATTAAAAATCAGGACTCGCTTGACTACTGTCTTGATTTGAAACATTTTAAGCAGCGGATATGATAAAAAATGATATCGTGAGAAATCTCAAATGATACATTTAGCCTTTGAAAGTATTCTCTTAAAAATATTCTGGTTTATTCACTTGAGAACAATTGATTAAATATCATGCTCATAAATACTACGTGGTAGAGCAATAGTTTCGTATTTTGTAGCCAGTGCAAGGGGATTTTTTAAATCAGCCTTGGGACATTAAAAAACATATCATGCAGTCACAACAGTGGTAGACTTGTTTGTCTCTCATGTATAGTTACTGAAAAAATGAGTTTTGAAAACCACTCTCTTTGCACCAGAATTACTTTGTTTCATGTTTGCACAGCGGATAGTTTTACGTCTCACTATTGATACATTGAAGTGAAATCTGTGAAGAGTGACCGTGCGTACGTTAATAATTTGCGGTAGTTACTTCTTTACATTATATAAAAAAATTTCGTTTTTTATTTGGAAAGGGCAGGCATTATTAAATCCATTTTCATATCTTCAGATGTGAATGATCTATAACAAATAACACATCAACAGATTGGGAATCTGTTAGGCTAGTGATATAACATGGACTAAAATCATAAGGGCCCAGGCCGCACTGGGATATTACTCGTTACAATGTGGTTTCAAAACATTTTTTTTCAAGTCCACAGCTATTTAAGCAGTGCAGTGGTTGGTTAATCTGGTTCAGCAAAGTGTATCCTCTTAAACTCTTTTTAAATTTTGTCTCTAGCAGCGTTTGGTTTCAAGTTATTAAAGATTTAGTAAGTTGATAATATTTGAAAACTTAAACACCGTGGGTTACAAATTTACATATGTCGATGCTTTGACTCGATAAATGCAACGCTCACATGGGGTTGATAGACGCTATATTTTGGGTTCAACTGAGTTTGCCAACGTATATTGGTGAGGGTGTACCCTAGTTGTGGCATGCTTACACAGTAACCATGCAGCTACTGAGCTGAATTATGTGAACGGCGCATTGTCAGTATTATACACCCCATACACCCATTTACAGCTCATGAATCGTAAGAATATTCAATTATCCATTTGGGAAATAACTCCTACCGGATCCCCTACGAATTCTATGCATATCCTTTATTAATGATATCGTAGTGTAGTAGAAATCAGGCTTCCAGTCGCTTTACTACTAGGGCCACCAATAAAACTGCCGGACTCCATTGCGCAAGTAGATCTTATGGGTGTTTTGCAACATGCATATGACACAATAAACATAGTATAGAATCCGCCACCTGTTTATCTCTATAGACTGGAAGAAGTTCCTGCACAACGTCACAGAAGATAGCTGAGTAACGCTTGGTGTTAGCTAATATTGCCTTGGACAGCTCCTCGTCATGGCTCATCACATCATCCATGTCTATTTGTAAAGCAACCGCCTCCCTGTGAGCTAATTGCACCTACATCAAAAGCTGGATCATTGATTGTCGATCATGTAGTGACTTAAGTTCAATTATTGCTCTAGATAGGATAAACTTAGATTCATTAAGACCCAGAAGGGGATGGTAAGATCAGGAAAGCAGAGAGTTTTCAACACACTTCAACCAAACGATTACATATAAATCAAATAAAACTAATTCCATCAATAAATATATTGTTTTTGTTCGGCAATCACTAAAAATTCAGAGTATCTTCACCACATGTGGGCCTAATTCATTCATGATTGATAATAATCATAATAATGATAATACACATACTAATATTATATTATTATAGTCACTACTATAATAATATTGTTATTATAAATGCATGATGATGATATAATAATATTTAGTATTGATAACATTACTTACTACATTAGAATAATTATAACACACACCACAAGAAGCACACACGCACATCATCGATCATCACAATGTCACAGTTGGTCAATCAATAAAATAAGTCAGCAGTAATAATAATAATTAATATTATTAAGAGAATCACAACAACCACATTGAGCTGATCAATAATAAATACTAGCCATTATCATTATTATTACTAACCAGGTGTTGGGCATATTTGAAGTCTTTGCCTCTTCCAGTGGGTTTTGGGACGTAGAAGTCTTGCAAAAAGCTTTTGACCGCTTCTACAAGTTGAAAACAATCATCTCATCTATCTATTATCAACGATTACAATAATAATAACACAGGAAATCTAGACATTAACATCATCATCGTTCATAACATTCATTCATAATAACAACCTAAATAATAATAATCTAATGTAGATAGTCCAAAACCGTTGCGGTCGCCGTGTAATATGAACAATAGCATTGTTATAAAAATTTGTCTCGGAAAATTCGTGATTTTTCTCAAGTCCAAAAAATCATGTTTTTTTTCATATCTTTCAAACTAAAGCTCACAGAGACACAAATCCAATTGCTATAGCTAGAGTAGTCTACAGCGCATAGATGTGACTATGAACATTTTCCTCATTCCAGTCATAGACTTGGGAAAATGCCTTTAAACTTTCGACTTTTTATCCAAAATCTACCACGTCCCTGAAGGGCATCGAGATATTGTTATAGGACCATAAAATAGACTGAGGAGTTAGGATTTGAATGGTGTATTATTATTGGAGTGTGTTGAATGCATTTTGATAATATGAAGGTTTTTCAAAAAGACGCCCCAACTAAAATTATTTTTCATCCTAGCCAAATATAAATTAGCCTAACCACAACCATTGCAAACACATCGCGGGCTTATCATGTGCGCCGCGTGTTTTAAGTAAATAATGGGTTTACAGCAAACGCTACGGTTAATGATGGTTAGTAGTCGCGGCCAGAGATGGGGGCAAATCACGGCTGACTCGAATATTTGAGTATTCGAATATTTGAAACAAATCAAAATTAGCTGATTTGATGATTTGCTGATTTGATTTGATTTGATTTGCCTACCTCAGTGATTTGACTTGATTTGATTTGGTTTTTTTTTTGATTTGAGTCAAATATTTGATTTTCAGATTCAAATCATTTGGTAAAAATTAACTTTTTTGTTGATAAATAATGCAAAAATTATCATAGTTTTGTTATCTTTTTATCTTTATTAGAAGTATTAGCAAAAGATTACTGGGTGGGGTAACAGAGGCCACAACTCATGACTAAAACTACAGTCTATAGTTACGCAATATCCCCGCATGGCGGCTGAGCTAATTATGTTGTTGCCAATATTAGATGACTAATTAATTCTGTACAATTACTCAAAAATGGCCTGAAATGAAGGATTGATACGAACATGACAAATGGATGTTTGACTATGTGTACTAGGTGAGTGGTTTGTTTAGTTACTAACAACTTGGTGGAATAATATTATATATTACTCATTTATTTATAATAATAATAATTATTTATTTATCATCATTTTTTTGATTTATTATTATTGTTTTGGATGAATCAATGAATGAATGAATAAATCAATGCCATAGAATAGTCATAGTAGATAGTAATAATAATAGCAACATTAATAAATAATAATAATAATGATGAGGAATGATAATAATAATTATTATTATTGTTATTTATCGTTGGTGGTTATTTTATTGCTGTAATATTATTATTGTTAATTAATTATTATTAGTAATAATAATCGTCATGGCATTAATTCATCCACATAACTATGGTAATAATAATAATCATTGTTATTCATGGCTGAATAATAAGTTGATAATAATAATTATTGATTATTATCAATGATATCAAACCCTTATTAATTATTATTGTTTGTTATTATTATTTATTACAATAATAATATATTATTATGGATAATAATAATAATAACAGTAGTTAGTTACAATAACATTGTTGTTGTAAAAATTGTGGTGGTGATGTTGTTGTTATCATCACCAATGTAGTTACAGTAACTTCACTTTATTAAGCACTGTAAATAATAATAATAAATAATGATGATGATTAATTATCATGGTGGCAATGGATTCAATGATGATAATGATTATTTATATTAATTAATATTGATAATTAAATAAGACTACTGTTTTTAGTAGCAAAGAGTAAAAAATTACCATGTAAGTATGTGGAATGAAAATAATAAAAATTGAAGTTTAGTAATAGTAGTGATCAAAACAATACACCACAAAAACAAATGACAATTAATTATATAATAATTAATAAGAATATTATTTTTAATTGTTATTGCACTTATTGTGCTGATTATAGATTCTTTATAGTAATAGTTATTACTATTAGTCCACAAAAATTGATACTATTGATAATTTTAATGATTTATTATCAATTAATTAAGCAGTGGATAAAAATTAGATAAATTGACTTTATTGTAGCAGTATTGGGCAAATGGCACTGTTTCAAGAATATTGTATTATGATCTATCATTTTCAACAATATTTTTCTGGCATTATTGATTGATTAAATTTACCATTCAGAGCATAAGTACGGCAGTTCATACAGCTCGACCCAATAAATTGATAGTAGTTTGATTGGTAATCAATGAAAGGTGCTTATTACATGTTAGGTTAACATTAGTAAGTGTTATTGTTATTTGCCATTGCATTGTTGTTATATGCTATGCTATTTGATTTAGATTGCAATAACATAATTAATTTAATTTACTCTAATCATATTTTCCCGCATCATTGTACATTGCTCAACTTTGCTATGTTATAGATGTGGATATATGTGCTGGCTACCCTGTGGATCTCTTTTGTCAAAAAAGATTCAATACTCAACAAATCATATGCACCAAGAGTTATTCTTCCCGTGAAATGAGTTGCTCATTCCGTGAAGTTGAATATGCAGTGCTCCAGCACGCAGTTTGGACTACTGAGGAAACATACAAAGATGAATGAAGACACTTCACATAGAAGAGACAGTTGTGATGAATTTAACCGTGAACCATCTATGTACTAAACGTGATGACCATGTTCTAGTGTAGCGTAGTATAGCTCTAACCAGCGTTCTAATATCTTCGAATCTTCTTGTTAGAAAGTAGTTCACTCTATGTACTGATGTGAACAATGAGTGATTTTTTACCACCGCAAGAAATAACTGCTGTTTATAATTGGAACTATTGCTATTGTATATGAAAGAATTTCGTCTATCTCATGGTATGCCTCACTGGCAGGAATGTTTTGTAATTCTCAGCTGATCAGCAATATTTTTATTGGATACAACCCACTGTCCCGCAACAACCAACTACATCACAAAGCTTCATGCTTCATTTTCACCGTATACTCTTATTTGATCTGCAGACATGACAACATGACGTTTTTGTAGAGCCTCTTCATTTTTTAGCTTTACAATAAAAAATATAAAAAAAAACTATATGATTTTGTGTCACATCTAAGTAATATCTGATAGCTGCAAAAACCACCAATTAAACTAAGGTTGTCGTCATGTAGTTTTGCAGCTCGTAACTTCTCAATATCCTATTGCATATGTTCATTATATCCGTCAGAATACTAAACTTGTATAGTGATTACTTTAGTTGCATTAATTCTGATATGAAACTTATTGGAAATTGTGGCAAATTACCTAAAAGAACTATCTATACTTTTTATTATGAAAACAAATCATTATATTTTTAAGTCATATCACCTGTGTTTAGTTTTTTCTAGTGTGTGTGAAAGCTGCTACAGCTAAAGAAAGTAATTAAGCAATTAGAAATGAAATGGTGTATATGCATGTAATTTTAAACCATCCGAAGTCTTCCATTAGTCAGCCTCCTGCAGATGGAACAAGAAAAGAAACGTTTGAAAAGATGCACATGTCTTAGAAAATATACCAATATACATTCGCATTCCACTACCAGATTATAGATAATGGAATTTGGAACGAACGTAGACAGGAATGAACGTCGACAGGAATTAATGCAGACATAGCTGAAATGAACGTAGACACATCCTGGAATGAACGTCGACAGACCTGGAATAAAAGTCAACTATGTTAGAGAGAAAAATTCGATGTTCATTCTAGGAAGTGTCAACATTCATTACTGGCAACATTGAAACCTCCATTTCGACGTTCGTTCCAGGAGTAAAATAAATTACTGTTTTTTCCCAAAGTAGACAACTCTTGGAACGAAAATCGAAATGATATTTTATATATCATTGAGAACGAACGTAGACACATCCAGGCGTGAGAGTCGAAATTCTCTGGTTTGTTGCATTGTCGACATTCGTTCCAGGTATGTCGACATTCATTCCTGGATGTGTCTACGTTCATTCCAGATGTGTCTGCATTCATTCCTGTCTACGTTCGTTCCAATTCCATAGATAATCAGTGCATTGAGCATAGTTTTGAACCCAGATTCTTTTTTTTCCATACTTTATTTTCGTGTGACTCATTAACATCTAAATGAAGTAGGAGTGCACAAAGCTGTAAAGGCCTGTTCACAATGCTGTCGCATGCAACCCTCACTTCTGTGGTGACTGCCTAGTGAAGGCATGAATAAGTTGTAAGAGCTCA
This sequence comes from Cryptosula pallasiana, assembly GCA_945261195.1. Lineage (NCBI taxonomy): Eukaryota > Metazoa > Bryozoa > Gymnolaemata > Cheilostomatida > Cryptosulidae > Cryptosula > Cryptosula pallasiana. Next base: position 7,043,130 of record OX183138.1, on the reverse strand, counting down.
ATTTTTATATGGTACAATAAGGTAATTGCGAAATAATATTGGACATGAGCCGCAGAAATGTCAACAGTGACCATCTATGTCAACATACTTTTATATGGGATTTTGAACTTTAGGCACTTTTCCCCCCACTATTAATGCAGAGAAGATGAAAATAATGGCTTTTGTGTGCTTGTTTTCGCTCCCAGGGCTTGTTTTGAAAAATGATTTGAAACAAATATTTGAAAATCAAATGCAAATATTTCATTTGATTTGAAATTTTTACTGATTTGACTTGATTTGATTTGCCTCGATTTCTCGCGTCCCTGATTTGATTTGATTTGATTTGGTCCATTTTGAAAATGATTTGATTTGATTTGAGTCAAAAATTTTTGATTTGCCCCCATCTCTGGTCGCGGCTATTCATTTGTTATCATTAGCGTTTTAATTTATTCTGGTTCATAATTAATCTAATATTATATCTGTTAATCCAGAAAAAAAACATCATTGAATGATAACAGCTAGTGGTAATAAATATGATATAGCAAAAATGCAAGGTCATCAATAATAACCATTAGTTTTAATTATTATTTATTAATTATTGAAATTTTATATTAAATTCATTTATTATTATTTATGATTATTAAATTAATTACAAGATTTCTGATGATGGCACCTGTCTATATCAACTGAGATACAGAACTTGTTGTTTTTTGTGCAGTCCAGCTACTTCTACAAAATAATGTTATACAGCCAATGCAAAGCATTTATAATTGTTACATATACATTGTACAATTATTGAGGCGTACGTATGATATATATAACATGCGTCGCTTCATGCGTGCGTCAACACTAATTGCCTGGCAAAAAAAAAGACATTTACCATGCATTTTTTTTACTTAAAAGTACATTTGGTAAAACTTGTTTTTACAGTTAACTATTGATGTGACAATAGCATATTTGGTCTCATTGTATCCACAACATATTTTTCTACCCACTGAAACTATTTAAAAAAATTTCAGAAAAATTTGACAAAACTTTTTGGACTATCTATCTAATGATAAATAATAATCAGATGATGATTATTATTATGATTATTATAATAATAATCATCTGATTATTAATTATTATAATACAAATAATCATTATTATTATTATCGATCATCATCATTATAATTATTATTTTAGCGTCTACAAATTGATCACGAAATATGACGTCACACGTCAAAAGCATGGATATAAATATTTGTAGCACCCGTTTTTTTTCAGTCTCCAAATAATAATAATTATTATTATTTATTACTACTACTACTATATCAATCAATCAATCAGGAGACATGATGATAAGTTAGAAAATCTGTTAGATGTTAGGATGAAGCGCAACAAATGTAACGCAACTATAATTTTAGATACCTCTATCCACAGTATAATCACGACCTGCCATGGCAAACTTTGGTTAGTGAAGAAAATGCTAAGTAGTTAGCAATCTTCTTTCACAAAATAAAGTGACTAGATCGGCTGCCTCGCAACTTCGCTGAAGAATTCATAACCTGGTAGTAAGGTTTATATTCTATCTTGATTATAAACGAGTCATCAATCTATAGGCTTTTATGGCTCACAGGCTACTTTAGTAATTGTTTCTGGCGGGAATTTGATCATGTGATCTATCACAGACCAATAATATTTACGTCTGTTACGAACTCGTGCCCACATTCACAGAGATAATAATATATATATCACTGTGCTTCCTGTCACATATAGCTCCGTAGTTGGGAGCCGGACAAGGTATAAATATTTCATGTTCACACCTTACCATCTTTATTGTAACAAAATTTTGACGACATAACACAAATAACACTAAGGCCTTCTCATTAGGCTGCAATAGCAATTGGTCCCTGCAACACATCGTAGGCAGGCACGTGTATAACATGTAATTTGAAGGGATTGAATGAAGTTGAATGTGAGACTTGATATATATTTACCGTCAACATTCACCAACCTGTTCACCACCCTCCACATTTGATAAACCAATGATGTTTTCGACTGCTCAGGAGTCGTCACACCTTGAACTACCAAAAACCACTGCTTTTGATAGTTCAAGGCATGACAACTCCTGAGCAGGCAAAAGGGTCGGTTATTGGTTGATCTTCCGCCACATGTATACATTCAACACAAAATGTGCTTCACCCCGTCACAGATACCTGCAGTTAGCAATAATGCACTAATAATACTCAGCAATAAAGCAACACACATGATAGATTAGCAATAGAGCAATACATATAATAGTTGAGCAATACACATGATAGCTCAGCAATAGATCTAACACATGATAGATGAGCAATAGAGCAATACACTTGACAGATCAGCAATAGAACCATACGCATGATAGATTAGCAATAGAGCAACACACTTAATAGATTAGCAATAGAGCAATACGCTCGGCAGATCAGCAATAGAGCTATACACTCGACAGATTAGCAATAGAGCAATACACATGACAGTTCAGCAATAGAGCAATGCACATGGTGGTTCAGGAATAGAGCAATGCACATGATAGTTCATCAATAGAGCAATGCACATGGTAGCTCAGCAATAGAGCAATGCACATGATAGTTCAGCAATAGAGCAATGCACATGATAGCTCAGCAATAGAGTATATTATGTTGAAGACATAATATTGTTACATCAAAGCAAAATGAATGTTCATTACGGACAGATTAAAAGAACTAAATAAGAGCAGCTAAAGGAGACCAACTAAAATGAATGATACATACAAGTGCACACATAAAATAAAGTTTAACATATGTGAAGGTATTAAAACAATATCACTGTACAATGTACATTTAAGAGTACTGTGGGTTGTACTGTAAATCGTACTGCGGGTTGTACTGTAGATTGTACTGTGGGTGTACTGTAGATCGTACTGCGGGTTGTACTGTAGATCGTACTGCGGGTTGTACTGTAGATCGTACTGCGGGTTGTACTGTAGATTGTACTGCGGGTTGTACTGTAGATCGTACTGTGGTTGTACTGTAGATCGTACTGCGGGTTGTACTGTAGATTGTACAACGGGTTGTACTGTAGATAGTACAACCAGTCGGTACAATATCCTCCATTAAATGCTAACAGAAATCTCTTTTTTGTTGTCAATGGAGCAGAGAATGTCACATTAGTTAGCAATCGCTGTCGCTATCGTCAATGTACTTGACAGCTTTCCTGCCTCTAGCCGTGGTCTGACGCGGCACTGTTGGTGGAGAAAGGGCCAAGTCTAATGAATCGTCGGAGTCATTCATTTTCTTTCCTCTCTGAAACACACAGAGCAACCCTATAGGTCAGCTCTTGTTGACCGAGAGCGACGGTTCCCTAGCACTGAAATACTTGGCTGGGAAATCATTAGAGCACCAGTATTCATTTTTTGTAAGAGTCTCAAAAAATCCATGTTTTTAAACCAAAAAAAATGCTACAAATAGTTGGAGTGTTTGAAGTTGAACGTAATATAGGGTAGTATTTATTTGAGAGCCCTGAAATTAATGTGGTGGAAACAACTCTGTTTAAATAATTTAATTTAAATGTAATAAAATCAACATTAAAACTGCAACGCGCATTCAATACATGATTTTTCTTTATTGATAGATCAGTTAATTTTAAAACAGATGAAGCAACTTCGAAAACATCGAAAGTTTTCCTGTAATGTAATTTGGTTATACACTTGAAAATAAGCAAACTTGTTTATTTATAATTTTATTCATAATGAGTTAGCAGTCTAATTCCATGCTCACATATCCCTTTACTAATACATGATCACATCTCATTAGGAATTACCTGCACTACGGTAATTTCAGAGCTGCCAGATAAACACCATTTGCATCAGCGACAAAAATACACTTTTGTAGGATTTTACTAAATAATCAATGGAAGCCTATATAACACCGCATAAATCACACAACAGGCGTACATTAATGTCTGTTTACATGTACTACTTATGTGTAAGTACCCATTATAACTTACCTTAGCAGTAGACTTCTTTTTACTTATCTCTATCTCTGAGAAATCAGACTCGGAGTCGGACTGTTTCCGCTTTTTGGTGGTAGGTTTCTTCACTGGAGACTTCTTTTTGGGAGGTTCAACTGTGTGCAGAGAATATAGCATCTAAACTTGTAGATGTAAGCAAGCAATACAACATCTCAGACAGGATACACTCAACTACAAGCGGCAGGCAACCCAAATGCCTACGAACTAGAGAGAAGTGCAAGATGTACCTTCATCGTCGGAGCTGTCCAATGTGAATGAGTCTACAGCAGCTTTCTCAACGGCGACCTTGGCAAAGGTCAGTTTGGGTTGTTTGCTGTCGTCTGTTACAAAACATACAATGTAGCATATAACAAATACTAACTACCATATAACATATACTAACTACCATATAACATATACTAACTACCATATAACATATACTAACTACCATATAACATATACTAACTACCATATAACATATACTAACTACCAGATAACATATACTAACTACTATATAACATATACTAACTACCATATAACATATACTAACTACCATATAACATATACTAACTACCATATAACATATACTAACTACCAGATAACATATACTAACTACTATATAACATATACTAACTACTATATAACATATACTAACTACCATATAACATATAGTAACTACTATATAACATATACTAACTACCATATAACATATAGTAACTACTATATAACATATACTAACTACCATATAACATATACTAACTACCATATAACATATACTAACTACTATATAACATATAGTAACTACCATATAACATATACTAACTACCATATAACATATACTAACTACCATATAACATATACTAACTACCATATAACATATAGTAACTACTATATAACATATACTAACTACCATATAACATATACTAACTACTATATAACATATACTAACTACCATATAACATATACTAACTACCATATAACATATACTAACTACCATATAACATATACTAACTACCATATAACATATACTAACTACCAATAACATATAGCTAACTACCATATAACATATACTAACTACCATATAACATATAGTTAACTACCATATAACATATACTAACTACTATATAACATATAATAACTACTATATAACATATACTAACTACCATATAACATATACTAACTACCATATAACATATACTAACTACTATATAACGTATACTAACTACCATATAACATATACTAACTACTATATAACATATAATAACTACTATATAACATATACTAACTACCATATAACATATAGCTAACTACCATATAACATATACTAACTACCATATAACATATAGTTAACTACCATATAACATATACTAACTACCATATAACATATAGTTAACTACCATATAACATATACTAACTACTATATAACATATACTAACTACTATATAACATATAATAACTACTATATAACATATACTAACTACCATATAACATATACTAACTACCATATAACATATACTAACTACTATATAACGTATACTAACTACCATATAACATATAATAACTACTATATAACATATAATAACTACTATATAACATAAATCATAATGAAAATCAAAAATACCTTTTGCAGACTTTCCAGTTGCCTTTCTCTTAGCACCTGCAGGCTCGGCCCTTTTAGCTGCCGGCTTTTTGACTGCAGCTTTTTTAACCTCAGGTTTCTTGGCCTCAGGCTTTTTAACGTCAAGTTTCTTGACTGCTGCTTTCGGCGCCGGCTTCTTTTTTGAATCAAAATCTGAATCACTGTCTGAGAGCGAAACCACATCTGAGGTGCAATAATAAAATTTTATATGAGTCGGAGTGAGCAGCTAGCGTGAGGTGAAGGCCTCTCCACACAGCATTCTACGGCTATGAATTTGGCACTAGGAGAGAAGTTTTCCTCCCGTAGTTCGTTGCCGCACTCTACACACAACAATTATGCACATACGGGTGCTCATCAACAGTTTACAGTGAACGCATGGGCGGTCACTGCTGGGAAAATCAAAGTAGAAAAAGTGGACACGAGTGATCTGCATTGACCAATTAGCGTCATAAAATAATCACTGATCGTGAGACTGTCAGGCAAAAAGCAAACATGCTTGATTCTAGACGATCGTGTCAAATGGAGAAAAACCGATTTGGTAAGGGTAAAATAAACAGCTGTTTTCCGCTTTCCGTGACAAAATCGCTGTGTGGAGAGGTCTTTAGGCAGACATGTAACTGATGGGAGTCGTCTGAACAACATTATTACTTATTAATAAAAGGCAGAGACAAAACAAACAAATATTTGTTGTTTTCCAGAAACATTCATTTCATCATCGTTTCTTTTTGAAAAGTTATCTACCTGTCCATGTCAGATTAATCATAACATCATTTTGTATGAGGAATTGACAAAAAATTAGTTCAGTGAACAGGCCAGACTAGCTTTCAATTCAGTGAATGGAGAGAAAACAAATGAATATGTAAGAGGATTTCACTCATTATAAGCCCAGTACTCGTAGCAAATACCCTCAATAAGTGAATGTAAAACAAGTCCAGCAATACAAACAGATAATGGCTATCAGATAAACTGTTAAAAAGGAGTCACTAACCGCTATCATCAATAGAAAACTTGGAAGATTTTTTAGCCGGGCTTTTCTTAGGACTGGCAGCCTTGGGTGGAGGACTGGCAGCCTTGGGTGGAGGACTGGCAGCCTTGGGTGGAGGACTGGCTGGCTTCCCCTTAGGTTTGTCGTCATCATTATCGCTGCCTTCACTTTCCTCATCGCTGTCATCTCCAAACTTGTATTTGGGTTTGGTCGTGGCTGCTGTTGAAGTAAGAACATCCAGAAATAACCAGAGTTCTATAAGCATTTAGCAGGGAGAGGTCCATCTTATAGATTGTCTATTCAAATGTAGGTACACACACTAGCGTATGCACCAAACACTTGCAGCAAACAGCTAACTTTGTTGGTACCACCAGCCCGACACTTTAGACAAATAATAGACATGAGACCAAACTACATAATGTAACCTGCTGCCAGCACTGACTTGGAGTTGTTCTCTCCAGTAACAAGATTACAACAAAAAATACAACTTCTTGATTTGGTTGGTTCATTTTCTCTTAGTTTATAGAGAGAAAAAAATTAAGTAGAATCATAGTTTTATAAATGATTCCATCGTTTCGCAACTTTAAAACAAAAAGATGTACTAAAATGACGAAGTTTAAAAATGACCCATTGCCTGCATCCAAAACAATCAAACAAAACACAAAGTTTAAAATTATGCGAATTGTGAAAAAAAATATTAGTTGATCACTTTTTGTGCAAAATAATGTCCGCCTTCACTAAAACTGTTAATATCTAGACAAACAATAGTAGGAATAAAAGGAAACATGTCAGCTAATAAAACCTATGAAAAATAGACATGTAAATCTTAGAGCGTAACTGTACATAGTGATGTCTGGATGATAAGAATGTAAATCTTAGAGTGTAACTCTATATATCACTGTCTGCGCAACTGAGCTACAAGGAGCAATACTTGCTACTACAGTCAATCTCTGACTTACTCACCGAGTCTTCCCGTCTTTGGACGAGGAGCGATCACTTCGCTGTCATCCAACCCACTACTATCCAGGTCCAGCTCATCGTCGCTGTCCGTGTCCCACGGATTCTTTTTCTTTGCCTTTTTAGGTGTGTCGCTTGATTCTTGTTTCTTTTTGGGCCCGGGTTTGGCTTTGGGAGCAGATTTGGTAGTCGCTTTAGGTTTTGCTGTAACAGAGAGAATCCCAGTGAAACAAGAATCAAACGACCACACTACAACTCTACTGTTACAATGTCCACACTACAACTCTACAGTTACAACAACCACAACACAACTCTACAGTTACGTGTGCTACTAAGGCGCTAGCACTAACTGTAGTTACACAAAGCTAGATACGCTAATAACATGTCCATCTCAAAGTCTGACCACTGCAACCTAGCCAACTATGGAAAAAATGCCTGGTTTGTAATTATAGCTGAAGTATCGACAGCAGAGCTGAAAGCTAGCACAAGCAGGTGCAGGGGGAAAAGCTAGCAAATTTATATAAAAAGATAGGAAAACTCGACAGACGAAGAATTACTTTCTGCAATATGAGAGAGCACACATTTGTAAGTCAAACACACGCTAGCGATGCAATATTTTTATCGCTGTTTTCTTCCCACCTTTCCTATATGATAAAGATTTTTGTTCTGGTGTTATTAAAAGTCAAATCTGTGGGAAAAACTTTGATATCAAAACTTTATTAAAACCAATATTTTATATTTAATATAAAATATATGTTATGTTATAGATAAAACGTTGAGCAATGACAGGAAAGTGTGGGAAAAACCATCATTTGAGCAATCTACAGCATCTTATGACATGCACCAACAAGTTGCACCTAGCCTGTGTGCCAGGTTTTCGTGTGAGTAGCAATTGAGCCCCCGACTTGGGCTGAACAAATATGCTCTTTTGATGGCACAGAACAGGGGCTTCAATTCTCGGGCTATTAGAGCTTGGATGAAGCTGCGATGTCCTTGGCCAAGGTGGGGTGGTCATGTGATTATATTTATGCACATTACAAAACTGAGGAGCCCAGTCTATGCTAGTGTCAGATAGCCTAAGAGTTCTATTGAATGAGTGAAGATGACGTACGGGCCGGCACTCAACCATTTCTAAATATGGGCTATTACCGGATGGTTTCACTTCTTTGATGTCGTCGTCTCCTTCAACACCAAAACCAAATGAGTCCAACTTGTTTTGTTTCGGATCAACTTTTTCTTTCTTTGGCTGCAAAAGCAGAAATGCGTGAAAAACGAGAGAAGAGACAACCAACTAACTCACTGTGATAGATAGGACGTGCTTTAACTCAATCTGCAAACAACCCTTAGCTTGTTAAGGAAACAACGAAACCTAATATAAACAGTATACTGTCGTACCAAATACTCTATATCAGTTTCGTAAATATCATTCAAGCATTCCACGAAACTGACCATGTCCACAACTCAATGTCCACAACTCAATGTCCACAAATCAATGTCCACAACTCAATGTCCACAACTCAATGTCCACAACTCAATGTCCACAACTAAATGTTCACAGCTAAAAGTCCACAACTCATGTCCACAACTCAATATAAAATAAGAAAAATTGCACTTATATTATACCCTGGGTGCTTTCTTCATCTTGTCTGTAGGTAGGGGTGGGTCTATCCTGTTCCCATATTTAGATGGGCCAGTCTCAGAGCTCACAGTCTTAAATCTGGACCCTTTGCTACTTTTAGCAGCATTTTCCGCTGCCGACTGTTTGTCTGCCCTTTCTTGCTCGTCTTCATATTTCTGTAAACCACAACAAAAACATAAACGTTGTACACAAGCAAGACAATAAATGATATGACTGGCAACAAGCAGTGACCCATCCAGTAGCATATGAGATAAATAGGGGTTTATGGGTATTATACTGGTGCTACACACCTAATGAGAGGTTTACTAATGAAAGGCTTTGGGGTGGCAGATTGATAGAAAAACAGCAGTGCCAGTAGTTGTGAATCCTGTCACACCAGTCTATGGCTAACTACTGAGAGGGTTGTCAACTCACCTTCAATGCTACCAAGAATGCATCCAGGTCCTCAGTCCACAGATCCTTCTCTGTCTTACCCCGCAGGTTCTCCAGTTCTTTTTGCTAGAAACCAAGTCAATAGATATGGTGACCGTGATACAAAACATAACACTACGTTCAAGTCTTGATAATGCTTGCGGAAGTTATCCCCTCCTACTCACTCATCGAACAATAACACTATAGCTATTGACACTAGACGTCCAACTAGTTTCGATCATTGGTGTGAAAAACAGTTGCTATTTAATATTTACTCGTAGTCTCCATAACAACTAAATAGCTACATACATTAAATATTTGCAGCTGTACCAACAAATATTCATAGAAAGACAATACAAGTTCTCAAGTAACTCCATTACTCAACCGATGACAGAAAGCTAATCCATCGCACTTGGATATTTGTTGTGTGTGAATCAGGCAGCATCACATCCCACCTTGGCATCCTTCTGTTTCAGCAGCTCATCCTTCTTCTCTTTTGTTAGACTAAGAATGGCCATGTTAAGCAGATAGCCGAAGTCGGGGCCTGACCCAGAGCCCGCAGTCGCAACACTCTCCTCGTCGGACTCCACTACTTCCTCTGGACCATCCTTGCTCTGCGTTTCCTTCCAAGCCTTCACTGGGTCGGACTCATAGCCTTTCTGTACCAGAGTCTGCACCAGGTCCTTCTTCTTACGGTTTTCTATCAGGTAAAACAATTTATCATTTTGGAAACGGAACAACTCACCAAAGTCATCAAAACTCAACACGTAAACGCAAACAATATCACATGTTATCACTCACAATACCACATGTTACCACTCACAATACCACATGTTACCACTAACAATACCACATGTTACCACTCACAATACCACATGTTACCACTCACAATATCACATGTTACCACTCACAATACCACATGTTACCACTCACAATACCACATGTTACCACTCACAATACCACATGTTACCACTCACAATATCACATGTTACCACTCACAATACCACATGTTACCACTCACAATATCACATGTTACCACTCACAATATCACATGTTACCACTCACAATACCATATGTTATCACTCACAATATCACTTGTTATCACTCACAATATCACATGTTACCACTCACAATATCACATGTTACCACTCACAATACCATATGTTACCACTCACAATACCACATGTTACCACTCACAATATCACATGTTACCACTGACAATACCATATGTTACCACTCACAATACCATATGTTATCACTCACAATATCACATGTAGTCCCTCACAAAATCACATGTTACCACTGACAATATCACATGTTACAATCCACAATATCACATGTACCAACTCACCAACTACTATTTTGCCGTCAATTTTTTCGAGGATAAATCTAGCCTGGTTGCTTAGCTTCCTAGCCTCAGCGTCTAGCATACCATCTAGATACTTCTTTCTCTTCTCGTACAAGGACAGGCGAATGTCATAGAACTCCTTGAGGATGGCGAGAGGAGAGGGGTAGTGTTTGAGCACTCCCATTGGATCAAACAAGACCTGTGTGACAGAGCACAGGACACGTGAAATAGAATGACAAAGAGGCGGAGACAGGGTGGGAAAGGGGAGGAGATAGGGTGGGAAAGGGGAAGAGATAGGGTGGGGTAGGGGAGGAGATAGGGTGGGTAGGGAGGAGATAGGGTGGGTAGGGAGGAGATAGGGTGGGTAGGGAGGAGATAGGGTGGGGTAGGGAGGAGATAGGGTGGGGAAGGGGAGGAGATAAGGTGGGTAGGGAGGAGATAGGGTGGGGTAGGGAAGAGATAGGGTGGGGTAGGGAGGAGATAGGGTGGGGTAGGGGAGGAGATAGGGTGGGGTAGGGAGGAGATAGGGTGGGTAGGGGAGGAGATAGGGTGGGTAGGGAGGAGATAGGGTGGGGTAGGGAGAAGATAGGGTGGGGTAGGGAGGAGATAGGGTGGGTAGGGAGGAGATAGGGTGGGGTAGGGAGGAGATAGGGTGGGGTATGGGAGGAGATAGGGTGAGGTATGGGAGGGAAAGGTGTAGGGAGGGGTAGGGGAGGTTGGGCACTTTTGGGAGGGGGGAGGGGAGTACTAAAAAGACAATAAATGAGGCTACCCGTGTAAATAACACATCTCTAAAAAAACAAGTCAAGAAGATGCCCACCATGTTGGTTGTGTTTACAACAGTCTGCAGCTTGAAGAAGGCGTGGAATCCTTGTTGTTCAGCCTTTGAGTACTGTTCAGTTGACATTTTGATAACAAATCTTACAGTTGTATCTGTGTGGTACTCCTTGTAGTCCCTGTATACATGATAGTTTGGGTGTTATATACTAGCCGTTGTATGTTATATACAAGTACATGTATGTTATATACAAGCACCTGCATGTTAAATACAAGCACCTGCGTGTTAATACAAGCACCTGTCGGCACTGCCACACTTACTGTATCTGTGAAGGTACTTTGTCAGTACCCAGTAGGAAAGGCTCCAACACAGACTCTTTGTAGTTTTGAGTCCAGGTGCCGACAGGAAGTTCAGTGATCTCTATAGAGTCGGTACCTATAGTAGCCACCTCGCCACTCACTACGTACCGCTGGCTCTCCAGCAGGTCAATAGCCCCTCGGAACCCTTTGTAAGATGGACTCTAACAACAAGTCAAACATCTCACTGCTGTGCACTATCAACCACGTTACTGTTGTATGAGCAAACAGAATTCAAACAAAATAAATAATTATAATAAAAATCATCAACCATCGGAACAGATATTACAAGTTATCGTGTGAATTTTTTTTTCTAGAAATTTAGACTCGTTTAATGATAAAACAACATTAGTTGAATGGAATACTTTCATAAAGAGCATCATGGGATTGTTTAGAGAAATGAAATTGTTGGAAAACAAAACAACGATTTATAACAGAAATGCTTGCTAACACCGGTGGTGACGAGGCTGTTACTAACCATTTCAACTGGCTCCTCTGACTTCAACATCTTCTTTATGTTATTAGCAACATCTCGCACGTTAAAGTTAGGGACGCTGGTGGACCAGCCCGTGCCAATTCCAGAAGCACCATTGATAAGAACCATGGGCAATATGGGACAATACCTGCAAGCGAGGATCACAGGTTTAACACCTCTCATAAATAATATCTAGTCTGGCACAGACGCCTATGTAGGTCACCGTATTATTTTCAAGTTGGACGGTTTCCCAGTAAGCCATTCATGGATCGATTTACAAACTCAACAATAGCAAGAACAAGCAGCACACAACAATAAAACTATGTAGTAGAAAATATTTTTCACAATTGAAGAGCCTGTAAAAAGACAAGCTCACCACATAATAAAAGCAATAATAGTTGATAGGTTTTAAACGGCGCGCTTGAATAAGCATGCTGATCAGTTCTCTCTAATAGTTGTTGTTAGCCCAGTCTAAAATACTTGGGCCGTTGATTCCTCATTGAATCCGTCGGATTAATACTATGCCGTAAAAATATTCTATACCAGTTATAAACTAGTCATGGTGAGGTCCACTCAACTCTTCAATTCTGCCCGGCTGACATGGGTTTGTCTGCTCTATGAAACAAATGGCCAATAGATGGTATGCGAGTAGGGTACAGAGTTGTCTTATCATGATACTCCTATGAGAGAATAACTCCAAACCACTCAGCGTTACTATTGTCTATGTAACGTACAATTTATCCACGGGCATTGCTCAAAACTTGGGCCTTCAAATCCCTTAAACGATTTCTGTGTATCACAAATCGGTTGCTACAGACAACACGCAGTTCGCCAGTTTGTTATTCACAAACTCTGGTATAGAAATACTAAATATACAAACCATTCAGGTTCGATCTTAGCTCCATCATCATTGAGATAAGCGAGTACAGGGTCATCATGCGTGTGGAAGAGGAGCCGAGTCAACTCACTACAGAATACAACAGATACTTAGCACCAAGTAATACTTAGCTATAGCATATACAGTATATCTCTGAGGTGAGTTCACCACCACAAATGAAGGGAAGACAACTCCTATAACATAGACTGGTATTTGTATCAAACACATTGAGGATGTAGCATGAGATCCATAGACAGGGGCAGCATTGGACAGCAATAATAATAATATTATACAGAAAGGTGAGATCCAGTACAAGCTCACACCTAGTGAACAATGACAATCAAACAACAGTTAGTTCCCATGCGTTACAAGCTCACACCTAGTGAGCAATGACAATCAAACAACAGTTAGTTCCCATGCGTTACAAGCTCACACCTAGTGAGCAATGACAACCAAACAACAGTTAGTTCCCATGCGTTACAAGTGACACACCTGAGGCAGGTGAAAATATAACGTGGGCTGGCCGAGTCCTTTCCGCCATGTAGTCTTGTACCAAACTGTCCGACAGGCTCCAGCAGGTTGAGATTGTTACTACCAACGTAATTCTGTGCCAAGTTGACGATAGTTCCTACGCAGAGCAGAGAGTAATAGATGTAGGAAAGAGCGTCAAGTAAAGAGCGTCAAGTAAAGAGCGTCAAGTAGAGTGCACATATTAGGAGAAATCCAAGTACAACATGCGGGGACAGATACACAACATACCCATAAGAGACTGCTCTCCGTGGTGATAGGCGGAGATCTCTGCCACAGAACCAGCCAGCTGAGCCACTTTCAGTTCTTTCACCAAGTTTCTCTTGAAGCAAGTGAACATGACCTTCCTTTGGCCAGGCTTGAACCCTACGGACAATCACCATTGTCAACCACTTTCTCAGAGGGGGTGTTGTATATCATGAACCATGTGATAGATTACACTAGACAATGCCATCTGGCACTGTTTGAAACCAGTAGCGAACTTATCGTCGACAGTGGCAGATGGGAAGCGTGGTAAAATGTGGCAAATATTTCTCACTCAACAACTACCGACGATGAAATTGACTTCTCATTGACCTCTCACCGACCATCTACTAGAGACAGAGAGGAAATTGACCTCTCACTTACCATCTACTAGAGAGGGAATTGATCTCTCATTGTCCAGGTTGGAGAAGAGGACAAGCTCTTTGTTGACAAACTCTGTGAAAGTGATTCTCTTAGTGTCCTTTGTGTACAAGAAATCCTGGGCCATTCCTGAACACAAATAATTTGTAGCAGTTGGAAAATGGTTGATGTGACCAGCGTACGTTCTTTTTAATAGGTACATATCAGCAAAAAAAGCATTCAACAAAGCTACATCACTGTTAACACATTCGCTACTTCCTGTTTGGGCAAGATACTTCCTGAAACTTGAAATTTTTAATCGAAAAACTACTTTTTCACCATTTCATTACCATTTTAACTTGTGCAGTCCCATAATTGTGTATTATAAGGGTGCTTTCGGATACCCTACGCGCAGGGCACTCGCTGAACACTTGTTGAGGGCTCAACGATGACTGTCGTTGCTTGTGCTTAAACCAGACTTTTTTATTTTCATCAACGTCTATGAAAACTGTATAGCTAAAGCGAGCCCACTTTAGTTTCTTTACAAACATAAATTAATTACGATGATGTTATCGTCTTACATAATTTTTTATATACGTTATAATGCATTGTTACGACTTAAAACGGGGGAGAAACAGTGATTAATAACTTGACTCATTAAAATTGTTGGGTAGGTGGAGACAAGTTTTTGCCCTCAACGACGCTACCTACCTCGCTTGTCACTTCTATCGTTGAGCCCAAATTGCCCATTGCCGCCATGTTTTTTTGCCCTCAATGACGGGGTTTCCGAATAGTCTCGTTTAATCCCACCGTTAAGCCCTACGGTTAGGGTATCCGAAAGCACCCTAAATGGAACTTTAATCATTTTCTTACGAATGGGCTACTGTACAAGGCCATCTTAAATTGCAAATTTTTTATTACTTTCTACAAGTGATCGCATCACCGCTACAAACAATTGTTTGACGAGACTATAATTTCAAGCAATCATTTTCTTTATCACAGCGTTCAATCGATGTAAAAATATGTTTTTGAAATTTTAATACGACTAAAAACCTAAAGACTAAATCCTTAGAATAAAACAAGGGTTATTATTACTGCTAGAAATGCAAGTTATAAATATCTGCTATCCTATTAACGACTACAGATTTAACATTTATTTTTGTAAAACCTAATCGCAATACTTGAAAACCTCGGTTTAGCATTTTGCTAACAATAGAGCATCTTGCCGCAGAAGTAGTACACACACAATGAACACCTATCATTACAGTAATATTGCCATGTTATGACTTGTGTACAGTTTAGCTGATGATTCTTGATCGTAAAACAATAAAAAGCAATAGAATGAGATGACAGCGAACACATAGAATGATTGACAGCCACCATATTCAAACATCATATGGTTTGTCCTTGACACCTACCGAGTTCCTGACGAGTTTTCCTGGCAGACATCCAGTTGGAGAGCCATTCCTTTCTCTCATCTATGCACTTCTTACTAAAGGCAAGGGCAATGCTCGTATCATCCTCAGCTCCAGAGTACCTAAACGGTATCCGGTGTCTGGTCATGTCTGAGAAGTATTCCTTAGCCTCCTTGCTGGTGGAGGTACCCAGACCTGTAGCAGCCAGTCAACTGATGGGCAACGAGAAATATTACACAGCAGCTGGTTGTGTTGGGAATATGTGTCAGTTATTGATTGTAGGGTTATTCTATACGATTAAACAGGGCTAAACATTCATCCCTCAAACATGATCAAAACCTGGCACAGGATTACACATATTTATGTCCTATAGTTTAACTAAACAATAAATAACATAGATAGCAGCCTAAAGTAGAGTGTGTGGATGAAGAGAGGCAAATTACAATTCACCAGCAAATACAGTCGATGATAAAGAATACACATTAGAAATAAAAACCTTTGTAGTATTTTATCTTGTACGTGTGCCAGTTGTCTGTGCCAGACTTCCACTCGTCAAACTCCGGTAAACTGTAGAATGACAACTCCTTCTTGTTTTTGGTGACCTGCAAGCCATCACTTATTGTATAGAGAGTAGGTCAGGACAATACGGACAAGAGAACAAATGAGCGAGTTTTGAGTTGCCAAGCTCGATGTATCGAAACATCAAGTCGTCTGCCCTCGTGACATTTCCAATTGAAAAACTTCCAAATTCATCAAAAGTCAATCGATATTTATTCATTTTTAGAAGTTGCCCCCTCGAAATCAGGTGACTGACAACTCCGATTCGCAGCAACATTATTTTTTATCCGTAAGCAACGAGTCAAGTTAATAACTATTTACCCCTATCACATATTATTTTACAATGTTCATAAATCAATATTATCTATGAATTATGACTATTTTTGTTATTGTTGATATTATTATTTTTCATAATTTTTTATTACCATTAATCTGAATAATCAATGATTTCATTATCAAACTGTTCATTTAAAAGAATAATGCATACTTAATTAATAATTAGTTTTACTATTATTATTAGTAATACAATATTTATCATTTAATCAATTCACTTTTTTTATTACTAATGTCACTTTTGTAATAAAAGTGTGCTATTTATGGTTTTTACTGTATTATAATTGCCATTGTTATTCCTTTAATGATCAATAATTATAGTTATTTATTATTATAATATTACCATAATAATAGTTATTTTACCATATGTTTTACACTTGTAAGACTACATATTAAATAGTAGTACCACTAACAGCTTTTCTCTTCCTTACAGGGTCCAAGAAAGCTATTTTCTTATTGAACTTGGGAATTTTTCATTGGCAATTGTAAACAACTCCCACAAACCCGATATGTCGATATGTTGACATCTACCACCATCGACATTTTAGAGAGGAAAACTCATGAATATCGACTCGAAACTCGAACTATTGTCCATATCTAATGGAGAGGCAAGTAGTGGTACATAATCAAACAAAAATATACATACAGTAAGAAAGAGTAAGTCAATTACATACCCACATACAAATATACATGCAGTAAGAAAGAGTAAGTCAATTACATACCCACATACAAATATACTTGCGGTAAGTAAGAGTAAGTCAATTACATACCCACATACAAATATACATACAGTAAGACAGAGTAAGTCAATTACATACCCACATACAAATATACATGCAGTAAGACAGAGTAAGTCAATTACATACCCACATACAAATATACATGCAGTAAGTAAGAATAAGTCAATTACATACCCACATACAAATATACATACAGTAAGAAAGAGTAAGGCTGTTACATACCCACACACAAATATACATACAGTAAGAAAGAGTAAGGCTGTTACATACCCACATACAAATATACATGCAGTAAGAAAGAGTAAGGCTGTTACATACCCACATACAAATATACATGCGGTAAGTAATGTATATAAAAAGAGGGGTAGACAGTCACCTTCACAATAGGAGTGATAAACTCCACAAGGAAGTTGTGCTTTAGCAGGTTGGGCCAGTTGGTGTGGATGAAATTGATGAGGAGTCCTTTGATATGTGAGCCATCCTGGTCCTGGTCAGCCATTATCATAACCTTACCGTATCTACACAAGTACATACATGTATCTACACAAGTACACACATGTATCTACACAAGTACATACATGTATCTACACAAGTACATACATGTATCTACACAAGTACATACATGTATCTACACAAGTACACACATGTATATACACAAGTACATACATGTATCTACACAAGTACATACATGTATATACATACCTACACAAGAATATACATACCTACACACACATATACATATCTAAACATTTATATACATAGCTACACAAGTATATAAATATCTGCATAATCAGTAGTTTACGGTGAATACGAAATGTGAGAGTTGTCATCCCATTATTGAAAGGACAACTACTCAGATATTCAGCAATCTGAGCAGTTGTGTACAGTACATGCTACCACTCATAGACACACCACACTGTAGTGTACAGTACATACTACCACTCATAGACACCACACTGTTGTGTACAGTACATGCTACCACTCATAGACGCACCACACTGTACTGTACATGCTACCACTCATAGACACACCACACTGTTGTGTACAGTACATGCTACCACTCATAGACACACCACACTGTACTGTATAGTACATGCTACCACTCATAGACACACCACACTGTAGTGTACATGCTACCACTCATAGAGACACCACACTGTTGTGTACAGTACATGCTACCACTCATAGACACACCACACTGCACGGTACATGCTACCACACATAGACACACCACACTGTAGTGTACATGCTACCACTCATAGACACACCACACTGTAGTGGACAGTACATGCTACCACTCATAGACACACCACACTGTAGTGTACAGTACATGCTACCACTCATAGACACACCATATTGTTGTGTACAGTACATGCTACCACTCATAGACACACCATATTGTTGTGTACAAACCTGAGCTTCTTCACTTCATCGTAATCACTGTACTTGTTCTTGTATTGTAAACCAAGAATCCTAATGATGTTGTTTATCTCGGCGTTCTCCATTATCTACACACACAACAAGTAACCTTTGCTATATAGGGGGTTTATACCATTATCTACACACACAACAAGAGACCCTTGCTATATAGGGGGTTTATACCATTATCTACACACACAACAAGTGACCCTTGCTATATAGGGGGTTTATACCATTATCTACACATACAACAAGTGACCCTTGCTATATAGGGGGTTTATAGATGAACAAGAAGCAGCGTAAGGGGGTGACATCACTTAGCTCACCAGTCGTTTAAATGCAGTGCTGTATACTAGTGTATAGAGGGTGTAATCATAACAGAACGGATTGAACGCTAAAAATGACTCACCTGCTTGTGGTTGGCGTCTCGGACATTCAACATTTTACCACGCAGGGGGAAGACACCGTAGAGATCTCTCCCAACAACACTGAGTCCTGCTACAGCTAAAGTCTTAGCTGAATCTCCCTCCGTCAGGATCAGAGTGCACCTGGTGCCAACAACAGTCATTGTATTCTTTGATGAGGGCATACTACTAGGCAAGTATTTTCAATTATTTATGCAGCGAAGGTGAAGCGCTTCCAACTGCTGGCTAACAAGCACTATTTTCAAAGAGACCAGAGTAAAAATCAGATGTTTGGCGTTTTCCATATATGGCATCTTTAATACACTGCTTATAATCTCTCAAGTGAAAAAGGGAGGTCTGTGGTGCTGTGAATAAAACATTCACAGAAACATTAATGTGAAATACAAATTTATGAGCTCTAACAATTCCTATAGTAACACAAAAATAAACGCTTGAAAATCAGACACGCAGGCATAAATACCAGCTCATGCAAGAATATCGGAAAACTAACCTTTCAGAATTCTTGGTGCCAGCATCGTTCGCATCGTCTAGTTTGGGAATACCTTTGAGTTTAGATGTCTTTGTGCCCGACTTCTTGTTCAGCTGACTCATCGCCTTGAACTTGACCCAGTTTAGAATGTGCTCTATGATGCCACATTTAGTCACCTGTGACAGAACAAATAACACGTACGAATATGAAGGCGAGACTCTTTGTTTGAAACACGTGAAAGTACACGGAAGGTCAAACGAACAGAACAAAAAGTACTGGGAACATTAAACCCTTCCTCTGATATCAATATAAATGGTATAAAAAATATTATTCAAATTTTAGCAACCAAATACATAACCAACAGCTAATCTTTTGCTATCATGATAAAACAGTATCAACGCTTATTGCATTTCTCAGAGAACAAGGTGGCATTGCAGGAAGAATTGACTGTAACAGTTATAAGAGTCGGGTAGTGACAACAGGAAGTGATATCAGACAGGATAAAGCACCTGGTTAACAAACTTTTCAGTTAGTTCACAGCTAGAACCGAATTGTTTGGCTTGTAGAGTCATGTTCTCCTTAGTCTGAGAGTCAAATGATGGGTTCTCTATGAGACAGTTGATGAATACCCACAGATTGTTTTTTATCTGCAATGGAAAACAGCTACATGAAACTACCTATACAATATGTCACATATACCTAACATTACTTATATATATATATAACACACAGGTAACATGACATATATATATAACACACAGGTAACAATAATTATATATATAACACGCAGGTAACATTACTTATATATATAACACACAGGTAACATTACTTATATATATATAACACACAGGTAACATTACCTGGAAGGGTTTCACAGCTACTGATCCTTTACCAGATTTCTTGCTGACGACAGTTACTAACTTTTTGGTGATCTGGTCCACAATGTAGTCAACATGGCGTCCTCCCTGCACACGATATGTAACAGTGTATATCGAGTAGTGAACAGTCTGAGAAACTGCACCGCAGGTACAATATATTTATTGGTACTTGACAGTTTATTTCACTGGTTGCTGATGTGGATGAGCAACATTTAACCTTGATAAAACTATGAAATAAATATAAGAATTCAAAGACAAAAAATCTAAATAACTTTTACTCAATCCAACATTCAGAATCTTTGAAACCAAAATTGGCCAAAGGTTACAAATATCAAATGAATAGGCTAAACTATCGTTTAAGGTTGATCCAGTGCATGGGGTGGGTAGTTAGCGTGTTTCCACATGACCCTTAAAGGCAGTTAAGCACACAACAACAGCTGAGATGTGTTGCCCTCACTTTTGTTGTGGCAATGCTGTTGGCAAAGCTGACTTGCTGGAATCCTTTCTCTGAGGACAAACAGACAGCTATCTCCCAGCGTGGATTTACCACCTCATGGACGACCTTCAGAGCAGATCCGTCTTCATCTACTTTCTCTTTTATATACAGGTCTATGTAGTCTCTGAAGTTTTTTACCTACATAAATATCAAACTTTGTGATGAACAATTAAATCGATCAACAGCACTCTATTTGGACTTAGATAACCGCGATGAATGGGTGAATTTTTGTTGTGTTGATAAGTAGAAAATATGATTTCTTCGTGCTGTGACTTCAGAAAAAAAATTAGTGTCAAGGTGTTTAGAAGAATTAACCCTCGTTTAAGAATTAGGAGTTGTCTTTTCTGGATTCATGCATCGCAAATAAAAACAGCAAGCAATCCTTTGGTTTCACATATAACAACAAAAACAACAAATCATTATCATGTAAGTGAGAATCGTCGATGCAAGGCCATTAGCAGAAGTTTAAATTAAAAATAATTGATATAATTTATGATTGCGATATATAATAGCGATGCCAAAAGTAATTGTTTATCTGATTGCATTGCTTTCATAAAAACAATTATTTATTATAACAATAAATATTATTTTATCATTAAAAAATTTTGTATTTTCCTCAGCCTGCACGACTTATAATTGTTGTCAGAGAAGACAACTCAATAAATTTATTTTTCCCCTACAGCAACATGTTTTGCCAGATTCGCCTCACCAAAAACTGTTCCCAGCTTTAAAAATGCTTTTAAATCAGTAGTTTCTCGCGTTAACTTAGTTGAAAGCGCCTATTATCTCAAGGAGAGACATCGTCGGATGCTATCAATGATAAGTAGTGCTATCAACAAACTGCCAGTTGTGACCAATGTTGACCAATGTATTTTAGCAGATTATGGAAAAAAGAAACTGCGGTATTTCTGCTCATATCACTTCCTTCTCTTGCATAAGCATAATCTTTTTCAGTACACAGAAAGTTGCATAAGGCCACAGATCAGAGTTGAAAGTTTTGACTCATTTACAGAGAACAAAAGTTTTCCTTACGATAGTAATTATGCAGAGACATTAAAAATAAACTGCTTTTAGATTTGTAGGAAACTTTTCAGTAGAGCCACCATTTCAGGTTACCGTCAGTGAATTCACTAATGCCGGTACTCATATGATATGTACATGGCCAGGATCTCAAAAACTGAAAAACTTTAAAGTCGAGTTTTTACTTTATCAGTAAAAAACCCAATCGTCAACTTTGCGCCCTCATCAAAAGACGAATAAAAAAAAAAACAGCAATATACATCTAATCTGATTACTGAATAAGAAGATAGTATTTGATTGAGAAAATTTTAGCAATCTAATGCGAAAACCAATTATAGTTTTCAAATACAAAATTATAAAAAAATTCCAATATAAACCGCATAAAAAGTTAATGACTCACCTCCTAAGAAAAAAATAATTCCGAATCGCGTAAACAATCAATGAAATGGGTAACGTTTAGATCCCTTCGATTATATACCCAAGAACACTTATCAATAAAAATAAATGATAAAAGAATACACATACCGGTAGTCTTTTTCCATTCAATACGACCTTGACACCTTTCGTTGCTGCCGCTATATCGTAGGCCCGACGTATGAACAAAGCTTCTATGTCTTTGTCTAACTTTTCCATCTTGAACTTAGTCAAGTCTGGCTCAAAGGTGACGCAAGTAAAGTCTGCCTCCTTAGCGTCACTGATCTTGGGTTCTGAGGCTTTAGCCATGTTGTTGGACCAAACCTAAGCATGGACACAGACCACTACATAACACTTCCTGTGCATACTTACTAGTTGAATGTAACACTTATGTCTATGCAACAACACCCATAGTTACTATTGGTACTGAAAGCCAACAACAACAACAAACAAACAAAATCCCTACAACAGTTGTTTTCAATTCAGTCTTTCCTTCAGATGGTTTATGCTTGAATTTTTGAACAATGAAAAGACAAATCTTAATATCCAGAACATTTTTTCAACAAACGAAATGCCTCAGCAATATTTGGTTGGTCACCCCAGAAACATTCACCAGTGACAGATCAGAAATAGCAGATTAGCTTTGGTACATAGTGGATGGTTTGGTGACCTGTACAAGATGGACAGCCATTTCGTATCCCTCAAGTCTACTATGGAATGTCAGGAGTTGGGGGGTCAACTGGCAGTGGTACCAACAATTATATAGAGTTATACTGTCGCATATCTTCCACTTTCCGCATGTTAATCCATTTTGTTCGCTGACAGGCATGTCCATCCCATATCATAAAATTTTTTTTTCACCGGTCAATTTTATTATTTATTCTATAATATGGTTGATGATCAAGTAAAACAATAAATTTTCATGCCAAATTAAAAATAACAAATATTTTCAAACTGGGCTTGACCCGCACTATAAAACCTGCACTACGTATCTGTTAGTTTGCTATCCTAGTATATATACTAGGATATATACTAGTATATATACTAGGATATATACTAGTATATATCCTAGTATATATACTAGTATATATCCTAGTATATATACTAGTATATATACTAGTATATATACTAGTATATATACTAGTATATATCCTAGTATATACATATATGATATACAATTGTTGGCATTACCAATTTAGTTTTAGAGCGAAGACACAAATTAATCACTTACGGTATCAGCATGTTGTAAGTAATAGAATTTGGCAGCACAAGATTGAATACCTTCTGACGCTGACTGACGCGCATTGATGCCTTGTCTACACCCACAATATGCCATATTCTACCAGCACCAGCTGCCCTTCACAGTGTTCAATCAGAGAACAAAGTCAGAACTAAGCACATGCTGCCTGTACTTACCTGTTTAAAGGATTTCTTGCTAGACTTGCACGATGTCTCCACAGTAAACTTCTTACTGAATATATTACACAGTTTGGCACCGTAGCCGTTCCTTCCACCTGAACAAAACGCAGTATAACATGTACAGTGGAGGTATAGTATGTATGTAACAGCACTACTTCACATGTACAGTGGAGGTATAGTGTGTATGTAACAGTAATACTTCACATGTACAGTGGAGGTATAGTGTGTATGTAACGTAACAGTACTACTTCACATGTACAGTGGAGGTATAGTGTGTATGTAACAGTACTACTTCACATGTACAGTGGAGGGATAGTGTGTATGTAACAGTACTACTTCACATGTACAGTGGAGGGATAGTGTGTATGTAACAGTAATACTTCACATGTACAGTGGAGGTATAGTGTGTATGTAACGTAACAGTACTACTTCACATGTACAGTGGAGGTATAGTGTGTATGTAACAGCACTACTTCACATGTACAGTGGAGGTATAGTGTGTATGTAACAGCACTACTTCACATGTACAGTGGAGGTATAGTGTGTATGTAACAGCACTACTTCACATGTACAGTGGAGGTATAGTGTGTATGTAACAGCACTACTTCACATGTACAGTGGAGGTATAGTGTGTATGTAACAGTACTACTTCACATGTACAGTGGAGGGATAGTGTGTATGTAACAGTACTACTTCACATGTACAGTGGAGGTATAGTGTGTATGTAACAGTACTACTTCACATGTACAGTGGAGGTATAGTGTGTATGTAACAGCACTACTTCACATGTACAGTGGAGGTATAGTGTGTATGTAACAGCACTACTTCACATTTACAGTGGAGGTATAGTGTGTATGTAACAGTACTACTTCACATGTACAGTGGAGGTATAGTGTGTATGTAACAGCACTGCTTCACACGGGCATGGACACTTGTAACAAACAAACAAACTCACAAAACCTACTCAGTTTACGCCCAAGTCCTTGTGTCATACTGAAATACTATTGTAAATTTTCAACTCCAGAAATGATCGATGTTGATCAGCAGAACACGCTATCCAATCAATATAGAAAATTACTAGGATTCAGTGAAGAGCACAAAACAGATAAGTCAGCCAACTGAATTAACCACAGGTCCACATCTACCACAACCTTGCACCTACCAGAGAGCCCATCAAGAGCCATCTATGGTACAAATCTCAGCACAAGTGTAAAATGCTGTAATTCAAACCAACCTGTGACTTTTTTCTCAAAATCATTATAGTTGGAAGAAGTGAGAAGATGGCCAAAGATCATAGTGGGCACATACATCTTTTCATCCTTGTGTTCAACTACTGGTATTCCCTTACCATTGTTCCATATCTTTACCCTGTTGTTCTCACTGTCAGATATGTTACAATAACACTGTCAACACCTGCATATTATGTCAAAGTAGCACAATAGTGAGAAGATAACGTCTCCTGCTAATAGCCAACACTGACAATATCTCTTTACTATAACACAACAGCTCAGCAGCTGATTATATAATTGCATATAAAGTAGGATAGAATTCAAAACTGTACTAGTATTGGCATGAAGGACTAGACTTGAATAAAGCACAGTTTGTCAACCATTTCACATCCATGTATATCCAAAGTGGCAAGAATACTAATTCATAGGTTTATTCTCCAACAAGCTTAATGAAAAAGCACAACATAAATGGTATAATTGGAAGTATTTCCGTAGACGAACCTGAGATGTTCTATTTGTATAACACAAGACAGAATTACCATATAAGGAAGAAAAATGGCCCCCTGGAAACCTGGGCCTATCTAATCAATCAAGCCTAGTATTACACAGGCTCATTCCACTCGGGATAGGTACAAGAACTCTTCAGCAAGCAGCAGGTACCAGAGCACACAACAACACAGATAATGCTGACTCACGGATCAATGTCTATTTTTATGCAATTCATCGCGGGATCTCGCTGTTTGTTATCAGCTGCATTGACTAGAATTTCGTCAAAGATCTTGTAGATGCCAGGTACGTAGGTGAGTTCTCTGGTCTCCATACATCCTGCCTCCTGGTCCATAACCCACATCGTCTGTAACAGAACATGTTTGCTTGAGGATGGACAGAGTTCCAACACAAACTATGATATCAAGTACAATTAGTCAACGCATGAATACCAAAGTGGACTCACTGATGTCTGAGGCTCTACGGAGCCTATGTATGTGTCGGGCCGAAGCAAAATGTGCTCCAGTTGTGTTTTTTTTTGATAAATCCTCTCAACCGACAAACGCTTGTTTGCCGATGAGTCCCCAGCAGCTTTGTTAGCTCCATCTTTCTTTTTTGCATTATCAGTGATGGACTGCATAGATAACAACAATCAGAGATAAACACAAACAGCTGTAGAATATGTAACTGTTCTATTCTGAAATATATTTTCAACACAGACAAACAACATTAAAAATTATTGCCATTGAAAGTTTCATGTCATTTTCTTGTCATGGATCCTGACAAGATTTACTACAGGCTGATACGAGCTGCCCACAATTTTAAATCTAAGATAGTACCCTTTTGTCGCCCATAGATGCTGTTGCTGCGTCTCAGGTAGTCATCTGTTGGAGTAAAAAAGGTTTGTATCAACAGCCTAGAGGGTTCACTTTTTTGTAAATTCTTGGTGGAGAGCTGTCCAAATGGTTTTTGAGCCAGCAGACCAGCATGTGAAGACAGCCTTGTCAGACAATGACTTACCTTCCAACTCCCAACATCAAAATACAACATAAACTTCTTAAAAAGTGTCTGAAAACCCACCAATTTTCTACAGCAGGCCTGTGCTCTACACACTCAAGCTGACTTGAAATTTTTCAGACTGACTTGAAAATTTTTTTGGCATCAGCTAGATTTATTGCCTACTATTAGGATTTGGTGACGAGTTTTATTATTATAACAGAGAGTGTGGTAGTGGCAGGATGATGCATTTTGTAAATAGTTACATACAAGCTACTTATTATAGCACTATTTAAAAAATAGCGCTATAATTTATACCTCGTAGCGTCCACAAAACTGATGCGAGAGTAGCATTTATTATGACAAAGCAATGATATATAAATTTGAATCACACGGTCTTTTGTTAATTGTGAAATCTTTTTGAGGTATTAAATCTTCAAAAACATGCGATCACAGGCTGCTAGAAACAAAATTTAAGAAGGGTTAAATAGGAGAAATTTTGCCGAACAGGTTTAGCCAATCATTGCATTGCTTACATAGCTGTGGACTTGAAAAAAGTTATTCCAAAACTGCATTGTAAACCAGCAATATCCCACTGCGCCGTGGGCCCTTAGGTCTTAGTTCATGTTATATTGCTGCCCTATAATCTTGCCGACCTATTGATGTGCTATTTATTATAGATCATTTACATCAGAAGGTATGAAAATTGATTTAACAGTAGCCCTCTCCAATTGAAAATGTAATTTTTCATAGTTTTTCATAATGAAGCTAGCTACTGCTAAATGGGAACTCACGCATGGTTATGCGTCACTGATTAGATACACTTTTTTTAACATAACAGTGAGGTACAAAATTATCCGTTGTGAGAACTAAAACAAAGCAATTTTGGTGCACAGAGTGTAATTTTCAAAACTCATTCTCTCAGCGACTATCAGTGTGAGACAAAAAAGTTTACCACAATTATTGTGACAGCAAGACATAACTACTCTACAACAAGATATAATTAATTTTTTATGTTCCTAGCCTCATTTGAAAAAGCTATCTGCACTGACTTATTACAATTAATAATAATAATAATTTTTATTATTCAAATCAATAAATAAATAAGAAGATAATAATTATCATCGTAATTAATAATAATCAATAATTATTATTATTTATTATTATTATAATTATTTAGATAGTTGAAGACCCTTGCGGTCGCCGCGTGATATGAGCAAAAGCTTTGTTATAAAAAATTGTCCCGGAAATTCGTGATTGTTTTCAAGTCCAAAAACTCATGTTTTTTTCATATCTTTCCAACTAAAGCTCACAGAGATACAAATCCAATTGCTATAGCTAGAATAGTCTACCGCGCGTGGATGTGACTATGAACATTTTTCTCATTTTACCCATAGACTTGAGAAAATGCCTTTATATTTTCGACATTTTATCTAAAATCTACCAAGTCCCTGAAGGGCATCGACATATTGTTATAGGACTATAAAATAGACTGTGGAGTTAGGATTTGAATGGTGTATAATTATTGTAGTGTGTTCAATGTATTTTGATAATAGGAAGGTTTTGCAAAGACGCCCCGACTAAAATTAGTTTTCATCCTAGCCAAATATAAATTAGCATAACCACTACCATTGCAAACGCATCGTGGGCTTACCACGTGCGCCGCGTGTTTTAATGAAATACTGGGTTTGCCGCAAACGCTACGGTTAAAGATGGTTAGTAGTCATTAGTATCGCAGCTATTTATTTGTCATCGTTAATGATTTAATTTTAATTTATTCCGGTTCATAATTAATCTAATATTATATCTGCTAATCCAGAAAAACATCATTGAATGATAACAGCTAGTGGTAATAAATATGATATAGCAAAATGCAAGGTCATCAATAACCATTACTTTTAATAATTATTTATTAATTAATTATTGAAATTTTATATTAAATTTATTTTTTATGATTATTAAATTAATTACAAGATTTCTGATGATGACACCTGTCTATATCAACTGAGATACAGAACTTGTTGTTTTTTGTGTAGTCCAGCTACTTCTACAAAATAATGTTGTACACTACAGCCAATGCAAAGCATTTATATTTGTTACATATAATAATACATTGTTGTTGTTGTATAATTATTGAGGCGTACGCATGATGATGATATCTCTCTCTCTATATATATATATATATATAATATATATATATATATTATTTATCATCATCAATAATAAACCAACGTACCTTCAGCGGGCCATCAGCCATATTTGCTTCAATTCATGTATGAAATGCACAAAAGTTCAAGTTAATTATTGCAACTGTCTTCAATTAGTTTCACACATTAGTTATCGTCAGCAGACCAAAACAAAGAAACAACTACTACTACTATTCTAAATAATATTAATCCATTACAAAACTGCCGCCATGAGAATAAAGTGAACCGCGTAAACGGTACAAATTAAACCAATAAACATCGATATATTTCATAGGTGTAATATTGTATTTGCACATTAGTAGGGAGTTATCCCCGTTCTGACGAATGAAATAATGAAAAAGTAACAAACGATGGTAGTGCCTTCGGTTATCGCCATTCGATTCCTCACCTTCCAAACCAAGTCCTTTTCTGGCATTTTTGTGAACGAAAAAAAATCAATGTAGTTCAATTCCCATACTATTTATTTGTTGACAGTCATCACTTTATAAATTATAACTTATTTATTACAAGCAACCCACAAAAAAAATAGTCGACAAATCCCGCTTTTTGTTGCTTGAGCGTAATTAGCTTCAGCTTCAGCATGAATTCCAAGCTAGCGTTTAGTTGTTGGAAGTTTCATTCTTAGAGCAAGCTCTCAGTCTTTTATCTTAAAGTTTTATACCATTTATGTTTACTATGATACGGCCGGGTTCACTTTTTTCGATTAATAATTACCACACAGGTTCACATATAAAAATAAAATACGCTCTTTCATCAATGACGGCCAAACTTGTATACGTGCTTTGCCGGGTAACTTTCATAACGTCGTCGCCTATATAAAGAGAGACGCAACTCCAATAAACTAGAGCTACAGAAAACAACAATCAGTATCAGCAGCAAACAACTAATTGGCTGCTTCTCTCCTAGATCAACCAACCATGGATTATGACTTGCAACTAATCCATTGTGTAATACTACTACGTTAGTATAGTTCAACGCTATTATAAATCTGTTAAAAATGTTCTTGTATATAATCTTGCCTATATAAGCCATATAACAACATCATAACATTGTTACTATATATTTTTGCATATATAACAACATCATAACATTGTTACTATATATTTTTGCATATATAATCACATCATAACATTACTATATATTTCTGCATATATAACAACATCATAACATTGTTACTAATTTCTTTCCTTTATTCAAATTATACTGTAAAGTCTTTCCTTCAATTTTTCTGGATATTTCTTCTTTGTGACTATGGTATTTTATGAAAAACATGACATCTGTATGACATGATAATCATCCATCTCCAGTTGCATTGTTATACCAACCATGATGTAACCAATTGGCAGAAGATGTTGCACTGCCGAAATTCTACATAAGTCTTGGTGAGTATGATGTGACAGTGAGCTTCAAAGAAATGCACTACATACGTGCCATATCTCCTGGTTTGTCAGAGACCCCTGATGGACCTGCAAACAATTTCTCTCACTTTCTCGAGACTCCTGTAATTTTAATTTATTCCTAAAATCTTCTACAAGTTTAATTCAATTGCCATTGTACTTTGGTACGGACCAGTACCGAACCGTAGCTGTTACTAGTTTTTGTGGTATTTAGTAGCATGCTAGTGTAAACCGAGCCTCTGAGTTGGCTCAATATATACATCGTTTTGCATAATTTTTTTGTACATAGCTTTAGTTTATTATCCACAGTGTTCGTTGTACCTTGTCATATTTACAATGCATTTGCATCAGCATTTAGTTTTATAAACTGAAATACTAACCATTGTCAAACTTCGCATCTGCACAATAACTTCTACTAGACCATCAAACTTAGCTGTAACCATTGGATGCAGCTAGTCGAAAATATATCATAAGCTACCTGAGCATCTATGGACAGTATTGCAGTCAGCTGTTTTGTCACTTGGAGTTGTCATCTAAACTCAAGTTGAATTCAACAAAGGAAGAACAACTCATAATATGAAAATGTTTTTCCATCAACTTTGTTGTTTGATAGTTGATGCAGTATTATATGCCTGCATGCAACAAACTTATATCCATGTACATGACGATGTACAGATTTTGCTAGTTATTTTTTCTTCCACACAATTGAGAACGTAATCGGCTGCGTTGGCCAAATTTATATGTAGACAACTCGACCTAATATTCTCAACACGCTAACTAAAAGAAGACAACTCAGCCAACACGCTAACTATAGAATACAACTCAGCCAACACGCCAACTATAGAATACAACTCAGCCAACACGCCAACTATAGAATACAACTCAGCCAACACGCCAACTATAGAATACAACTCAGCCAACACGCCAACTATAGAATACAACTCAGCCAACACGCCAACTATAGAATACAACTCAGCCAACACGCCAACTATAGAATACAACTCAGCCAACACGCCAACTATAGAATACAACTCAGCCAACACGCCAACTATAGAATACAACTCAGCCAACACGCCAACTATAGAATACAACTCAGCCAACACGCCAACTATAGAATACAACTCAGCCAACACGCCAACTATAGAATACAACTCAGCCAACACGCCAACTATAGAATACAACTCAGCCAACACGCCAACTATAGAATACAACTCAGCCAACACGCCAACTATAGAATACAACTCAGCCAACACGCCAACTATAGAATACAACTCAGCCAACACGCCAACTATAGAATACAACTCAGCCAACACGCCAACTATAGAATACAACTCAGCCAACACGCCAACTATAGAATACAACTCAGCCAACACGCCAACTATAGAATACAACTCAGCCAACACGCCAACTATAGAATACAACTCAGCCAACACGCCAACTATAGAATACAACTCAGCCAACACGCCAACTATAGAATACAACTCAGCCAACGCACTAACTATAGAATACAACTCTGCTAACACGCCAACTATAGAATATAACTCAGCCAACACACCAATTATAGAATACAACTCTGCCAACGCACTAACTATAGAATACAACTCTGCTAACACGCCAACTATAGAATATAACTCAGCCAACACACCAATTATAGAATACAACTCTGCCAACGCACTAACTATAGAATACAACTCTGCTAACACGCCAACTATAGAATATAACTCAGCCAACACACCAATTATAGAATACAACTCTGCCAACGCACTAACTATAGAATACAACTCAGCCAACACACCAACTATAGAATACAACTCAGCCAACACACCAACCATAGAATATAACTCTGCCAGCGCACTAACTATAGAATACAACTCAGCCAACACACTAATTATAGAATATAACTCTGCCAACGCACCAATTATAGAATACAACTCTGCCAACACACTAACTATAGAATACAACTCTGCCAACACACCAACTATAAAATACAACTCAGCCAACACACCAACTATAGAATACAACTCTGCCAACACACTAACTATAGAATACAACTCAGCCAACACGCCAACTATAGAATATAACTCTGCCAACGCACTAACTATAGAATACAACTCAGCTAAGGAAAGAACAGATAAAATTGTCATAAATAATAATTTATTATGAAAGACATACATGTCAGCAAAAAAATAAAAAATCTACACCTGGTAAAATAGAGACGTATGCCAAATGCAAGACGTGTAGAGAATGGTAAATTAAAGCAGTATTCACCGGTTGAACAAATAATATTTGTTATAAAACATACGTGGTGTGAACACAATCAGTATAAACAACAACATAAAATAGATAGAGTATAAATGCTGCAGCATATACAGTACAAATGCTGCAGTATATACAGTATAAATGCTGCAGTATATACAGTACAAATGCTGCAGTATATACAGTACAAATGCTGCAGTATATACAGTATAAATGCTGCAGTATATACAGTATAAATGCTGTAATATATACAATGGCTCTATCCATGTAACTGACCAATACAATCCAGTGATTCTGTACAGATTATATGTACACAATATATGTGATATACAGCATTATACTGTAACCTAACGGACATTATGTGTTGCGCATGTAGTAGGAGACCCACATATTACTTTGCTCACCAACAGATGGTCCCCCACTGAAACACAAAAAATCATCGCTATTAAAACTATCATCACACAATGCAGGCAGTGACATCTCCTGTGAAGTGAATACCACAAGTGGAGGTATCCGTATGGGGATACTACTTACGGTGAGGGAGCTGTGAAGTTCGTGGTGTGACCTTTGGCACCAAGCACTTCCTCCTCCTCCGACACAGTAGAACTGTCACATGACATAGGTAGCTTCGCTGCCACAGCTACAAAAACAGCCGCACTACCGTTACAACTAGCTAGACATCAAATAGACATTAACACCAACACACCATTTTATACTTCATATGGAGAGGGAGATAGACAATAAAAGGCACAAATCAAAACGGTTAAGCAGTTTGTGAAAGGTCAAGGACAATACCTACTTGTCTCTATGGACTTGAGGCGCTCAGCAATAGTGTATAACTCGCCAGCAGTGCGGTCAGCAGGTACATGAGGTAAATACGACCCATTAAATGGTTGGTACGGCAACTTCAATATGTCTAGTAATTGTCTACTCTTTTTGTCTGTGCTCAATATGGTACTTAATCTATAGCTGTAAGGTATGAGGGGGTAGGCGTGGCTTCGCATGTTTGAGTATCGGCAGAGGGGCGAATACTTGCACCGGTGATCTTTGGGCACTAAAAATATTAACCAATATACAGATACAGGTTATGGATAAAAAAAATTACTCCTGGAACCTTGAAACTTACGAAACATGACCAAATGTACATGAAATAATGAACTACTTTTCCTTAGAAGCACCTTTAGCATGATGAACGTTGGTTCCTTGCTATAAGACATTTCTATTTTGCAAGCCAAAAACTGTTGCAGTAACCAACCTGCTTTGATAAAACTGGCAGTCAACAGCTCTTGCTGGATCCATGAGATGAAATCCTCTTTTCCCTCCTCGACCATGTCAGTGACAAGCGTAGAAACGTCTATTAATGAAGTCTGTTGTTGGGGCGGCTCTATGATACCAAGCTGCTGCAGTTTGTAAGTTATCTCCTCTCTGCTGCGATTGATGCCCATTTGTGATAGTTTGCTGGCTAGCAGTTCCACATTGTGTTCAGTAGATGCTTCCTCATTCATCTCAGCAAATAATGAGAACAAATCGTCTTCTTCAGCGTTACTCCAGGCTACAACAATGGACAGTACATTAATCTCAATATCGCACGATTAACAGGAAAGAGAAAAAAAATTTATATCGATGTTTTTTTTTACCCAAAACTGGTGGCAACTCAACAAGAATGACTGAAAAATGTTAACATGATGATGGCCTAATCAATATAAGATATTGAACTAACCTGAATGATTAGACGATTCTGATGGCCTATTTTCTTCACTTCCTGTCGCTGACACCTCCATAAAACTATGTGAGCTTTTGACAAAGCTCTCCACGCACACCTGTAACAGCAGGTTACGTAACGATTTTTCCACCAGTCACGTTTGTTTATATTGCCGATAATCTCACCATCATTCAATGTCGAATGACACACATACTAATGAATGCAGATAGAAATATAAGCTCCAATATTACATTTGCGCAGGATTGTCAGTTGCAGCGCATGGCGACACGTAACTGAACCATGGCACACACACTACAGCAATCCACTCTATACCCTTACCTGAGGTCTCATAGTCAAGTCGTCCAGAAATGATCTGACAACAAAACTGGAGAGCTCGCGGTCCTCTGCACTAGCCGATGAGTTGTCAGTGATGGCACCAAGCAGTCTCAGCAGTGTGGGCGTGTACAACAAGTCCTTTCTGTCACAGTCGACACAGATGTGACAGAGCATGGTGAATACGGCCACATTGGTTTGCTCTGAGTTGTTAGAGTATGTGTCCACTAGTAACGTGTATCTCTCAATGACCTCTGCGGTGGCAAACCTACAACACATCAGCGCTCGTTGACAGCGACAGCGTGAAAAGAGAGCGTATAATATAGGCCATCTGTAGACAAATGGATGTACAGTAACAGATGGGTGAATACAGCACATGCACACTGCAGGCAGTATTTGCAGAATGCAATGACATCGAGCCAAAGTTCAGTCTCCTCTCAGCTAATTAGAGGGCCAACTAATTATATATAACATCAATTGATTTACTACCATCGGCAGCGACATGTGACCTTTACCTGTCCACCATCACAGGTAACAACCAGACAAGAGCAGATACACAAGGTATTTACACTTGGCCAGCTAGCAGCACACAAAGTATTGACACTTAGCCAGCTGACATAAATAGCTCAGATCACCAGTAGATAGTTGACTTACTGTTTGAAATGTTTGAGAACGACTTGCTCGAGCTCTCCACAGAATGTTTTATTGTAGAACTCAATGGCAGTGAAGAGCTTGTGGTTGGTGCAGACCAACTGCGCCAGAAATGAGCGAGGAAAGCGATTGGTGTCGAAGTTACCGATATAAAGTAACAACATCCTCCACAGATCTGACATCTCCACCAGGTCTTCTGAAACCAAAATTAGAAGTCAATGTAGGTGAAATCTATCAACAATAGGATACAATCCAATAAAATTATTAACCACAATCATATATCAATTATCAATATATTGAACAATGAAGAAAAAAAATCCCAAAATCATTTAAAAGAAATCATATTTGGGAGTGTGAAGGAACATTAAATATTTCATATGAGCTCCAGGGCAAACTTACTGTGAAACTGCATGGCTATCTTTAGCTCCTCTTGGTTAAGGTTAGCTAGTTTATAGTCCAAGATTATAGATATGAGACTTTCCAGGGCCGAAAATATGAGCATCATCCTACAAGTAGTAGCACACAAGTTAACGCAATACTAAAAGCATGCTTAGATCAGCTGCATAAACAACACAAATAACTGACGGATATGAACTGTTACGTACCTCTGCTTGAGCTCTTGAAATGAGGGGTCTAGAGGATTGTGAGAGAAGACATCAATGGATAACATAGAAATCTGATAGACTAGATAACTGAGACACTTGCTCGACAGCAGACCTCTGTAAACACAGGTAAAATTTGCTCATCTCAAATATAACCGAAACTTGGATTGATTATAATCTAAATTATAATATAATCATTATAGCAGTACATTCTCTTAATTCAAACCCAAACACTGTGTGGCTAACAGCAATTACACAAAAATGTCTCGGTGGACCAACAGCCACATCTCAAAGTACAAGAAGAATACAACAACTCACTCAAGTTTGCTTATAGGCACAGCTACGTGTGTTATGTAGGGTAGGAAGAATGCTAGACTCCATGGTACATATGATTTAGCACTTGACTCTTTCAGCTCTTGTCTCTGAGAAAACACAACGTCATACATACTATACACTTCCTACAGGTGGTATGTATAACGCATATGTGCAGGATTGGCAATAGACATGGATACGTACCTCCAGTGCAATAACTAAGTTAGATAGTGAACCCTGCAGTAATTGAACTATCAGACATCTCAGCTTGTTGTTAGCATACTCTTTAGCATACCCTACCACTTGGTCCTCCTCGGCCTTGACCTCCCACTGCAAGAACACAGCAATAGTATGTAGTGGCAGCCAGTGGTGGTAGCGATATACATATGTAATAGTAGCAGCAGTAGCAGCAGTAGTAGTAGTAGTAATAGTGGCAGTAGTAATAGTAGTGGTAATAATAGTACAGTAGTAGCAGTAGTAATAGTAGTTAATAGTAGTAGCCAGTGGTGCTACTAGGAGTGGCACTCAGTAGTAGTAGTAGTAGCCACTGGTGCTACTAGGAGTGGCACTCAGTAGTAGTAGTAGCCAGTAGTGGTACTAGTAAGTGGCACTCAGTAGTAGTAGTAGTAGCAGGACTAAAAGTCTCACCTCAAATGTCTGGTAGAGCTGAGAGAGAAGCTGAGCTACGGAGACAGCGAGGGTGTTACGGCTGTGGCAGCTGATTGAGTATATAACAATAGCTCCAATGTCGTTCTTCAACAACAGACTACAAAGTTCACGCAGATACTACATTCACTGAGCCAAGCTAGAGGTCAATGTGTTCTACAGTGCCACAGGACACTCACAACACTCGGGTAATTGTTAAATGACAGAAGAGATCAAAGGCAAAGTTACCTTCGCAGAGCCACTTGTTTGAGGCTATCCTCCTGCTGAGCTGCATACAAAACGTTCCTCACTAACATAAGCATGTATTTGAAGGCCTCGTATGCCTCTAGAGGCTGCTCCAGCTCCCCACCCTGTTACATAACAAAGCACGTGTCAGCTGTAGCTGTGGCAGCAGGTTTGACAGCATCCAAACATCTCTAATATATTGTCCTCAAATTTCACAAGTACATAAATGGTCTTCACCAACTCTAAAATACTGACTACTTTTTTAGATAATACAACTGACTAAACAGTCTTTGGTAAACATTATAGACTGATCGTCCAGCCCTTAGTTAACATATGCAGACATGTCAAACATCCCTTAGCAGTGTAGACCGATTGAACCTCCTAAGTTAGCAGTGTAGACCGATTGAACCTCCCTTAGTTAGCAGCGTAGACTGATCACACAGCCCTTCACTCACCTCTTCAATCAGTTCCTTGACATGGTCAAACAGTTTGCTGACAAACTGAGGGTCGAGGAAAGCATTTCTAACTTGCCTGGTCAGCGAGTGCAGAGATTGCTGCACATTAGAGGGTAGGTCTGTCTCAGAGCTGATTGGTTCACAAAGTGCAGTCAGCAGCCTGCAGTGCAAAGTACAGGGAGTAAGGCACAAGACATCGTTTTATTGAACAACAGCACATAATTACAGCTGAATGAACTATATGTGCATATTGTAATAACACCTTTGTCCCGAGTGTATGCGAAATGGATCTACTATAGAACATTGAAATATTATGAAGTTTGTATGTAACACAGTCTATGGAAATCTATAAAGTCTACAAAGAAAGTCTATAAAGAATGCGTGGAGCATGGAGCACTGGAAATTATATTGAACGGCGAGTTTTATAAAATATTTTAACCAGTTTTAAAAAAAAGCTTCAAGTATATTCACATTTAGACTTCTGAAATCTCTATGATAAATGTGTATGTGTATATTCAGCCTAGTAATATTAGTAGATAACTAGTAGAAGCTGCCTGTAGCCTGTTATCCTACAAAATTAGAGTGATTAGACCAAGTACTCACTTGAGAACCAAAGCCAACTCATTGGTGTCGGGACTAGCAAACTTAACCAATGGAATAAGATCTTTGGAGACGATACGTTCTGTGAGTAAATGCCTCTTAGTTACGCTCAGCTGTGGCTCCTCCTTCTCTATCTTCTCTAATAGCTCCTCGAGCACATCTGCAGATAACAATCACTTAGTTAGTAACGGCTACTAGCAACTAGCAAGTGAGTGACTTCACGCCACTTCCTGTGAGATCTTAATAGCGAGACCCAAAGTCTATTAGATCCAATGCAGTAGTCTAGCTTGATTAAACATCATCAGGATAAACTTTACATGAAAAAACTTCAATTCCAACAAATCATTTTTATACAAGTTTTATGTTAAAATTGCTAATTCAAGCAAAACATAGCGCAGTGTGTGTGTGTGTGAAAGATTATTAATATAATCTATTCAAATCTGCTATAAAGCTGACATAGACAACCAAAAGATATTTCAAGTCAATTCAATGCATTATATAAGTCAATGGAAGTCTATTAAAGATAAGAAGAGATCATTGTGGTTAGTAACGTTTACTTAAAAATCCCAGAGTCCTAAATTCACTAACATAAAAAAAACATAAAAAGGCATGCAAAAATACAAGATTGCATTAGCCATACAGTTGTAACCTCTAGTGTATATTGTTGTACATGGAATAAAGAACTGTACAATAGAACAGTGTACAAACAAACATACAGTGTACCGAGGCACTTGGACACACATACAGCGTACACACACGTACCTGTACATTCGTCCTGTACAATATACTGTTCCTCGGCTACCTTATCCACAATTCCTGCAGCCAAACTTCTCACACCAGAACTGTTCATTATAAACCACTCCATGCCACCTGATACAACTTCTTCAAGTACACACTCTACAATATAATGAACCGCAGGCTAGTTTTCCTTTTCAATCAGGGCTAGAACAAAGGTTCTACTACATATAGTAGATGAGAATAGTTCCAATAAAACAGACAGGAGAGAATCAAAAACTCATAGGTGATTTATGCTTTAGATGTTTTGGATGAAACGAAAGGTTTTATTCTCTACAGAAAAGAATCTAAAGTAAATAGGTTCTATCAAAAGTAATTCAGAACTCTTGGGTATACAGCTATGCGTAATATTTTTAGGAAATGAAATTTATAAATTCTTCTACTGGCGAGTAAAAAAAGGAAACAATTTGATAAACTAACAGACCAGAGTTATTTTCCATGATGAAGAAGCCTTTAGTTAGACGCAAGCAATGATGATGCTATCAGCTCAAATGAGACTTGCTATATATCAATTATATTAGTTAGGGAGTGCCAACATGGTACGATCTAGCTGTAACGATTGCCCTATCTCAACTGAATTCTACCCGCTAGAGTATCTTACCTAGTCATAAGTAGTTGTACATACACTCAGTTGCTTGTTCAGAATATCACCTCTTGCCTTTTCCACTTTCCAATAAACTACACAGCAGAAGTAAAAACGTGACTGGAACAGTATAAGCAATAGATAATGCATTGTATTATTAATTCAATGGGAGCGAGCTGGGATTGGCTAACTTAAATGTGCTCTATTCTGATTGGCTATTGTGAATGACAACAGAACGTGTTCATTATAGTCACGTTGCGAGGCTTGTGTTGATGCTGATCATAAACGTGGATTATAGATATTTGTCGAAACTCCACCGCATTACAACATTCGTTCGTACTATTATTACGCTATTACACTAAATACATATAATATAATGTCTTGAATTAAAAATATGGGGTAACCAACGAGAGTGCCTTTGGTTGAAAGCTCTGGGAATATTACAGAGCAGTGTGTACACGTAATATCTAACATGTTTGTCATTGTACTATAATTATCTCCCACAAACCAGTTGAGTTGCTAACACGCAGCCGGCATCATTAATGAAGGAGGTAGGAAAGTCACATGAGAGATAACTCAATAACAAAACGCAATAAAATGACTTTCTGCGCCAGCGTAAAGCTTATAGATCGCTTCCAAAAACAGACCATGCTCAAATGTAGCCAGCCTTAGCTAGCATAGCCCAGTTATTATTAATAACTAATCATGTGTTGAATGTGTGCGGATGTTTGCTAGCCAGCGGACCTTTACAAACACTAACGGACCTTTACAAACACTAACGCAATACACTATACTATTACAATGAAACATTTTAAAATTAAAAACCAAAATAACGTAACAATAAAAAATGTACGAACAACTGACCCACTTCTAATATCGCTTGAAGAAAATCAAACTAACTTGAGATATGACTCTTTGATGAGTGCTTGACTTCAATAAATGGTAAGAAAATTTAGTTAAGTTACTTTTCACCCAAAAATTCTACCAGCAACTTTCTATAAAACTCAGTATACAAATAGTACAGTTGTATAATACATCAACTGATGTAACAATCTAGCTGTTTGACAAGGTGATATATGCTGGTATTTCTTGCCAAATTGGTTAGTATTTTACAATAAAATTGATTGTAATTGCACCCCATTTCTAGGGAGCGCAGCTGCTTCAAAAATATGAAACTATTTCATCAAAGCATTTTATAGCATGTAAATTTAAGCTATTGGATGTAATAACAAAGATGAAAAAACCCAATCGCTATAGTATCGTCAGATACTGGCGCAGCAAAAAAATGGAATAAAGTCAGTCATTACATCAAATTATGGGGTAAAATTTAAACGTTATTTCATCGCTGTTTTATACATACTGAGTTGTTACTTTATTTGCAATTCTTCATAGATAATATTTTTACACTTATCACAAAGCAACGAAAGCATTGTTGTACCTAAACTCTCAACTGTAGTGATGCAACAAAACCAAATGGTTATATAAGTTTGGAAAAATGTTCACGAATCACTGGCTGCAAGTAAAATGGAGGATGTTGATAGTTTTTGTTACTATAAGATGTTTGTGCTAGCAGTAGTATTTCCAAGCCCTACAACAGAGAGTTCACTGCAGAGTGGGGGCATTATTTCTTTTAGTTTTTCATGACAGAAAAAAATATTTTGGAATTATTAGGTGACCTTGGGTATGTATTAACGCTTCATGTCAGCAGACAAAATCAATTTACTTCCAGCCTTGTCATATACATCCTGCAGTTCATTACCAGCTCTAGATACAAGTGGAGGAGTTATTAGATTGTGTTGAATTGATTGAATGCATATTGTATAAGCCTGTTGAATGGACACGCTCTACCAAACATTACTTGCAAAGCGATCAGCGGGTCACGTTTACAAACACGGCCAGGCTTTTCCGCATCACATGTTGAGAGCATGCAACATGTGTGCCGGCCACCCTCATCGGGCTTTGTCATCAATTGCAAGTGCACATGCCACCTCATACAGCCGAAACACACATCATTGCAACAAAAAGTGTGAAACGTGCCTTTTTTATACGAGAAAAAACTTTTTTTCGTATGAGAATTTTTTTTATTTGTACCAAAAATATATAATTTGAGATGGCACTAAAATACCAAGATAGTAGCAGAGGTCTACAGAATTTTCTGAGAATAACTACTAGTTTGTAAAGCACAAAGGTCTGCTAGCTACAACCACAAACACTCGTAGGAAACGTGACCGAGCAAGTGCACGTCATACAACAGTGATCGAAAATCTAGACAAGTGCGCAGCAGAACTGGTGAAAGTTACTCAAATGTTTTAATGTTACGAAGTCTTGCAGAACATAGTTAAATAAGTTTTGTGGTGAAGAAAATCGTAAAACGATCGGATGAATTTTTTTACTATTTGTAAAATGAAGCTTTAGCTGCCAAACACGGAAGTATCACTGAAACTAACATCTATACAAACATTGAATAACGATGTATATTTTCAGACAATCACTGAAGTTAAAATAGAGTTATTACTATAATTAAATAATAGTGTAATGTATTCTAGTAGTAGTAGTATGTTACTAGAGTACCTTGTTACTACTATGTACTATACTACACAATAATATAGTATAACAATTGTAGATGGTCCATTCATACTTCAATGTAGATTAAAAGTAGAGCATACAACCTTGTTTTAGATAGTGACGTAAAAACAAAAAATATATAACATGTGAGAGAGATACTTCTCACAAGTATGAAGTACCAAATAAAATAAATTATAACATGGCAGCCACACGTA
Organism: Cryptosula pallasiana; assembly: GCA_945261195.1. Taxonomy (NCBI): domain Eukaryota; kingdom Metazoa; phylum Bryozoa; class Gymnolaemata; order Cheilostomatida; family Cryptosulidae; genus Cryptosula; species Cryptosula pallasiana. The sequence continues at coordinate 7,000,686 of OX183138.1, read as the reverse complement.
GTGCAGAGATGACCTGGCACAGAAATAGTGCAGTCACACACACAGAGGAGGAAAGTATAAAATGGCAGTATATCCAGGAGGTCTGTGCTTGTATAAACACCTACTAGTCTAGTTACACAACACCTGGTCAGCCTTTTATGTTGAAAAACAGAATAAATTGAATTAGAAAATTAACACAAGAGTACATTGTCAAGAAATGTGAAAAAGCAAATCCTTTAGGAATTGTCTACCCATAGATGACTGAATTGCTATAGCAAGCCTAGTACTCAGCAACATACAGTGACCAATATTGTGTTGTAAAATAACTGTACTGTGCAATAATCACATGACTTGACTTTCAATTAATTACCAAGGAGCACACAACTCTGCGTTAGTAGATATTTGCATTCAAAAGCTGTTTAACGAATGGGGATTGATATCTTTTCACTCACTAGGTACCTATTACAGAAAGGTTTCCGCAGAGTTACATACAGACATATTACATAATGTTCCGCTTTACGTTCGTTATAAAAATCATAGTAGTTGACGTTTCACCAGTTCGACAATGCATGAAATTTATGGAAGCGTGTCACACTATAACTATAACAACAAAAAGTACTAGAAATAAAAATATAAGTTTTTGACAGCACCGAGTATCATTTTTGTTGTTGAAATGCTTATTACATAAGGCTAGGACTTTGTACGAGTTGGTTTCTTTACGAGTACAACACTTTGAAAAAATGGAGTTGGCTTTGATTAGTAAGACAGTTATTGTATTTTGTAGGAAATGTATGCTACTTGTGGTGTATGTACTCTCATTGCTACAAGCCCATTGCATTACATATGCATGTTAAGCAATACATAGCATGCATAGAAAATCAGTTTTGTCTAGCATCTTAGGTACTTGTAAAACTATCCATGGTGGTGAATAAACAATAGCACAGCATTACAACTCTATCCTGCTACCGCAGTAGCCAAGTTGGATAGACAACTCCTAATAAGCAAATGTGGAATAAAACCAACCAAGGGTATTCGAAGATATTTGTCAAGTTTAATATAATTGCTAGAAACTGCAACTGATAAGAATGTGCTTGTATGTGTGTTATGTGCTTTTGTCAGCGACTGAGTGAAGAATGATTACATAAACTTGGCTGAAACTCACCCAAAACCATTTATTAGCAGAAAAATCTTCCTCCAATATACGGTATACAGTATAGAGCGAATAACAACAGTACATACTTGTTGGTCCTTTGCAATACTGGTGTCACCAATAAACAACAGTCAATAAATCACTCGCTCCTGCTTTCCTATCATTAGTTTATGGACACCGAAGAAAATAATAGTTTTGTGGAGAAACAAAGATGTTCCTACTTGCTACATAATTTTTGATAAAGTAGAGAGATGTTTTATTTACACAAATGACAATCCTCGTGCAGTTAAATTTCAGGCATGCCGATACTTAGTCTACTAAGTTTAATAAGTATCCAACAAGCAGACCTCGGGCCACGGCAGCCTAAAGTTAGTGGAAAAGAAAATAATAAAAGTGACAATAACAATAGATATTACCATGGATGGCTATCGAATTATTAATAGTTATACTTAGTGTTGTTGATAAGCGCATAGATTAATCGCAAACAACAGTGCTGTTGGTAAGAGCATAGATTAATCGCATACAACAGTGCTGTTGATAAGGGCATAGATTAATCGCATACAACAGTTCTGCTGGTAAGAGCATAGATTAATCGCAAACAACAGTGCTGTTGGTAAGAGCATAGATTAATCGCATACAAAAGTGCTGCTGGTAAGAGCGTAGATTAATCGCATACAACAGTGCTGTTGGTAAGAGCATAGACTAATCGCATACAACAGTGCTGTTGGTAAGAGCGTAGATTCATCGCATACAACAGTGCTGCTGGTAAGAGCATAGATTAATCTCATACAACAGTGCTGCTGGTAAGAGCATAGATTAATCGCATACAACAGTGTTGTTGGTAAGAGCATAGACTAATCGCATACAACAGTACTGTTGGTAAGAGCGTAGATTAATCGCATACAACAGTGCTGCTGGTAAGAGCATAGATTAATCTCATACAACAGTGCTGCTGGTAAGAGCATAGATTAATCGCATACAAAAGTGCTGCTGGTAAGAGCATAGATTAATCGCATACAACAGTGCTGCTGGTAAGAGCATAGATTAATCGGTTACAACAGTGCTGTTGGTAAGAGCATAGATTAATCGCATACAACAGTGCTGCTGGTAAGAGCATAGATTAATCGCATACAACAGTGTTGTTGGTAAGAGCATAGATTAATCGCATACAACAGTGCTGTTGGTAAGAGCATAGATTAATCGCATGAAACAGTGCTGTTGGTAAGGGCATTGATTAATCACATACAACATAGTTTCACCGTGCAGGTCAATTTATTTTTTGCCAACATGGAGCTTTGTTAAAAATGAATGCTTTAGTCTGCAGTTTATTTCGTCACAAAACTTTTATGAACTGAAGAAAGTAGCACAAAATGAATGTATGTTTCTGTCATTTTCATGTGGTTTCCATTGCATAAAAATAATCTGAATACACTAGCAAATGTACAAGCTAAATACGACATTCACCTTCAACTAAAATCAACACGAATTATACTGAAGGCTGTCTAAAGCAGAACACGTAACCGTGCATAAAAACAAATTTATCGAGTTGTCTTCTCTTACAACAATTATACGTCATACAGGCTAAAAAATGAAAAATTAATAATAATAAATGAATATTCATTATGATTAACATAATAAATAAATACTTATTTCTACTAATACAATGGAAACAAATAAATAATTACTTTTGGCACTGCTAATATATTGTCACTGTTACTGTTAATTATTATTCTTATTAAGTAATAATAATGAAGAAATAAAATTGTAACGCACTTATGGATACAAACACTGACAGTAACATGACTTGCACATTCCTATGCTTAGGTTAGTCATTACCATAACAAACTACTGTAACTAGTGTCATTACAAAGAGCATATAATGCATCATTACTATTGACTCATAAGCAGACTGCTGATGTAATAGTTTGGAAGATAAGCTAGACAGTTGAGCAGCAGCAGCGTGCTCTGTACACTCGAGATAAACTTTTGCTGATCGACTGCTAACAGCATTTGTCAATATATCTATCTGTTAAAACTAAGTGAGCGCACATAATTTTCGCAAGCTAACCACATCTTTGCACAAGTCATTGCTGTTACTTCATTACAAAATAAAACTGGAGGTATTTTTTTTTATGCAAATGCCAATGGTGTGTCTGTACCCTTGACTTGTGCGTGCTTGCTTTGTTTTTCTTTATGTTTGCTAAATAAAGCAAAAGCCATGTCAGTTTAGTGACATACATAAAACAACATGATTTGTGGCTTGCTTTGGATGCACCGATGACTAGTAGTAGTAGTAGTAGACCTGTTATTACCGAGAGAGAATCTGAGGCGGGCTCATAGTACTAACTACTAAGGATTATTGTTTGCTGTTTGATGATTTGTTGTTGATGGTGGTTTTAACTTTGACTAAGTTGACACGTACTAGCTACTTTTTAAAATAAATAATAACCCTAATCAAAACCTACCTGCCGAGCAAAAATACGTAAATATTGTTATAACATTAATTACTATCCTATTATTATTATTATAAAACTCAGATATGCAATTCAATTGTTGCATTATTACCTCTGTATTACTTTTGTGACGATAGGACACTCTAAATCACTGAGTGCAAGTGGAGTGCCTCAGGAGGAAAACAGTGTGCTACAGTGTTATACATGGTTCCAGCATGTAGCTGTCTAACGGTTATACGGTTTCTGGTAGTGCTCCCATGTCACGTATAGTTCTAGGAAAAAAGCTGTTGTGAAGCATACTGGAGGTCGTATATATGGAAGTAAGCTCTCCACAGCTAGCAGCGCGTGTGACTATCATTGTTTTAGATCTTTTATTGATTATTTCATCATAACTGGATGAAAGTAAACTGTGTCGTTCCTCGTCTTGCAGGATTTTCGTAAGCAACGCTACCCTATGGTTTTGCCTGTGCCTGGTTAACGTCGGGAGACCTAACTGTTCTCTGGCTTCACTGACACTGTCGTGACCTTTCAGACCACTCACAAACCTAACAGCTCTACTCTGAACGCCTTCGATTGAGTTTATAATAGCCTTGTTGGTTTTCAAGACCACTTGGATCTCGTAATAAATATCGTTTTCTTATTAATTTTTACCCGCTCATTTCACGCCGTGGGCATACTGCGTTAGTTTGACGATTCAAGTATTGTTACTTACAATACCATATCCGCTCCGAGAACAAAATTGAATATGCCAACGATAACATATATGTAATCTTTGGTATGTGGCAAACTCTTTCACAATTTATTGATTTTACGCAGCTTCTGCTCCGAAGCTAAAAAATTAGAACATCGCCTTCATAGAAATAGTTACGACTATTTTGCGAGCTGCTATAGTAGTTTATGTTTCCGCTCCGAACAACCAATTCAATATGGGCGCCATGGATGACTTCCCATTGGCCAAAATTGGCTACACCCCGTTCGGGTTTCTGGCAATCCTGGTATATTTCATCCATGGTCAATCCACAAAAAAATTAAAAGCATGTAGTTGGGCTAGGTCTATGTTTCATGTTGTAATGCTAAGATAACTCCAAACAATCATCAGAAGAAAAATCAATCCCCGTAAACCAAAACAATACCCGACAAATTTGACCCCCTAACGTTACGGGGTTGGGAGTTGTACCCCCGACTGTTCGGGGGGTCGGGGGTACTCAGTACACCTCTGATATAAGCTGACTCTACAGTTGACAGCAGCTGGTAAGTCATTGATTTACAGGAGAAAGAAGGTCGGCCCTAGCACCAAGCCCTGTGGTACACCGGACGATACTGCACATGAAGTTGAGAACTCGCCTTTCAGTACGATGCGCTGTGTTCGTTCGGTCAGAAAATCTTGTATCCAGTAGTTTGTCAAAACGGGATTTAAATCGGGGATCTGTCTCAGTTTTTCCAATAGGAGAGCATGTGATACTTTGTCGAAAGCTTTTTGAAATCTAATATCAGGGCATGAGTAGTTTTGTGTGTTTATGCTGTCTTAGCAAGGTCATGGTAGGTTGCGCAAAGCTATGTTTCACATGATAGGGCTTTCCTAAACCCATGTTGTCGGTTGTGGAGGATGTTATCAAGCCTTTCATTGAGGCAGTGAAGTGTGCAGGATTTCGTCTTGTATGGTAGCTTGGCCTACCTGCACAACCTCCCCAGGTTGACGATGGCTTATTTGTGCTCTAGCAGCAACAACAACCTGTCCACAGTTCGGTGATCTTCCTAACAATTATGGTCGACAATTGCCGGTTGAGGCCGAACTGCCTGGTTGAGTTGACTGCTCTTGGACAGCGGTAACGGTCGAACAATGAAGGCCGAACTAGCCAGTGGCTATTCTGACCGACAGAGGTTCGGCGTCTACTTGTCTATTCAGCTTGTAGTGCAATGTATTTAGTGCGCAATGAAGTTATTGTAACAAAGAACTTCTGAGAGTGTGCAAGGTTGACTCTGAGTTATTAAATGCTTGCAGCAGCATTTATAACAACAGGATACAATAGGTTTAGAAAATTTAAAAGGAGTTAATAATAGGCCACGCCTGGCATAGGTTGATTGGTAGTGCTTTAGCAAATAGCACAGTGATATTATCACTGTGGCAAATAGAATGTCTAAATAATGTTAATTGGTTGACAAGGGTAATGGTTGAATGACCGTGATACATAGCACATGGTAGCACAATATGTAAGTCTTAGAACTGTAAGAATAGAACTATGTAACATAGAGTTCAGTCATAGAGTTACCGGCGCCGTCCGCCACAGAAGCACTACATGTTCTAATATTTTGTGTGGTATGGAGGTTAGAGAGATAGGCCTGAAGTTAGATGCACGGGACAGGTTGTGTTGCCACCCTTATTATTATGGATGGGTGTTACAACATTTGCTGATTTCCATTGTTTCAGTAGGCAATCAAAAAAAGACAACGCACTGTAATAACTATTACTAATACATAATAATAATAATAAATAATAAAAACCACAAGAAAATAACGACAATAATAATTAAATAATAATAAATACATAATAATGTAGAGAACGTCGGACTAGCACTTATATGTAACGCTACGGTAACAATCTTACCAGTTCTATTTTACTCACCAATTTCTATTTTATATATTTATCTATTTTTAAGCATTGTATCAGACATTAGTATAAACAAACGCACACTAGCTGCATGCGATCAGCCGTGAGAACAAGGACCACCCATAGACAATCATATAGCCAATCAACCCCACTAGGCGGGGCTTACCATTGTTATATTTTTCTGTGTGCATACAACCATATCTTATCGTGTATAAAACCATGTGTAACTGGTAATAAAATCAGAGCAAACCTGACTCTCACTCAAGCTTGATGTTTCTCTCACTGCACAGAATAAAGACAACTACACACAAGCAGCAGCTAGCAACAATAAACAGCTACTTGGGCAAAGTCAACTACCAGTACGAGCAATAGATAATAGAAAGTGATTCAGTCGAATTGACTCTCGCTGCATACGACCTGCGGGCGTATGATACTAGAACGATTGTTCAAGCTGATAGCTTGACTCGACTCCACTACTTCTGTCGACCAGTAAATCAGTGGAAAGTGCGGCGGTCATACTGACTCCACACTGTGTACAGCTCACGAGCTTACAACACTGCAAATTCTGACCGAATAGATTTAGTCTGTCGACCTGGTACCTGTCAATAAATAAAGCAAGCATTACACAGCACAAGTCGATTCACTGCACTGTGGGAATAATTTGTACAGATGAAGCGCTACCACTAGTCACACCCAAAATTCCTGTACATTGGTGGCAGCGGTGGGATAGAGAAGACCCACACAAAGACAACCCACAGAACGTGAATCAAAGGCAGAAAGATGACCAGTCGACGCAGAGCAATGAGTACCGACAGAGATGGTTCCCCCTTGCAAATCATGGGGACGCTAACAGACATTGTGGACCGAATGGCCACGACCCAAGGAAGAGATCGATTTCGAGTTCCTCAATTTACTGGAGAGGGGGATGTTAACTACTTCATCCAGAGGCTCGAAGAAGTGGCTCGAGCCAACAGGTGGCCACCCGAGGAGACCACGATACACTTACGACAAGCCTTAATCGGAAGGGCCGAACAATGCGGAAGAGGGCTCAGCACAGAAGCAATAACGCAGGCTTTGAGATCCAGCTTTGGACTGACCCGAACCGAGGCCCAGCATCGGTTGACCAAACTACAAAAAGGCGCATAGAGAGACCCTGAGAGAACACGCCCTCCAAATAGAAACACTAGTAGAGGCAGCATATGGTGACCTGCCGGCTCAAAACCGGACAGAACTCACACTGCAACTGTTTCAGAGTACGTTAGGACACGTCTATCTGCAGAGACACCTGCTGGCCGTCCGCCCCATCGACCTAGAGGAGGCAGTACAAGCGGGGAATGAGTTCCTCCAAGTTCAACACCAGCCACCTATGCAGTCGAATGTCCGAGCAGTTCAGGAGGAGGAGCAGGAAGAAAGGCCGAATCCCCCAGAGGTCGACCTAAAATGCCAAGAGGTCGAGGACCCCTTGACCAAGATTCTAAAAACAATAGAACATCTCAGTAAAGAAGTGGCCGACCTGAAAGGGAAAGCTGCCAACCCTCCACCACCCAAAAGATGCTGGGGCAGCCAAATGACCGGTCACCTGCGCAGCCAGTGTAAGACCGCCCCTTGGAATGCGAGACAGGGAAACGAATACGGCCCGCAGCAGTAGGGACCCCTGCTGGCTGCAAATGGGCCCCAACCACTGACCACCCGAAGGGGAACCAGCACAGACCACCAGTAATCAGGATGGAAGCTCTCCCCCTGACGAACCGATTCGCCCCTCTAGACACCAAAGCCGAAGAAATGGAAATGGAGGAGGAAGCTGAGTCAGAACCAACTCCTACCGAACCACAGAGGAAGCGACAGAGGAGGTCCACCCCAAACCAGACACAGAGAGAACCAATAACCATCCATTTGAACCAGATAGAACGCCCATATAAGTCCAGTTACTACCTGCCAGGCCGGGTGGAAGGACGGGCCGTCACATATCTGATAGACACTGGGTGAAACACGAACCTCCTGTCAAAAAGGGTATTTGACCGACTCACCCCACAGAACCAACGAAACCTACAGGAATATGCCTCACACGGCTTGATGGCCGACGGCACCAGACTGCCGTTCTATGGGCTACTCGCTCTGACCGGACGCATCCGACACGTTAAGTACGAAGAGACATTCGTAGTGAGTCAGATCGAGGAAGATGTGATATTGAGAATGCCGTTCCTTGCCAAACAGAATTGCCAAATGGGATTTGATCGACCCATCCTGAAGGTCCAAGGAAAAGAGTTGACTTGCACCGATCGCCACGGAAGAGATCTGGTATCCAAGGTACAAGTCGTGTGGGACACACACATACCACCCCAGACAGAGGCCACCATCCCCTGTCATCTGGCCAGCCAAACACCTTGCACACAGGGGGTAATCAAGAGCATCGGAGGGAACCTACTCCTAGCCACCAGCATTAGCACTCCCGAGTGCTCGTCGATGTCTAAACCCCTCCCAGGACAGCCTCCGAATCTCAGCCGGGGAAGTAATCGGCAATTTCACCGGGGTGGGACCCGATGAAGTACGACCCCTACAGGACGACCCCCCTAAGGAAGAATCCAGAGGAAAGAGAAGACTCCAGCAGCACCTTCGCGCTTTGTACACACAAGCACGGAAGGGGTGCCGGACCCCCCAAGAAGAGCACCAGCTCCAGGAACTGTTGGCACGATACCAGGAAGTTTTTAGCCAGCATGACGGAGATATCGGGCGAACCACACTCGCAGAGCATTCCATTCCGACCATTCCCGGGACCCGACCTATATGTTCCCCCCCCACATCGCCTAGGTGCAAAGAAGGAGGCCCAGGCCGAAAGACACGTAAAGGAGTTGCTGGCGATGGATTTAATCGAACCCGCAGAAGGAGCGTGGAGCTCCCCAGTAGTGCTGGTGCATAAGAAAGACGACTCATGGAGGTTTTGTGTCGACTACCGAAAATTGAACGATGTCACTCAGCAAGATGCTTACCCAATCCCTCGGATTGATGACTCCTTAGACGCCCTCGCGGGAAGCCGATACTTCAGTACGTTAGACCTGACCAGCGGATACTGGCAGGTCCCTCTGGACGAGGATGCTCAGGACAAGGCTGCCTTTATCACCCGCAGCGGTCTCTGGCGCTGGAAGGTATTGCCATTCGTACTTACGTCAGCACCAGCGACCTTCCAATGGCTAATGGAACGAGTACTGAAGGGTCTCCATTGGAAAACCCTGTTGCTCTATCTAGATGATGTAATAGTCATTGCCCCAGACTTCACAACCCACCTTCAGTGACTCGGCGAAGTTCTACAGCGCCTTCAAGGCGCCAACCTAAAAGTAAAACCCTCTAAGTGCGAGCTCTTGAGCCAGAAGGTACGCTATCTAGGACACATAGTTAGCGCAGAAGGGGTGGCAACCGACCCAGAAAAGATAGAGGCTGTCCAGAAATGGCAAGAGCCGAAGGATCTCAAGACACTACAGGCTTTCCTAGAAACCACCGGATACTATCGGCAGTATCTACCAGACTACGCCACCACGGCCAAGCCCCTGACTGTCCTAATTGGAAAAGATATCCCCTGGAAGTGGGAGACCCTGGAACGGCAAGCCTTTGAGAAGCTGAAGACAGGACTAAGCCAGGCCCCAGTACTAGGCTATTCGGACTCTACGCTCCCCTACATACTGGATACCGACGCCAGCGCGGTTGGAGTAGGAGGAGTGCTCTCCCAGATGCAAGCAGGACACGAGAGGGTCATTGCATACTATAGCAAGACGCTATCTCCAGCGGAACGCAACTACTGTGTAACCAGAAGGGAGCTCCTAGCCATAATTAAAGCCACTAAACACTTCCGGCCCTATCTCTACGGACGTGAGTTTAGATTACGCACAGACCACGCTTCCCTCCGCTGGCTCTGCAGACGGAAAGAGCCGTCGAAACAAATTGCTCGATGGCTGGAGACACTAGCAGAGTTCACTTATAAACTCGAACACCGCCCCGGAACCCAACACGGGAATGCAGACGGCCTCAGCCGACAGGAACCTTGCACCAACTGCAAACAGTGTCACGCAATCGAACAGCGAGATGGAGGACCCTCCCGCACGGAGCTCACCACCGAGGCCGAACAGGTGAATGTAACAATCACCAACCCGACCAGAAACGCCCAGAAGTTGGTACAGGCCCAGAGCGATGGACACCACCCCGTGTCAAGGATGTACACAGCAGTGCAGACAAACAAGCCGTTATCCCAGACAGAGCTAGACGAAGGGAGTATCGAGCTGCGGACACTACACGATCGGAGGGAGGCCATGAGCATACAACCCAACGGGACTCTGGTAATAGAGATAGAACATCAAGGGCGAACAAAGCTCTGCTCCATATGCCCCCCGGCCTGGAGACGCAAGGTCATATGGGACACCCACCAGTGGGCGCATGCCGGCATCAATCGAACCCGCCACCGGCTGATGGTGGACTGGTACTGGCCCGAAATGTCGGCCTTGACCCGCCGAATAGTAAAAAGCTGCGAGGTATGCCAAGTAGCAAAAAAGGGGAGGAGACCAGGAGCACCTGAAGGACAAAGACTAGTCGCCGGACGTCCGTTCCAAAAGTTAGCCGTAGACCTCGTGGGCCCCCTACCTCTCACCAAGAGAAAAAACCGTTGGATAATGGTCCTGACGGACCATTTTACGCGATGGCAAGATGCCATCGCCCTGCCCGACGCAACTGCGCCCACGGTGGCAATGGCCCTGGACGAGCGAGTCTTTAGCTATTGGGGGCTCCCCGAGCAACTACACTCGGACCAAGGGGCTCAATTTGAGTCGACCATACTGGAAGAAGTATGCACCCTGTGGGGAGTACGCAAAACGCACACCACCCCCTACCACCCCCAAGGAAATGGCATGGTGGAAAGACAAAACCGGACTTTGGGAGATGCACTGAGGGCACTGATACTTAGGAAAGGTCAGGACGAATGGGATAGTTTGCTCCCACAGATCATGCGGGCTTGCAGAGCCACCCCCAACTCTACTACAGGCGAGACGCCAAATTTGCTCATGTTAGGGAGAGAGGTCAGACTGCCCGACCAACTGACGGGTTCCCCTCCCACGCTGAACCCCCACAGTATCACAGAATATACCCTCAGGATACAACAAGACTTAGCCGCCGCACATGATTACATACGGCAACAACAAGGACAGGTCCGCGCAGAAGAGACAGACGAACCCCTCCGGTTCAAGAAGGGTGAGTTGGTAGTCATAGAAAATAAAAGACGCACCAAAGGCAGTAATCTGAAACTGCAACCCAGCTACGTGGGACTTTACACCATCATAGAAGCATACCCAAACCACACGTACCGGTTGGAGAGAGATGGGCAGGGCTTCACCCAAAATGGACGCCGTATGAAGCTGTACCAATCCTGCCAAGAGCCAGTAGGGAGAGCCCCACCTAGCAGAGAGCCCACCGTCCGTCATAACATGAGGGGGGCATATAATAGGCGGTGCCCACCACCCAGAGAGGCCGAGCTAAATGTGCCATTACCTCTACACCCCCCAAGAGAAAGAGAAACAGTCGAAACCAACCCTAGAAATAGAGATACAGAGGTCGAACGCCCTCAGCCTAGTGTGGAGATGCAGACAGCACCCCCCTTGGAACTAGACGAACCCCCTAACCAAGTAGAAGAACCCCCAGTTGACAGGACAGAGCCCCCAGTAGAAGAAACTACAGTAGAAACACCCACAGAGACTGTAAGAGACGATCCGCAATGGCCACCACTCACCCAGGAACCCGAAACAACAGAAGGAGAAAGGCGACCCACCCGAGCAAGGAGGCCTCCAATTAAATTCGTAGATTATCAATGCTATCAAACTCGAGGGGAGAAAGAACCTACCAAAGAGAGGCTGGGACCCCCACCAACAGAAAAAGAAAAAAAAGTGACACATATACCTTGGACGAACCCAGAGGAAACACGATAGCGATTGGGTCTACAAAACAATATAAGAAAGACAACAACGATCGGTGGGGGTAACTGGACAGGGGGGGGGGGGGGGGAACGAGCAGAAGGACAAGGAAAGACAACTCCCACGAAAGGGGGACGAGCGAAAAGACAGGAGCAGATAACTCCCACGGAAAAAAACCATAGACGTAACCCCCGGCGCACAACACCGTCCGAATAATTTCGTTGGCGCAATACGTCACACCACGTGGCCCTTAGAACAAGGAAATCAATTAACCAATTGAGCCACACACAACTACCGCCAAAATACAAATGATACACACACTTGTGCAAATAATAATTTCCAAAGAACAGCTAGCTACCACCACTACCCAGCAGATGGCAGAGAAAGACAGTGGACACATCTCAGTAGAAGAAGATCCGACCGTTATAGCAGCCATCCTAAATGAGTCTAAGAGGAGCCACCGAATCGCAAAAAAGGAGATGATGACTCCACCAGTAAGGGCGAACCGAATAGCATTGGTAGAAGAGGGAGCCGCTAGGTGCCGACCAAGGCAACATCAACCATCAGCACCCCCGCCACCCACACATCACTACCAGCCAAAGGAAGTGTGGCTCGCTGAGAAAACATCACAAGCAATAAAAGGGGCAGTGAAACCCACCAGCGATCCAGAGAAATGGGAGTGTGATCTCTGCCAGCTGTAGCTGAATAAAAGACGCATTACGTACCATGTCAAACAACATTACGCATTTTATTTTTGTGCATGCGGACACAAGAGTGCCTCCAGAGACACTATCTTGAAACATCTACGACAGCAAGAAGGAGCCGCCGAACACGGAGGAACGACTCGCCCCCTGTATGAGGTAGATAAAACGTCTTATCAAGAATTCTGCCAGGTGATGAATTGGGCGCAGCCACCATTGTTCGGTACACCAATGCCCATCAAAGAGAGATCGCCTAGCCCAGCTAGCCGCAAGTCAATAAAGAAAAGGCTGGGAAAGAAAATGAAGGAAACGTCGCAAAAAGTGGCAAAGATAGAGCTAGAGCGTATGGTAGAAAGGCCAGCGGCACGAAAGAGAGAAAGAAGTATCTCCTACCGACCTGAGTCAAGAGAAAAGAAGCTAGACCGACAAATAGAGGAGGAAAGGAGGGAGAACAGGTATCGCAAGATAAAACGTTACGAAGAAGAACTGTACCGCACTACCAAGGAAGCATTCAAGTGCCTACAGCAAGCAGAGGAACTGAAGGTGCTCATACAGCAAGAAAGGGACCGGCTCTAGTACCCCCCCCCCCCGCATACATTATTATTGGCCCTACGAGCGCCAATGGGGCGAAGTGTGTAGAGAACGTCGGACTAGCACTTATATGTAACGCTACGGTAACAATCTTACCAGTTCTATTTTACTCACCAATTTCTATTTTATATATTTATTTATTTTTAAGCATTGTATCAGACATTAGTATAAACAAACGCACTCTAGCTGCGTGCGATCAGCCGTGAGAACAAGGACCACCCATAGACAATCATATAGCCAATCAATCCCACTAGGCGGGGCTTACCATTGTTGTTATATTTTTTTTTGTGCATACAACCATATCTTATCCTGTATAAAACCATGTGTAACTGGTAATAAAATCAGAGCAAACCTGACTCTCACTCAAGCTTGATGTTTCTCTCATTGCACAAAATAAAGACAACTACACACAAGCAGCAGCTAGCAACAATAAACAGCTACTTGGGCAAAGTCGACTATCAGTACGAGCAATATATAGTAGAAAGTGATTCAGTCGAACTGACTCTCGCTGCATACGACCTGCGGGCGTATGATACTAGAACGGTTGTTCAAGCTGATAGCTCGACTCCACTACTTCTGTCGACCAGTAAATCAGTGGAAAGTGCGGCGGTCATACTGACTCCACACTGTGTACAGCTCACGAGCTTACAACACTGCAAATTCTGACCGAATAGATTTAGTCTGTCGACCTGGTACCTGTCAATATATAAAGCAAGCATTACACAGCACAAGTCGATTCACTGCACTGTGGGAATAATTTGTACAGATGAAGCGCTACCACTAGTCACACCCAAAATTCCTGTACAATAAGATCAACTTCAAAGAGGAGTTTGATGACCCTTTGATGATTAGATGATCTAATCATCATCATCATCAAACTCCTTGATGTTGATTGATTAAATTTGATAAGAATAATAATATATATATATAATTTATAAATACCTCACCTGCTTAGCTGCTGCTAACAACTATTATTTATTACATTCAGCATAAATCTGACAATGATTTGGATAGGTACAAGCATGCTAATCAAGCAATTAGATGTCATCAATAATAACTGACTGCTAAAGAATAATTATGATCATAATATAAAAATGGTACAGAGCCTGTATGATCTTTAATCAACGATTATTATATATAATCGTTGTTTTAATTACATGAGCAATGTATTGTACGTATTGACGGTCTAGACGTTTGACCAGTACACTTTCGATTAGCCCCAACAAACTATAACATAAAAAAGACAACTCCTAATCACTATGCAAGCAATGGTATAGTTCATATTTATTCAGGTACATCCATGTAGGGTCCATGTACCAAGCCTACCTACTTTCACAGCGTCATAGGCAGCACAGGCTACAGATGCATTTTTTTCAAATCCTCTACCTCAGCTTTTACTGCAGTGGATCAAGATTCAACTGGCAATTCATTTTTATTTGTTTCTAAATTTAAAAAGACTTCACCTATTCATAAGTTTCTAAGATTTTGACAAAATAAATTGATGATTATTATGGCCACTTGTGTATCATTAAAAAAAAGATCAATATAAACAAAAAATAACACAGTTTTTTGGCTTGTAAAACTAAACAGCAAATACTCAATATTTCGCTGGCTCGGTCAAGGGGTGGATACATGGTTATAATTTTCGTTAATTTTAAAAGTAGTGATCAATTGACAATTTTTTTTGTAGATAGAAAATGTTATGATGCACCTTGCATTAGTGTCTAACCACTGCAAAAAAGACGTATTGTACTTGACTGCGGTGTAAAGCCCTGGGCCCTTATGGCAACACTATCCAGCCAAATGGCTTTCAATAATTGTGCAAGTGCATAAAAATTGTAAATGATATGTTACTGCTAAAAACTGTTGAGCTTCTTACAAAAATAATGTATAACATTAAAAAAGCTTCAGTCCATTTAAAAAAGAAATTTCTGTTAAACGGGATGAAGATAAAACAGAAAAAAAGATAAATGAAAGACCATAAAAGCAAAATCTGTCGCTTGGTAAAAATGCGTAGTTGTCTTTTCGTGTTGAGGCTACTTGGCAAGCAATGCGAGGGCTAGCTATTTGGAAAGCGACTGTGGAGCTGAATAATAAAAAGATGTAAGCTCGAGCCGTCAGTATAGACAGTTTTTCAATCGTGATAATGCCATTTAGGCGAATCTAGTTAGCTGCCTGTACAAACATTTAATTTTGATATTGAAAACAAAGGCCACAAATATTAATCGCTAACAAATTTCTGCTATCAACCAAAATAGTGATAGATAGCAAAGTTACTTTCTACTTCACTATACACATCCCACATTTTGTGCTACTAGCAATCAGCTTATGAATTTTTTTTAGAATTCCTTTGCGTACCCATTTATTCCAAATTTGTCATATATAATATTATATTATTATTTATTGTATAACGATTATTATTATTATTATTACTACTATCTATTATTATTATTATTATAATCATTATTTATTATTATTATAATTATACATACACATACATACAATAATAAATACTACTGTTTGTTGTTACATAATAATAATAATGTTATTAATTATTATTATTATAATTATTATTAATAATAAAAAATAATATAATTAATAATAATAATAATAATCTACTATTATTAATAACTAATAATAATAATAATGAAAATAATTTTACATTATTATAATGTAAAATTATTTTCATTATTATTATTATTAGTTATTAATAATAGTAGATTATTATCTTATTATTATTTATTACTGATTATTTTTTTTTACTCATCTTCCTGGTGGTTTTTGGTCTCAAACTAAAGGATGGTTCATGAAGAAGGTGTTGTTTGCTGCATTATTATCATTACCATTACTTTGCCATTATCAATTGTTGTAATTGATGATTTGTGACAAATCTTCTTACAATAATAAACATCACCACCATAAGAATCATCATCATAGGCTCATTATAATAATAATAATGATAAAAAATTATTATCTTAGTTTTTGTTATGGTTATTAAATTTATAATTATTATTTTTTATAAATAATTATTAATTATTTACTTATCTAATTATAAACAATTAATAATAAAAAATATTATTACTACTCGTTCGTTAATAGCATTCATACAACATTTGTATTATTGTTATTGTATTATTGTTGCCCATAGTTGAAGTTACTGCTATGATAATTAATACAATTATTACTGGTTTTCGCTATGTTTTTTCATAATAATAGTGCTATTTTATCTATATCATAATAGTAGAGCTGTTGATAAAATTTGAGAAATACTGTGGTCGGCCTAGTTGGCATTTGTATGGTGGCTCATAATGTTAGACGGTTTCGTTTTCAAAGCGTATGAATGGATTTGAAATAGTCCAGACGGTTTGCAAAGCGTCTTTTACATTGAAAATAATTGGGTAATTGTAGTAAAATAGCCCAAGAAACTATGTTTAAAAACGGGCTTGTTGGTTGTAATAAATTAATTGTCGGCCTCGGCAGTTGCGGGATTAATGCTATTGTGCAGGAATTTCCTATAACTGTTTACTAGTTATACTGGTAGCCACCTACACTACCTCTAGGCAAGAGAGCTATCTGTCTGTCCCGACAGTCTGTTGGTCAGAGGGGCTTACTGGCACCTACCCGTCAGCATGTCAGCTGGGGGGAGAGCACTGTAGGCTATCGTCTGCCGAACAGGTCTGTCGTCTGGCTACTGTCGTTAGATAACACTAATTGCTACTTAGACCTGAAGGTCGTCAGAGCGGTTATCCTTTAGAACAGTATAGTCGTCTGTCAAAAGGTTTCAAGTATAAAGCTTGAAAGAGTGTATGCTGCTTTGTATTCTTAACAGAATAAAACCAGTGAGTCTCCTCAGGGACACTCCCTTGTGAGGAGCTCAAAACGTACTTATATACAAGAGAGGCGGTGCCAAAATACAGCCTTGAGATAAAAATAATAACATGTGATAATAATAAATGACATCGAGGTTATAAATATCGATCGTTGTATACACGTGGTGTAATAGAATAAATGTAATAAGTAGAATCGTTAATGTACTGTTCTTTGTTGTAGATCGTTCGCAGTTTTTCCCGTACACTATAAAACTGTATTTCCTGTCCAATAATTGTAAAACCTGCAAACCGTATAGTTGTTTCGCAAATAATTCAGTCGGTTTAGAAATGATCCAGATGATTTAGAAAATTACAAACCGTATGGACGCTTTAGAAAGAGTATGAACTATTTACAAACCGTATGAATTTTTTTGAAATAGTCTGAACTGTTTTGAAATAGTCTGAACTGTTTTAAAATAGTCTAAACTATTTTGAAATGGTTGGACAAGTTTTGTACATGGCTTTCGAACCAAGAGCGATCGTCATCATTTTATTTATAGCCTCTATACAACTTCATCAACATAGACGTCGATCAAAAGACATAGAGCAAGTTAATTAACTGTATAAAAATGTTGTTGAATATAATCTCTAAAATGAATTTTTACATTTACAGTTAGGTTGTGCTTATTATTTAAAATGATTTAGAGCAAATAATATTTAATAAATAAAAAACATTATTTATTTATTAGAAAATTCAACTGTTCAGTGTTTAGGAGAAACATTATCCATCATAAATGGACCAGATCTATGATTAATAGAGCGTATCAGCAAATCGGCTCGGATTTTCAAAGCTCACGAACGATTTCACAAAGCGTTTAGAAGTTTTTGCAAAAGTTCAGACTATTTTGAATTCGTTCAAATGGTTTGGAAAGCGTTCAGACGTTTTAAAACACAAAAGGCAAAACGTTCTGAGCCACCATACATTTGCACATATGTATTTACTGTGATGTAGGAGTTTTTTCCACTGGTTAAAGTTTGTGATTGACAAGCTTGTACCATCCAAGGCTCTGCAACCTGGGCGCAGCAAAACATCCTGCCAGTCTTTGTAGAAAAAAAAGGCGGTGAACTTGTTACCAAATACCGTAAAACCTATAACAAGCTCAAGGCAAAAATTGACCCACTCTTTTTGTTAAAATGTAAGCAAGAGAGAAGAGCCTATGTCGGTGAATTGTGTACCATCAAACAGGAATGCATAACAAATTAGACTAGCAAATCCCTAGGGTCTGAAGGTAGCAAAACGTTTTACAATGGTCACAAGGTGTTGTGAGAACTTCTATGACACTCGTCAATGGTGAGTGATGGTGCTCACACTGACAATCTTTTAAAATGCATTATTATTGATATACTGATATACAAACTTTCCAAACTTCTTAAAGCTAGTGGCAACATATTCATGTAGACACACGATTTTTTTCTGGACTGTGGCCAGAATGTAAGAGCCAAAAGACAACTGTAGCCTGACCTACTTCGGTGTTTCACAAAGATCAGCACTGTAGTTGATTCTCTTCTTAGCATATGTCACTGATCTACCTGAACATGTTGGCTGCAGTATCACCTTTTTTCGCTGATGACATCCTCATCTATCAGGTCTTCAATTACATGCAAGACAGTGAAAATTGTTGAAAAAGAAAAATGAAGTTGCACTGCTAAACGGGGCACAAGCACAGTGTTTGTCTTTTAATGTTGAGAAATACTCCGTTCTGCCATTTAACTGTACTCCAGCCTCTCCACGACCTAATTACTCTCAGAACCATACAGAGATATTTCATAGATACCTTGAGATAGTAAAAAAAGTCAAATAACTGATTGTCATCCATTCATAAAATTTAGAGTTTAACAAAAATAGACAGACTAAAGTGAGTAGAGCCAAAAGACATAAAGTTATGATAAAACATGCTGTCTATGATCCCCAAAGTGAGCTCGCCCTCTAGCATAATATACCAGTTGGTGGAAAAACTGCACCACTAGGCTGCATTCGTCTGGGGCATCTCTGATTTAGTTGATAAATGGCATTGAGATGGTACAGCATCGGATTGTTTTAAACTGAGAGTTAGAATGAACATTACACAGGCACGAAATAATCTGTAGCTTGAAATACTGGTTGAAAGGCTAACGCAAATTAAACATGCTTTTTTGCTTTGGCTTCTTTCACACAAGAAAGATCATGAGTTACCGATAGGTACCTGTGATGTGGTGGTGCGGGTCAGACAGACCAGCAGATATTTGATGAACTATAGCAGTATCTTGAGGTGAACTTCTGGTTATATATGCTAATGAGTCATTGGCTCATCGCATTAGTTTCTTTCAAAAACGATCCGAGAATTCAAGTTTAAAAAAAGATCATAATACAAATTCATATGCGAATGTCCAGTTACTAAATCAGCTGACTTAATATTAAATTGCTGTACACTTGTTAAATGCTCTGGTGGGTTCTAAAGAAGAAGAGGTTAGAGACCTACTACTGCTGCTCTTTAATGAATAGTAAACATGTCAATAAAAGTGATGCTTTTATGCAGAGATGGTCAGCCAGGTTCAGCACTTGGGAGTCCCCCAGACATGCCCTCACATCTGAAGAAATAACCACTGCAAGCATCTAAAAAGTCGTCTTCTTTCACAAGCTCGTATGAAGGAAGAGAATAATTGAGCTTATACATACATTGTTTAAAGTTTCAACTGCACCACTTTGGTTAACACCCTATGCATTTATAGCTTAGTGTTGTGGATAGGCTCACTGACCTGCACACCAAAACTTATGCATTTGATTATTAAGCATTGGCAAATCCTGTTCTATACCGTGGTGTTCTTTGGGTTTGATCCTTTATGAGAACTATAAAGACCAAGTTGAACAAATGCGCTTATATTGACGTATTATCGATCAGTAGTTTTTCTTATTATTGTTGTTGATATCTTTGTAATTAATATGTTTGACGTTACTTTACTTGGGTTTCAGTATTATTTTTGTGTAGCAATGTAGAAAATTTACTCGAAAAAGTTTAAGATTAGAGATGCTCTGATTCACTAAATTTTCGCTGATCTGATTTGATCCCAATTCTACCGATTTTGCCATTGATCTGATCTGATTCCTGCTCAAACCAATCTGATTTACAAAAAAAAAAAATTGAGGGTGAACTTTTAACAGTAAGCTCAGCATACTAATTCACGTAAATACAGTCAACTCGCAGATCACTCGTTAAATGGCAGATTAAGCTTTTCCTGGCCATAATAGGGATTGCAAGAGCAACCTAGCCAAACTAATTGTCCTTGCTACTGTATGAGGTCAATGCGTAACAACGCGAGTAGTTGAAGCTAACTTGCTTGATATCCATTGTTGCTGAAAAGATCTGTAGACCACAATGCACAAACCGATTCTGATGTTTTGCCGATTCAGCGAATAATTGATGAAATCTGCCGATTCAATGAATCTGAATCGGAGCATCTCTATTTAAGATCGGCAACACAAGCTGCCCAGTTTCTTTTACTCGGTGTTGAAGGTCTTACAATAATAATGCAATGATCAGTAATTTTTTCTCATATATTCTGTTTTATTCATATTACCCACTTTTACCCAAACTTCTGCATGGCATACATTTTTGATGTACTTGTATTAAATAAATAAACCCTATTTTTTGTAGTTTGCTTGTGGCCCTCTTTCTGCCAGTCTAAACTAGAATCCCAAATGGATAGACTCTGGTCTGTATGTAGCTGTTAGGAAAACTCCTGCTAGTTAACCTCGGTTGAGAAATGTGCACTTACTCCAATCCACATTCATCAATATAAGGTTTGTTGTGAGAGTTGTCTCCTCTCTGGGTAACAATTAATCAGGAGAAAACAACTTTGTAAGTAAAACTAAACTTTTTATCCAGTAGAAGCTGTTTCAAGTAAAAGTACATGTCTCAATTGACAGACATAACCTTCAGGGCAAAAATAAAGTAATTTTTAAATAATATTTCTTCTGTTTTACGAGAATAAAATTGCAAAAATATAACACATATATCACGCTGTCCCTCAATAAACATAGTGTGACGTCAGGCTTGCCAACCTGGGAGTGGGGAATTGAGTGAGATATTCTTTTTGGGGCAATTTGGGGCAATACCTGAAGTTTATATATGCGTATGTGCTTGTCCAATCCAAAAAATCCAATTAGACCAAAACGAACAGCCAAGTACAATGCATGCCAACTAAAAAAATTTTTTTGGGGGCGATTGCTTGAGGCGCTCATGAGAGATTTGGACTTGGGGCAATTGCGTGATGATCACGCTCAATGCGTGAGAGTTGGCAGGCCTATGTGACGTGTAATGTAAAATATGTCGATATGACACGATTAGTGGTGCTGACTATCGTTCAAGGACATACAATGCATGCCTGCGAGTAAGGTGATATCTCAGCTTTGACAAAACCTGACCTGCTTTCTGTTAAAAAGGTTAAAAACTGCACACATTCCGTAAGATTTGACTACGGAAAATTTTTGCACTGCTAGTTGATTGGAATTGTTAGTATTCACTGAATGTTAGTTGACATTATGCAAATAACTGTATGGAAAACTACATGCACCATTCATAAATCAATGAAAGAATTCCTTCCACTTGTGTATCATGGTGATTAAGCATTTTATGCTTTGATGCCCAATGTGCATAGAACGCACTATACGCTTTATATTACTATTAATTGTTTGTTCTAGTAATTGTGTTGGCAGTTTGCCAGTTGCAGTCTGATCCTTCGTCTGCTGATGCAATGTATGCTAAATGGGTCGATATAAACAAGAGCACATGCGTTTCAATGCATGGTTACTACTGTACTCTGCCAACTTGGTCTCGCTAACGCACTCACTCACTACTCGCGCGCTCTCCTACTTTCTGGAACTTTGCCAACTACAAGATCCGTTATATATACATGATTGTTTAATATCACAGCAAGGATTGTGATGAGCTAGTTTGGATGTGTTATTCTCTTACCACTGCTGTATCAACAAGCTTCTGCTAAGGTGATCAGCTCCCTGTCAGTGTGTGAAGTTCTCTGTGGAAGGAAGGGCTCACCAACTCACCTTACAGAGCTCCTGCGTATTAGTTAGAATCTTACTGATTGGACGGATCTCTCTCACTCAATGGTTGGTAGAGATAATGAAAGAATTGGATTGGTTGTAGTCAGAAATGAATGTCAACAGGAATGAGTGCAGTCAAACCTGGAATGAATGTAAACGACTCTTGAAATGAGTGTCGACTATTATGTGATGAAGAAGATTCATTTTCATTCAACGGAATGTTGACATTTTTTCTTGTCCACGTGTCGTTTCCACATGGTTGCAGGAGTTGTCTGCTTCGACAAAAACTGAGAATGTCGACATTTCCTAAATTAAACATCCAAGTATTTTTTCATCGAATAGTTGACATTCATTCCAGGTGTGTCCGCATTCTACCCTGTCCACACTCAATCCCAATTTCACTGCGATATTTCTTAAGTATATTTTCTCTATTTGGGTTTTTGACCAAAATATCTGATCCTAGTATTGGTCGATCTTGAGTGGTGGTTTTGGCATCTATCAATTTGGTCCTGCAGAACTCAATGTATCAGTATGATGTCTAATCTCAAGCCTATTATATATATCTGTGCTGCCTGTGCTGCCTGTGCTGCTTGCTCTATGGTTGGTAACTTTATGATTAGACATATTGATACAGCAATGCCTTGTAATGATAAATTTTATATTATTTTTCTTAATACTTACTCCTGTTGACTCCATCGATTATTTCTATTAATTATTTTTTTTACTTTGTATTCGGTATTCTATCTGAATACACAACTATTGAATAGTGTGGCCATTCAACAACTAGTTTGGTGACATATACTTTTCAAGTTCAGGTTTAAATTCAAAGTCTGTGAGTGCGAATTACATAGAAACAGAAACAATGCAGTAACCTATGACTAACTATTATGCTTGCCACTCCTTCATCACTGGCTTCCCTGTCCATTGAGGCACCACAGCACTTGCACTCTGTACAGCATGTTTGTTTTTTAAGTGGTTTGTGACAAGATGATTTACTGAATGGTGACTTTGGTACACTGCGGTATGATCAATAACCTAGACAATGTTGCTGTCATGATCAGATAGTAATAGCAAAACTGTCTGTCCACCTCAGTAAAGACCTGCCAAATGAATTACTCTAAAATTGTTTATGGTTCAAATTGTCTTCTCCATTTCATCTGTTCTCTTTTTCACTAATCACAGACATCCATCCATTTCATCTGCTCTCTCTTTCACCACTGGGGATAGTGACGATAAGAGTACTTATGCCAGGAGTCACTAGAGCTTCTCGGCAATTGATTCTATTGGCTGAAAATAAAAATAGGCTAAGGACCATTGGTAGTGCTCAAGTCAGCCGCCCCAAACAAATACCATCAAATTAGGTGCAAGGGATATCATCTCCGAGCCCATCGGTGACATTTATTTTTAAGAAGACGGAGAGGGTATTTTACATAAACTACCGTCTTTGGCTTTTACGTTGCAATTATACAAATATCAATAACTTTCAAAGTCTATGGTCATGATATTTAGGGATCTATGTTTCTTTTTTTTTAAAACAGAACATATTGTCACGTTTTTATTAATTCAAATTGCTAATTTAAACCCATTTACATGTCACTTTTTTTAATTTTCACTAATGAAATAATATATTTTACTTCTTCTGGATGCATTTTACACAAATAATAATTGATATAAGAACAAATTAAGTAACAAATCTGAAGCATATACTTATATATAATTCTATCTAGCGAAAAACTGTTTCCAGTAATTGAATCGATTGAAAAAGACCATCACTATCCCCATTGCAAACATTCATCCACTTCATCTGTTCTTTCTCTCACCAATCACAGACCTCCATCCACTTCATCTGTTCTCTCTCTCACCAATCACAGACCTCCATCCATTTCATCTGTTCTCTCTCTCACCAATCACAGACATCCATCCATTTCATCTGTTCTCTCTCTTCCACCAATCACAGACATCCATCCATTTCATCTGCTCTCTCTCACCAATCACATCCATTCAGAAGGGCCTGGCATTACCTCCAACACCCAGGGTAGTAGTGAGTAGAATATGCTATACAACAAGAATATCAAATGCTTCTATCCAAATTTCATTTTTTCCATTTTCCAAAAAGTAATCTAGTTCACTCCTTGCGTTGCCCCAGTTGGTTGGTAAATTGTGATGGTTTGCCTGTTGGTGCAATGCAGTGGTAAAAGTTTACCAGTTAACGGGCTGCCGGCTCTCTGTGAAGATAGGATCTCAGTCTTTTGGAGATAACGGTCCACCAGTAAAGGGGTGGCTACACACACCTACGTTTTGTCGGTATGCGGTAAAAATGCGTTCTTTTTTCTTTGCAAGCGACGTTTTTTTTACTCAAAGACGCTCAATTTTGTAGACCAACATGTTGGTATACGAAAACGTTTTTTGTCTGATGCTTCGGTGATTGGACAATTATTATTAAATAACCACTCTCAATTGGATAAAATATATGGACGAAACTTGTTGACTCCAATGAACTTTTTTATAATTCAACCTTGACCTGGTCATTACTGATTGGCCAATAGACCATTTGTTACTTCTATCAAAGAGGGTACTTTTTATTTATAAACAACTAATTACTATTTGTAAACTTTAATTATTTATCACGGATAATAAATTATTTCTCTAGTATTATAAAGAAACATCGTAATTGATTAATTATTATAGTTTATTTATAATAGTTATTATATCAACTATTTTCAATAATTATGTCCTCTTTGCCTCACTAGACACTCCGTAGCCTTGCGGGGATCAATCATCTGTGTGTGTAGCCACCAGAGCGACGCTACGAAAAGTTTTTTTCGTCATATTCAGAAAAGTAGGTGTGTAGCCACGGCTTTAGTAATACAGACATAATTGTTGGAATCAAAGTGAGACCAGTCGATGTGAGACCATCGTTTTGAGACCAGACGACGTGAAGCCAGTTGATGCGTATGAGGCCAGTCGGTGTGAGGCCAGTCGGTGTGAGGCCAGTCGGTGTGAGGCCAGTCGGTGTGAGGCCAGTCGGTGTGAAACCAGGTGATAAAACGCCAGGCTATACAAGCCCAGACGTAAACAATAATCTAGTAATACCGCAAGCAATAAAATGGTCTCTGCTAGCTATTCCACCCAGTCTACTTTGTGACCACTGATACCTCCCGCAATATGTCAACATCAGTAATTAATACCAATTTACCCAAATGTTTGTTAGTTAGTAGATAGATGGTACTATATGACTATAGTGAGTAGGTAGTACTATATGACTATAGTGAGTAGGTAGTACTATATGACTATAGTGAGTAGATGGTACTATATGACTATAGTGAGTAGATAGTACTATATGACTATAGTGAGTAGATAGTACTATATCCCTATAGTGAGTAGGTAGTACTATATGACTATAGTGAGTAGATGGTACTATATGACTATAGTGAGTAGATAGTACTATATGACTATAGTGAGTAGGTAGTACTATATGACTATAGTGAGTAGATGGTACTATATGACTATAGTGAGTAGATAGTACTATATGACTATAGTGAGTAGATGGTACTATATGACTATAGTGAGTAGAGGGTACTATATGACTATAGTGAGTAGATAGTACCATATGACTATAGTGAGTAGATAGTACTATATGACTATAGTGAGTAGGTAGTACTATATGACTATAGTGAGTAGATGGTACTATATGACTATAGTGAGTAGATAGTACTATATGACTATAGTGAGTAGATAGTACTATATGACTATAGTGAGTAGGTAGTACTATATGACTATAGTGAGTAGATGGTACTATATGACTATAGTGAGTAGATAGTACTATATGACTGTAGTGAGTAGATAGTACTATATGACTATAGTGAGTAGATAGTACTATATGACTATAGTGGGTAGATAGTACTATATGACTATAGTGAGTAGGTAGTACTATATAACTATAGTGAGTAGGTAGTACTATATGACTGTAGTAAGTAGATAGTACTATATGACTATAGTGAGTAGATGGTACTATATGACTATAGTGAGTAGATAGTAACTGAGGTAACAACAGTGCAAGTCAAGTATGCTTGTGGTGGGTGATATGGCTGTTGTCACATATTTTTACCTGCTGCCAGTGCGTTTGACCTATGGTATCCCTGATGCTTGCACTATACGCTGACTGCTGACGTCAATTTATACCCTATTTGTTTCTCAACTCTTGGTATTTTCTCAAATGTCAATAGAGTCGCTCTGAATAACAGCTCACTATATCACATTGTTGGCAAAACGTTGTGTCTATTAAACCTTACTTGACTTTCCCCACTTCATGCATCTTCTACCTTCAAATTGACTCCTGTTGATTGTTTGTTATTACAATACCACCTAGAGAAAGTTTAACACTGAACTGAAATGATTCCCCCAGAGAATTAGAGCAGTACTTTGGGCTCAAATGTTGTGTTCGAAATAGAGAGAGGAAGTGATTACTCTGTTAACACATTTTCTTTCATATTACAGAGCGCAAGATGCCGATGCTTAAACGTTGCTGTTTCTCTAAGAATCTCAGATGTGGAACACTTATATGTGGTGTATGGTCTCTGGTGAGTGCCTCACCTTAAAGGGCCTATGGCGACTAATTTGAAGAGGATTTGACTGATTTAAACTTTCTGAGGTTGAAATGTGTTCAGAAAAATTATCTGGAGTTGCCCTCTCACCAGTAAGACGATTCCTATAGACACAGTCAGCACTTGCCAAGACGCCTTTTTTTCCAGAAGACGCACCAAGTTATATAGAGCTATAAAGCGAGTTTTCGAAAATTTAGTTTGTTCGCATAGAAATAGGGTGTCCTAAATATTAGTTTTGTGCAGAGACTCTTTTGATTGCAAAAAAATGATATTGCGACAACTTTTAATTTTTTTTGGAGCTGTTTTTCTCAAGTCAACAATTTGTTTTATCTTTGGTAAGCTCTCTATTATGTATACACTGGCATTCACGTAATAGAGTTTGTCATCAAAATCAAAAGAAATAATGAATTTTTTTCAGCAAAATAATAACTTTCATGTGAAAAATTAATCGAACAATAACATTAGTATACTTTCATAATAATACTAGGTGAAAAAAAAAACATTGCCGAAATTGTACTTTCGGCGTTGTTTCTTTTACAACGGTAATAATTAAATCTGAAATACCGGATATCTTTCCACAAAAGAAACTTCAAAAGCACTAAATAATAATAATTAAGATTTTTAAAAAGTAGTTTGGAACTGAAAAAGTAACAAAAATGGTACAAACTACTTGCTGTAATATACTATATAATATCATAATGCAGATAGTCCCTTCTGTCGAACACGTTGTCATAGACCTCCATAGACCTCTACATGATACCTATTGCTGTTCTGTTGCTGCCATTGAGTTTTCTCAACAGTTTTACAACGCTTGATGAGAAAACAACTCTACACACAAAGTGCGTCTTGAAAAGCCCGTCCTAAGCCCTTTAAGAGTTTAGCTGTATCAATTCTATTCTTGATGTTTGACTATGTAAGGTACTGCAGTAGTTCGTAGTTGTCTCATCACACAACATTGGTGACATGGTGCCTGTTCGAATTGCTGCAAATCACTGAACATCTGTGTTAAAATGTGTGAAATGCTTTTTTTTGGCGAGTGCCGAATCCGTGTTTTGGAAAGTTATACTGAACGCAGGTTTGAGCACTCCAAGTTTTGTTTGTTCTATATCGTACGTATATAATTCGAACTCATGTGATTCCAAATATAGAAAGTTTTCGCCTAAGCCGAGCTCTTTCATGTTAACCACAATTACTCGTTTTTTTAAGCATTTTCAAATTACTTTCGGACATGTTTATAGTGAATTATAAAAATACGAATAAACCGGATGATTATTATTATTTGTATTATCACACTTTTAAAAATTATCAATCTTTGCGATTATTAATCAATTATTTTACACTTTTATTAATAGAAATTAATTAATTAATTTATATTTTTATTACAAGCAAAGATTATTTATTTGATATCATCAAATAATATCATTCCTTTTTTTATGAAATGATAAAAAATGAATATTACTGTATCAGTATGTAATAATTATACATAGTTGTTTGTTCTTGAGCAACAAAAGTGCTAACTGCAATGTCTTTCTGTTATTGTCATTTTTTGCCTCGATTTAAACAAAAGAACATAACTCCATATCAAATAAACTTGCGGTTTTGAATTTTTTTACAAGAAAATTGCATATATGATCTCAACGGTTGTTGAAATTGCTTTTGAATTTTAACCTGTATTATATAACTTGTATATATATTCATCCATTGCTATAACTTTTGTGTATACTCTTCCATTGCTATAACTTTTGTGTATACTCTTCCATAGCTATAACTTGTGTGTATACCCATCCATTGCTATAACTTGTGTATATACTCATCCATAGCTATAACTTGTGTGTATACCCATCCATTGCTATAACTTGTGTGTACACTCATCCATTGCTATAACTTGTGTGTACTCTTCCATTGCTATAACTTACAGGTCAACTGTGTGTTCTCTCTGGGAGTCACAATAAATGATATCAACAGCACGTACAATGACCCTCACCATTTTGTGTACAATTTCGAGGATCCTACAGGTTTGTATGAGCCAAAATGTCTTTTTAGTCATATCTGTTTGATAACATTGTTACCAGCTATAGCTACCTTATTAGAAATATCGAATATTTTTAACGAATTGTAACAAAACGAAAAATCTGCCATAGTGGTTTAAACTTCATATACAATAGAAATTCACTGGACAGACTTGATTATGTGGTAGAGTTGTCCTCTCATTAAATCCGTATCGCAGCCCTTGGCGAAATCACGCGAGTGACATATGAGAAAAACTGTTCAAGTTCCTTCTCTTTTTCTCAATCGCATTAAACCGCAACCACGATTACGCCCTTTTAATTTTCATAGTTTTCAACTTTCAACTGCTCGATTGTTATTATACTCCATTATGAACAAAAAATATACAGCTGAAGATTGGAACACAAACATTGTAGTGTGCCATTACTAAAAGCTCCCTTAGCAATGCTTGTGTGCAGGAAATAGCAAAATAACGAAAAGTATGTTGTATATTGACAATATGCTACATATGGACCCTTCAACGCCCTAAATTTTTCTGGTCTCACTTTTTTGTGCTAAAAATAATCTATTAGAGTTTTAGTGGGAAGCGTTTCTCCACACTAACTAGCCTTATCGGTCTTATAACTGTGTACGATTAGTGAAACTTTTGTTAGCTATTGAATGGTCACTTTTAAGAGAAGACAACTTCATTTTTACGCATTAGAATAATAAATTCACTTTATTTGAGAAACCGTCATGATACACGCTCTTTAGATATTGGTTATTAATAAAAACAATAATTTATCATTACAAAACTTGAGATTAGGTCTGTTGAGGAGATAACTCTTGTACAATTATTTTCCATTCGTTCTAGGTCTGATTGTGATGTCATGGTTGAATTTGGTGTTCACTTTTTTCACTACCTTCTCCGCAATCTTGCTTATAGTAGGAGTTCTCAAGGTCAGTATATCTGTGTGGCCCATGGGTGACATATACTAGGATTGCCAGCTGTGTGTGGCCCATGATTGAAATATACTAGGATTGCCCGTTGTGTGTGGCCCATGAGTGAAATATACTAGGATTGTTGCTGTGTGTGGCCCATTGGTGAAATATACTAGGATTGCCAGCTGTGTGTGGCCCATGGGTGAAATTTACTAGGATTGCCAGCTGTGTGTGGCCCATGAATGACATATACTAGGATTGCCAGCTGTGTGTGGCCCATGATTGAAATATACTAGGATTGCCCGCTGTGTGTGGTCCATGGGTGAGATATACTAGGATTGCCAGCTTTGTGTGGCCCAGGGTTGAAATACACTAGGATTGCCAGCTGTGTGTGGTCCATGGGTGACACATACTAGGATTGCCAGCTGTGTGTGGCCCATGGGTGAAATATACTAGGATTGCCAGCTGTGTGTGGCCCATGGGTGACATATACTAGGATTGCCAGCTGTGTGTGGCCCATGAGTGAAATACACTAGGATTGCCCGCTGTGTGTGGCCCATGGGTAAAATACACTAGGATTGCCAGCTGTGTGTGGTCCATGGGTGACACATACTAGGATTGCCAGCTGTGTGTGGCCCATGGGTAAAATATACTAGGATTGCCAGCTGTGTGTGGCCCAGGGGTGAAACATACTAGGATTGCCAGCTGTGTGTGGCCCATGAGTGACATATACTAGGATTGCCAGCTGTGTGTGGCCCAGGCGTGAAATACACTAGGATTGCCAGCTGTGTGTGGCCCATGATTGAAATATACTAGGATTGCCAGCTGTGTGTGGCCCAGGCGTGAAATATACTAGGATTCCCAGCTGTGTGTGGCCCATGGGTGAAATATACTAGGATTGCGAGTTGTGGCCATTTAATGTAACTGTCATCATGATGCAAAGGTAGCGGTTGATGTAACTCATCATGTTGAGTCCTAATTCAAATTTTTGGGGTCAACTGTCATACATCCATATATAATCGTTGGTCATATCGGGAACAGTCGCTTTTTTAACTATGGAGTTGCCTTCTCATTCGAAAAGACAACTACACCCACATTTGAATTTCAGCGTCTTGCAATTGCGTTTATCACGATTAAATTGTGGGAGGTTGCCAATAAAAGTCTGTATCCGGTCACATTCGATTCGACCATCTGCCAATCGTGGCATGTTTCATCCATGGTGTGGCTCTAAGTACAAGTAATCACTGCGCCAACTCTTACGCTTCCGCTATAATATCCTACTGTCTCTGTTACAGGACAATGCCAAGCTTATGATACCATGGATGGTGTTGTCAGCCATTCTGATACTGCTAGATGCAGCACATATTATATTCAATATATTACTGGATGGCTTCTCTAACATCCTCATTGCTATTTTACTTGCTTGGATCATATTTACTCTTCTAAACGTAAGTTTTATGTACGTTAAGTATTATGTACGTGTAAGTATCATGTACGTTGAAGTATTATGTACGTGTAAGTATTATGTACATGTAAGTATCATGTTTGTGTAAGTATTATGTACATGTAAATATTTTGTGCATGTAAGTATTAGTACATAGTAAGTATCATATACATGTAAGTATTATATATGTGAAAGTATTACGTATGTATTAGTGGTAGAGATTTTGCATTGGGTGGGGTCAAGTCCTGGCCATCACAAACATGCCAAACCAGCCAAGCGGGCAGGTGTGTGACTGGCGGCGCTAGACTTGGCACCTTAACTGTGCAAGTGAAAGAAAATATGTCGATTGTTATGTTCAAACTCCGTTCCACAAAATTTATCCTATTGA
Source organism: Cryptosula pallasiana (assembly GCA_945261195.1). Classification (NCBI taxonomy): domain Eukaryota; kingdom Metazoa; phylum Bryozoa; class Gymnolaemata; order Cheilostomatida; family Cryptosulidae; genus Cryptosula; species Cryptosula pallasiana. Next base: position 6,968,988 of record OX183138.1, on the reverse strand, counting down.
AGCATGTAAAAAACTAAGTTTTAAGGAAAGAGATGCAATAGAGAGGATGTTGTGACAAGGGCAGGTAGATGCTGACTGCTGCTTGCCTAGGTCGATTTCAGCCAATAGTACATCGACACCTAGGCAGCAATAGGCTGTCAGTCATGTAAACATTTGTACCACACATACATCCTCATGTGTGGTATTGCGTTATTGGCTGTGTGCCAACAGTATCAATAGATTACATTAAAGCATGGACACTTCCTCTGCGCATTCGTTACATTAGAGCGTTTTAGTAGAAACAATAATAAGGTTAAAATTCCTTTCAATTATAGAGTTTGACCATACGATTAGTTGGTTATTTGGCACATATATTTCCTATTATTCACACATCATTTTGGCTCATTTGTTAAGTTTATTGATATTTCTACTTACCAAATTTTTCAATTAAAACTTTAAAAATGCCTTTTGAAATACATGTTTGCTTCAGAAAAGCTTTTGTATTGCTAAATACCAAAATGTATGTTTGGTATGTATGAACCGCTGTCATTGTAAGTTGTTACATTAACTGCAAGCAGCAGTAGTAGCAGTAGCAGCGGTAGTAGTAGCGGTAGTAGTAGCGGTAGTAGTAGCGGTAGTAGTAGCGGCCACAGCAGCAGCCGTGGCAGCCTCTGCCGCGGAGGCGGCGGCCGCAGCTGCAGTCGTAGCAGTAGCAGCAGCAGTAGTCGTAGCAGTAGCAGCAGCAGTAGTTGTAGCAGTAGCAGCAGCAGTAGTAGTATCAACTAGTGCAGTATGTACTCTTTCTCATGGAATATTTGATATACTTATTTATTAGCTAGCTGGCCAGTGAGGCAGTGTGGAATCAGCCAAGGTTATGTTTGAGGTCATCACAGTGAAATTCTTGTGGTTGATGTAGCTGACAGTTGCTTGGTACCTCTGTTTTGTCTGGTTATTATGGCAAAGTGCCAAAGTTAATAATTTTATGGAGCGGTCATAAATAAAAAGCTTTCCCTAAAATACGCTGTGGTGGAATGGAATTTCCCTTCGCTTGTATTTGTTTGAGCTGACAGAAATGTAAGACATGTCAAATACAATTACTGCCTTGAGACAATAGATTGCAGCTTGTATTTCCTCTCATTGCGGTGTGCTTTCCTGCAAGTTGTGTACTTGTAGGATTCTTTATTTATTTATCACATCTCATCTTATACTTCTAATTTAATAAAGATCTGATTGATTTTGTAGATATATTGTGAGTTGTGTGTCCTCTCTCATTATCAGGAAGTCAAACTGGGAAGAGGGCATCGAGATGATTATATGGGGCGAACCGTATGTGAATGATTTTAATAAACTGTTTTGTTATCACATGACTAGCTGGGGCGGCTCTGAAGGGCGGTGTTTAGAGTGGTGCCTCCCACTCCCCCCCCCCCCTTTAGGAAGCCACCCTAGCTATTACATTACTTGTCAATATTTTGGATTTATCCTCTCTTTGTTACTTGGTATTAATAACATTGGTGAGGGGACAATTCCTATAAATTTGAAAGATTTGATGTAATACCTTCCTGTGAGTGGTCTTAGATAATATGTGTTTGTAGCATAGGTTCCTATGATAAGTTTGTAGCATGTGTTCCTGTGATAAGTTTGTAGCATGTGTTCCTGTGATAAGTTTGTAGCATGTGTTCCTGTGATAAATTTGTAGCACGTGTTCCTGTGATAAGTTTGTAGCATGTGTTCCTGTGATAAGTTTGTAGCATGTGTTTCTATGATATGTTTGTAGCATGTGTTCCTATAATAAGTTTGCAGCATGTGTTCCTATGATAAGTTTGTAGCACGTGTTCCTATGATATGTTTGTAGCACGTGTTCCTATGATAAGTTTGTAGCATGTGTTCCTGTGATAAGTTTGTAGCATGTGTTCCTATGATAAGTTTGTAGCATGTGTTCCTGTGATAAGTTTGTAGCATGTGTTCCTATGATAAGTTTGTAGCATGTGTTCCTATGATATGATTGTAGAGTGTGAGATATGTACCAGAGGTACAACATGTACACATCTCAGATGCCCCGGTGCAGTCGTATGTACAATCACAGCACACAGTCTATTCGTTCCACTCTCAGTCTTTGTACGATGATGAAGGCAAAAGCTCTCTGAAATTGCCTCCAGCTGTCCAAAATGGCAAGCCTAAGACTGTACTCAGCAATGTTACTGGTCGGGTGCTGGAACTACGGCCCGTTGCTTCTGTTCCGGCCAACATGGATGCCAGGTATGTGCCAGCTGAGGCTTCATTTGTGTCTGATGGACTGTGTGCATATGTATAATATACCTGTATGTACAGTATGTACGTACATGTGTTGTATATATATATAGCGTGCACGTACAGTATGTATGGACAGTGTGTATGTACAGTATGTACGTTCAGTATGCACGTACATGCTGTACATACATAATGCATTCAGTATGTATGTACAGTTTGTATGTACCGTGTGTATGTACAATATGTACGTGCAGTTTTTACGTACAGTATATACATACAATATGTATGTACAGCATGTACATATAGTGCGTGTCTGTGTAACGTACAGGATGTATGTACTGTAAGTATTAGAAAGCCATAATATGTTACATTTAATAGGCTAAAAGGTAACTGCTACACAGGAAGTATAGAAATGAAGGTAGTGGATTCAATACCAGTGACATTCGACAGAACAGGTGACTATACCGGCAGCCTAGACATGACTCCGGTGCCAGGTAAGCGACCCCGTCGATTTAGAACCGTCTCAGAGTCGGCGGTTGTGAGGCAGCAGATGATGGACGAAGGCCGCGGTGATGGAGTGACCAGCAGTCTACGTAATATCGTGGAGAAAGAAAGCGGTGAAGGAGAAACTCACCAGAACTCTCCATCCGCTGCCGATGATGTCAGCAGAGACAGCAGCAAACCATCCACCAGCAGCAGCAACATGGAGACTCTACCGCTGACTAGTCATGTGGAGCTGACAGAGTAAACAACTGCTGACCCATTTAATATCGACTATCAGTTTGTGGGACGGGTCTGTGTGAGCACATGTACAGTTTGTGAATTATATTTATTGTTGAAAGTTCTTTGCATTTTTATAAAATTGACTTCAATCAGTCCCCAAAGCTTCCTGTTCTCAAGCGCCCACTTTGACCATCAAGTTCTGACATCTTTAATGTTATAGATTTAGTACGGACACAAAATATTTCTTATTTCAACGTTTAGGAAAACAACAAATCTATCAGTTTTTCATATATCGCCTTTTCCCAATATCAAATACTGTATATCTTCTGGGAGTGTGTTTATTTATACACTGCGCATGCTTAAGTTGTCTTTATCTATGTGAGTTTTTCAAATGCTATCTGAAAATTATTTTTGTGTGTTGAAGAGTTTCAAATGTCCAGAGTTACAGTTTAGCAAGCACCTACATTGTACATATCTCCTAAATAACATGGTATGTATCATACATATCTCCTACATCGCATGGTATGTCTTATCTGAGTTTTCTACCATATGTTTCTATATTCTACTGATATTCGTTCAGTCTTTTATATTATTGTTTACACACCAGCTGTGCAAGTGAGACACACAATAATAATAATAATAATAATACATAATTGAAGCAGTTTTTGCTCTGAACTAAAATATTTCATGCAGTATTTGGGCACATAACAATTTTTGCTTACTTCAAGTTGGTTGCTTTGTTCTAGGTTGATGCAATGCGTTGATCTGATGCCAAATATATTTATTAGTCAATATTAACGTATATGTAGCTTTCATATCTGGTGTTTTTGTTATTCATATGAACCTATGTAGCTATGTCTATTACATACATATATACACCGTACTTGAACATCATAGGAAATTTCTGTATTTGTGCTTGTGTTGACAGAATAAATAAACATGCATTTCCAGTTAATTTCACTTCGTAACTGCTAAATTATTCACTGCTTGCACATGTCTATGCAAGAGATGCGCAGTCTATGCAGATAGTATGAGGCTACTAAGTAAAGTAATTACTTAGAAATGAGGTTCCTTATCGTTTTGTCATATGAAATAATAGGGACTGTGAAATAACTAAAACGGCTTACTTTGCCTGTGTAACTTCCAGCAATTGAGAGTTGTCTTTTCGACAAATGACCAATAATACTTGCCGCGCATTAAATTTGGCGTCAAGCCAATTTATTTCATAAACGATTTTCTACTCAGTGAAGTGCTTTTAGGGGCTGGTGCGGCACGTTTAAAGGTTTGTGTCACGTACATTATCATATCGACTTTTGAGAAGAATAAAAGACTAAACCAACTTCGTGGTTTTCAAAGAAAGAAAAGTAGTAGTAGTAAGGTTGTTAGTTAATATCTTTTCTTTGTAGTTCTATCCGGTTATTACTTATTGTCACAACAGCAATGCGTTGTTATCACTAACAAAATTTCCCCTCGCCAGGAGTGGATTTTGCTATGGTCGCATGGATCTCAAGACCCCAGTCAGTTTTATTTAGAAGGATAGAACAAAAAAATTGATTGTTTTTGTCACGCGGTATTCGCAACTTTTCGGCATTATGTTTTCGGATTTCAGCTTGGATTTTCCATTGTTACCTAGCAACTAACAGGAAGCAATTTCATAGCCAGTAATCTTTGGGATATTTGGCGTGGATTGTCCCACTTCATTATACAAAACTAACCATGAAGCTTCAGGGCTAAATTTCCGGATTTGTTTGGTCAAGGTTAACTTTAGTAGCGATGACAAAAGCGTGTGGTTTTATTCTTATGTGTGTTTCAATCAAAAATTTTGTTAATAATTGATGGAGAATGAGCACATGATAGATCTGCAGCCCCTGTTGTATCATCACAGTAGTAAATCTCAGTATTTACATGCTATTGATTAGTACTATCTTCCTCGGGTGATGGTTGCTGTAGCCAAAAACATTTATAATTATTATTATTGAGATATGGTTGGTGCTACTGCAGTGTAATTGATAATTAATAATCTCTGTACACCTCTGTGACGATAGGACACTCTAAATCACTAAGTGCAAGGGGAGTGCCTCAGGAGGAAAACAGTTTGCTTTAATGTTATTACATGGTTACAGCATATAGCTGTCTAACGGTTACACGGTTTCTGGTAGCACTCTCATGTCACGTATAGTTCTAGGTAAAAAGCTGTTGTGAAGCATACTGGAGGTTGCATATGTGGAAGTGAGCTCTCCACGGCTAGCAGCTCGTGTGACTATCGTTGTTTTAGATCTGTTATTGATTATTTCATCATAACTGGATGAGAGTACACTGTGTCGTTCCTTGTCTTGGAAGATTTTGGTAAGCAGCAACGCTACCCTATGGTTTTGCCTGCGCCTCGTTAACGTCGGGAGACTTAACTAATAATTATAGCAGGCCATTAACTTTTTATCATTGTTATTCATCATAATCATAATAATGATCAATTCAATAGTATTATTATTCATAACAATTCCACCAGTGTAAATTTACCAAAGTCATTTTTTCTTTATTATTAGTAGCTAGCTATATATTCAAGATCATTATTATTCAATCATTAATATTATCAACAAACGGTTGCTGTTTTTAATATTATACGCTATAGCTCTTCTTATTAGTGAATTAAAAAAATAATAATCATTATTATTAGTCAATTTTTTGCCAATGACAAAAAAATTGCAATTATTGTCATGTTGTTACTAATAATACTACTACTTTTTTTTATTAAAGTTCATTTCTTTCCCAATCTCATGACTTATATGTATCTCTATCACTCCTCAGATGGGAGGGTTTAACTATGGTGGCTCAGAACGTTTTGTGTTTTGAGTTTTAAAATGTCTGAACGATTTACAAACCGTTTGAATTCTTTTGAAATAGTCCAAAGCTTTGAAAGTCTTCTGAACGCTTTGTGAAATCGTTCGTGGGCTTTGAAAATCCGACCCGATTTACTTGTTCGCTCTATTGATCCAGTCAATCACTTGACATTGATGGGGATGTTGATAATAATAATTATTACTAATAATAATTATCATTACAATAATAAATAATAAATTTGGTTAATAAATAAGTAATTATGATTATTATAAATTAATTATTTGGTAATAATAAAACAATAATAAATTGTTGTTTTAATAATGATAGTAATAATTATTATCATCATGCTCGTTGTTATTCTAATTCTTGTCGTTAGCATTATTATTGAGTGATATTGATTGTCTTTCTTATTATAATTATTATCATTATGGTGATGATGGTGTTTGCTATTATTATCAATTAAATAATAATTATATGAGAATTATAATAATTTAAAGAATAGCAACTACTGTTCGAATTAATTTTTAGTTGTTGTTAATAATTACACTAAAACCATGTCCATGATTATTTCTACAACTTCTGTACTTCTAGTTGCTGTTTGTTATTATTGTTATTATTATTATGTGATTTGGCAGAAAAATGGTTAAGTAGTGTAGTAGTGTATCATAACTAATACCACATAAGTGTGTATAAATTATTATTAACATTTTTATAATTGACAACGACATTTATTTATCACACCAAATAACGATATCTCATTGTGCATACTATATTTATTTTATGATATTTATATTGATAAGATTTGAATACATTTACTATCAGTTTTTTTTTTACATAGCCATAGGTGGTTGAGAAGATGAGAAGATTTCTTTTTTTTGGAATAATACCAATGTGTACACTCATACAGCACTGATTTTGATTATTGCCATTTAAATGTGATTCTGTTTTACCAAGTCATTAATAGCCCTTACTTAGCTTTCCTGGACAACAGAATCAGTAAAACTTGCCTTTAAAACTGATGAAAACACCTTCCAACTGGTTGATTCTCAAAAATTTTCGACACGCGGGAGGGCGCTCTGCCGCCCCTCCCGCACCCACCCCGGCACGGGCCCAAGTTTCTCCGGCCCCTGCCGTCCCATAAAGTTTTTTGAACTACAGCCCTGGTATCACATAAATGGAGACTCCTATTAAATATTTTGAAAATCCACCCCTGCTCGCACACGTCGAACCAGTAACAATTCTTTCATTTCCATCCATAATAATAATATTAACAATAATAACAACAACAGACATAATAAAATAATAATTAATAATAATAAAAGAAGAAGTCAGACTATTTGCTGATGATACCGTTGTGTACACAACCTCCGACAAAAGAAACAAACTGCAAGACGATCTGAGAGCGCTCGAAGACTGGGAGTCCCTCTGGCATACGCAGTTCAACCCCAGTAAATGCGAACTCATCACTTTTAGCAGAAAGAGGAGCAACAAATCAAACAACTCATACTCCCTTCATGACACAACAATCCCGAAAACCGACACAATCAAATATCTCGGAGTGAAGATGGAGAGTACCTTCAGATGGGACACCAACACCAGCTACATAACAGGAAAGGCTTCTGGTAAAGTAGGTTTCATACATAGAAAAATACCTTCATCTCTAAACAGAAATAATTTATTTATTTATTACTAATAAATTAATAATTATTTATCATTTCTTATAGCTATCATTATATTTATTAATAATCATCTATAATTATTAGAAATTGTTGTTTTTATTATTATTCATCTACTTACTGCTATATTACTAGTTTATGCTGAACATTCCACAAATTTGACTCGTATTACTACTTAGTAATCCGAGCGCGGTTGTTTATAATCTCACTACGATCAAGTAATTATTGCGATCAAGTAATTATTGCGCTCGCTACTCACTGTAAAGGAAGGACAACTCCCGCAAATTATTTCAATTCGAATTATCATAGGAACGGAATGGAATGCCAACCCGAATGAATGCTAACCAACTCAAATGAACGTCCAATCCGACTGAATTCGCACCATGGGAATATAGTGATAGTCACTAAAGGATTTAAACCACATCCAATAGCCTCGCTCATGATATGTGTGTTCATTTCACTGATCAATGTATGTACCTTTCAACTGCACGATATTTATTGTGATTGACATATTTTGTTGAATATTCATATTGTAATTTATATATAAAAAAAACATACGCTAACCAGGTGGGTATCAAGTTGGCTCTTCTGATGTTTGTTCATGTTCAGGTGTCTAACAGATGTTCACTGGTTTTGTTTTGAAGATTTACTGCGAGCTGTGCTTTATATCTCACTATCAAGAAGTGAAACTTGGCCGAGGTGGAATGCATGATTACATTGGCACAGTAGTGGTATGTGCTTATTTACATTACATGATGTTTTTTTACTTAGCTGGCAAAAAATTGATGATGCCGTGATGATTTTTGTACTTTATTGATGGGCTGATATCAGATTCAGTAATTGTCTGTATTTTACTGCTAACTACTATACAATGTGTGCGTACTGTGTAAGTAAAGGTTATTGTGTCTAACCCGTACAGCGAGTGCCCCCTGCCACTGTAAGAGCTGTAGCGTATCAATCAGACGTACACTTGAGATGTCCCACCCATGGATTGCTTGATGAATGTGAAGAGGAAGATGGCGTCGAATGGTTGGGATCAGCTGATTTAAGCGCAGAACCTAGTATAGGCGTAGACTGTGATCTAATATCACTTAACTCCTGCCAGGATGAGAAATCATTGTGAGTGTTGACTTCGATTGAGGCTAGATTTATTTAACACACAATAGTCAGAACACAATGCTGCAATCACTTGCCTTCATCTCTTTACGATTAGTGGTGCTGACTATCGTTCAAGGACATACAATGCATGCCTGCGAGTAAGGTGATATCTTAGCTTTGACAAAACCTGACCTGCTTTCTGTTAAAAAGGTTAAAAACTGCACACATTCCGTAGGATTTGACTACGGAAAATTTTTGCACGGTTAGTTGATTGGAATTGTTAGTGTTCACTGAATGTTAGTTGACATTATGCAAATAACTGTATGGAAAACTACATGCACCATTCATAAATCAATGAAAGAATTTCTTCCACTTGTGTATCATGGTGATTAAGCATTTTATGCTTTGATGCCCAATGCGCATAGAACACGCACTATACGCTTTATATTACTATTAATTGTTTGTTTTAGTAATTGTGTTGGCAGTTTGCCAGTTGCAGTCTGATCCTTCGTCTGCTGATGCAATGTACGCTAAGGGTGCTTTCGGATACCCTACGTGTAAGGCTTAACGATGGGATTAAACGAGACCATTCGGAAACCCCATCGTTCTGGGCAAAAAAAAACATGGCGGCAATGGGCACTTAGGGCTCAACGATGGAAGTGACAAGCGAGGTAGGTAGCGTCGCTGAGGGCATAGATTTGACTCCACCTAACCCACAATTTTAACGAGTCAACTGTTTCTCCCCGTTTTAAGTCGTGACAATCCATTATAACGTATATAAAAAATACATCTGACGATAACATCATCGTAATTAATGTTTTTTTGTAAAGAAATTAAAGTGGGCTCGCTTTGGCTATACAGTTTTCATAGAAGTTGGTGGAATCAAAAAAGTCTGTGGTTTGAGCGCAAACAACTTCCATTAAATGACAGTCATCGTTGAGCACTCAATGAGTGTTCAACGAGTGCCCTACGCGTAGGGTATCCGAAAGCACCCAGAATGGGTCGATATAAACAAGAGCACATGCGTTTCAATGCATGGTTACTACTGTACTCTGCCAAGTTGGTCTCGCTAACGCACTCACTCACTACTCGCGCTCTCCTACTTTCTGGAACTTTGCCAACTACAAGATCCGTTATATATACATGATTGTTTAGTATCACAGCAAGGATTGTGATGAGCTAGTTTGGATGCGTTATTCTCTTACCGTTGCTGTATCAACAAGCTTCTGCTAAGGTGATCAGTTCCCTGTCAGTGTGTGAAGTTCTCTGTGGAAGGAAGGGCTCACCAACTCATTTTACAGAGCTCCTGCGTATTAGAATCTTAGTGATTGGACGGATCTCTCTCACTCAATGGTTGGTAGAGATCATAAAAGAATTGGATTGGTTGTAGTCAGAAATGAATGTCAACAGTAATGAGTGCAGTCAAACCTGGAATGAATGTAAATGACTCTTGAAATGAGTGTCGACTATGTGATAAACAAGATTCATTTTCATTCAACGGAATGTTGACATTTTTTCTCGTCCACTTGTCGTTTTCGCATGGTTGCAGGAGTTATCTGCTTCAATAAAAACTGAGAATGTCGACATTTTCTAAATTAAACATCCAAAGATTTTTTCGTCAAATAGTTGAGATTCATTCCAGGTGTGTCCGCATTCTATCCTGTCTACACTCAATCTCAATTTCACTGCGATATTTCTTAAGTATATTTTCTCTATTTGGGTTTTTGACCAAAATATCTGATCCTAGTACTGGTCGTTCTTGAGTGGTGGTTTTGGCATCTATCAATTTGGTCCTGCAGAACTCAATGTATCAGTACGATGTCTAATCTCAAGCTTATTCTATATATCTGTGCTGCTTGCTCTATGGTTGGTAACTTTATGATTAGACATATTGATACAGCAATGCCTTGTAATGATAAACTTTATATTATTCTTCTTAATACTTACTCCTGGTGACTCCATCGATTATTTCTATTAATTATTTTTTTTACTTTGTATTCGGTCCTTTATCTGAATACACAACTATTGAATAGTGTGGCCATTCAACAACTAGTTTGGTAACATATACTTTTCAAGTTCAGGTTTAAATTCAAAGTCTGTGAGTGCGAATTACATAGAAACAGAAACAATGCACTAACCTATGACTAACTATTATGCTTGCCACTCCTTCATCACTGGCTTCCCTGTCCATTGAGGCACCACAGTACTTGCACTCTGTACAGCATGTTTGTTTTTTAAGTGGTTTGTGACAAGATAAATAGACGATTTACTGAATGGTGACTTTGGTACACTGTGGTATGATCAATAACCTAGACAATGTTGCTGTCATGATCAGATGGTAATAGCAAAACCGTCTTTCCACCTCAGTAAAGACCTGCCAATTGAAATACTTTAAAATTGTTTATGATTCAAATTGTTTTCTTCATTTCATCTGTTCTTTTTTTCACCAATCACAGACCTCCATCCATTTCATCTGCGCGCTCTCTCTCACCAATCATATTCATCCATTCAGAAGGGCCTGGCATTACCGCCAACACCCAGGGTAGTCGTTAGTAAGATACGCTATGCAACAAGAATATCAAATGCTTCTATCCAAATTTCATTTTTTTCATTTTCCATAAAGTAATCTAGTCTACTTCTTGCTTTGCCCCAGTTGGTTGGTAAATTGTGATGGTTTGCCTGTTGGTGCAATGCAGTGGTAAGTGTACCAGTTAGTGGGCTGCCGGCTCTCTGTGAAGATAGGATCTCAGTCTATTGGAGATCACTGTCCACCATTAAGTAATACGGATATAATTGTTGGAATCGATGTGAGGCCAGTCGATATAAGACAATCGTTTTGAGACCAGACGATGTGCAGCCAGTTGACGCGTGTGAGGCCAGTCGGTGTGAAACCAGGTGATAAAACGCCAGGCTATACAAGCCCAGAAGTAAACAATAATCTAGTAATACCGCAAGCAATAAAATGGTCTCTGCTAGCTATTCCACCCAGTCTACTTTGTGACCACTGATACCTCCAGCAATATGTCAACATCAGTAATTAATACCCAATTAGCCCAGATGTTTGTTAGTTAGTAGATAGATGGTACTATATGACTATAGTGAGTAGGTAGTACTATATGACTACTGTGAGTAGATAGTACTATATGACTATAGTGAGTAGGTAGTACTATATGACTATAGTGAGTAGGTAGTACTATATGACTATAGTGAGTAGATGGTACTATATGACTATAGTGAGTAGGTAGTACTATATGACTATAGGGAGTAGATAGTACTATATGACTATAGTGAGTAGGTAGTACTATATGACTATAGTGGGTAGATGGTACTATATGACTATAGTGAGTAGATGGTACTATATGACTATAGTGAGTAGAGGGTACTATATGACTATAGTGGGTAGATAGTACTATATTACTATAGTGAGTAGGTAGTACTATATGACTATATTGAGTAGATAGTACTATATGACTATAGTGAGTAGATGGTACTATATGACTGTAGTAAGTAGATAGTACTATATGACTATAGTGAGTAGATAGTACTATATGACTATAGTGAGTAGATAGTACTATATGACTATAGTGAGTAGATGGTACTATATGACTGTAGTAAGTAGATAGTACTATATGACTATAGTGAGTAGATAGTATTATATGACTATAGTGAGTAGATAGTACTATATGACTATAGTGAGTAGAGGGTACTATATGACTATAGTGAGTAGAGGGTACTACATGACTATAGTGAGTAGATAGTACTATATGACTATAGTGAGTAGGTAGTACTATATGACTATAGTGGGTAGATAGTACTATATGACTAATAGGAGGTAGGTAGTACTACTATAGTTAATGAGGTAACAACAGTGCGAGTCAAGTATGCTTGTGGTGGGTGATATAGCTGTTGTCACATATTTTGACCTGCTGCCAGTGCGTTTGACCTATGGTATCCCTGATGCTTGCACTATACGCTGACTGCTGACGTCAATTCATACCCTATTTGTTTCTCAACTCTTGGTATTTTCTCAAATGTCAATAGAGTCGCTCTGAATAACAGCTCACTATATCACATTGTTGGCAAAACGTTGTGTCTATTAAACCTTACTTGACTTTCCCCACTTCATGCATCTGCTACCTTCAAATTGACTTCTGTTGATTGTTTGTTATTACAACCCCACCTAGAGAAAGTTTAACACTGAACTGAAATGATTCCCCCAGAGAATTGGAGCAGTACTTTGGGCTCAAATGTTGTGTTCAAAATAGAGAGAGGAAGTGATTACTGTGTTAACACATTTTTTCATATTACAGAGCGCAAGATGCCGATGCTTAAACGTTGCTGTTTCTCTAAGAATCTCAGATGTGGAACACTTATATGTGGTGTATGGTCTCTGGTGAGTGCCTCACCTTCAAGGTTTAGCTGTATCAAATCTATTCTTTATATTTATCTATGTAAGGTACTTCGGTAGTTCGTTGTTGTCTCATCATATAACATTGGTGACATGGTGCCGGTTTGAGTCGCTGCAAATCACTGAAAAATTGTACCAAAATGAGTAAAATTCTTTTTTTGGCGAGTGCCTAATTGGGTGTTTTCAAAAGTTATACTGAACACAGGTTTGAGCATTTGGAGGGTTGTTTGTTCTATATCATACATGATTCGAAAACCCATGTATTTCCAAATACGGATAAAAAGTTTTGCCAAAGCCGAGCTCTTTTATGTTAACCACAATTACTCGTTTTTTAAAGCGTTTTAAAATTACTTTCGGACATGTTTATAGTGAATTATAAAAATACGAATAAACCGGATGATTATTATTTTTTGTATTATCACACTTTTAAAAATTATCGATCTTTGCGATTATTAATCAATTATTTTACACTTTTATTAATAGAAATTAATTAATTAATTTTTATTACAAGCAAAGATTATTTATTTGATATCATCAAATAATATAATTCCTTGTTTTATGAAATGATAAATAGTGAATATTACTGTATCAGTATATAATAATTAGTTTAATAATTATACATAGTTGTTTGTTCTTGAGCAACAAAAGTGCTAACTGCAATGTCTTCTGTTATTCTCACTTTTTGCCTCGATTTAAACAAAAGAACATAACTCCATATCAAATAAACTTGTCGTTTTGAATGTTTTTACACGAAAATTGCATGTATGATCTCAACGGTTGTTGAAATTGCTTTTGAATTTTAACCTGTATTATATAACTTGGATATCTTTTCATCCATTGCTATAACTTTTGTGTATACTCTTCCATTGCTATAACTTGTGTGTATACTCATTCATTGCTATAACTTACAGGTTATCTGTGTGTTCTGTCTGGGAGTTGCAATACATGAAATCAACAGCATATACAATGATCTCCACTATTTTGTGCACAAGTTCAAGGACCCTACAGGTTTGTATGAGCCAAAATGTCTTTGTAGTGATATATGTTTGATAACATTGTTACCAGCTATAGCTACCTTTAGCCTAAGTTTTAGGCCAACATTTGAGGCATTGTGTATATTTCGCTTGGAATATGCTGTGCGCTTTTTTATTGGGAGTTGCATACCCCATTGTTATCTTGGCAACTTTTAAATAGATTTTATTGGACGATTGGTTTAGTGGGCGGGGTTTTTGTGCTGGTTTGTTGGCCTAAGTTAAAGGGACAGCTTCGGCTACCAAATGGTCGCCGGAGCAAAGATTGTAGTATACATTAACTACCATCGTTGACCCATAGCTTGATCAGCTATGTTTTGCTTTGAACTTTTTATTAGACCTCAGTTTATTTTTGGCTCTTGTTATTGATATTTATTATTATCAGTTATTAGTTATTTTGAAGCCAGCACCTACAAAGACAGGTTTGAAGATTTAAAAAAATTATTATTATCATTTGTATAATATTATTTAATATATTATTATTGTTGTTATTATTATTCTCAGGGGTTATTGTTGATCAGATTATCTTCATCCCGCAAATAACAATAATAGTATATTAAATAATATTATACAAATAATAATAATAATTTTTTTAAATCTTCAAACCTGTCTTTGTTGGTGCTGGCTTCAAAATAATTAATAACTGATAATAATAAATATCAATAATAAGAGCCGAAAATAAACTGAGGTCTAATAGAAAGTTCAAAGCAAAACATAGCTGCTCAAGCTATGGGTCAACGATGGTAGTTAATGTATACTACAATCTTTGCACCGGCGACCATTTGGTCGCCGAAGCTAGCTATTGAGTGGTCACTTTTAAGAGAAGACAACTTCATTTTTACTCATTAGAATAGTAACTTGCCTTTATTTGCGTAACCGTCATAATGCACGCTCTTTAGATATTGGTTATTAATAAAAACGATAATTCATCGTTACAATAGTTAAGATTAGGTCTGTTGAGGAGATAACTCTTGCACAATTATTTTCCATCCATTCTAGGTCTGATTGTGATGTCATGGATGAATTTGGTGTTCATTTTTTTCACTACCTTCTCCGCAATCTTGCTTATAGTAGCCGTTCTGAAGGTCAGTATATCTGTGTGGCCCATGAGTGAAATGCACTAGAATTGCCAGCTGTGTGTGGCCCAGGGTTGAAATGTACTAGGATTGCCAGCTGTGTGTGGTCCATGGGTGAATTATACTAGGATTGCCAGCTGTGTGTGGCCCAGGGGTGAAATTTACTAGGATTGCCAGCTGTGTGTGGCCCATGGGTGAAATATACTAGGATTGCCAGCTGTGTGTGGCCCATGGGTGAAATATACTAGGATTGCCAGCTGTGTGTGGCCCATGGATAACATATACTAGGATTGCCAGCTGTGTGTGGCCCATGGGTGAAATACACTAGGATTGCCAGCTGTGTGTGGCCCAGGGGTGAAATATACTCGGATTGCGAGTTGTGGCCATTTAATATAACTGTCATCATGATGCAAAGGTAGCGGTTGATGTAACTCATCATGTTGAGTCCTAATTCAAATTTTTTGGATCAACTGTCATACATCCATATATAATCGTTGGTCGTATCGTGAACAGTCGCTTTTATAACTATGGAGTTGCCTTCTCATTCGAAAAGACAACTACACCCACAGTCGAAATTTCGTTGATACCAGCGACTTGCAATTGCGTTTGTCACGGTTAAGTTGTGGGGAGTTCCCACTGAATGTCTGTATCCGGACCCTGGCTCGGAACTTAAATTGCTTAGTTTTGGTCACATTCGATTCGACCATCTGGCAATCCTGGCATGTTTCATCCATGGAGTGGCTCTAGGTGCAAGTAATCACTGCGCCAACTCTTACGCTTCAGAGATAATATAGTACTGTGTCTGTTACAGGACAATGCCAAGCTTATGATACCGTGGATGGTGATGTCAGCCATTCAGATATTGCTAGATGCAGCATATCTTATATTCAATATTTTACTGGATGGCTTCGATAACATCCTCATTGCTATGTTACTAGCTTGGATCATATTTACTCTTTTAAACGTAAGTATTACATACGTATAGATATCATGTACATATAAGTATTAGTAAGTGTAAATATTATGTACGTGTAAGTATTATGTACGTGTAAGTATCCTGTACGTGTAAGTATTAATATGTGTAAGTATATGTATGTGTAAGTATTATGTACTTGTAAGTATTACGTATGTATTAGTAATAGATACTTTGCACTGGGTGGAGTCAAGTCCTGGCCATCACAAACATGCCAAACCAGCCAAGCGGGCAGGTGTGTGACTGGCGGCGCTAGACTTGGTAAGTGCAAGTGAAAGAAAAGGTGTTGATTGTTTTGGTCAAACTCCGTGCCAGAAACTTATCCTATTGAAGCATGTAAAAAGCTAAGTTTTAACGGAAAGAGATGCAATAGAGGGGATGTTGTGGCAAGGGCAGGTAGATGCTTACTGCTGCTTGCCTAGGTCAATATCAATCAATAGTACATCGACACCTCGGCAGCATTGGGTTGTCAGTCATATAAACAATTGTACCACACATACATCCTCATGTGTGGTATTGCGTTATTGGCTATGTGCCAACAGTATCAATAGATCACATGAAAGCATGACCACTTCCTCTGCGCATTCGTCACATGAGAGCGTTTTAGTAGAAAGAATAGTAAGGTTAAAATTCCTTTCAATTATTGAGTTTAATTGATAGTTTGATCATATGATTAGTTGGTTATTTGGCACATATATTTCCTATTACTCACACATCATTTTGGCTCATTTGTTGAGTCTATTTATATTTTTACTCACCGGATTTTTCAATTACAACTTTAAAAGTGCTTTTTGAAATCTATGTTTGCTTCAGAAAAGCTTTTGTATTGCTAAATACCAAAATGCATGTTTGGTATGAATGAACGGCTGTCATTCGAAAGTTGTTACATTAATTTCAAGCAACGGTAGTAGCAGCAGCAGCAGTAGTAGTAGTAGCAGTAGTAGTAACAGCAGCAGTAGTAGCAGTAGTAGCTGTAGCAGCCGTAGCTGCAATAGTAGTAGCAGTAGCAGCAGTAGTAGTAGCAGCAGCAGTAGTAGCAGTAGTAGTAGCAGTAGTAGCAGTAGTCGTAGCAGTAGCAGCAGTATCAACTAGTGCAGTATGTACTCTTTCTCATGGAATATTTGATATACTTATTAGCTAACTAGCCAGTGAGGCAGTGTGGATTCACCCAAGGTTATGTTTGAGGTCATCACAGATAAATTCTTGTGGTTGATGAAGCTGAAAGTTGCTTGGTACCTCTGTTTTGTCTGGTTATTATGGCAAAGCGCCAAGGTTGATAATTTTATGGAGTGGCCATAAATAAAAGGCTTTCCCTAAAATACGCTGTGGTGGAATGGAATTTCCTGTCGCTTGTATTTGGTTGAGGTGACAGAAATGTAAGACATGTCAAATACAATTACTGCCTTGAGACAATAGATTGCAGCTTGTATTTCCTCTCATTGCGGTGTGCTTTCCTGCAAGTTGTGTACTTGTAGGATTCTTTATTTATTTATCACATCTCATCTTATACTTCTAATTTAATAATGATCTGATTGATTTTGTAGATATATTGTGAGTTGTGTGTCCTCTCTCATTATCAGGAAGTCAAACTGGGAAGAGGGCATCGAGATGATTATATGGGGCGAACCGTATGTGAATGATTTTAATAAACTGTTTTGTTATCACATGACTAGCTGGGGCGGCTCTCAAGGGGCGGTGTTTACAGTGGTGCCTCACACTCCCCCCCCCCCCTTCAGGGAGACACCCTAGCTATTACATGACTTGTCAATATTTTGGATTTATCCTCTCTCTGTCACCTCATATCAATAATATTGGTGAGGGCACAACTCCTAGAAATTTGGAAGATTTGATTTAATACCTTTTTGTGAGTGGTCTTAGATAATATGTGTTTGTAGCATGTGTTCCTATAATAAGTTTGTAGCATGTGTTCCTATGATATGATTGTAGAGTGTGAGATATGTAGCAGAGGTACAACATGTACACATCTCCGATGCCCCGGTGCAGTTGTATGTACAATCACAGCACACAGTCTATTCGTTCCACTCTCAGTCTTTGTACGATGATGAAGGCAAAAGCTCTCTGAAGTTGCCTCCAGCTGTCCAAAATGGCAAGCCTAAGACTGTACTCAGCAATGTTACTGGTCGGGTGCTGGAACTACGGCCCGTTGCTTCTGTTCCGGCCAACATGGATGCCAGGTATGTGCCAGCTCAGGCTTCATTTGTGTCTGATGAACTGTGTCCATATGTATTATATACATGTATGTGCAGTATGTACGTACATGCACTGTATATATACAGCATGTACGTACAGTATGTATGGACAGTGTGTATGTACAGTGTGTACATACAGTATGTACGTACAGTATGCAGTCGCTGTACATACATAATGCATTCAGTATGTATGTACAGTTTATATGTACCGTGTGTATGTAAAATATGTATGTGCAGTTTTTACATACAGTGTATACATACAATATGTGTGTACAACATGTACATACAGTGCGTATGTACAGTACGTACATACAGTGTGTGTGTGTGTAACGTACAGTATGTGTGTACTGTAAGTATTAGAAAGCTATAATATGTTACATTTAATAGGCTAAAAGGTAACTGCTACACAGGAAGTATAGAAATGAAGGTAGTGGATTCAATACCAGTGACATTTGACAGAACAGGTGACTATACCGGCAGCCTAGACATGACTCCGGTGCCAGGTAAGCGACCCCGTCGATTTAGAACCGTCTCAGAGTCGGCGGTTGTGAGGCAGCAGATGATGGACGAAGGCCGTGGTGATGGAGTGACCAGCAGTCTACGTAATATCGTGGAGAAAGAAAGCGGTGAAGGAGAAACTCACCAGAACTCTCCATCCGCTGCCGATGATGTCAGTAGAGACAGCAGCAAACCATCCACCAGCAGCAGCAACATGGAGACTCTACCGCTGACTAGTCATGTGGAGCTGACAGAGTAAACAACTGCTGACCCATTTAATATCGACTATCAGTTTGTGGGACGGGTCTGTGTGAGCACATGTACAGTTTGTGAATTATATTTATTGTTGAAAGTTCTTTGCATTTTTATAAAATTGACTTCAATCAGTCCCCAAAGCTTCCTGTTCTCAAGCGCCCACTTTGACCATCAAGTTCTGACATCTTTAATGTTAAAGATTTAGTACGGACACAAAATATTTCTCATTTCAATGTTTAGGAAAACAACAAATGTATCAGTTTTTCATATATCGCCTTTTCCCAATATCAAATACTGTATATCTTTTGTGGGTGTGTTTATTTATACACTGCGCATGCTTAAGTTGTCTTTATCTATGTGAGTTTTTCAAATGCTATCTGAAAATTATTTTTGTGTGTTGAAGAGTTTCAAATGTCCAGAGTTACAGTTTAGCAAGCACCTACATTGTACATATCTCCTAAATAACATGGTATGTATCATACATATCTCCTACATCGCATGGTATGTCTTATCTGAGTTTTCTACCATATGTTTCTATATTCTACTGATATTCGTTCAGTCTTTTATATTATTGTTTACACACCAGCTGTGCAAGTGAGACACACAATAATAATAATAATAATAATAATAATAATAATAATAATAATAATAATAATAATAATACATAATTGAAGCAGCTTTTGCTCTGAACTAAAATATTTCATACAGTCTTTGGGCACATAACAATTTTTGCTTACTTCAAGTTGGTTGCTTTGTTTTAGGTTGATGCAATGCGTTGATCTGATGCCAAATATATTTATTAATCAATATTAACGTATCTGTATCTTTTATATCTGGTGTTTTTGTTATTCATATGAAGCTGTGTAGCTATGTCTATTACATACATATATGCACCGCACTTGAACATCATAGTAGGAATTTTCTGTATTTGTGCTTGTGTTGACTGGATACATAAACATGCATTTTCCAGTTAATTTCACTTCATCGTAACTGCTGAGTTATTCACCGCTTGCATGTGTCTATGCAAGAGATGCACAGTCTATGCAGATAGTATGAGCCTACTAAATAAAGTATTTACCTAGAAATGAGGTTCTTTATCGTTTTGTCACATGAAATAATAGTGACTGTGCAATAACTAAAAAGGCTTACTTGGCCAGTATAACTTTTAGCGATTGAGAGTTGTCTTTTCTACAAGTGACCAATAATATTTGACGCGCATTAAATTTGGCGTCTAGCCAAGGATTTTCCATAAACGACCTTTAACTTAGTGAAGTGCCTTTAGGGGCCGGTGCGGCAGGTATAAGTTTGCGTCACGTACATTATCACTTTTAAGAAGAATTAGAAACTAAACCAACTGGTAGTTTTCAAAGAAAGAGCAGTAGTAGTAGTAAGGTTGTTAGTTAATGAATACCTCTTTGTAGTTTTATCCAGTTAATATTTATTGTCACAACAGTAATGCATTGTTATCACCAACAACAAAATTTACCCTCACCCATGTCCAACCAATAGCAATTCTTGTCAATCCCATCCACAACAATAATAAATAATAACAACAACACAGTAGAAGATAATAATAATGAATGATGATGATGATAATAATTATTATAATAATAATTATTAATTAATACTATTAATTATATATACTCTTATATATACATATAAAAAATATATAATAATAATTAATCATAAAGGAAGAAAATAATGGTGGTGATGGTTTGGGTAATAATAATAATTGTGATAAATAATAATATAAATAAAAGTGATCATTATTATTATAATTAATAAGTTTAATAGTTAATAATAATAATAAATGTTGCTAAGAAAAAAATTTACTAACATTTCTTTTTATAAATAAATAAATCGCGAAATAGTTAGTAATAATAATAAATAACTTTATTATATGTATGAGTAGTAGTAGTATGTATTATTATTATATAATATTACTTGGTAATAATATAATATAAATATTATTAATACTAATAATAATATATATTATGAACAACAACGCAAACCACTACCAATAACAAATAATAATAAACATCATAATAATAATATGCCACATTTCTTTCCAACTTTTGTTATTGTTGTTATTGGTGGTTTACCAAATTCCAACGAGTAAGTTGTTTGTAATTAAATCATAGTTATCATGATAGTAATCTTTCTACGTCGAAACCACAGTAGTGAGTGAGTGTGTTAATAATAATAATTTTTTTTCAGAGTAGAGTATGAATATAATAATATTAATTATTATTGATGATAGTAGTTATTGTTGACGGAGATAAACAAACTGACTAGTTTTTTTTAATAAACGGCAGGTAGTTTAGAACTCATAACTGAAACTAGATTGAGAATAGGCAAAATCTGATGTTCTTGCGCTTGGTTTTGCTTGTTATTCATAAATAATAACCAAATAAATCTTGTGTTTTGAAATTGATAGATTATTTTGGTTGAAATGTAATAGTTGTAGCAGCAATTTGTGAGTATTTAGTTGGGTGAATAATTGGATAGTTACTATTTATTTATTATGACTGTTACTCAGAATAACACTCATCATCAACATCCTTGTCATTGTAAATAATTTTTCGTGCTTTGTTGGCTTTTTTACCATTTTATCTAAGCATTGATTTTCTTTTTTAGGTTTTTAAGCAACTGCTTTTCTTATTATGGCAAACATTACTTTTTCAAGCAAATACTGTTTTGTGAGAATTCCTAAATTATTTATACACTTACGATGTATTGTATTAAAATGTTCACTTTTATGTTTGTTTGTATCGATGTATATACATTGAGTATACATGTATAATGTTTGATAATAAAATAAGCAAACACAATGCTGCTAGAGATGCTTTAGGTATTTTTGAAATCAGCTATTGGTATTGTCTTCTGTACATGCACTATTACGTTTGTCTGCAAGTAGTGTATGTTTTTGGTTGATTTCTTTATAAGTTTGGTTTTAAAATTTTGAATCATTGAGTTTCACCCGTGATAATATCGAAAATCTAATTTGTGTAGTTTCTCTTCCCTGTTTGCTTTCTATTCAGCGCTCATATAATTTTCTTCTTGTTGTTTAGTTTAGAACGCAATTATGGTCCAAAGAAGAAGTATGCCAATGATAAAGCGCTGTTGTTTTTCTCGTAATCTCAGAGCTGGCGCTGTAGCTTGTGGTATCTGGACTCTAGTAAGTTAGCTCGCTCCGTCTTGCTAAATCCGTCTAACATTATTTTGAAATCCTCTAATCATTGCTGGGTTTGCCTCTAGCTGTGTGACTAATGATACTGGTCGTTTAGGCATGGTGCTGTTACTCAATGGCCACCAGTGTTTGGGGTCTCACAATTGACATTAATGTGGCACCCACTGACCCTGTCAGCGGGGATGCCATTCGCCCTCCTGACCCTTTGACCACTGGTGATGCAGGTATTGTATGATGCTTGAGACTAACACGGCACGTACATTGTTGTCAGACTAATGAGCGAAGGCCTTTTTATTTTATACCTCGCTGCACGCTTCTGACACCTCTTACAGAGTCAGTTACTGTCGCACCATTTTGTTTAGTTACTGTTGTAGCTCTGTGATACCAGTAGCATTGTGTATAGACCCACTGT
Source organism: Cryptosula pallasiana (assembly GCA_945261195.1). NCBI lineage: Eukaryota > Metazoa > Bryozoa > Gymnolaemata > Cheilostomatida > Cryptosulidae > Cryptosula > Cryptosula pallasiana. Next base: position 6,946,374 of record OX183138.1, on the reverse strand, counting down.
GCATTCTAACTGGCAAGGATTGAACTGAGATGGTGCGCTAGTTGGAGTAAATGTTATGTAAAGCTGTTCACCACTGCCTCACCCAAGCATTACATTTAACAGTCATTGTTTCTACTAGAACAATATTCTTCCTAAATATTTCATTTGTGTTCATTCCTGATAATTGCGTGTTTTATTAATCCTAGTCTGTTCTCTAGGTTACCGTATCTCAGCAAGAACCTGATGCTTGATGAGATGACTTGATATTTACTGCTAGTCTCCCTATATATTAATCAACTTTTGTAGAGTTGGATCCTCTCGTCTGGACAACATTCTGTGTCTCATTTCTGACCTTCCTCTCATCCATACTTGTCATCGTTGCTGTGTTCAAGGTACTTGACAGTTAGCAGCCATCGAAAGTTCCTTAGTGAACTTTGCTAAACTGCACCAAAATATGCTAAAGTCACTTTGTGTTATTTGCTGCTCAAAGCTAGGCATACTGCTGCTGATGCATACACGCACCTATTTTTATTTTCCATCCGTTTTCTTTGTTCTGAACCAACTAAAGAACCGCCTACCCATATGGACTTTTTAAGTTTTGGTTTTCATCAGATGTTAGCTGTTGCTCTCACATTTCAGGCGGGCTCTGGCTCAAACTACATCACATACGAGCCGGTGTTGTCATTATTGGTACTCCCATTATTATACATTTATTTATGTAGATTTGTATCAGTAATTTCGTCTATGTATGTTTTTTTTAACAATAACACAATGACTGGCCGACCTTGATCGTCTCCAGCATGTCAACACCACCATACTTGTGGTCTCTTTATATCAAGCTGGTTACTCATGTTACTGTACATGTAGGACAATGCTAAGCTGATGATACCATGGATGGTTATGGTGGGTCTTCTTCTATTGCTGGATGCAGCCACCATCATAGTAGACATAGTCACTAAAGGATTTAAACCACATCTAATAGCCTCGCTCATGATATGGGTGTTCATTTCACTGATCAATGTATGTACCTTTCAACTGCACGATATTTATTGTGGTTGACATATTTTGTTGAATATTCATATTGTAATTTATATATAAAAACAAAAACGTACCCTAACCAGGTGTGTATCAAGTTGACTCGTCTGATGTTTGTTCATGTTCAGGTGTCTAACAGATGTTCACTGGTTTTGTTTTGAAGATTTACTGCGAGCTGTGCGTTATATCTCACTATCAAGAAGTGAAACTTGGCCGAGGTGGAGTGCATGATTACGTTGGCACAGTAGTGGTATGTGCTTATTTACATTACATGATGTTTTTTTACTTAGCTGGCAAAAAATTGATGATGCCGTGATGATTTTTGTACTTTATTGATGGTCTGATATCAGATTCAGTAATTGTCTGTATTTTACTGCTAACTACTATACAATGTGTGTGTACTGTGTAAGTAAAGGCTACTGTGTCTAACTCGTACAGCGAGTGCCCCCTGCCTCTGTAAGAGCTGTAGCGTATCAATCAGACGTACACTTGAGATGTCCCACCGATGGATTGCTAGATGAATGTGAAGAGGAAGATGGCGTCGAATGGTTGGGTTCAGCTGATTTAAGCGCAGAACCTAGTATAGGCGTAGACTGTGATCTAACATCACTCAACTCCTGTCAGGATGAGAAATCATTGTGAGTGTTGACTTTGATTGAGGCTAGATTTATTTAACACACAATAGTCAGTCAGAACACAATACTGCAATCGTTTGCCTTCATCTCTTCACAGCTGTTAGATTCCTCTTAAAGTCTTTAGTTACCTAATTTCTGGCCATTTACTGACTCACATCTCTGAGATGCTAAAAACCAAATATTTTATGGCCAGATATGAAGATTGACCACCACTTTTGTACTATCATAAAGGTAAGTTGGTGTAGGGAAGTGTATAAAGAATTAATGATACAAACAGCCCGCTACAATAAATAATATATATATAGTATCGATATTACATATTACTACGTATATGAATGAATGCCAAGATCTACTGGTGTTATTTATCTACTTGGCCACACATTCCTTTGGGTGGCAGACACTGAGTGAAAACTATTGCTACTCGAGTGAATGTGATTGTAATTATTTGCATACATTCCTATCAGTTTTTAGTCTCGCTCGCTGTTGAGATAGCTGAGTGAATACTTGTAGATCTAAGGAGACGATAGGCACGGACTCCAACAGCTCACTGCACACATGATGCTGGACCAGAGACTATCACATCTAGTGAACAGCGGACCAACATTTACCTTGCCCACATATTTATACTCATAGACTGCAATATCGGACATTTTACATCCAACTTATGCGACAAAAATCAACCAATCAGAGCTGATAGTGGAGAGTCCTCCAGCAGCAGTATATGTTAATACTCAAGTGCAATCGGTGATCAGAGAATTACACACAAAATTATTGTTATTATATTTTTATACATTGCATGCTTACTACGATGATGCCATGAGCCATAATAACTTTAAAAATAACAATACAGTTCATACGCATTAACAAGGTATACGTTGGTATTGGTGTCAGTAGACATGCAAGGCTCCCAGCAGGTAATATTGTTGTACAGTAGCAAAACAAAAAGCTCTGTGAATACAACTCCAGTCAGCAAGTGTTATAAAATAGATCAGCACACCAAACGTGAAATGACACCATCTCAACTGAAATGCACAAATCGACTCCCAGTTGACCTATCAGACTTCCCCACATCTCGCTGTACCGCGGTTTTCATCACTTTATAGCTTCACAGTAGTCGCGTACAATCTCGTCTACAGTTGTGAAAGCCTCTTCAAAGTACTCCTACAGTGAAAAACTAACTAGTAGTAAGTAGTTTCACTTTGAAAGAGAAAGTGTTGAGATGTTTGCGATGCATTAGAGGAATGTATAGCTGGCACTAGTCCAAGAACATCCCACTACTACTAGAAGCTGGCAATAACAAAATCAAGTTAGGGCTGCGATCAATTACAGCGGTCACAATGCAACTATTGTGGAAACAAAATACTTCAAATTTATCTCAATATGTGTGTGTGTACAAATTCTAGGATTGCTCCAAAAATTCAATTACAATGCATAAATTACATTTCGTTTGTAATAAATCGTTCAGAAACTGGTGAAGTTCTAGTTTACATACATATTTAAACTACAATCAATAACTTCTTGTTTCAATCAGTCACAAGACAGTGTATCAAGCACTGTGTTCGTAATCAAATCTATAGATTGGAATCTCCCGCAATAGAGTACAGCCACGGCAGTCGAGCAGCGCCACATGAAACTGGCCGAGTTATTTCTCATGGCGACGCACTTCGGCTAATTACTGTAGATGAGTTGAAGGTCACCAGAAGGTCACATTATGGTTGAATGCATTTACTTGTTTTAGCAAAAACTGTTATTCAATAAAAAGTAATAAAACAGCCGAGAGTTGTGCCCTCAAAGAGGACAACTCCACAACAATAGTGCATTTACAGGCAGTAACAAAAATGCTCGTATGCAAATCTATGTAGAGCAATGACAATGTAGGGGCTAAAGCTAACCTGAGACAAGCCATGTTTATAGTACCAGTGAAGGTACGCCCTCTGTTCATACATCTGCATGGCCCTGTTCCACACGTGCTCAGCATACGGTACGATATTGCTGTAGTTACTGACCAGAGTGATGTCATGGTACGCACCTGGAACCTTGCCTGAGTTCAACGATTCGCTGGCTATAATACAACAAGCCCTCTCAGTCTAAGTCATGTGACCGACGCAGACTACGTAGGTATTACATGAGAGGTCACTGTGACGTACCTGTGGATCTTCAAGATTATATGCTTGTTTTTTAAATGTGAATTATTCTAAGCGCTTCTTCAGTTTACATTAAAAATGAAGTCGCGCTGTAAAATCTTAGCTCGTTTGATGCACGATGTTATATATGACGTTTCAATGTCAATAATGAAGATTATTTTGTCACAAACAACTTAAATCTTGACAAAGAGATATATAGCAGGCAGCATTGCTAGTACTTGTACTTACATACACCATAATATACACAATCTACTCAACATTTGCATTCCTCTAATCACAACTCCAGGCTTGGATAACTTACCGAGCCAGTAATCAACAGGAAATGGATTCCAACTGACAGCATTTAATTCCTTCCTAACTTTTTTCTCAATGGCGGGCAAAAGTGTATCAGCGTTAGTTTTCGTTTCAGGACCTCGAATCACAGCAATGTTAGACAAGGTGCGACACTACAACACAAAAATATATAGATATATACACTACAATACATAGATATATACACTACAATACATAGATATATACAATATAATGCATAGATATACACACTATAATACATAGATATATACACTATAATACATAGATATATACACTATAATACATAGATATATACACTCTAATACATAGATATATACACTATAATACATAGATATATACACTATAATACATAGATATATACACTATAATACATAGATATATACACTCTAATACATAGATATACACAATATAATACATAGATATACACACTATAATCCATAGATATATACAATATAACACATAGATATATACACTATAATACATAGACATATACACTATAATACATAGATATACACACTACAATACATAGATATATACACTATAATACATAGATATATACAATATAATACATAGATATACTCACTCTAATATATAGATATATACACTACAATACATAGATATACACACTATAATACATAGATATACACACTATAATACATAGATATATACACTACAATACATAAATATATACAATATAATACATAGATATACTCACTCTAATATATAGATATATACACTACAATACATAGATATACACACTATAATACATAGATATATACACTACAATACATAGATACATACACTACAATACATAGATATATACACTATAATACATAGATATATACACTATAATACATAGATATACACACTATAATACATAGATATATACACTATAATACATAGATATATACACTATAATACATAGATATACACACTATAATACATAGATATATACACTACAATACATAGATATATACACTATAATACATAGATATATACACTATAATACATAGATATATACACTATAATACATAGATATATACACTATAATACATAGATATATACACTATAATACATAGATATACACACTATAATACATAGATATATACACTATAATACATAGATATACACACTATAATACATAGATATATACACTACAATACATAGATATATACACTCTAATACATAGATATATACACTATAATACATAGATATATACACTATAATACATAGATATATACACTATAATACATAGATATATACACTATAATACATAGATATATACACTATAATACATAGATATACACACTATAATACATAGATATATACACTATAATACATAGATATATACACTATAATACATAGATATATACACTATAATACATAGATATACACACTATAATACATAGATATATACACTACAATACATAGATATATACACTATAATACATAGATATATACACTATAATACATAGATATATACACTATAATACATAGATATATACACTATAATACATAGATATACACACTATAATACATAGATATATACACTACAATACATAGATATATACACTATAATACATAGATATATACACTATAATACATAGATATATACACTATAATACATAGATATATACACTATAATACATAGATATATACACTATAATACATAGATATACACACTATAATACATAGATATCTACGCTATAATACTATAATTGATAGACATACGACATACATAGATATATAGTCAACAGGTTACATAGACGTACTGACAATACCACACATACAAGGCAATAGTCAGTCAATACATCAATTGCAGCACATACCGGTCTGCCCATGCTCTCCTGCTTTGTGAGGTTTATGACAGAGTTGCACAGGGCTTTGACGTCTGCTGTCTGTCGACATCTCTGATTGGTCGTAAGGAACTTTAGACTGGGCTGTGGACAAACACTGCGAATTATCTCTGATAATTCTAGTTCACATCCGTAATCCCTACACATAGTAGTATATAGTACAAGTGTTATATATAATATAGTACAAGTGTTATATATAATATAGTACAAGTGTTATATATAATATAGTACAAGTGTTATATATAATATAGTACAAGTGTTATATATAATATAGTACAAGTATTATATACAATATAGTACAAGTGTTATATACAATATAGTACAAGTATTATATATAATATAGTACAAGTGTTATATATAATATAGTACAAGTGTTATATATAATATAGTACAAGTATTATATACAATATAGTACAAGTGTTATATACAATATAGTACAAGTGTTATATACAATATAGTACATGTGTTATATACAATATAGTACAAGTGTTATATACAATATAGTACAAGTGTTATATATAATATAGTACAAGTGTTATATACAATATAGTACAAGTGTTATATATAATATAGTACAAGTGTTATATATAATATAGTACAAGTGTTATATATAATATAGTACAAGTATTATATACAATATAGTACAAGTGTTATATATAATATAGTACAAGTGTTATATACAATATAGTACAAGTATTATATACAATATAGTACAAGTATTATATATAATATAGTACAAGTGTTATATACAATATAGTACAAGTGTTATATACAATATAGTACAAGTGTTATATACAATATAGTACAAGTGTTATATACAATATAGTACAAGTGTTATATACAATATAGTACAAGTGTTATATATAATATAGTACAAGTGTTATATACAATATAGTACAAGTGTTATATACAATATAGTACAAGTGTTATATACAATGTAGTACAAGTGTTATATATAATATAGTACAAGTATTATATACAATATAGTACAAGTATTATATACAATATAGTACAAGTATTATATACAATATAGTACAAGTGTTATATACAATATAGTACAAGTGTTATATACAATATAGTACAAGTGTTATATACAATATAGTACAAGTGTTATATACAATATAGTAGTAGTGTAGCATACAATACATAAGTACTGAGTAAACTTACCTCACTGGTGTAAGTGTATCGGTAGGTAAGACAATTCCAGCTATACAGTTAGCTATATACGTGTTTATATGGTTGTAAGAGACTGCAGATCGCTGGCCAATGTCTGCACTGCAATGGCTGCTCACCATGTCATTCTTGAAGAGCAGTACGGCATCAGAAAACCTGCACAAGTACATCATACACAGCTCTAGCGGATGAACAGATACAATACAGGTAGACTACACGCTCAATGGACAGGTATAATACAGGTAGACGCTGTAAGTAAGGTATACAGTGTATGACTACGAGATACAGCCAAGGAGAGACATACTTTTGCAATGAAGTGAGAGACAGCAATGCATTGTAGTGTTGTAATGGAGTATCACCAGATATAAAAGGTGCTACAACACATGACACTATGTGTTGTAGCCTAAACTCTCCTCTCAGTGTCTCCAGAAGTCGAGAGCCAAGGCCTCCACCAGTACCACCACATAGACTGTGTACCATCAGTAGGTTACTGAACATGTCACACCTAAGGTAACACAAGCTACAGTAAGTGAGAGTTTTTGAGACAAATAATACAACATCACAGAGTAATAGAGAAACTGCACACATACAGGTATGTATATACACATCCGTACATACAGGTATGTATATACACATCCGTACATACAGGTATGCATATACACATCTGTACATACAGGTATGTATATACACACCTGTACATACAGGTATGTATATACACATCCGTACATACAGGTATGTATATACTCATCCGTACATACAGGTATGTATATACACATCTGTATATACAGGGATGTATATACATATCTGCACATACTTGTGCGCATATTTAGAGTTATGCTGATATTCTCTATATTCCTATTTTTAATGTATTATAGTCAAATAATTGTGTACTCAATAGACAAGACATTGAATTTATAAAATAAAAGTTGTGTTAAATTTGGAGTTGTCTTCTATTTTATAGTGGTATTTACCATATTTTTGTAAAAACAGGCCAAACGGTGTGAAATTGAAAAAAAATGAAAAACCAACTGATCAAATAATCAATTGTAATGTGACCTAATTATCACTAACCAATCAATGCGCAACCAATGTTCACATGCCATAAAATAATACGGAAAGCAAACGCACCGTTCAGCCTCTTTCCGTATAGAGTCAACTGCCCTCTCCAATATCTTCTCTGCGGCCAGACCTTCATACCCTGCAGTCATATCACCTAACGTTGCATACATTTCAGCTATGCAATAATGATTTACAATAAATGTACCATACTGGCACTATAAGGTTGTACAGAAGGGAGGAGTGAAGCTCATTATCCGCTTTTCCTACGATGATATCGCCATTGTACTAAAACAAACACAAACAAACAACTTACCCAAGGCCCAATTGTTCCCTCTACCCCTTTTACCAGAAATAATATTTTCTTCTCTCATAACCTCACATACTCTGCAAACAAAGAACGACACAACATTGTACTTTCATTCTTAAAAGAATGCAGAAAGTATCCAAGCATTAGATAAAATTACAGTTACACTAAATATTCATACTTGATCAATACAGGACCAGTTGCTCAGAGAATTAATGAGCTGAGGTGTTACAGACGTACAAATAAATTAAAGCCAATCAGTTCATTCTCAACTTACGGTTCCTTACTTCTCCCATGCGCGGGTTGGACTTTACTTCGAATGATACTCAACTTGTTCACTACTTTCGTCTCTGTATCGATCATGACGCATCGTCGAAATTGCCTGATATTAAAACAATTAATCGCTAAAACTAATTGATTAATGTTAATTTCCAGCTTAATTAAAAGCAAACAAAATCACAGTTTCTGGTGTACATCCAACAAAAAACTAACTCTGACATGAATAATTACTTGTAAATATTTTTACTGCAATGCATCTTTTAATCTTGCTACAAAGTTTGTCAGAGATGGCTTAACTTTAGATGGCCTTACGGAGCATCTCTATTGGCCGCTGAGTCTATTTATCGGCAATTCTCAGACCAATAACTGGATAAAATGATTGATTTAGCCTAATCTTTCAGTAACTGGTCTTCTACTGCCAGAAAAAACACCTCATGCAGATATAAGCCCACAACTTTCAAAGCCCAGAGACCTGCACCAGAGTTCATTTCAACTGAATAAAATGGTTTGAAATCGCTTTAAATGCAGAGAGTATCTTTGGGTGACGCTGCAATGACTACTAATCATAGCTGAAACATCAGTAATCTTGTTTCATATGCAACATCCCAGGAATGGAGGGTGTATCTGAAGCCAAGTAAAAACTGCAACATAGAGTCCTATGATGAGCGCACGAATCATTAAGAACACTTGTAAATTCACAATCCAGAGGCGAGACCACGGGATTTAAAACTACTATGGCACTACTATGATAACTTTATGCCATTTGAAGAGACTTGTAATAAATACAGATTGTCTAGTTTCTAGCTAAGTCGAAATGACAGGTCTACTGAAAAAAGTTAGGTGGGTTTTGGACCATTGTTTGGAATATTATGTTGTGTTTTGTTCATTAAATTTCAAAAAAATGGTCCAAAACCCACCAAATTTTCTGCAGAAGACCTGTGGTCGAACCGCAGTAATTAATCAGGGAACATAGAAATAAATGTCAGCAAAAATGAATGCAGAAACAACAGGAATGAATTTTGTTGACACCCTTTAGAATATATGCTGACAGACTACTTGAAATGAACACAGCAGCAGCAACAACAACAAAACAGCTTTTCAAACCAACACGCACCCTGAAATAATGTTAAAAATGTTAGGCCTTAAATAAATGCTTACTGTGACTTTGAGCCTGAAATTTCTGTATCTTTAATCACAGGGTGCTGTTGCTGAATGGCGGTAGTACCAGAAGGTGATGGTGATGATTTGGAGACATGGAAATTGCTACCAAGTCTAGCTCTACTATTACGATTATAATAATTATTATTATTACTACTGCCTCCTCTGGTAATTTTTGAGCCAGAAGTTGTTGTTGTTAGCTGTTGTTTTTGCAATTTTGCCTCATCTAACTGAAAACCTAGCTGATTACCACATTGACCGACGTATATTGAAACTGTTGCCATACTTTCTTTTTATAAATTATGTATATATATATATCGATGAATGAATAAATAAACGAGGCACAACTAGTACTAAATAGTAGTAACAGTGGTAATCTTTTGGTTTCAAAAAAAACGCAAGATAATATTGTATTGCCCGTGAGTCTCTTGTTATATTCAATTGCTGGCGGGGCTTCTCCTTGAGTACAATGCATTGAAATATATTTTAATGAGTACACCGTAAGTAGGCCCGTGTCGCCAAGATATGTGCAGATATGAATTTAGGTTACAACTTGCAGCGAATCAAACATATTTTTTTTAAAAGTAAATGAAAGCGCAGTGGTAATAACTTGCCCGAATTTACGCTGCTTTCTTCGCCTCAAAGTGACAACTAATGTGAAGTTTCACTTTATCGGCAAATACTTATTCAAACGGGTTGTACCCAACAGTTTAATGGAAACGTTTGTTAATGAAAAGAAGAAAATTAAAAAAATTAATGAACTCACTCAATCGCAGTCGAGTGTTTCATTTTTCTGAAAAACCGGAACCAAACTCAATTCATGTGACACATGCTGTTTAACTGTTTGCAGTTAACACCAACATTTTCCTATGATTTTTCAAGTTAGTCACATTGCATTAGATTAGAAGATTATTATTTATTATTAATAATAATAATAATAGTTTAATTATTATTATTATTATTAATTAATTAATTAAAAAATAATAATAATTGATTGAGCCCAAAAAAATTGTTTTAAAATAATAAATAAAAATTACAACGAATGATTTACTCCTTATTGTTGTTTACACTTCTTTTGTGATAGTAGTAATAACAGTTGAGTTAGTTATTAATAATAAAAAAAACGTGAAAAAATAATATCACTTTTCTTTACTTTGATGATTATTATTATTATTATTCGTTATTGACTTAGTTTTTTGCTATATATTTAATTTAAATTCAATAAATATTATTTATTATTATTGCATTTTTGCTTCAATGAATTTTCAGCCTGTTCGCAGATGACATAGTAGTGATTATAATATTGATGATCTACCAGGCCTTTGTTGATACTCATCAGATTTCAGATATGAAAGTAACATAAATCCAATTCATAATAAACAGTCTGCCAAATGGGAAATGTCATTCAGCACCACCAACGGTGTGAGGTGGTTGCTTTTAACGGTTGACCCAAGCCCAACTACAGCCTCAATGGCATCAGGTTCATTTGTGTTCCTGATTCAAAAATATTTTAGAGTAATAATCCCGCCAGAATCTAAGTTCAATAAGCATGTCTCGAGCAGAAAATGAAAAGCGCCAATAAAATTTTGGGATGTGTCCAACACACACTGCATGATACGCCTGCCATAGCCAGACAGGCTGCTGTCCAATTGTTGAGTATGCTACTGCAGTATGAGGCCCTAGCAACAAACAGCAGATTCGCGACATCAAAATAATATTAAGTAATGCTATCGGATTTAACAGCAACCTGGAAGAGTGTGATTGCATCACTAGTGTACGTGAGAGGCTGGCACTCCAGACACAAACACTATGGAGTCATGCTAGTAAAAGATCTCCCTCTGCTTTTTCAGAAGAGTAGCCGGTGTAACAGCGGGCATGGGTATAAGGTGCTGCTCACACAAGCTCTGCTTATAAGAACCGTCTTTAGGGTTGCCCACGAGGCACAGCTCCAACAAACAAACAAAAGAAAACATCACAGAATCTCTTTGCTAATGCAGATTCTCTCCAATGAATAGAAAAACTACCATACTTTCATCAACATCAGACAAACTAACAAACATCTGCAGTCAAACCACTTGTGACTCTGGAAACCAGAGCTTCAGCACTGGGAGAGCCCAACTTCACATATGCATTAAAAAAAACATTTTACATTAGCTGTCTACCTCGTACTATCTGAGACTTGCATTCGCGCTCACTTGATGCCCAAACATAACCATTACAGATATTCAAACTGTAGTGCGCTTCTGCTATATCGGTGATTTAGTGCATTCTAAAGAAGCAGAGGTATTCAGAGGTAACAATTTTGTTAGAAAAAAAAATGTGTAAAGAACTGTGTCACAGCCCTATTGAAAGTTATTATTATTAAAGGCTAAAACTTCAATGACTCAGTAATTTTTTGGATGATAATTGATTAAGAATTTTAATTAAAAAGTTAGGAGTTTTGGCCATCGATAATTATAACTATTATTCATTACTATTATGTTAGTTTTATCATGCTAATATCACAGTAGTATTGTATATTCATCATTATTAATGATGTTCAATCTTGTGCAAGACATGCTGCTGCTGATGTCTCAGTCCACTTTTTACTTGGTAATCAGTTTCCTCAAAACAAGTATAATCCAGATTCTCACTAATCACAGTGCACTACTCAGTGTGACAACCTCAGAGTGTATACTGGCTGATAAGGTCTGACTTTTCGAACTCTGTTAGTGGCTAGCCATTTCAGCTGGTATAATTACGGTAAAGCTTTCTTTAATCTTAGAAAATAGCTATAGAGCATTGCAACGCATTCATATTTACAACAATATTGGATAAATCTCCCAATTGTAACTGAAATTTAATAGATGTATACCAAAAACCGTTAGTGGGTAAAATACGTAAAATGATTATAAGATAAACATATTGTGCAGGTATTTTCTCAATGGTGGTTGGGATTATCCACGTTAATGGTAGTCACCTGCATCTGCCCCAGAAGGACTGATTGAAGTGATGTTTTGTCGGCTGGTTAGCCGACACTAAATAGCAGACTTCCTTGATCAATGGTAGAAAGTAGGTAGGGTAGGTAGTAGAGAGTAGGCATAGTTTGACTAAGCCTGATTATCGACTGAGCGTGATGTCTGATATCCACCTCTGGTGGTACGCTTTGCTTGCTGGCTTACTATCTACATATTATTTTTGCTTTCTCTTGTTGGTGAATAATTTCATCTGAGATTATTCAAGCTGTTGGCTTGGTTCATCAGTCAGAAGACTGTTTGAGAGTAGTTCCTTCTATAGTATTTCTTCATATGTCTGGCTGCACCCTCTTACTATTCTAAATAAATGAGAAGTGTAGCTAGCTTGCATACAAGAATGATTACACATCACATGATTGAATGATAAGAGGATGCGTGATAAAAATTTAGTTATTTAGTTGTCAACCACACAAAGGATACAAAATTGTGTAATATAAAATATAATTATGTATACTTGGCCAATGTACTCAGCAGTATAATAACAATAAAATGGTGTCGGATAGCGTAGTTGGTAATGATGTTTTGTTGCCAAGAGTTAATCGTAAATGTCAAATGTGGAGTTTTGCAATGTATTGCCTGCACAATATTATATATATTTTGAAAAAAGTATGAAAAGTCATGTTCAACTCATTTATGTGCATCAATGGTTGAATTGCAGGGTTTGTTTGTGGTTTGTTCATCCAACGTGTACCAGTTAATTGAAAACCTAAAAAGTACTGCCTTTGTCGGTTAGTAGTATTTGTCAATTTATTTCTCATTGGTCAGCGAGTTTGAATGTAATATGATTAGTCATTCACGATCGCTTTATTGACACCTCATCATGTGACAAAATCAATTGTGTTAATGTTGCAGGAATATGAAGCGTTTGAAATAGCGCTTTCTAGGAATTTTTTTGTTTTGTGGGCTAGTAAAATGGATGACACTACGCTTTTCCAGCGCATTGACACTGTTTTTCATGAGTATAAGGCGCTTTTTGGAGGCTCGCAGCATTTCGTTCTTCCTGAAGACATTGCTTCTGCCCAAAGGGAGCTTCAGGTGTGTATCTGTTTCTGTTTTTGAATTTTTTTCTCAATGATATTGAATTTCTGCTTTCTATGGTAGGCACCTATTACATTGCTTAATTCAATTTTTTCTAGGCGCTGCAGAGCAAAGAGGAAAAGTTGAATCTACATCATTCTGAACAGGGTACACAAATATTTTTTAGTTTATATTTATGGCAATGTTTTGTTTCAATTATTTTTAATTTATGATAATATTTGTTTCACTTTTATAGTGTGTTTTTTAAGCACAAATGATTTTCTGTTCATCTGTTTTTAGATAATGATGTTCTAAACTCATCAGAAAAATTAAAAGTATATGATGAATTTTTTGCGTTGGATGTCGCAAAAAAGCGAAAGCAAAAGCAAGATTTATCAGATTTAATGATATTGGACACTTCAACAACATCAGGTAAGTTGTCAACAGTTGAATGTCGTGCAATGTTTTTGTGATCTTCCCAATTTGCCTTGCAATGAATGAAGTCCATTGATGATTTCTTGTGCAGCAACTTACTTGTTGTACTGATAGTTTTAATCAAAATAGACTGTATTCTGAACATTGTTACAGAGTCTTCAAATAGAACAAAATCTAAGCTAGAAATAATTGCTGAGGAACGAGATTACAAACGTAGAAGACAGTCATACAAAGGTGGAAAAGCATCCTCTACAAAACGATCTTATACAGAGGTGTGTTTAATATTCGTTTTTTGTGATTAGCTGGTTTAATTTCATGTCTATTTGAAAATGAAATGAGTTGTTGTGTTTCTTTGTTACAGGTGATCCGTGATGTTATTGAAACACAATCGGAAATGCTGAGATCTATAATGAGTACTGAAAATAAATAGTAGTGAAGGGTACAGTTGGCTGGATGGTTGTCCATACAGACATTTCCTGTCAGACATATTCATGTACATTGATCATTTATCCTGTCCCATCATTGTTTATACTCTATTGCATTAATTACGTCTTATATGTTCAATTATACAGTAGTTGTGTTATATGTGAAGAATTGTCGCAATAATCTCATCTTTTACATCCTTCTTCACTCATCATTCTACTAGTTGTTGTAATAAATTAATTTTGCCTCTGTTCACTGTTGCTATGTTTTCTTTCAAACCAAGCCTACTCTATTTGTAACAATGCCAATAATAGAATTTAAAAGAATGCACAAAATTTCATGTCAGCTAAAGTTCATTGTGAACAAATCTAATATAATTGGTATATGTGTGTGACAAATCTACAGTTCTTTGTACCCATAATTTGTTCCATTTTCGTTAACAACCGCAAATGTTTGGTGAGTTGAAGAACAATGAATTTAATGACAGGTTGATTGTTATAACTGCTGAATTGACATATTTACTTCCTATGCTGGAGCTGAGCTGCAGTGGGAACCAGAATTGTGAGACAATGATGTGTCTGCCCTTTGTTACTTCAACTGCTTTATAAACTGTATAAATGTGAGAGTGAGATTTGTGCACCAGTTGGATGTTTGTGGGATTGTGAGACGAGCATGTGCATTGTGCCATTCGTGCTCTTCTTGATATTGTTATGACACACTTAGTTGCTGGTAGCTTAAAGAATTACAGTGTTGATTTGAGCGAAATGAAAACAGAATATGTCGAATACTGCGCATAACACAGAGTGTTTTGTTCTACTATGTATATCATATATAACTTGAATACTTTTCAGACTGCTGGAATGGACAGTCATGTTGTGGTTCACCAGGTGGAGTTATCAGAGAAGAATGTAAAGGAGTTCAGAATGTTTACCAGCAGGGTGACTGGTGCAGGGCTTTCTGTGCCTGAAAATAATCTTCTTTTTTTTGGCTACCGCCAAAGTCACAGCGGTGTGTTAAACGCAAATCTTTTTAGCTTTTAGTAGTGCACAGCTCATTTGTAGATCTGCTTTCATTGCTTTATTTTTATCCATTTCATTCATCAGTATTTACGTTGCAGTATACTTGTTTTAGAGATTGCATGTATCATTTTGTGCTATTGCTTGTAGGAATAGTAAACGTGTTGGTGTGTGCAGGAACAGTTCGTCCTGCACGGCCCCTCAACTACTCTAACCACTGGGACTCGGGGAGTAGTGATGGCTTTTCTCTGGTCAGCAATCGTTGGGCTGAGGAAGCTGAATCTTTAACATCAATCGGTGTGTATGTCTTCGCATATTTATCTACATTTCATTATGTCTATGTCTTCTATCACCTCTATAGATTACTATGTCTATGTCTTCTATCACCTCTCTACAGATTACTATATCTATGTCTTCTATCACCTCTCTACAGATTACTATATCTATGTTTTCTATCACCTCTCTACAGATTACTATATCTATTTCTTCTATCACCTCCCTACAGATTACTATATCTATGTCTTCTATCACCTCTCTACAGATTACTATATCTATGTCTTCTATCACCTCCCTACAGATTACTATATCTATGTCTTCTATCACCTCTCTACAGATTACTATATCTATGTCTTCTAACACCTCTCTACAGATTACTATATCTATGTCTTCTATCACTTCTACAGATTACTATATCTATTTCTTCTATCACCTCCCTACAGATTACTATATGTATTTCTTCTATCACCTCTCTACAGATTACTATATCTATGTCTTCTACCACTTCTCTACAAATTACTATATCTATGTCTTCTATCACCTCTCTATAGATTACTATATCTATGTCTTCTATCACCTCTCTACAGATTACTATATCTATGTCTTCTATCACCTCTCTACAGATTACTATATCTATTTCTTCTATCACCTCTCTACAGATTACTATATCTATCTCTTCTATCACCTCTCTACAGATTACTATATCTATTTCTTCTACCACCTCTCAAAATACGCTGTCTATGCACCATACTTGAAGTTAATATTCTATTATATCACCTCACACTAACACATTCATGCATCTGATTATATTACTGTGTACTTCAGCCATTTGACTGAATATGTAAGCTGTTCTAAGGAGGTTGTGTAAGTTGAAGTTGTCTCCTCACCTAATGGGTAATGCGGTACTTGAATGTGCTCTTTTCACTGATATTTAAGTCCGTTTAGTATTAGCACGCAAACAGTATTTCGTGCAGTAATGTTAACCTGCAGTGCTGATGGCTGTCCATCCCAGAAGTAGTGGGGGCGGTAGTTCATACTTTATGCTCAAAAGTTTTTATCAATATTAATGATACGGTGATTGTAATCAACATGTTCGTTTGTGAAAGTTAGTTTATAAAACATTTTCGCAGCAGCCATTTGTATCACTGTGTTCCCATGGCTCGGTGTGAGGCAATTAAATCATTGTTTGTATCTTGAGAACAGTCACCATATATCGAGTCGCCTATTTCTCAATTCGGTTTCGAATTATCTGCAGTTTATACGTAGTTATATCATTGAGGGATGCCATTACTTAACGCTGGAGTGCTGTTTATTCTTACAACAACATGGCTGGTACGAGTTGTCAATCCGATCATCAGAACATGGTGTATGTTAGTCGTTGATCATATTCCCACCATTCTTTGCTGTACCTATATTTTATTATTTATATATAGCTTTTGTCCTTCTTGCTCGGTGTGTGTGACCTCACAGTACTAATGCTATCAGCAATAGTTGGTTCTATTGCAGCAAGCAGCATAGAAGACACCAGCACGGCCAGTGACAGCTCTGGTCCTGTAGACCCGTACTCTAGGGAACATTTCTTCACTGACAGTTGCCATGTGGTTGAATACTTGTTCACCGACAAGTTTTATAGAGGCGAGGGTTATGGGGCTCAGGTTTTGCAGGCTATGGAGTACCACTGTTATACACTGGTGGGTACCTCTGTGTGCGAGATATTGAAATTTTTATTGGAGTTGTTCACTTTTTGCAATGGCATGATATATGTTTGTAAGATTATCTCTATTTGTTACAGAATCGAGAGGCTCCATTTAGACTGTGGGCGGCATCCAAAGCCCGAGGCTTTTTTAAGAGAAGTGGCTACACTTTGCTCTCCAATAGTCCACACGAATCTCACCACATGGTACACATATTCAGAACTCTCTATCCAATGGAGAAGCTAGAATACAAAACCTTACCAGCCAAAGAGAAGAACAAAAAGACCTATAAATCCAAGAAGCCACCAACTGGTAGACCCAGTTATGGGCCCGGCTAACACTGCCCCCTTACTTGAAGAATTCTAGTCTGAGGTTCTGAATCTATACAAACTGTGCTACAATTAATCTATGAATATACCCAGAAATAGTCATCATTAGTCAGTATTATGTTTTGACCAAATACCTTTTGTTTTATTTTAGCATTATGATGCATAACTATTTGACTGTTTTTATTTTTTGCATTGCATAAGATTTCAATTTGTGTTAGTTGGCTGATTTGTTAAATCCATGTGGACTTGCCATCTGCTGCCAGACTGTTTACTTTCTACCATGACGCAGCTTCACTCTAATGAAACCATTTTTATCTGACTGTGTTCTTATTCATACATCAGGAAATTTTTGTATTTATTTCATTGCAATGTCTTCCATAATTGTAGTTTGACTTTTCATATTATCAATACAATGTTGAATTAACCTGCTAAGTTGAGATTTAAAATGTTGGAAGCCATTTGTTGTGGTGTAATTTGAATGAGAGAACAATTCGTAACTCGTTTCACAGTGTTTCTAGCCAGGTTGGCTTTGTATAAGTATCTGAGAGAGTCAAATAGTCCAGAAGCAAAATGCTGTGGTGTAGTTAGGTAGCATCATGCCTTTCTTTGTGAAACAAAAGTTATTTTAATTCATGGTCTTGATAAATCTTTTCATATGTATCTACGCTATTGCCCATTCCCTTCATTTCCTCTCAGACATTTTTTTTAATTATTCCCTAGTTTCTGATATGCAAAAATGGTATGTTTACCGATAATATACACAATTGTGAAACTATTTCAGCGATTTTATTACATAATGTATTTTAAGATAAAGTGTTTGCCAATATATTCACTTTTTACATACTGATAAAGAGTATTAAAGAGTATAAAGAGTATGTCAGAGTATTTAGATGTTTCACTTGAGCAGCAGGAAGTCACCTTCCTGCACCTGCAGCCATAGCAGCGCATCACTAACAGTATAGCAAATATGATAAATGAAACAGCTCCAAACGACCCTCTGCAATATGTCTATCTCAGAGAGGCAACCAGTGTAGAAGCAAAATATTTATGCTTGGATGATTCTGTTGTGGAACAAAACATATACTGTATTTTCCGGACAAGTGATTAATAAATTCCTTGATAAGAAAATGGTCGTTGCTCAATTCTTTCATTTCCTCACAGCCACTGGTTACATTTTTGGTTCTTGATAAGCAGAAAAATGTATATTGTCATGGCTAGTATTGACAGTATAATATACAATACTAGATATTGATTTGTGTTTGCGAATAAAAACAAGAGTATTTTAGAGAATAAAAATTAAAAACTGACACGAAATGGGCTTGAACACCTGTACTGGTTGTGGTGATTCACACATGACACCAACTACACCATCAACCTCTGACTGAAACAGCATGTTTTTGACACCCTCACTATTTCTAAACATTATATTTCGCTGTAAACATGTACTTGTAAAGACTTTTCATGTTAAAAAAGTCTCCGTCACTGGGAATCGTATTTGAACCCCTAAAAGAGCAGGTTACAACCTTAGCCATCAAGCTATAAAGGCATGTTGCTGATGCACAATCTAATTTAGTACATACTGACAGCTATTTTGCGATAATTTTATTTTTGCAAAAAGCAGCTTTTTCAAGTGCCTAGATGCTTTTTTTGTTCTGGGGCCACACAAGCACATGTTTCACAACTGCCAATACAGCCTGCACTCCTGTTACTACATATGCTCATGCTGAATTGACTCCTCATTTCTGACAATATTTATTTTTAAGCGAAAAAGAATTCCTGACCTGGGGATCAAACCCAAACCCTGACAACAGCAGGCCACGGTGTTAACCATTAGGCCATCTAGCATTGTCGAATGTAGTTTATAAGTAGCCTAAGATAAAAAGTAGGTTGTATTGCCTACATACTAAAAAATATTTTGGGGTGCGGGCATTGCTAAATACTTATCAAATGTTTTCAATTTTTTTTCAAAATTGTTTGATTTGTCACGTGAAAACTTTTTCTGATAATTTTTTGAAGGACAAAAATTTTTTCGCAGAAAAAACAGTGAATAACCAAAATTTGTGTCACACGATCATTCCAGTGTGGGCTTTGACTCTTTCACTAAAAATCAGAAACTTGACGGATGTACATCTGAAAGACGGTTACAATGCGATTACAACTATGGAAAAATTATGCAAATCGGAGTAACGATCAATGAGTTATAGTTGTTTTTCTGTTTTGAAGACCACTTTTAAAAGTTGAATAGCTCTGTTGGCGGTATTGCGAGAAACTTTGAACATCAAATTTTTGAAAGATTAGGCATTATGCTACGTTGCCTAATTTTTTTACTTGTTGCTGACTAGTCCCATTCTGGTCTCGGAAAGCATTGAAAAGTGCTGTTTTTATTGAGATTTTCAAAATGGAAAATGAAAAAACTTGAAACGGTTCAATGCGATCGCTTTGAAGTTCAAAATGGTACATCGATACACTATGGCACATGCTTGTTGCAAATTTGAGCTCAATCGACTGATTGGTTCTCTCACGGGAATGTGTTCTATGCTGAAAAATGAAAACTCCATCAAAATCCAAGATGGCCGTTTCTGAATGATTTTTAACGTTGTTTCATCATGTCGAATCAGAAGGTGAGCGAAATGTACCATTTTAAAAATTTTGAACTTTTTCGTCAATCGCGTCTGATCAGCCCCTTTGATTCTTTTAAAAATGACTTTTTTCCTGTTTTCGCACTTGCATTATGATGTTCTGGATTGTTCTGTAACTTCGTAAACCATCTTACTTTTTTGTCCGATGCCTGTTCATTGTGTCACAAAATGCTTTGTAGCTCAACCTATTACGGTTCTTGAGAAAAAGTGGCAACAGTTCGGTAAGGTTCGAGTAAAATAAGAATAAGAATAATAAGAATAATAAGAAAAAAAAGGCAAAACAATAGTATTTTAGATTCTCTAAAATACTAATTAGTAGTGATGTAGGAGCAGATCTCGGTAAAATATGACATTACTACTAATATTGTAATAAGATTTTGTTGGCCATTCATTTTTTATTAAATACTCTTTTGCTTTGCTACAAAAATTTATCATAGTAAATAGAAGTAAGTTATATTACATAACAATGTTTTAATGGATAATAAACACCAATATATTCATTTTAAGAAAGTTCATGGTATTTAGAACTTTCACATGAGCAGCAGGAAGTCTCCTTCCTACATCTGAAGCCGCAGCAGCATACTAATAATAGTATAGCAAATATGATAAATGAGAGAGCTCCAAAACTACCCCCTGCAATACCCAGGATGCAAAGTGTCCATTCAGTACAATCGAAGGCATGAGTGTCCAATAGATGCTCATTGGCTGGATTCTGTGGCCAATCCGCAGCTTCACCAACTTCTATGACCATAAACATTCCTTGCTCAACGTGCAAGTCGTTGTGGCAGTGAAACAGCCACGGACCTGCAATAACACCAAAGGTAATTATCGACAGCTTGTGGATCAACTGAAATATCAGAGTAAAGACCTCTCCACACGCAGCAATTTATGGCCACAAACTTGGCACAATGGGAGTTTTTCTCCTGTGAACCATTGCTGCACTGCACTCATGGTGGTAATTGGTAACGCACATGACTGTGCTTATGGGCAGTGTATAGTGCACACTTGGGTAATACCGATTGGGAAAATGCAAGTAGGGAAAGTCCATGCAACAGATCTGCATCGACCAATTCACAGTGCCAGGGATTTATCATTATTCATGAGACCGACCCAGCTAAAATCAAACATGCTTGATTCTAGACGATCGCGGCAAAGAATTTGCTCAGGGTGAAATAAGTAGTCATTTTTTGGTTTCTGTGACAAAATCATCGTGTGTGGAGAGGCCCTGAGTGGCCTTTACCGGTATAAAGCAAGAGCAATGCTTTTCTTACCTAAGTTGTTGGCCTGGAATCTGACAACTGCATATCCACCATTTGGCATCATAAGAGTGTCCTTCATTACAGGCTTGTTATAATTTCTGATGATCCCTCCGTTCTTGTCCAATTCCATGATTTGTTCTTTGGTTGTATTCATCGATGGCTCCTGCAAATAAAACCATGTTGAATTGGGCTACGCGCGGATGAAAGTACAGCTGCAAGGAATGATATATACTTTCAGAACCAATCAGGGATGAAATAATCCTTTTTCTCAACGAAAATAACTCCAAATTTGTATTGTATTTTTTTTGTAGATAAAAGAGAAAAACGCGCAACCTGCGCAAAAAATTTATTACTGAGGAATCCCAAAAAAAATAATTATTGCCGGCTTATATAAAACAATGAACAAATTCTGGAAATCCCCGTAATAAATTGGGGTTTCCCCATTGTTTGAAAACTTTCGCAGTCTGCGCGTTTTTCTCTATTGGCAATTCTTCTAAAGATGGTTTTTACACCAGTAATGATAATGGATACGTGATTTTGTCAAAACATGCATCTGCAGCTTTAAAATTTGTACCATTGTTTTTTATCAGGAAGTATGCCATTACAGAAAATTTGATGCTGCAGTTGTGAGGCAGTTTTTTGTCTTGGTGCTCGATCAACCGTGTCAAAAGATTGAAATATTATCATTTAATATTCTAATATCAAATGTAGGTTACACTTGTAGTTAATAGCGCAATAGTAAACTGCTGTCTGTTTCTGAGATCAGATCAAATAGTTTTTGTTAAAACTAATCACATCACCGTCCACTTATCCCATTTCATTGGAGGCGAACAAACAATTCAACCATAAACAGTTGGAGTTGTCTGCTACCATTTGGAATAAAGTTAAAAACTTTTGTCCTTTGAATTAACATGAGAGATGCCACATACCTGTCCAACAGCTAGCACATGAAAGTATTGTCCATGGATATGCATGGGATGGTTAGATATATTATAGTACAAGCCCCGATCTATCAATATCAGTTCTACAACATCTCCAACATCTACTTTTATTCTATGGATGCACTGGCAAAACTCTGTGTCACATGATTTGTCAGCCATTGTCTCCGCATCACAGAAGTTTGTCTGAAAACTTCAAACACTATCATTATGTTGCTAAAGAAGAGACCTGCAAGTGATTTAGGAGAGTCTCAAACTCTTCTTTGCATACCTCATCAATTTCTCCATAATGGCTGATGTAGGGTGCCAGTGGGAGTTGTCCATTGATATGGTCTATCTGGGCCAGAACTGTGCAATCATCTATGGACGAAATAGCATTTTTATGTCATCGAACAAACACGTTTGTTACAGATTATATTATGCTTTATGCTAAATGTTCGATCAAAAAACATACAGCACACATTTCCAATTTAAATACAATGTGTGTTTATTTTTAAATATATTTTTGAAAATCCTGTCTGATCCGAACATCAATAGATGTTTAAAAATTTTCGCTATGATCAATATTAAATTAATCTGTATTTTTTTCTCAAATGAAAATATATTCATGGCTTTTATTTGAATTGTTCTGTCATATTTCGGTTTCGACTTACAGGTTTCCATATATAAAACTTTTTTGTTTTCAAACTATAAAATTCGTAGTTTTTCTTCTGTTTACTAATTATTAATTATGCTCTCTGATTAGTCAGTACAAGTTATCTCATTGCAATAGCAACTCACTTTATTTGTTTCAAAGAGCTCGTGAAGAACATAGATGACTTATGAGAAAATTGAGTTCGAAAAATCTTTTTAAATCACAAATGTTTGAAGCCCTAGTAATCAACAAACCAGTAAGTCAATCTAAACCATTCTTACCTGTGACTTTACCTGACACGTAGCAAGGGTACAACTTAGGTACGTTGTACAAGTAATTATCTATTTTATTTAGTCCAAGTAGCAAGTACTTCTGAACATCTGGTTTTCTACTTTTTGTTAGCCAATCAGGAGAATCTTCAGCTGATCTCAATCTAGAAAGCGTCATCAAATAACTTTTTTCTTGTGAAGTTATCATTCCTCTGTTGAATGGGTTCACAGTCTAAAAAATGGGTTATTCTCTCTAATGACAGCAAATTAAAAGATAGTGAAAGACATCAACACTAACCCAACCACACCTCAGTCTGAGGAACTGACACTTACCCAACCACACCCACAGTCTGAGGAACTGACACTAACCCAACCACACCCACAGTCTGAGGAACTGACACTAACCCAACCACACCCACAGTCTGAGGAACTAACACTAACCCAACCACACCCACAGTCTGAGGAACTGACACTAACCCAACCACACCCACAGTCTGAGGAATTGACACTAACCCAACCACACCCACAGTCTGAGGAACTGACACTAACCTAACCACACCCACAGTCTGAGGAACTGACACTAACCCAACTACACCCACAGTCTGAGGAACTGACACTAACCCAACCACACCCACAGTCTGAGGAACTGACACTAACCCAACCACACCCACAGTCTGAGGAACTGACACTAACCCAACCACACCCACAGTCTGAGGAACTGACACTAACCCAACCACACCCACAGTCTGAGGAACTGACACTAACCCAACCACACCCACAGTCTGAGGAACTGACACTAACCCAACCTCACCCACAGTCTAAGGAACTAACACTAACCCAACCACACCCACAGTCTGAGGAACTAACACTAACCCAACCACACCCACAGTCTGAGGAACTGGCACTCACTATAGCGTCAGCTGGTATCACAATGCTACTCGGTTTAAGCATATTCTTTATATCAGCTGGTGGTGCTGACTCATAGTGTAGTATTGCATAAGTTTTAATGTTTTGGCAGTCTGCCAATCCTTGCATTAGTATCCAGTAGTTATCTGCTTTCTGATTGGCTGGAAGAAGAATATCCCACCTACAGCAAAGGAACTTGTTCTGTCAGATAAATAACCCTCAAGTGCGTTGTTGACATTTAGTGTTTCCATTTGCCAGCCTTAACTACAGCATAGACATCAACTGGCCAGAAATCAGGGTGACTGAGAATTTCTGGTTTGAAAAGGTGCAGACAATTCCAATTGATTGACAACTATCGCTTATTCTCAAAGTTAATAATAAGTACTAGTTACATAATATCAACTGTGATAATAAATGCCACTTGTAAGTCAGTTGAAGTTGTCTGCTCATTTCTCAAACTGGAAATCCCCAGCAGCCTGTGCCAGAAATATTCCAGCTGATTCATGCAATTACAGTGCAAGCACAATGCTGTGTGCTTTCACCTTTTCAAGATTGTTTGAGCTCTCAATTGTAGTATACTAAAAAATTTCTTAAAATATGACTGACTGACTGACTGACTATGTAGTTATAAAATAGAATACATTTTTCTGGTCATCACTGTAGATTGTGTAGTTGCCACCATTAACAGTATTTGGTTGTGAAATGCATATTAAACACCTAATAACATGGTAAATACAAATTAGTTACACAGTTACTTATAGATTACATATTCTCAACACAAGCACATAAAGTATTGGTTGTATGTTATTCAGACTATTACATACGAATAACCATCTAGCTACACAATAGCATAGTATTGGTGTATTAGTCAAATAGTTACAGTTATGTATACATATAACATCTCACTGTAACATATAACATAACACTATATACAACATATGACTATATATAACATATATGACTATTGGCTTGCTGCAAGCACCTGACCTTTCACCTCCAGCTAGTACTATGGCATCTGTATCCTCTGCTTCTATGTCTGCACCATCTGTGGCAGTCGCTTTTATTATGTGTCCATTAAAGTACACCTTCATCGGACAGTTCATCACTGCATTACTTATCAGCCTTATCCTGTACAAAACACAATGTAAGTATCTCTAATAGCAATACACCAACAGACATCGCTGGGTTATACCTTGTTGTAGAAGATTCTAGAACATTACTTGTAAGTGTCTCCGCGTACAACACTAAGTACTGTGTAGTTTTTTGTGGGCAGACCATCTACCAGGACACTCATAGCAGATCTCCCTATAACCAAATACCAAAGACTGTATATCAAAAGAAAAGTAATTGTATATATGTATGTGTATATATAATACTGTTAGTTGAATATATACTTGAGCTGGTGAGGTGCAGTTTGGCGTAACGGCAGCATGCATACTGCTAGTAACCTCTCACGCTGACTTACCGTTAATAATAAAGTCATCTGGAATGTTGGTGCCTTTAGCGTACAAGTGAAGCATCCCTTGGCCATGTCCTGTTTTATTATACCAATCCTGTAGCATGAGTGTATGCTCTGGTAGATCGTGATGGTCATGGAATTCTTGTTTGAGAGACTTGACCACAAGAGCTCCAGCTAAACCATCTGCCCTTTGCATACCAACATGGGAGTGGTAATAGTGTGTACCTGCATGATTAGCTGTGAAACTGCAACAAAACACTTTCATTATATCCATTCACAAGAGCTGCAGCATTTGAAAATAACAATTTAATCATTTACTATAAATAGTTATAATTAATAACTTATAACTAAATGAACAATAAACGGTTTATTATTAAACACAAAACACATTTTTTATTATTTTTGCAGGTATTGTTAGTAATAATATTTATTGAAATACTCAATATTTTTTTGGCCATTTGCCAAAATGAGTATAACACAATTGAATGGCAAAGAGCCAGATTTTTCTAATATCTTGATTTTAGCTTTTCAAGTAGTTTTTGTAGCAGACGTTGAATATTCATCCATTTATTACACACACAGCTTCAGTATTTTACTTTAAATGATGTCTTAAAAAAACAGATCAAAGGGCAAATGGCTACTAGGAGATGTCACGGTGAGCCATTTTGTTTGTGATATTCCATCAAAAACTTGCTGTCGTTTTATTGGTAATTTATTGAGGCTATTTGTGTCATTCTCCAAAAAAAAACAATGTTTTACTTCCATGCTGTAACAAAAAGTATTGCTGTAGCATATACTACATATTTTGCCGACAGTTTTTTATGATTGGCTGATGATACTTCCACCACTAATTTTTCATTTCTTAGATTCATTATTACCTTTTTTTTTAAAAACATGGAAAACAAGCATTATTCATTGCGAAGTCATAGAGAATGAGTAAAATACGCCTAAACCACGACAGATCAATAAAAACGCAATAACCAGACTTGAGATATTTAAACTTAGAATTGGTACAATATGTATCTGGTTGGCGTATGGAGCTCAACATAGAAACATGTATGAAGTCTATAATTTGCCTGAGGAAAAAAATTCAAAATCTTATTGTAGTACAATGAAATTAACGGTTGGTCATTATTGTAAGAAACTATATCCTCAGTTAGGGTGGAGCTTTAAACATTGGCGCCAACTGTATAAAGCTAATATATCTTGCAAGGTTTGTAATGATTAATGTTTTTTTGAAAAAATAGGTTGCAAATATTTTTTTTGCTGGCAGGTTTAGAATATTATAACTTAGTCAAAAGAAATTAATGGAAACCTCTTACTTGTAAGTGAATTCGCTGCCAGAAGGAATTTGAGGTTGAGTCAGCATGGCCACGCCATCCATGTATACTGAACCATTCTGATGGACTCCATGCCAGTGTATGCTTGTACTCTCTCCGTTGTTCATTGCATTTATAACTCTCACTACAACCTGGTCTCCCTCACATACCTGCGTACGTATTGATGGTACAAAAATGATTTACCAAAGACAAAACTACTCTGCTTGTATTAATAGCTTGTAAGTTGTTTTTCAACAGAAACAGTGTTTCAATATTCATGTGTTTGAAGTTGTTTTTTTGTAATCAGTATTTTTAAAGCTTCGGCTTTTAATTAAAAAAAAATTGCACTTGTTGTTTAACCAAGAGAAATCAACTCCCAAAATTTTTGTTAGAGTTAAAATTTATGTCGATTTATTATTTCGAAAGATGTTAATCTGCTTGGGTAAAGAAAACACCAACTTACATCTATGACTTTTGTTTATTACTATTTATGTCCCAATCAATTGCTTCAATTGATTGTATACAACAACAAACCCGTATCTGAGGTCCAGGGAGTAGTCTGTTCACCACATAGATTAATCTTTTATAACCGTTAGCAGCGACACATTGCTCTCTAAAGCAATCATCTACTACACTGGGGCATTCATGGCAAGCCTTAGACATAGTAGTGTATGTCTCAATCCTTAACTCGTATTCACATGTCTTTGGTTCGGCGTCTATGCTGCAGACTCTGTCACAACTGTTCTTGTCAAAGTTTCCTCTGACATCAGCCGCTGGGATAAATAACAGAGGAGCAACCTATCAATTGTGTTACAGATTAATCGAGGTAACAGAAGAGCAATCTATCAATTGTGTTACAGATTAATCGAGGTAACAGAGGAACAACCTATCAATTGTGTTACAGATTAATCGAGGTAACAGAGGAGCAACCTATCAATTGTGTTACAGATTAATCGAGGTAACAGAGGAGCGACCTATCAATTGTGTTACAGATTAATCGAGGTAACAGAGGAGCAACCTATCAATTGTGTTACAGATTACTCGAGGTAACAGAGGAGCAACCTATCAATTGTGATACAGATTAATCGAGGTAACAGAGGAGCGACCTATCAATTGTGTTACAGATTAATCGAGGTAACAGAGGAGCAACCTATCAATTGTGTTACAGATTAATCGAGGTAACAGAGGAGCGACCTATCAATTGTGTTACAGATTAATCGAGGTAACAGAGGAGCAACCTATCAATTGTGTTACAGATTAATCGAGGTAACAGAAGAGCAATCTATCAATTGTGTTACAGATTAATCGAGGTAACAGAGGAACAACCTATCAATTGTGTTACAGATTAATCGAGGTAACAGAGGAGCAACCTATCAATTGTGTTACAGATTAATCGAGGTAACAGAGGAGCGACCTATCAATTGTGTTACAGATTAATCGAGGTAACAGAGGAGCAACCTATCAATTGTGTTACAGATTACTCGAGGTAACAGAGGAGCAACCTATCAATTGTGATACAGATTAATCGAGGTAACAGAGGAGCGACCTATCAATTGTGTTACAGATTAATCGAGGTAACAGAGGAGCAACCTATCAATTGTGTTACAGATTAATCGAGGTAACAGAGGAGCGACCTATCAATTGTGTTACAGATTAATCGAGGTAACAGAGGAGCAACCTATCAATTGTGTTACAGATTACTCGAGGTAACAGAGGAGCGACCTATCAATTGTGTTACAGATTAATCGAGGTAACAGAGGAGCGACCTATCAATTGTGTTACAGATTAATCGAGGTAACAGAGGAGCAACCTATCAATTGTGTTACAGATTAATCGAGGTAACAGAGGAGCGACCTATCAATTGTGTTACAGATTAATCGAGGTAACAATGCTGATAAGTAGCAAGTCTCTCTAGCGCCACAACACTTGCTAGAATCAGTAATATCAGTAATATTAAATGTAGACATCTATAGTATTGTTGACGTGACCACATTATTATGTTAGACTTGTTTATTGCATTCTGGGGCATATTGCATGAGTTGCTTTAGTGTATGTCTCCCGATTAGATAACATTTGTCGCTATCAGTCAATGACTAGCAGTGCCTAATGTTGTGTCACGTGATGTCAGGTGACACTCACAGCAAGTGCTAATGTACAAACACAGAAGACACGAATGCTTTACAACCATCAGCAGGCCCTGTGAGATACTGTCACATCACAAGGCAACGTCTATGTCATCACTACATAGCTCTCTCCATAGTACGCAATATATTACAGCTTATAGCTGCTTTCAACATTGAAGCAACAACTTTTCATGCATACAATGCAAGTTACCCATACACATTTGAGACATGCTACACACATAACACATGTTACACACACATAACACATATTACACACACATAACACATATTACACACACATAACACATATTACACACACATAAAACATGTAACACACATAAGACATGTAACTCGCACCATACATGTAACACACATATATAACGCAGGCGGTGACGTCCCATACATTTTGAGAGACAACAATTTTCCCTGGGAGTAATAGCTAATACAGCTTGCATCCAACAGCTTTGGTTCAATTGTACCTCTAACTGAGTTTCATACAAATTTGTTCATGAGAGACACTTATAGGCCTCCCCGGACCTCAAACAAACAAAATACCAAACAGAAGTTAAATTGAAATTTTTCTTGGTGGATGGATGATACTTGTACAAATGGAATACTGGATATAGCCATGTACAACATTTCGATCTTCTTCTGTAGCTCAATTAACTTTCTGGTGATTTGAACATATCTTATTTTTGCTTTTTCTAACAGTTTTTTGATCGACTTGAATCACATGCTATCGCTTTGTTGTACACAAAATTAAAAGATTTCCATAAGTACTTGAGGACGGCCGCAGTCCAAAGTCTTTTACAAATAAGTGATTTCTGTTGTTTGCGATAGAAAAAACGAACTCTAGGGTTTTGAGACTTTGTTCTATGGGCAAGTTTAATAAGCCTTCATGTCACTGGAAGCAAATATTTTAATGTAATCTATGGTTTAATAATTACCTGCTAGAATGAAGAAGAGATAAAATAGATGCGACTCCATAGCTGGTAGTTGTTTGTGCCCTGCCTAGCTTGCGTTATTTAAGCAGCTCTCAATATCAGGCATAGAAGTTTACTTAGTGTGATAGTTGACAGTTATCTGTAGTTATCAGCCCTTCACTAGTCTTTACTCAATCCACTATCTCCTCTGGCTGTGCCAGCATCCTATCAGCGATTGTCACAAGACCATTTGCAGTTTTTGTGCAATGCTTCTACACTGTATATCTAGTTCTTCGAGCCAACTTTATCTTCTTATACAGTATAATATTGTCATTAACGAGCGAATGAAAAGAAGGAAGCAAGGCAGAAATTTACTTCCTTTAGTTTAATATACATTAGTTGCTGTAATATATTGCAAACTTTTGTCAAATATTTGTACAAAATGCAAATATTTTTTCTTGTTAACAAAAGTAGTCCTGACTTTACAAACTCCTGAGTAAAAGCTTTTTCGTTTAAAAAATGGCATTTTTCTCTGAAATATTAAAGAAGGACACATGCAGGCTTTATTGTTCGCATCTATTTAATGGCTTTTAAAAGTTAATTGGTTGAAACAAGCTTTTAGTTATGGAATTAATCATTACAGTGTGATCAGCTGATAGACTCGTGCATGTAAACAAAACTGCTTTTGCCAGTATTGCAAAATTCAGGCGGCCTGTGTAAAAATGTTTCACCGTCTGCAACTCGATTGCTCACTTTGATTAAAAAATTATAACTTGCTATTTAAAATAAATTTGTTGCTCTATCCTCTGCTGCTGATTTTAATTAGCTGCAATTGAGACTAAAGGGTGTTGCAGCTCATTAAAATGGCCAAGTTGAAGTGTATTATACAATGATTGAGAGCTTTCTCTTCATAGTGGAGATAACTCTTAATTAATATTAGTTTAGTTCAATTAGCGTTACACCCATTTCTATATTTGTGAGCGAAGTTTCTGGAGTTTTCTGTTTATATTACGCGCCAGATTTGGATCATTTTATTTTTTTAACATTATTTTTATTCGTTAAGTTAAAGAATACAAAAAATATCCAAAAATAAAACCACACATAAAGCTGTCATTTAAATCAAAGTTAAGATCATTTTGAAAGAGAAAACCTGGATAATGCATTATTTTGTAGCAACCTATTGATATGAAATATCTTCTGCGGTGTATCATTTCTTGTGACGACAGCAACGAATACACATAAGTATGAGCAGTATGGTCAGTGTAACAGCTGCTACAGCAACACCAACCAAAGCCATCACCTCAACACCAGAACAAGTGAATGGATCTAGTACGGTGCAAACTAGTATTGATGCAGGAGGGCTGGGTGGTGTAGCTGGTGGCCCGCAAGTGTTTTGCTCATTAGGATCTGTCGGCCATGGGCTATCTGAGTTCTTAGAGCGGACGTCAATGACCATAAACATTCCTTGTTCTACATGCAGTTCATTGTGGCAGTGGAACAGCCACGGACCTGTAATATGTAACAATCTCTCTCAGCAAGGCTTAAATGCTGCTGCGTCAACTTCCAGAAAATATGCTTGTTTATTTAGATGTTTCCAAAGTTTTATTACCTGCATTTACTGCTTTAAATCGCACCACTACATATCCACCAGTTGGCATCATAATCGTGTCCTTTCTGATTGGTTGACTAAACTTTCTCTGATCTCTTTTTGGCTTGTCCAGGATTTTTACTGTTTCTTTTGATATCTCCATAGTCGGGTCCTACAGATATACACATGATAGCCTCTGCTCTAACGTGTGCAGTGAGAGCTGTCAGTAATAGCCTGTGCTCTAACGTGTACAGTAGAGCTGTCAGTGATAGCCTGGGCTCTAACATGTGCAGTAAGAGCTGTCAGTGATAGTTATTTAGCTGGTATATTCTCTGAGTTGTTTAGCTGGTATGTTCAGTGAGTTGTGTAGCTGGTATATTCTGTAAGTTGTTTAGCTGGTATATTCTGTAAGTTGTTTAGCTGGTATATTCAGTGAGTTGTTTAGCTGGTATATTATTATTGTAAAAAAGCTTGTTTTTTTGCTATTCAATGCTTAAAAAACACCTGATCATTAAAACACTTGAAACGCTGCTCTATGGGACAAAGTGTAAGTAACGTTAATTCTTTGTCAGTTACAACTTTTGCTAATTTTATGGAAAGACGTTTGGAGAAAAGACTTCAAAAAGATCGCAAAACTGCTTTTAGCAAGCAAAATAATGCTTCATTTCGATAAAAGACTTTGTAGTCTACTACGATGGATCCAAACAAGCACTGAAAAATCTTCAACTTCAAGACACAGTAGTTTATTGTTTTGCAGTCAAATGAAACTGAGAAGACAACTCTACCTGTCCCACATCCAGCACATAGAAATACTGTCCATGGATATGCATTGGGTGGTTAGATATATTCCAGTATCTTCCTTCATCAATTAGAACCAGTTCCACCACGTCTCCTTGTGTTACCTGAAGCCTGTGGATATATCCACAGAACTCCTTTGTACAGTCTTTGTCATCTTTACTTCCAGCCTCTTTGACTATAGCCTGTAGCAGAGAGATCTCCAGTTAAACCTTACTGCATGTGGTGTTGACAGGCTGAGAGGTACGTGTAACATACTCACTGGGTCAACATCCTTGTAATGTGTGAGGTATGGCGACGAAGGCATTAGTCCATAAATGTGGTCAATCTGAGCCAGCACTGTACACTGATCTGCAATTTGTTGCAAAATCGCTTGATTTGAGGAGTTGTCCCCTCAATAAACACTTTTTGAGAATAACATGTTTTTCAACAAAGTAAAGGCTACAGTTTTTGCTTACCCAGTTCAGTAACTCCGTCCTCAGCTATACACGGGTAGTGGGGCACCTTGTTGTACTTGTCATTGTCTATCTTATGTAAGCCCAGCAGTAAATATATGCTCTTTACATCTGGTGGAGAGCTCAACCAATCAGGTTGCGGCTCAAAAGACTTCATTTCATTCAAAGTCACATGTTTGTCGTCTGTGTCAGGGGAGATCATTCCCTTGTTGAATGGATTCACTGTCTAACATAAATCAAACACATTTGACTTAAGCACTAAGTTATTTGACACAATCAACTTTCTTTATCTAGTTTGATATGTTCACAAAGCTTTACTAGTTACATTTATCATGTGGTGTGATTATAACATCCAGGAATTTTATTGAATCGTAAGACTCACCACCAACGTGTCAACATCTATGTCCTCAGGTTTAACCAATTGGGTAAGGTTAATTGGCCCTGCCCCATCATAATGCAGTATAGCATGGGTTCTAATGGTCTGACAATCTGCTTCACCCTGCAGTACAATCCAATAGTTGCCAAGGCTCTCATTGGCTGTCAGTAAAAAGTCCCACCTATAAGCATAAGCAAAACACAGTTGAGTGTCTTAGTTTACGGATTTTTCTATATAATGAGTTTTTCGTGTACACGGCGATTGGTTTAAAGTTTCTTGGAATGTGATTGGTTGTTGGCATAGATAAAAAACAAAATAAAAAATGGGCTGGAAAATTAAAAGTTACAAACAATAATTGATTATTATAAGTCTTATATTATAAAAATTATATATTACTGTATTCAATGGAAGCCAACATTTTGATTTGACCAATCAACATACGTTATGATTTTAACCAATCATTGCGTGCACGAAAAACTCTTGATATAGAAAAATCCTTAATTTACAGCCATGATTGCTGTTTTTGTAATAAGTTTTTAACGCTTAACATAATTCAACTCTTTTCTTCTGATGTTCACTTACCACTCTGCCAAGTTTCGCTGACAGTAATTGATCGAAGGGAGGTCATGTTACTATGATTTGATTTTCCTACTACCAAACCATCATGGCTACACTTAAGACTAAAATTTTACATATAATTATTACTTTTTCGGAGGTAGATCTTTTACATATCACACGCAGTTTATTACTGATCTGTAATCAGTTTAAATCAATGGAACTGAGAAACGAACATGTTTAATATCGCTGCGAAGTTTTTTACAAATATATTAAAAATGGAGCAGTAGTCACTTACACTATACAAATATTTAGAATTCATTCCACAAAGTTACTTATTCATAAATGAATAAAAAAAATTTCTGCAAAAAAATTTTATTTCTTGCATCAGCAGAAAAAAGATCGGCTAAATCGTATTGAGCTTGCGCAATTGGGCTTCTAATCATAAGTTCACTAAGTCAACTGAGAGAGCTAATAAACAAGATTTAACTTCCCACAAATAGCTTGTGTGAAAGTTTAGTGACGTCAAATCACTTTAGGAGTCATTGCCAGTTCAGCAGTAAGAATGTTGACAACTTATGGCATCTCACAGAAGATTAATAGAGATAAAATTTTATAGGACACAATGAGACATGTACCTTTCCCCTCCAGACACCACAATAGCTTCAGTGTGTACCTCCTCAACATCGGCCCCATCAGTAGCAATCGCTGTGATATTATGGCCTTGAATGTGTATCTTTATTGGACAGTTCATCACTCCATTGTTTATTATACGAAATCTGAAACGCCACGAGCACAACATTTAATAAACCAGCCATGAGTGTGATCAGATGCACACCGAGTGTATCACAAACATGCTTTCACCTATATGTGTTTCCTGCAGACACGTTAGTCATCTGGTACTGCTCTTCACTTGAAATATTTGATTTACCTAAAATAAACGCAAACATTGATGTCACATAACTGCTTCAAGCTAGCTAGTAATGTTGAACTTTCAACGTGACTAGAATTAACCAACCCAACTTACACATTTTACAATATCTCAATTGCTCGATCCATGGACCTAGTAATGGATGGACTTTTAACTGAGCGAAGTTGTCTTATTTGCAATGCTGCCACAACAAAACATGGTCGCTGGTACATGGTGAGACTTATTAAGTTGATATATAACAAAACTTTGATAATTATAACAGATAGTAGCTTCCGTAAGAACTCACTGTGTTAATTTTAACCAAGTACTACTTGTAAATGAAGTAATTAACCTTAAAAGTAGTAATTTCAACAATGGTTATTAATATTGTTGATAATAATTAATTTATTTCCAGCCACAATCGCATGCCTATTTGTGTTAAATGCTGTTTTACAAAGAATTGGCAACTCAGTACTTCTTTGACAAAGAGCCTTGCAGGTAAACCTAACGCTATGTTAAAATATTAAAAAAAGTGTCGCAAAATAATTTCATGTAAAACTTTCAACACAGCATGTAGTTGGTATCCATCAAAAGCTATGAAGAAGGTCAGTCGCTTTAACTCAACCTCAAAGGTTTTGAGGGGGGTAAGTAATAGCCCCGCTCAGTAAGAAATCTATACTAGGTCTATGGTGGAAACTGTGAGCTGCAAGTCTTACCATTCATGATAAATGTTTGTGGTATATTGGTATCCTTGTTGTGTAGATGTAGCAAGCCTTGGCCATGACCTAGCTTGTGGTACCAATCCTGTATTAACAGAGTGGTCGGGCTTTCGTCTATAAATTCAGGAAATCTTGGTTTCTTTTCTTTGACAATGAGCGCTCCAGCAATCCCATCTCCTCTTTGCATGCCAACGTGGGCGTGGTAGTAGTGCGTGCCAACAGGACTGGCTGTGAAACTATAGAACACAGGTTATACATGATGCAATAAATTATTGGTATGAAGTTAATTAAAACTGCAATTATATCATAAAAAATTTATTTTCCTCATTCATCACAACAAATGAATGATAATAAAAATTAAAATTGTCTCCGCACACAAAGCCGTTATGCAAAGATTAGTGCATTCATCATAATAGAAGTTTCATCACCGCTATTTATGGAAACTGTATAAAGAGTTACTTTTTTCATTCAAAAACTTTTCCTCCAGTTTCCTATTGGGTTTCATTGGCAAAGATTTTCTTCGATTGTCTTTCAGCCATTTACTTTGCGTCATTCAACACCGCCTTACTGCACACAAAGCACACAAAGCACTTTTTCATATAGTTTTTAAACAATTATTCTGTTTTTCTCAATCTTTCTTTACAGTGATTGATTACGCTCAGGAGCTCAAAACAGATTTTAGACATCACAATCATATCTATCTTTGCAAAAACACCTGTAATAGGTGCTTCTCTTTCCCAAAACACAATCTATATCGTTTTGATGTGTTTTTCTCTAAGATTTCAATTTTCTTCATGACAAAAGCTATATGCTTTTCTTAATGGATTGACCTTTTGACTCATGTTCACGATGAAGCCTTCAAACTTCATCAGTTGAGACAGGGAAATGTTTTTGCCCAGAACCTCTTTACTTATTTATGGGCTACCATTATAGGCTGCGCTTTGTGCCCTTCAGTCAACTTCTTTATCACCCCCCCCCCCCCCCAGCAGCAACTGATGTGGTTGAGTGGTTTCTTAACAAACATTACTTCTTAGCCTGTGCCACCCAATCTATGGTGACCCTCTCAGCAAGCAATACAAGTTATTTGTCTACAGCTCATTTCTAAGGCTAAACCACCTCTTGTCTCATCATCAATGTCTTTCTGCTCTCACGAATGCTTAAATTGATATTTAACAAGTTAGTTGTTATCTCCACTCTGTTCCTTCATTCTATGGTATGTGACACTTGCCTTGACCCCTTCAACTGCCTTTATCACTTTATCACTCACTGATTTGCTTTGCATGCATCTTAAAAACTTGGCTCAAGAAACTTGTCTATAAAAGTGTGTTATAAAATAAAGTCATTGCACAGTACTCACAGATTAGCTCTCACGAAGGGAATGAGTCAAATTTGATTGAAAATAACGCCTAATGGAGTCAAGGTGTATAATTCGATTAAATCTAATCAAAGACTTTGTGTAGGGTGACTCTGCCTGTGAGCCCATCGTTGTATCCTTTGGGCTATATATTAGCCTGGTTCTGGCAACACACGACTTTGTTATAATCAGTAAGCTTAACGCACAGCTCATTCTCCCCCTTCAGGACTGCCAATCAAAGCACTCAGTTTTCTCTCTCCCTCTCCTGCCCCCAGCTGTCGTTGGACAAGGGTCTTAGTGATAGTTAACTCTGATGAGCACTTTTTCTGGAGCAATTCGTGATTATTATTAGTATGACAATACTCATCCACTGTATATTTCGCTAAAATTTTGAATAACTTCTTTGGAAACCCGTAAACTTATAATTATTGCCTCAATTGTTTTCCAAGTGCATAAAATATTTAGCTGTGCTGCCACTGCCAAATCTGAGTAGCTTGAAATTGGTTTAGCAATGGCATAATAGTCATCTCTGTCCTAGAAGGGACAGTTGTTCACCAGGATCAACAGCTAACAGAGATGTCTCTTACACTGGAATAGGTGCAAAAACAATTTCTTTTCTTAACTACAAACTAGCAGTGTCTGACTACTTAGCAGCAGTGATTACTTACTTGTACACGAACTCATTGAGAGGAAGA
Organism: Cryptosula pallasiana; assembly: GCA_945261195.1. Classification (NCBI taxonomy): domain Eukaryota; kingdom Metazoa; phylum Bryozoa; class Gymnolaemata; order Cheilostomatida; family Cryptosulidae; genus Cryptosula; species Cryptosula pallasiana. Next base: position 6,908,320 of record OX183138.1, on the reverse strand, counting down.
ATCGGACACTGAGTAACCATAGCCACGCCATCCATGTACGGTTTGTCAGGTAAATGTATACCATGCCAGTGTATACTTGTACCTTCTCCATTGATCATCTCATTGATGACTTTAGCTATAATAGTGTCTCCTTCACATACCTGCCTGAGTATATGGGCATGCGAGCAGAAAACGATCCTACTACAACTATGCTAATGGTATCTGCCCGCAGATCTTTGCTCAAAATATGCCACCAATAACTCGTGCACTCCTGAGAAATACTCAAATCATTATTGGAAAATTTCTTCTCAAAATTTGTTTTCCACTTTTGCAATTTCTCTAACAAAATGCTGAAAATAAGCAATTATTTAATTAGTTGCCATTATTAATCTTTTAGCAGCAAACTGTAAAAGTAAGGAATGTTACCCTAATTTCTGGGGAAGGCAACTTTCTGTTAACTGCATAAAGTTGTCGCTGGTAGCCATCAGCCATAATACAATCTGGTCTGTCACAATCAGCTGCCACTTGCGGACAGCGATAACACGCCTTAGACATGGTTGTGTATGCTTCTATCTCCATTACATATTCACAAGTTCTGGGTGCTGGTTCTTCTGCACAGTTCCTGTCACATCCTGATCTGTCGAACACTCCACTGTTGCCTGCAGAGAGTAGTGAACCAAGATGATGTAAACACTTACAGGCCAAGGTAAACACGCCTTCTATCAATTTGTTATCTGTGACAGGTATATCACTCACTGCTGTGGAATGGAATAAAAGTGAAAATTAGCAAAAAACTAGTGGAAATGAATAACAAAATAAGTTGGTCTAAAATTTTTTCAATCACACGGGCAATTTTGTATTTCTTTTTGACAGATGTTAATCTCACACCAAAAGTCAACATATATAATATAGAGTTATATAAGTGAACAATACAGCTGGTGTGGTGTAAATGTTTATTCAAATCAATCTTTTAACAAAGCCGCAACAATGACATGTACGTGTATATATATCCAGCCATAGATGCATAATTGTAGACTCTCTCAATGCCTGTGCAGAAGTTCTACGCTACATAGTATGACATACGCCATGACATACGCCATGACCTCTGACATGACATCCATATGACCCCCGAGCCTCCAGCACAGTAGTTTTGATGGTCTGAGCTTGCTGCCATGTTCAAATAGTGCAACCTGACGATTGTGTTTACAAGTTCATCTAACTTTTTTAAAGACATGAAAAATTTTGTAGTCGACCATCTTTGTCTACTATACTCTTTTATTAATATATAAGTATAGTAAATATATAAAATGAAATGTACACACGTACATACATACACGCATACATACGTACATACAGACGTACATACATACGTACATACATACGTAAATACAACATATGTACGTATGCACGCACGCACGCACCCATGCACATACATACATACATGAGCTGCATGTATACATATGCCTCTCAAAAAGCTTATTGACGTTTCAACAAATTTTCACAAAATGACAGCCGAAAAGGACTAACTATTCTGGAAGATGCAGTAAAAGATGTTTAGAATCAACAAAATAAACTTCACTTGCAAGGAATACAAATGTTTGCTTGTTGGTATGGCAAGTTGCTATTGGGAGTATTTACTGTATTATGTAGCCTGTAGCCTGTCAAAACATGAAGAGACTTGATGAAAGCAACACTGCATGAGGGCGATCGAATGATCTATGCGAATGATCGATTAGATTTGAATAAAGAAGAATAGCTGTGTGATGATGAGGATTGGGGCTATGTTTAGTGTCACTGCATTGTAGAGCAATTGCTTGTGATCATTGTCACGTGTTTATCGTTATCTAATATGGATGAAGTTCCCTGAACTAAAACCTATTATTTCATTGAAACCATTGCTACAGTTAATATCTATCTATCAGGTCTCTTAGCTTGCTATTTTACAAAGTCATTGATTCACATCAACATCTGCATCCTTTTCATTGCCTAATTGAGGTTTCACATAAGTTTCAAAACATTCTGTTCGTGGTGTAGTGCAAACCCTTAATTCACTGAAGCAGCTATTGATAGCAGTGCAGTGTTAATAGCAGTAGTAAGATATGAGCAGTTCAAGCCAGCAGTGCGGAATTGAGGTTATGTAATAATTACAACAATTTTTGTCATTGGCCTAATGAAACCTTAAAAAGCAGACTGCTACCTCAATCTTTGTAGGTAATCTCTTTTGCAAGTCAATATTTTGATATTTATTATTTAGTAACAGTTGTTCTTGTTAATTTCCAATAAAACATTTTTTTTTATATCAATTAGAGCTAAGGTCTTGCTTTTATAACTTCAAGCCTGCCAGTGTTCATAGTTGGTTATTCTATCAACAACTAGTACGAGTATTTCAAGAGCAAAAATAGTTAGGTCAGGAAAGCAAAAAAATTCTTTAACTCTACTCCAAAATAATTTTAAAATGGCAGTGACCAGGCAACTAAAACTATTTGTCTCAACTTTGTACCAGTATTAAATAATCCTCATGCTTTCGTGCTTTTGCTACCGTTGACGAAATAAAGTGGCTATCTTGGGCACACAGCAAGCTGATCTCTTGTGTTCTGTTATACCTTTTTTGGTTTATCACCAAAGTATGGTAGGTGAGCTATTAGCAACTAATATATTTGTTTGCTTTCCACCTTATGAACGAGACAGTCTGCCTAGATGTATTGTTAAGCTAGCTAACGCTTGCAATCACTCCTTTATCTATTTCCGTATCAAAACCTACCTTTGAGTTCAACTATTAAATCGCTTTTGTCGAAAATAGTTTACCCTATGTTTGGTGCGCCAAAACGTACATGCCGTCGCAAAACATCAGGCTACAAAACTTTTCTTCAACGATTCAACTTGGTTCTTTAAAACATTTGCTTTCATCTTTAACGCTTGTTTTATCATCAAGAATACTCATCTAATTTTTAACAGATTTTTTTCATTTTTACCAAATTCCTTTAGTTTTCAAACTTCAGTGGCACCTTTAAGAATTTTCCTCATCTTCATTACTTTCGATAAATAGCAGGTATTGGTCATGCTAATTAATGATCAGTGGTAGTTGGTCATCTTAATCTTCTTGTTTTTTCAAATATGTTTTGTAAGTATAAACGCAAAACACCTCGATTATCACTGACTGATGTAGATTTGGTGCAAATATTAATATTGACTGTTCATTGGTTAAATACTCATTAATTTCCATATAAGCAAAAAATATTTTCAAAAACCGATAATCAGCTGATTGTCATTTTCCTGATTCACTTGACTATTAGGTATGCGTGTGGCATACTGCTTACTATGATTAGAGTAGAAAGTATCGGTAGTCAGTATCATTATTGGATATTGAGAACTTGCTATCAGTAATAGACAGTATCGTTATTGGCTTTCTTCTCAAATATTGGCATTAAGTACACACACAGTACACATACAGTACATACACAGTACAGTACATACACAGTAAACACACAGTACACGCATAGTACAGTACATACACAGTACACACACAGTACACACACAGTACAGTACATACACAGTACAGTACACACACATTATACACACAGTACAGCACATACACAGTCCATACACAGTAAAGTACATACACAATACACACACAGTACAATACACACACACATTACACGCACAGTACAGTACATACACAGTACACACACAGTAAAGTACATACACGGTACACACACAGTACAGTACACTCACATTACACACACAGTACAGCACATACACAGTCCATACACAGTAAAGTACATACACAGTACATACACAGTACATACACAGTACATACACAGTACATACACAGTACATACACAGTACATACACAGTACAGCACATACACAGTACATACACAGTACATACACAGTACATACACAGTACAGCACATACACAGTACATACACAGTAAAGTACATACACAGTACATACACAGTAAAGTACATACACAGTACGCACATACAGTACAGTAGATTCATACACAGAACATACACACTGTGTACACATACAGTGTACAGTACACACACAGCGCACAAACAGTATACACAAATACACACAGAATAAAGTACACACAGTATACATGTAGTATAGAGCATAAACACACAGTACACACACAGAGTACACACACAGAGTACATACACAGAGTACATACACACAGCACACACGCAGCACACACACAGCACACACACAGCACACACACAGCACACACACAGCACACACACAGCACACACACAGCACACACACACAGTACACACACAGAGCACACACACAGCGCACACACAGCACACACACAGTACACACACACACAGCACACACACAGAGTACATACACACAGCACACACACACAGAGTACATACACAGTACACACACACAGCACACACACACAGCACATACACACAGCACACACAGCACACACAGTACACACACAGTACACACACAGTACACACACAAAGTACACACAGTACACACACACAGTACACACACAGCACACACACACAGTACACACACAGTACACACAGCACACACACACTATACTGTATTAAACGTAACATTTGCTCACCTGTTGTCAAGGTTAACAGGGTTGAAGAAAAAACCAAAGCAGCTATCATGACTGAATCCAATATATTAAATGGAATTCTGCTTGTGACAATTAAATTTATTGTTTGGGATGAATCGAAGCACCTGATTGGTCAGTAATACATTTCATGAAATGTAGGGCAATATTATGGATGAAATGTATAAGGATTATCAGAAACCTGAATGGAGTGTAACCAATTTTGGCCAATAGGAAGCAAGAAGTGTCATCCATGGCGCCCATACTGGATTAAATTTTCGAAGCGGAAACATATGGTACTATGGACTACTATAGGAGCTCGCAAAATAATCGTAACTATTTTTAATAACGCAATGTTCCGATTTTCGCCACATGACAAGAGCTTTTTGTCATTTCGGAGCGGAAGCTGCGTAGAATCAATAAATTTTGAAAACGAGTTTGCCACATACCAAAGATTGCATATATGTTATCATAGGCATATTTAAGCTTGTTTTCGTAGCGGATATGGTATTGTAAGTAACAATATTTGAATCGTCAAAACTATTAAATTATCCCTCGGCATGGCTCAAGCGTATGAAAACCCATCATAAGAGAACGATATTGATTACGGGACCAAGTGGTCTTGAAAATTTCGGAGCAGAACGGCGACTCCCACAAACAGCTACATTTGACTCGTCGCAAAAGTTCCATTACGCAGCCGCAGCTGACAATCCTTATATATTTCATCCATCACAGATGATTCACATGTCTAAAACTAAAAGTGGCGATAATGGCTTAGAAATAACCCAAAAGAGTTGTGCCATTCTCAATATCACACGATTGTACTTGATGTTCATACTCAGACGATCGATCGAGTGAACTCCATTATCTGGTCATGGTTAGACAAATGGTATAGGCTACATACTAAAACTGTAAAACTTGTTACCACTGCTCACAATATGCTCAAATGTACAATGATATAAGCTATCAAAACATTAGCTAGTATGTACACAGCTTGTGTCAAAGGGATTTAATAGAAAGTATTCTCATTTTTTACATCAAAACGTCCAAGTTAATTATTTAAATCAACTAAAATTTAAAACAAACCACGTGGTTTGCTATGCTGAGCTGATTCTCAGTAGAGTGGAGAGTAGCAAAAGCTTTATTAAACCAGTTCATACTTTCAACAAGCATTATTTAATCGCTAAATCTAAAAAAATGTCAAATTTATATGATCGTTATTGGCGTTGTTCTCTTTCGACAAACAACATAACTTATGGATCTGGAACTTGTGTGCCCGAAGCTATTTTCACAAGAAGGCACTACATGATGTGAGTCCTCAGCATTGCATTATGGTATATCGATGTCAGCGGCTACAGTTCTTTTACAATGTAGATGTGACTGCACTCCGTATTACATTATGTCTAGTGGTCAGTTTACGGTCAGATTGACCAGATACTGACAGACAAGTCTCCATCAATTGATAACAAATGTATTAAATACTGAAAACAGCTTTACTGACCACCACATCGTACTAAGGGTGAGTGCAGCAGCTATTGATGGTAGGCTATGGAATCAACAAGAATTGTTGGAGTTACCCTATCTTGACATAGACATGTAGAATAGAGTAGGGTCAATGTCCTTGGAAAGGAAACACCCACTATATACAAAGAAAATTTATTGTAGAACTGTATTTTGTAGTACAGTTCCAAGTCATTTGCTTTGTACTTGTGCACTCATGTTTCACTTCAGCATTATATATAGCAAAGAGAATAGTATTAATTATCTTTGTATATTAGATGTATGTTGTATGACGTACTACAACAAGATGTATGTTGTATGACGTACTACAACAAGAGGCATGAAGAAGAGTTTATTTAAAACTTATTTAACTTGGAATGAAGGTTAAAAGTAGTTCAACAGAATCCACAGTCACTTGACAGATAGCTGCGCCGGGACCACAGAAGAAATACTTGACTCTGTTTAATGTTACTTACCCTGCCTGCGGAGACTGTATGATGAATATTTATTTATCAATACCTATTTATTTGTTTATTGCTTTATATATCTACAAGCAGTATTACCCTTTGTATTCAAATATTATTAACTATGCCAGTTCGCTCTATTCCTGCTCCATTCTTCAAATTGTCTCCACATACATTATTGAAAAATACGTTGATAATAAACCTACAAATATCGCCAGTTTGAGAGCAGTTGGAAAATTTAAACTCCCACAATACATTGTAATAATCTAATAGAATGTTTTCAAAGCAGTTTTTATTTCTCTACGTATAGCGGGTTCAGGTATCCGTTTACCTGGAATGACATATGGACAGTCAGGTAGACATTTTTGCATTCATATATATAAATGTATGTATTACTACCTTAAGTATATACTAAACCTGTGAAAGGTGACATAGTAGTCTCTCCTCACACACTACTGACCACTAAACATGAAAAGTGAAAGCATGAATGGGTACCAGGTTCTGCATTAGATGATACAAATATATCCTTGGCCTGAGCAGACAAACTAGTTGCTGCTGGTGCAGACATACCGCACAGATAGTCTGCTCACACAGATAGTCTGCTCACACAGATAGTCTGCTCACACAGATAGTCTGCTCACACAGATAGTCTGCTCACACAGATAGTCTGCTCACACAGATAGTCTGCTCACACAGATAGCCTGCTCACACAGATAGCCTGCTCACACAGATAGTCTGCTCACACAGATAGTCTGCTCACACAGATAGTCTGCTCACACAGATAGTCTGCTCACACAGATAGTCTGCTCACACAGATAGTCTGCTCACACATCTGCACTGTCACTGCACATTATATAAGAGCCACAAGAGTCTTATGATGTCCCCTCTTGTCCCCTTATCAAAGTGGAGAGTGAATAGAATTTATGGACAAGCTTGTCGTGTAGACAGGCAATGACTAGAATGCAGTTCAACAAACTTTTAACTGCCATAATCAAAAAAAGTGCCGTAAAATATTTGAAGTTTTAAATTTTTAACCGCAGCAACATTTCAACGCGCTAAAGCTGATCACTTTGTGCCAGTACATCGGCACGCTATATTGGTCTGTTAAACCACTGGCACACTGTAACGATCTATCGTAGAAGTACATTGCCATTGGAACATCTGAACAGTGTAGCCATGACTTTGTTTTGCAAAAATATCAATTCAATAGCCGCGTTCACAATTAGCAGTTGTCAGCACTTCCAAGTTCCATGGAGGGATACCTGAAACAGGTCCTACGTATAAGACAAACAGCTGCAATATATTGTGTTCACTTCGTCGCTAAGTGACTGCATTGACTGTATTAAATTTGACTGATAGAAAACATTCATAGATTCAGGAATGTCATTCGTTGCTGATCAGCGTCTGATTAACCTTTCTGCCTCTGCAACCTAACTAGTAACTGCTACAAACATATGTACATACCTATGCCTCTCACTAGATGTCTATGTCAATCAGTAGGTCTATGTCACTCCCTAGATGTCAATAGACTATATCACTCAATAAATGTTTTTGTCAGTCCGCAGATATCTATTTCACCCACTAGATACTTATATCATCAAGCTAATGCACGTCTACACAAATATGTATCTACAACTCAGGATTAGTTTTTGTTGTGGAGTATTTAAAGTTTAGCTTTGCTCATACTCGGTAAAATATAATTTGTTAGAGGTTTTTGTGAAGTTTGGGTAAATCTTTTGGGTAAAAGCAGTTTATTTGACATCCAATACACACAGTAATAAGTGTTCAAATGTATACAAGCAACCTACTGTACAAAGAACATCATCACACACACATGCTAATGAGTAGCCTTTACACATCAAGCATAAGTGTAATATACACATCGATAGTTGTCTTCTCATGGTATCAAGTTCAGCAGTGGGAATGTGGGGGAAAGTTACTACCAAGGGATACAAGTGTAATGAATTGACTTGTCATTGGCCAAAATAAATAACGTCTTTTAGTAAATTTTGAAGTGTTCAATCTGGAAACAACCTGTCATAGATTAGCTTTAGTTACCTTGTAGAAATATGTTTTTACCACTCAACAAGCAAAATCTGAAAGCTACATAAAATACCGAATTATTTACTACTAGACTCTAAGTTACTTTGAGCAAGAACAATCTAGTTATTCCCTCATTCTATATTACGTTTCTCTTCATTTTCTTCTATTTTAGCAGCTTGAGCAGTAGTTGCAAGGGCGGAGAGCAGGTTAGCCAATTCCTCATCATAGCATTTTTTGTCACAAAGTGTATGGGAGGTCACTCCACCTAACAAGAAATCTAACCATTCTGCTACCTTGTAGTCTTTCTGCATGCAGATTGGAACTAATGGCTTCTTTCTCTTGTCTGCAAACTCTATCTCTGTAATAGCAATGTTGTACCTTTAACTGCAGATTACAGCTTACATTTGCCTGCAGATTACATCTTACTTTGCCCTGCAGATTACAGCTTACTTTTACCTGCAGATTACAGCTTACTTTTGCCTGCAGATTACAGCTTACTTTTGCCTGCAGATTACAGCTTACTTTTACCTACAGATTATGGATAGATCTAGAAGTCATCCCAGATCCTCAGTTCTAGCGCATGCATGACGTAAATGTTACGTCATGGAATTATCAGCCATTTGGGTTAACTCTATGGATCATCTTTATGTTTGCTAGATCTATGATGAGATTAGCAGAACAGCGGGAACTTTCACAAGTACAGTCACTTCACAGCAGTTAGTAAGTGAATGTGATGACAAATTTTATTTTCCTCCCAGTTGTAGCTGTTACGCAGCATGCCACCAGGCAAGAGTCATACACTGTCTAGCTTGTGTGACGTAGAATTATTTTAAGGGACCACGAGTAAAAACTAATTATATCGGTGGAAGAATTGTTGTTGTTACCAACCTCCTCCTAACACCACAAAAAAAGAAGAAGTTGATCGCGGATATTATTCATCATTATTATAGCTATTATTATTATTGCCACCGCCGTCATCGTCATCATCAACAACAAGTTCAACACTGCCAAGTGAGTAGTGATAATTATTACCATTAATAAGTAGCAGACGCAGTAGTATTTGTTGTTTTGGCATTGTTGTTGTTGTTGCTATTAATTTTTTGTTTTATAATAATAATAAATATATATTAATAATAAATTATTATTATTTATTATAATATTAATATTATTAATCCAATTATTAATAAATATTATTATTCTTATTGGACTTATTAAATTAATATTATGATAAATAATAATAATCAATAAATCTATTTATTTGTTATTATTATTATTAATTAAATGATGATATTGTGCAGGATTTTGTGGTGACGTGGCCAGTCACCTTGGTAGCACACCTGCACCCTCTAGGTAGCAGAGTTGTTTGTCTGTCCAGACAAGCTTGCTGCCAGCTCGGCCTTCTCAGCGTCCGCCCTTCTGCATAGCTGCTAGAAAGTAGGCAGTGATAGGCGTGAGTCTGTCAGGCAAGTCTGCCTCTAGCCTACTACTCGTTGTACAACACTGGTGCTGCCAGACCTACTAGGTCGTCAGAGCTGGTTGCCTTATAGAGCAGTAAGGTATAAATTGCGCAGTATTCAAGTGTAAAAGCTTGAGAGAGTGTTAGCGATCTTTATTCATAAGAGAATTGTCCAGCTATGCCTCGCGGTGTACACTACCTATTGAGAGGCATAGCAGCTCTATTTATGTGAAGTGTTACATAACATTAGTACAGTCAAGACAGTAAACAACAGTCGTTGCCTTAACACAAAAGGTACAAAAGTGAATAATTAAATGTATGAATGGTGAGCGTACACACGATATAATTGGCTCGCTATAATGTCTATTTCTATTTACAGGCGCCGTGCTACATATTTCCTGTACAATATAATAATAATAATTAAATTTATTAAATGATAATAATTAATATATGTTGTGAATATTATTAATTGTGAAGATATGTATTTCAAATAATGATAAAAATAGTTGTGATAATAAAAGGGAAAAAAGTGATTAATAAATATATATATATGTATAATATAGGTCTTAGAGATTTTTGTTTGTCTACAACATTTACTTTAATGTTCTAGCTACTGCATATAAATTAACTTATCATGTTTGTTTTAGCTGGTCATGAGCATCAAAAGAACATAAAGTTTCTTTACATTAATTTTAATGACACAGTTCCATCAATTACAATTGGAAAGTGTGTGAAAGGGTGCAGGAATGAACCAAAACCAAAAAACAAAGTCACAGGTGTGTATGCGGTTAGTTAAATGTTGTGTTTATGTTGAGGCAAACATTTTGACCACTTCCGAATTCAGGTTCATATTCACAAATGTACTATCCTGAAACTGCTCGCTTGTTTGTGTTTGAGCACTTTCTCCGTGTACCGAATACTGCTAGCCCCGTGCAAAGTACATGCCTCTGGTTTAAGCACTCTAGTGATTGGTGATGGCAATCCTTTAACAATGCTTTGATGCAATTATTTGTATCATTGCAAGAGTTGTCATCCTTGCTTAACTCTATACTGGGCTGATGAGGCAATAAATGCCCAAAAATACAACATTACATGCAATAACGTGCAGTAGTTTGTAGTATACAATTATAATATACGAGTTTTTTTGTTGCTAGGTCAATCAGGCACAAGTATCACATAGATATTTATATACCACAATTTACGGTGAGCGCTGATTTCATGTTTTATGCTCAAACCTTTAGGTATCATCTGATAAAGACCATTTGTACTCAGATGTAAGGCCAAGACATATAACCCACTCCACCATAAAGATGGGCGGCACTGCTAAAGTAACTATAAGCAGGAGACTTCAATTTCCACAACATGCTGTATGTTAGCAAACATAATAAATTATTCAGTGAAATGTTTTCTATTATTTCCAAAAAGCCCTTGATTTGAATTGTTTGATTCTGATGATTTAGCAGTGTTGTAACTGCAAGGGTGTATTGGTGGTTTGTGATGGAAATTGTACCACTGGCTGCAAACTTAAATAATATTATCTACGTGGAACCATCAGAGACGTAGTATTGCCTTGAAGTCTCTCGGACAAGAAATAGCGAATGGAAAAGCAGAGGGAGTGGAGGTATATGTTTTGTGCTTGCCTGATGAAGTGGAACATCAGCAGTTTCATCAAACTGGAAAGGTGACTTTTCGAAGGCTGTTTATTATAACCCAAGTATGGTGGCTCAGAACGTTTTGCGTTTTGAAACGGCTGGAAGATTTTTAAACAGTTTGAACGCTTTTGAAATAGTCTGAAGTTTTGCAAATCTTCTGAGCACTTTGTAAAATCGTTTATACACTTTGAAAATTTCGAGAAGATTTACTGGCTCACTCTATTGATCATAGATCTACAGTACATTTACGATTGATAATTTTGTTACTAAACACCTAACAATTGAATTTTCTTTGAATAAATAAAAAATTGCTTTTCTTTATTAAATATCATTTGTTTTATAATATTTTGAATAATACATACAACCTTATTATGTTTGTGAAAAATTAGTTTTACAGATTATATTTAACAACAGTTTCATACAGTTGATTGATTTGCTCTATGTCTATTGATCTACGTCTGTGTAGATAAAGATACATGGAGGCTACAAAGAAAATGATGACGATCGTTTTTGGTTCGAAATTCATGTGCTTTGCAACTATTTCAAAACAGTTTAGATTATTTTAAAACAGTTCAGACTATATTAAAAATAATTCATACTATTTCTAAAGCGTTGATACGGTTTGTAATTTTCTAACTTATCTGAAACATTTGTAAACCGTCTGAATTATTTGCAAAACAACTATACGTTTTGCTAAATTTACGATTGTGAGACAGGAAATACAGTTTTATTGCACAAATCCCACAACTGCTGAGGCCGACAATTTATCTATTATATTCAACAAGCCTGTCTTTAAACAGGGGTAATTGTAGTAAAATGGTCCAAGAAACTGATGAAGATGTGAAATACGCTTTGCAAACTGTCTAGACTATTTCAAATCCGTTCATACGTTTTGAGAATGAAACCGTCTAACGTTATGAGCCGCCATACCCAAATTATCCTTGTTCATTTTGTGGGCATTACTTCAAGAAAAAACTTATTTGAAGGTTTAACACTTCACGAAAATGATAAAATGTGTAATGTTTTACTTGATATGAATTATATATAATGCATTCGCTGACCGTAGATAGTATCTCTCATTAACCTAGTGCAACAGGTCTCTCTATAGATCTATTATGTTTTTTTCGTTATTTGCCGTTTTTCGCTCTAGTCTTGCGTTTAATAATGAATGAATAACTGCACATTCAAAGAGTGTCTCTCCATTATAGTTTTGGTAATTTTTAAAATGTAAAATATCAATTGTCTTAAGCCACCTTATAAATCTTTTGATGACGTTAAAAATAGTGTTGATCATTGAAACCCTTGTCTCAATTTTCCTATGTTTCCTGAAACTTACCACATGTAACATTCAGTTTAAATATTTATTTTGAAATCTAGATGAGAATTTATCTGCAAATAATGAGAACTGTTTTATTCCAATTTACTTTTGTTTTTGTTATAGTCTAGGCTGCAGGTATGCTACAGAGAGTAGTGTAAGATCAAAAATTCACGAGCTGGTTGTTGAAAGAGTATATCATCTGGACGAAAGGCGCGTGCATCTCTCAGAATATGTTTCATCTGTAATTGGTAAAGAATTTTTGCCAGGATCAAATAATGGGGGATACTTTCCTACAGACAAAGACATCTCTAATCATATACAACTTGCAATTCATGAACAAATGTATGTAGCCTATTATGACTTTTATTGTATTAGACATAGTAGGTAGTGTTTTATATATAGCAGGTAATGTATTATATATAGCAGGTATTGTATTATATATAGCAGGTAATGTATTATATATAGCAGGTAATGTATTATATATAGCAGGTAGTGTATTATATATAGCAGGTAATGTATTATATATAGCAGGTAGTGTATTATATATAGCAGGTAGTGTATTATATATAGCAGGTAGTGTATTATATATAGCAGGTATGTTATTATATATAGCAGGTAGTGTATTATATATAGCAGGTAGTGTATTATATATAGCAGGTAATGTATTATATATAGCAGGTATTGTATTATATATAGCAGGTAGTGTATTATATATAGCAGGTATTGTATTATATATAGCAGGTAGTGTATTATATATAGCAGGTAGTGTATTATATATAGCAGGTAGTGTATTATATATAGCAGGTAATGTATTATATATAGCAGGTAGTGTATTATATATAGCAGGTAGTGTATTATATATAGCAGGTATTGTATTATATATAGCAGGTAGTGTATTATATATAGCAGGTAGTGTATTATATATAGCAGATAATGTATTATATATAGCAGGTAGTGTATTATATATAGCAGGTATTGTATTATATATAGCAGGTAGTGTATTATATATAGCAGGTAGTGTATTATATATAGCAGGTAGTGTATTATATATAGCAGGTAGTGTATTATATATAGCAGGTAGTGTATTATATATAGCAGGTAGTGTATTATATATAGCAGGTATTGTATTATATATAGCAGGTAGTGTATTATATATAGCAGGTAGTGTATTATATATAGCAGGTAGTGTATTATATATAGCAGGTAATGTATTATATATAGCAGGTAGTGTATTATATATAGCAGGTATTGTATTATATATAGCAGGTAATGTATTATATATAGCAGGTATTGTATTATATATAGCAGGTAATGTATTATATATAGCAGGTATTGTATTATATATACCAGGTAATGTATTATATGTAGCAGGTAATGTATTATATATAGTAGGTATTGTATTATATATAGCAGGTATTGTATTATATATAGCAGGTAGTGTATTATATATAGCAGGTATTGTATTATATATAGCAGGTATTGTATGATATACAGCAGGTAGTGTATTATATATAGCAGGTATTGTATTATATATAGCAGGTATTGTATTATATATAGCAGGTATGTTATTATATATAGCAGGTATGTTATTATATATAGCAGGTAGTGTATTATATATAGCAGGTAATGTATTATACATAGCAGGTAGTGTATTATATATAGTAGGTAATGTATTATACATAGCAGGTAGTGTATTATACATAGCAGGTAATGTATTATACATAGCAGGTAGTGTATTATATATAGCAGGTATTGTATTATACATAGCAGGTATTGTATTATATATAGCAGGTAGTGTATTATATATAGCAGGTAGTGTATTATATATAGCAGGTAGTGTATTATATATAGCAGGTATTGTATTATATATAGCAGGTAGTGTATTATATATAGCAGGTAGTGTATTATATATAGCAGGTAGTGTATTATATATAGCAGGTATTGTATTATACATAGCCGGTATTGTATTATACATAGCAGGTATTGTATTATATATAGCAGGTATTGTATTATATATAGCAGGTAGTGTATTATATATAGCAGGTAGTGTATTATATATAGCAGGTAGTGTATTATATATAGCAGGTATTGTATTATACATAGCCGGTATTGTATTATACATAGCAGGTATTGTATTATATATACCAGGTAATGTATTATATGTAGCAGGTAATGTATTATATATAGTAGGTATTGTATTATATATAGCAGGTATTGTATTATATATAGCAGGTAGTGTATTATATATAGCAGGTAGTGTATTATATATAGCAGGTATTTTATTATATATAGCAGGTATTGTATGATATATAGCAGGTATTGTATTATATATAGCAGGTATGTTATTATATATAGCAGGTATGTTATTATATATAGCAGGTAGTGTATTATACATAGCAGGTAGTGTATTATACATAGCAGGTAATGTATTATATATAGCAGGTAATGTATTATATATAGCAGGTAGTGTATTATATATAGCAGGTAGTGTATTATATATAGCAGGTATTGTATTATATATAGCAGGTGTTGTATTATACATAGCAGGTAGTGTATTATACATAGCAGGTAATGTATTATATATAGCAGGTAATGTATTATATATAGCAGGTAGTGTATTATATATAGCAGGTAGTGTATTATATATAGCAGGTATTGTATTATATATAGCAGGTATTGTATGATATACAGCAGGTAGTGTATTATATATAGCAGGTATTGTATTATATATAGCAGGTATTGTATTATATATAGCAGGTATGTTATTATATATAGCAGGTATGTTATTATATATAGCAGGTAGTGTATTATATATAGCAGGTAATGTATTATACATAGCAGGTAGTGTATTATATATAGTAGGTAATGTATTATACATAGCAGGTAGTGTATTATACATAGCAGGTAATGTATTATACATAGCAGGTAGTGTATTATATATAGCAGGTATTGTATTATACATAGCAGGTATTGTATTATATATAGCAGGTAGTGTATTATATATAGCAGGTAGTGTATTATATATAGCAGGTAGTGTATTATATATAGCAGGTATTGTATTATATATAGCAGGTAGTGTATTATATATAGCAGGTAGTGTATTATATATAGCAGGTAGTGTATTATATATAGCAGGTATTGTATTATACATAGCCGGTATTGTATTATACATAGCAGGTATTGTATTATATATAGCAGGTATTGTATTATATATAGCAGGTAGTGTATTATATATAGCAGGTAGTGTATTATATATAGCAGGTAGTGTATTATATATAGCAGGTATTGTATTATACATAGCCGGTATTGTATTATACATAGCAGGTATTGTATTATATATACCAGGTAATGTATTATATGTAGCAGGTAATGTATTATATATAGTAGGTATTGTATTATATATAGCAGGTATTGTATTATATATAGCAGGTAGTGTATTATATATAGCAGGTAGTGTATTATATATAGCAGGTATTTTATTATATATAGCAGGTATTGTATGATATATAGCAGGTATTGTATTATATATAGCAGGTATGTTATTATATATAGCAGGTATGTTATTATATATAGCAGGTAGTGTATTATATATAGCAGGTAATGTATTATACGTAGCAGGTAGTGTATTATATATAGCAGGTAATGTATTATACATAGCAGGTAGTGTATTATACATAGCAGGTAATGTATTATATATAGCAGGTAATGTATTATATATAGCAGGTAGTGTATTATATATAGCAGGTAGTGTATTATATATAGCAGGTATTGTATTATATATAGCAGGTGTTGTATTATACATAGCAGGTAGTGTATTATACATAGCAGGTAGTGTATTATACATAGTAGGTAGTGTAATTATACATAGTGAGTAATATTATATTATGAACCAGACAAACATCTGTCTGTATGTCTGTCTCTGTATCTATACATAGTTTTTTGGTTGATTAACAGGTCAGAGGCGGAATACAAAGATAATCAGAAGAACTTCCTTAATTGGTGCAAAGAGACTGGGCTTGAACAGTTTGCCATTTATGTGAACCAGCGACGGTTTGATGCTGATATGTGCAAGGTTTGTTGGAATAATCAACAGTATGCCTCTCTCTGCTAGCATGCTCTGTTATGGAAAGCCTCACTGACATTTCTTTGATTAGGCGAGTTGGAAAAAAATGTTGTACCTTAAACTTGAAGCAGTGCAGTGCGCTTTCAATATGCAGCATTTATATTTGATAATTGTCTATGCCATGCGTTGCTACATGTTCCTTTCGCTTTGCCGTTTGCTAGCTGCTTTCAGTAAACCTTAATCAGTGCAATTCTGGCGGAAGGCCCTATTATCTAGGAACTAGCCTTCTACTTAGCGTTAGGTTAACTGTTCCAGCTAGCTAGCAATCAAAAACTCTGCTACATGTAGGCTTGAAGCTGTGGTGTTCCTTGCGTACTTTGAGAAATAAATCCAGCGTCAAGATTTGTTTGACTCAACACAACCTGGACATTTTAATTACAGATTGTTCAATTCATAATTGTTGTTACTTTCAAATTTTGTGATCGTGAATTGGACAATTAAGGAAGAAAAATCAAAACAACCTAGCTTTTGGTGTAGAGTTTTAGTTTTAGAAATGATCAGTTGCCAGCAGCAGGTGCGAAGTTCGATAGCGTTGTGAGACATTTTACTCAATTACACATTACGTTATAGAGATGGGTCAGATGTTACCGAGACAACGAATTTTATTAACGGTCAACACAAACAATGGTGTCGAAGCTATGAACAACTTTTTAAAATTTCACACCAACAACACATTATCCAAAACAGTTTCTCTGTAAGCTGTGTCATGTTGTAGATGGTGCTTTACGCTATGCAGCATTCTCTGGACATGAGTGCGGGGCAATCAAAGACAGCTTACTTTAAGCTCTTGACCGGATGGCTGGAGAAGCCTCCAGACCTAAAAGAGAACGGAGAAATTCTAGCCAAGTTGTAATTGTAATATTGTGGTAACTGAACTCAAAGTAAAGCTGGAAAGAGGATAAAAATCATCAGATGTGTGGCAATGTCAGTGGGGGTTGTAATAGCTGTATATATCAACATTTTGAACTATGATCAAATTAAATTGTATCGTTTGCTAAAAAAGATACTGAAGTAATAATTGAATGTTCACAACTGATTGTCTAGCAAACGTCAAGTGACATGAAGCCTTTACCTCATTATAAACGGCAACGTCAATCTCATCGAAAGATGCTTCACCTATATCAACTCCAAACTGCTTTACAAGACAGTCAAACCATGTGGAATTTGTCTGCAACAGTGATATTTCAATTAGCACTGCCTACCCGCAAATGAAAGTTAATTGAGTAAGCAAAGTAAAGACACTGAACATCACCTGGTAAACTGAGGATAAGGGATGTATTCTAGCAAACTGAGGTTGAGGGATGTATTCTAGTAAACTGAGGATAAGGGATGTATTCTAGCAAACTGAGGTTGGGGGATGTATTCTAGTAAACTGAGGATAAGGGATGTGTTCTAGTAAACTGAGGATAAGGGATGTGTTCTAGTAAACTGAGGATAAGGGATGTGTTCTAGTAAACTGAGGATAAGGGATGTGTTCTAGTAAACTGAGGATAAGGGATGTGTTCTAGTAAGTAAACTGAGGATCAGGGATGTATTCTAGTAAGTAAACTGAGGATAAGGGATGTATTCTAGTAAACTGAGGATAAGGGATGTATTCTAGTAAACTGAGGTTGAGGGATGTATTCTAGTAAACTGAGGATAAGGGATGTATTCTAGCAAACTGAGGTTGAGGGACGTATTCTAGTAAACTGAGGATAAGGGATGTATTCTAGCAAACTGAGGTTGGGGGATGTATTCTAGTAAGTAAACTGAGGATAAGGGATGTGTTCTAGTAAGTAAACTGAGGATAAGGGATGTATTCTAGTAAACTGAGGATAAGGGATGTGTTCTAGTAAACTGAGGATAAGGGATGTATTCTAGTAAACTGAGGATGAGGGATGTGTTCTAGTAAACTGAGGATAAGGGATGTATTCTAGTAAACTGAGGTTGAGGGATGTATTCTAGCAAACTGAGGATTACAAATTAAATTAATAAACAGTTTTAATAATAATAAGGGACAATTAATATAATAATATTTGTTAATAAACTTTTGCTCGTTTTATTTATCAATTTATAAACATCCAACATTACATACAACAGGTTTTCGGAAAATTATTGGTGTCCATTTTTACAGAAAAGAAAAATTGTGCTTCCACCGTTACATCGAGGTTCCTCACATCCAGCGATACCATTGCAACATATCCAGGTAAAATGGGTTACAAAAAAATTTGTATCAGTCAATACATGTTTGTGGAAATCAATCCTTTCTTTGTATTAGAATTTCCACATTAACTATAGACGTGTATGCTTTATGTTATAGCATGACAGTAAGTCAAAAGGTCGTGACTCAAAGGTCCTCAAGTAATGGATGTAGCAAAGAGTGATTGCAAGATTGAGAAAGCTGAAGAAGGCGGTGATTTTCCGCTCTCACGGGGACAAATGGACATTTTCGTTGCATACGTGATCGATAACAAAGTAAATCAACCTTGTCACTCACATTTGACAACATTCCATATCATCCAAGCTCACTGACATAGTGAATGAGCCTAAATGTTCAATTCTGAGTGTCAGCTGTTAACTTTTGTTGATAACATGGTTAATTGTTCCAGGATAAATTCCAAAAGTTGGCAGACTACATCTACAGCAACGAGCACAGAGCCATGCTCTCTGATGATGTTGCAAGGGATTACGTACTCTTGCTGGCTATTTGCTATGGATCATACAAATGTGGTAAGTGCTTACTAGTGCTAGTAATAGAGAACAGGCACTCAATTATTGTCAGTAACCTTTTGTGACTTCTACAGCTGAAGATGGTGAACACAAAATCATTTTTGCTAATTTTTAGGGATAACATCTGACTACATTCACCGCAAACCCTATGCATCATTAGCTTCCGGCGTTTTAGCGAAAGGAAACAACAATTTTACATGCTACATCATGGCAGCCAACTCATCAGCCAATCGTCACACCCTCTCCCCCAACCACAAGGAGACAACGTTTGACTACAGGCGCGAGATTGGCTAAAGTTTAGCTCCCATGACGCAGAGCATAAAAAGTTGTGTTTCCGTTCCCTGAGACGTGCATTCCGTTCACTATAAAAGTCCATTCTGCTGTGTGTAATGGACAGAGATATTGTAAAAAGTTTAACTTATCTGCTCACAATTTTCATTGTGAGCAGACAACTTCACGTGTTTAAATCGACCCCTAATCCTATTAAACTTGTTAGCGACATCGTAAACCACATGAATCTAATAAGTTGTGGACATACTTTTTGGGGTGAAACAATCATCGATTTTGCGATGGATGTATGTGACAAATCGAATGGAGCAGTGTATGCGGGTAGGAAAATGAAGAATTTCTTCATACCATTGGCGAGTACAAATTGACATTAGTATTTGGTGTTGAGATGCTGGTTTTTGCGAAAGACCATGTCCCTTGCCATTATACAACAAAGCTGTATGTGATACTAATTACCGTGCTCGCAACTGCTCGTAAAATCTTATCTGCGTACATGTGGTGGGTGCTCTATGAAGTCCCAACAAAAAAAATCATCATTTATGAAGATCAAATGTCGCAGGAATCTTGTGAAGTGCGTTGACAGCGGACCAGAGATCTTGGAAAAGTTAATAGTGATGAATTTTTCATAATTTATGCAATTGGTCAATGACCTAAATGATAAACGAACAAAGCCCTGGGGTCATAAAGTCAGGTGTAAACAATTTAATTGACATACAACATGGAAATCCGGCTTAAGTATTGGAGACTTGTTACAAAATGCATAAGGCACTAATATAGTTTTATATTGCAGATGGTGCTGCATGCCATGCAACATTCTCTGAGTATGAGCAGAGGAGAAGCCATAAACAGCTACTTTCTCGGTTGCCTGAATCAGCCAAAGAACATTGAAGACAATCTGAACCTTAGGAAGAAGTGTTAAGCAAGCTGTAACTTGCGTTTTGTGTTAAAACGCTAAAATAATTATTCCAACATTTCCAATCATCGACGCTGTAGACATTTGTACCATGTAGTCTGGGTTCTTCTGTTGTTTAGCACTGCATGTTTCTTTCCTTTGGTTTACGACATGGTTTATAATTTGCTGACTGCTTGGTTTGCCTGTTGTTATTTCAGACTTTTTTATTATCGAGTGGTGAACCAACATTTTTGTGCTTATGATTCGAGGTTTTGAAATCTCATATTTTAAGGTACTTGAAATTATGTGGAATGTTATTCACGAATCCTATGCATTTTCCTGTAACACATGACAATAAACATTTATCCCTGTGCCATCTCTCAATGAGTTTTCAGTTGCATACAGGTCTTCAAAAATTTGTCTTGTTACAGGTGCAATTATCTGATTATCGGATGACAATTAGTTACCCGAGGATATGAGATGGCATTTAGTTAACTACTCAGTCACCTGAGGATATGGAGTGGTATTTAGTTAACTACTTAGTCTCCTGAGGATATGGGATGGTATTTAGTTAACTACTTAGTCTCCTGAGGATATGGGATGGTATTTAGTTAATTACTTAGTCACCTGAGGATATGGGATGGCATTTAGTTAACTACTCAGTCACCTGAGGATATGGGATGGCATTTAGTTAACTACTTAGTCACCTGAGGATATGGGATGGCATTTAGTTAACTACTTAGTCTCCTGAGGATATGGGATGGCATTTAGTTAACTACTTAGTCACCTGAGGATATGGGATGGCATTTAGTTAACTACTCAGTCACCTGAGGATATGGGATGGCACTTAGTTAACTACTTAGTCACCTGAGGATATGGGATGGCATTTAGTTAACTACTTAGTCTCCTGAGGATATGGGATGGCATTTAGTTAACTACTTAGTCTCCTGAGGATATGGGATGGCATTTAGTTAACTACTTAGTCACCTGAGGATATGGGATGGCATTTAGTTAACTACTCAGTCACCTGAGGATATGGGATGGCACTTAGTTAACTACTTAGTCACCTGAGGATATGGGATGGCATTTAGTTAACTACTTAGTCTCCTGAGGATATGGGATGGCATTTAGTTAACTACTTAGTCACCTGAGGATATGGGATGGTATTTAGTTAACTACTTAGTCACCTGAGGATAAGGGATGGCATTTAGTTAACTACTTAGTCACCTGAGGATATGGGATAACATTTAGTTAACTACTTAGTCAACTGAGGATATGGGATGGTATTTAGTTAACTACTTAGTCACCTGAGGATATGGGATGGCATTTAGTTAACTACTTAGTCACCTGAGAATATGGGATGGTATTTAGTTAAGTACTTAGTTACCTGAGGATATGGGATGGTATTTAGTTAACTACTTAGTCACCTGAGGATATGGGATGGCATTTAGTTAACTACTTAGTCACCTGAGGATATGGGATGGTATTTAGTTAACGACTTAGTCACCTGAGGATATGGGATGGTATTTAGTTAACTACGTAGTTACCTGAGGATATGGGATGGTATTTAGTTAACTACTTAGTCACTTGAGGATATGGGATGGTATTTAGTTAACTACTTAGTCACCTGAGGATATGGGATGGTATTTAGTTAACTACTTAGTCACCTGAGGATATGGGATGGTATTTAGTTAACTACTTAGTTACCTGAGGATATGGGATGGTATTTAGTTAACTACTTAGTCACCTGAGGATAAGGGATGGCATTTAGTTAACTACTTCGTTACCTGAGGATATGAGATTGCATTTAGTATCTGAGGATATGGGATCACAATTAATTAACTACTTAGTTACCTGAGGATATGGGATGGCTTTATATATCTGAACGTATATGATGATGGCACTTAATCAACTACTTATATAATAGTAGATATAATAATAATGTTTATTACCAGTGCTAGGCAATTTATAATAATTTCAACCTCATAATAATAAGTAATATAATGAATAGCGTAAATATAATTATAAATAATGATATTATTATTATTGTTTATATATATATTTATTCCAGAATCATTCTGAGTATTAATTTTAATTAATTAAATGACAAACAACATCATTCTTTTTCTACATATTTGTTCTATTTCCTATTACTATTTATTAATTATAAATAGAATTAATTATTAATTAATAATAATAATGGGGTGGCATTTATTTAGTTATCAGAGAGAATAATAAATAAATCTAATGACAAAGTTAATATTATTATTTATTATATTATTTTCTTATATATTATAATAAATAATAATTATTATTATTTATTATGCAAGCAATGGGATGATATTTACTTTACTTACTACTTAACTTATTACTTAGTTGTTGTTGCCTACTACTTCATCATAGTAGTAGTCTCATAACAAAAAAACACCATCAAATCAACAAAAAAGTAAATGATAGTTATAATTAATACCAGCTAACTATCATGATCTCTCATGGACATTTCATTTCACACTGTTGGCTTCTTTGGGCATTTTCAACAGCAGGAGGTCAACGATTTTATATAATCGTTGAGGAGGTTCTCATTTAATTAATGATTTGTAAAATAATTTGCTAAATGTGATAAGTGGATCCGCCAAAACTTAGTGTTACTTGTACTTTGTGTGGGGCAGTTTTTTGACCCCCCTATGTTGCGTGCACTTTAGGATCAACAGGTACTAGCGCATTTCATGACGTCCACAGGCTGAGGATCTGGGATGACTTCTAGATCTATCCACAGATTATAGCTTTGGAAATGAGTTGACAATAAAATGCTAAAATATTTTACCTTTTCTGCAGTTGACACTTTCCTGGTACTTTTCAGTTAGCACCGGTATGACAACAACAGAGTGGTTCACAGCGTTGGCCATTGTTTCAAACGTTGACTTCCCTACATAACAACGGTAATTAGACTATCCGGCGACACCCAGAAAGGCGACAGTCATTTCGGCGACAATTTCGGTTTATACGGCGACACTCCCGTACACTTGGGCGACACTGCAGATCAATGGGCGACAACTCACCAACGCCCATACAAAGAAGTTAGCCCATATAAAAAAATAGCCAGTTTGTCTCGTCATATCATAGGCAATGTAGTTTCACTTGTGCGACGTCATTTTCCTTAGTGTGTCAATATGTGCTCACAACTCCAAGCTGCATCAGGTTGTCCAGACTTGATCTTCTGATCAACAAATATGGTATTATTAACAAATATGGTATTATTGGGTTATGTATTGGTAAGCTGAGCTACATGTATCTCAACTCTCTATTGATTGCGAGCAAGGACTTTACTCAAACAGCTTGCTGCAAGGCATGAGTTAGTTAATGGCTTCTAAATGTTCGAGAAAGAAGTGAATTGTAAACTTCTGATAGCATTTTTTTCACGATGACCTAAATATTGTTATAAGGTTCAGCCATGGTCATCACAACAAATGATGTCAGCATTATTGTAGTGCATGTATTGTATAAGTGGATGATAAAGTGAATAAGAAAAAATGATAAAGCTGCGTCTTTTTACGAAATTAAATGATATATGGCTGTTCAACAAAGCAAATACAGTAGATATATTATATACATGTAGACACATGTGGATGTATATAAATATGAGAGAAACTCGATATTAAAATCAGCCATGAACAGTGATGTAATTAACTAAAAAAGGCAAGCTATTGATAAAAATGATATATAGATAGAAAGCTTTACAACAAGCATGAAAAGCTACCAATAGTTGGTAAATATATAAAATATATTGTACAGTTTCATAATTTGAATTATCAGGATAAGATTGAGAAGAATTCTACTTAAAATTATAAAACATAATGGCCTGTTAAAGTTTTTCTTAACAAAACTTATTCTTACATTGGACTGTATCACTAGTTTGTACAATTGATTAAATAAGCAACCTAAAATCCACTTGACAATTATTGGTCTTTTACTAATGAGCTTCAAAAAGTTACTGCATTAGAAATATTACATAGAATGTGAATATTTTTTTGCATATAATATGCTACAAATTATTCAGGCTACTAAAAACAATTGGTTTCAAACTTGGTTAAAAAAATATATTCTTTATACCAACATATATGTTGCAGCAATACATAATAATTCACTAGTGAATGTTATTGACCGTGCCGTCGTACGTTGGATAGTGAAGACTTGAAGATTGTGCTATGTACTGCATGCCATCTCAATAGTATCGGAGGTAACTGCAAAATGACAAACAAGTAAGCACATATGGCGGTGTCCATATATCAAATGTTACATGGCTGGATATTAATGAAGATATTTATCAGTAGCAAACTCTTTTTTCATTTTAACTCAATAGAAAAAAGACTAGCAAAGCATTGACTTGGAGTAAAAAGTAGTTTTTCAATTCACGAAAGGCAAATAAGTGAAAACCAGAATAGTTCGCAAGCAGTTGGGGGTTGTCTCACCAAGGAAAGACGAATAACGCTTAAATGGGAGTTCAAAATCTTGTCAAATTACAATTTGATAAGGAAAGAATTAAATTATTTCCCATTTGCAATATGACAAACCAAAATTGGGCAACGAGAGAGCGGTTATGTCACAAGCATTTTTGTCAGTGTTTGATCACAAACGTAATGTGGTTATTTGCATGTAAAATATGTAAAGTAACTGAAACAATTAACACTCGTACTTTCCTGACGAAGCTGTGGCCAAAAATAGAATTCCAAACAAGGAGAAAAAACCGCAGAGTTTTGCGCAACAGGCTATAAAAACCATCAATGGGATAAAATTAAAACAGCCTCAAATAAATTGCTAGAGAAATTTTTAATCGAAAAAATCACAAACTGGAGCGCATTGAAATTGTGCGAATTGTTGAGAGTAATCTAACTTTTTTGCAAACCGCCTGAACACTTTGTGATACAGTTTATATTCTTTAAAAATCAAAGCTAATTTGCTGGTACACTATCAACTAGCAATTTTTTTTAACTAAACACTGATGAAAACATTTTTAGTGAAATGAACGAGAAATTTTTTTTAATATTCAATTTATAACAAATAAACAATAAGAATTCTTCATATTCTTAAAAAAAAAATTTCAGATCATTTGCAATCCGTTTATATGATCGAATAACTTTTTTAATGTTCGATCATTGATCACTACATCAATGTTAGAGATTTTATACAGTTATAAAGCAAAAAAGGATGGCTGTTTTTGGATGAAAAACTATGCCCTTTGCAAAATAATTTAAATAATTTTAAAACAGTTCAGACTATTTCAAAGCTGGTTTCAAGTGATTCCAGCTAGTTCTAAAACTTTCTTACAATGTGTTCACATCCAAATCGTCTGAACCATTTCAAAACAGCCGAGATTATTCGCAAAATGACTGTTTGGTTCGAAAATTTTTACAGTTGTTAAACAGGAAATACGATTTTATTGTATGAAAATTCACAACTACCAAAGCTGATACTCAGCTACTATAAGTACTTTGTGAGATGCATTTCATTAGGTTATTTAAATTTAATACTTTTACAATTATTATTTTAAAGCAGAGCCATCTACACTATGATCAACTATACATAGGTGTGGGTTACTTACTGTTTCTACACTTGTTATTGCAACCTTCGCAGCCACCAGATTACGTAGAACTCTCTCTAACAAACAGAGTATTGTGAGAATAAAGACATGATATATACTGCAGATATACACAGGGCGTGGTCCCTCTTCACTTTACAACCTCATAAGTTCACGTGAGGATGAAGCCAGATTTGTCAGTGCCACGATGATGTTTTTGAGTGCATGGATTTTTACAGAATACTTACAAAAGGAGCACAGGCAAACAACAATAATTCATATACATTGTGACAACAAGAAGCTGAGAGAATAGCATCACTAGTAAACAATAGCAACAAGGTTGTCGAAGTGTTGAAATTTTTGACTTTGCAGACAGACTCATGTTAAACTTCTGAAAACATAATTTATAAAACAAAGTGTAATTCCATCAAACAACCAATAAAAACATACATACAACACACATACAGTGCTATAGTACAATATATATAACATACACACATACAGTGCTGTAGTACAATATATATAACATACACACATACAGTGCTGTAGTACAATATATATAACATACACACATACAGTGCTATAGTACAATATATATAACATACACACATACAGTGCTATAGTACAATATATATAACATACACACATACAGTGCTATAGTACAATAGATATAACATACACACATACAGTGCTATAGTACAATATATATAACATACACACATACAGTGCTATAGTACAATATATATAACATACACACATACAGTACTGTAGTACAATATATATAACATACACACATACAGTGCTACAGTACAATATATATAACATACACACATACAGTACTGTAGTACAATATATATAACATACACACATACAGTACTATAGTACAATATATATAACATACACACATACAGTGCTATAGTACAGTATATATAACATACACACATACAGTGCTACAGTACAATATATATAACATACACACATACATTGATGTGCACTACATTATATATAACACACATTCCTACACTACACACATTGCTGTGTACTACGCTATATATACCACACATAAAATAGGATGAGGGAATGAATTTCTGCCTCAGTCAGTTCCTGCCACACGTAGACTTCACTTACAGCATTCCAATAGTATACACTAGAAATGTACGCTAGCATTGTACAGGATCATAGCACAATAATACACGGTACACTACACAGTACACTACACACTTCACTACACACAGTACACTGCACAGTGCACTACACACAATACACTACACACAGTACACTATACAGCACTCTACACACAGTACTCCACACAGTATGGTACACTACACAGTACACTACACAGTACACTACACACAGTACTCCACACACAGTACACTACACACAGTACACCACACACAGTACACCACACTGTACACTACATACAGTACTCTGCACACAGTACTCCACACACAATACACCACACTGTACACTACACACAGTACTCCACACACAGTACACCACACTGTACACTACACACAGTACTCTACACACAGTACTCCACACACAGTACACCACACTGTACACTACACACAGTACTCCACAAACAGTACACCACACACAGTACACCACACTGTACACTCACCTCAGCTTCTCCAAAGTCAGCTGTCTTACTCTTGGTGCACACAAGTGTCTGGGCCCGTCAGTGAGAAAGTCAGCACTGGTGAGTCCAGTAAATGGCATATCAGAGCCTTGTTTCTACAGCAAACATTACAGTATTACATTCAGTACTACAGCATTACACCTAGTACTACAGCATTACATGTATTACTACAGTGTTACACCTAGTACTACAGTACTACATCTAGTACGACAGTATTACATTTAGTACTACAGTATTACATCTTTTACTACAATATTACATCTAGTACTACAGTATTACACCTAGTACTACAGTGTTATATCTAGTACTACATTATTACATTCAGTACTACAGTATTACATCTAGTACTACAGTATTACATTGAGTACTACAGTATTACATCTAGTACTACAGTATTACATCTAGTACTACAGTATTACACGTAGTACCACAGTATTACACGTAGTACCACAGTATTACATCTAGTACTACAGTATTACATCTAGTACTACAGTATTACTTGTAGTACCACAGTATTACACGTAGTACCACAGTATTACATCTAGTACTACAGTATTACTTGTAGTACAACAGTATTACACGTAGTACCACAGTATTACATCTAGTACTACAGTATTACATTTAGTACTACAGTATTACATCCATCAAGTACTACAGTATTACATTCAGTACTACAGTATTACACCTAGTACTACAGTATTACATCTAGTACCACAGTATTAGTATAACAGTACACAGTAATGTCACATATACCCACCAGAGGCTGTCGAAAGTAAATCTTACCCTCGATTCTTTCGATGGGGTTCCGCGCTGTCGCCACTCATTATGTACCAGTTGCAGTCAGATCTGAGTTGACTCGCTGCCCTCAGTGCATTCTTATAGTTGTAATGCAATGTATATGCAATGTATATGAGCGGATTTCTTTTATCATCCTACAAGCGGAATTGATACTAATATTCTTTTATCACACAGTTCAGTTGTTTTATACATCATCCACAATATACTTATATTTATGGCAACTAGCAAGAGTTGTAAATGATCAGCTCAGCTGTGTGATAAATAAATAAATAATGTTATTAGCCTTACCTGCCCATACATCATGGAGAAAAAGATAAATTGAATGTATAAAAGAGTTGCCAGACAGTTCCATCATCCATCCAAACACAAGATCATCCAGTCAATGTTAATGAAGCTTGTATAAAAGAGTATCTTCACTGCAGCAGAGTTGCTCTTCACCTTTTGATACCTTGTGAATATTATCAGAGTTGTTGTACCACATCGAGAAAGCAACTTCTATAATTATAACTAATAATAATAAATATTAATATGTCTGTTGTGTCAGCAAAGATAATAACTTTTACTATTCTAATCTAATGCTAACTAAACGATGATCTGATGATATTTAATGTCTTTCTTGACAATAATAATAATAATAAACACCAACACTGCAAAATGGAGCAGTATTTATTATTGACAGTAGTACTCAAAAAAATGATATGTTTTATTTGTCTAAATCATAAATAGCTGCAACAATAATAATAATAAATAATAATATTTTTTTTTATTATTAACTACTACTACTACTTACCAGTACTATCATTATTATCATGCTGCAAAAAAATAATAATAATTATTATTATAAAATAATAATTATTATTATTATAATAATTATAATAATAATGGCTGCACAAAACAAGGATTTTTGTAAAGTAGTCTACTTACTTACTTGATACTTACTCACTAAGTATCAAGTAAGTAACTGACTGTTGCTGGGCTCAAGTGACTCTAGATCGAAACGTCGCTTGGGTCGAGGTGACTGCATGGATGAAATATTTCATCCATGGGTGACTGAGATACACAACAACAACATGCTGCTCTTGAACAATTAATTTTGCCGTGATGGTGATGCGCCAACTAATTGTCGCCGGTCGATCCGCCATGTCGCCTTAGTAGCTGAGGTTGTCGCCTTCGGAACTGATTTTGTCGCCGGTGTGACTGTCGCCGAAACGTCTGTCGCCCAACAATCCATAATTCATAACAACATAATGGGCATTGTAAGCTACTTTCTCAAAAGCCATCTGGTCTTGGATACAGCTCAATGACTGCAGTTGCTTCAGAAATTACAGGTTAAATTTCTGGTTTAATTAAAAGAAATTAATTCAGTTTAATTGTAATAAATAACAGTATTTTTTCATTTGTACTTATTAAAATACCATGACAAAGAAATATTTGCTGCTACAGGATACCTATTCATTATTCATGCTTTTGTAGCTCTGAAATTCCCAATGATTATTTTTTTCACCAGAAATAATTATGTAATATGATCACTGCACAAAGGAATGTGATTTGCACCAATGGAGTATTATATATATATATATATATATATATATATATATATATATATATATATATATATATATATATATATATACATATATATATATATATTAGCCAAGTGGCCTTTTTTACAAAAGACAAATCTGTTACAAATTTGGAGTTGTCTTCTTTTGAACAAAATGACCTGTAATATTAATGTGGTTATTGCAACCGTACTTTTATCAGCGCAGTTGTAATTATTAAATGTTTTATATTTACATTTTCTTTTTCAAGAAAGTGGCTTGCACAATCAATTTAAGAGTTGAGGTTAAAGAGTTGGTCAAACTGTGTGAATTGGCAGCGATGACTCACCGCTACATGTAGATATATATTCCACAGAAATATTCCAGTATCAGTAGGCTTGATAATAAATATAATAATAAATAATTCACTATTCTGGCTTTACAGATACATAATCACTCGGTAAAAGCTTTCAGAAACTACTCGCCGACCTTTGTGCATCTGCTCTACATCAATCCACACTCTGTATCCGGCATCAGCTAATTTCTGTCTGAACTCAAGTACTTCTGGTTTAACATCCCACTGGTAGCTGATCATAATATGTGGCAGAGCTGAAATACAAAGTTATACATATAACATGTAGTAACAATGGTGTCTACTTCTGCTGTGAAACACCTGCAGACACTCTTGAAGAGCTTCACTCAACTCCAGCTGCTGTGATAATGGTCAAAGCTGATGAAGTGAATCCATCTAATCACATTCGTGCTAATGAGTTAGATAAAGCTGCTACTTACTCGGTTTGTTTACTTTTTGCGCAGGTTTTTTAGATTCTGCTCGTTTTGGTGGAGCGGGGGCCAAGTTAATACCTAAAAATTATTGAATAACTTATTTTGTACAGACTTTGAATAAAGTCAACACTTATTTTTGTACAAAAATTACTGTTGAAGTTGATGAAAACAAGTAATATAAGACAACGGCTTACACATCCTAAAAACCTCAAAGTCTTTGAATCATTTTCATTTATTCACAATTATACCAAACATAGTAAGTTACCAGGTTTCCATTGCGATGAGGTGGGGGGCACAAACGAACTGCCGTTGCTGCCTGAATACTGCTCTGAGATTGGCTGAACTTGTGCAGTTCTTCTCGGCTTTGCTTGCTGACTGGGGTCCATAGAATCCAACAAGTCGTCTTGCTCTCGGCTGCAGCAACAACATATCCACCCATTTTACAAACATGCTGTAACTTTGTCGAGTTTTTAAATTTGTTAAAACTGTATAGCCATCAACACAAAATTCTTTATGGATCAATGAATGTCAATTGACTCTTGTAAGTTGAATCTTTTATATTAGAAACTATTACTTGCTGTAGCCTTTTTGTGAGCTAACTTGTAGCATAACACATACCTATACCTACTGCATCAGTCCGTATTGTAATACATGCAAAATGGAACATGGAATACTATATCATAATCTTTTTGTGCAAACAGCATAAAACAGTTTCTAGAATG
The DNA here is from genome assembly GCA_945261195.1 of Cryptosula pallasiana. Classification (NCBI taxonomy): domain Eukaryota; kingdom Metazoa; phylum Bryozoa; class Gymnolaemata; order Cheilostomatida; family Cryptosulidae; genus Cryptosula; species Cryptosula pallasiana. The sequence continues at coordinate 6,876,260 of OX183138.1, read as the reverse complement.
ATCCAATCAAAGAGCGAAGGAACATAGAAGCGTACACTCACCCTGTCGCATGGGGACCAGGTGCCTTCTTTTTGAGGTAACAGATTATTGCAATGGGTAGTATAGTGAGCAATGCCCTGTAAGACAGATGAGCTCATACTTTATAGCGGACAACATGGGGTTGAATGAGTTAACAAAACTAGCCTGTTTTTGCCAGAATTTAATTAATATTGCATTTACTCTATTACTTTTTTTAACTGTAATGCCTTACCCTCCAATTACTGCTACAATTATGATTATTGTTGTGGTTGATGTGGTGGTACCTGTAAAAAGAACATTAAATATCTGTTGGGTAAAGACATGCACCCTAGCAATCAGAGCTAGTAAAGTCAGTGACATACATAAGTAAGATGCTATATGTAGGTTAGTGTTGAAATATCTCAGTCACAATGGATGAATGGATGAATTCACCCACCACAGTTATTGGTACTGACAAGTGGCAAACCGCTATCTTAGATCTTATAAACTGTCGTACTCAAGCAGAACATTTAAAACTTAGACATACTTGTGTTTTCTGATGTGCCAGAACTGCCTGTGTTAACTTGGTTGTTTGCAGTGATGGTGGTGGCGGTGGTGGTAGGAGGTGTAGACCAAGTAAGTTTAAATCCTCTACCAGATGTCCCTAAGTTGGATGTCACAAAGATAACGTATGCAGAGTAAAAGTTTTTAGTTACAATGATGGGAGTTGTGAGATTACCACAGATGTTGTCCACCCACACATCAGAGGCATCATTTCTGTTCTCTATCTGTGAATGCACCGAGCACAGGTTTTGATCATATCAACATTTGAATATCTGCCTATTAGTGCAAACGATCAGCACAATCAAAGAGTTGTAGTATTCAGGTTGAGAGATCAGGTTAGCCTTAGAACCAACAATGCATACATAAACCTCACAATGCATACTAAGCTTATAATTTAGTACCCTTAGATAATCTGCTTGACTGCAAGTGAGGCTACTGTTTTGGTAGATGTCCAAGTCAGTGATTTCAATGTACAGATCCTCATTAATGTTACCAGATGAAATGATCCACTGACAAGTCTGCCCTTTATCATAGTCACTGGGATAGTTCTCTGATGTTAACTCCCCTGGTCCGCTACCCAGGTTTGTCGACCCAAATGAACATGCTACAAAATATATTTTTATTGAGGACAAGTGAGTGTAAAACAAAGCCTGAGGACTAGCCAATGAAAAGTGCTGATACAGATATATATATATATACATTGCATTGCAAACTCACATGCATCAGTGAGCTTGAGAGTTGCTATAGAAACCTACAAAACATGCTGTGTGTATACTACAATTTAAACTTGTGATGAAGAACTTGCATCGACCATTGCACCCATTTTCTTATGTATTTTAGCTGCAGTTTTCTCTTGCCGTACATCTATTCTAGTTCTCGTATAAAACGCCAACTAACAACTAACTGATGACTAACTAAGGACCAACTAGCGACTCAATATAACATAGTATAACACAGTATTACACAGTAGAACACAATATAACACAATACAACACTATATAACACAATATAACACTCACCAGTAACACAAGGGTAGCTAGTCTATGTACCACCTCCATCTGTAGCTACTTAAACTACTCAAGTAATACAAGAGTGCTCAAGTATATCAACTCATTGTTATATACTATACAGTAATTGGTGCTTACATCTGTATTCACAAGTACAATAGTGATATTTATATTTCACAATATCTCTGTAAGGCAGCACATATTTCACAATATCTCTGTAAGGCAGCACATATTTCACAATATCTCTGTAAGGCAGCACAAGGCCAACTATACAATAGGTAGTATATTATTGTTAGCAGTGCTAGGTGATGTATTGATTTTTTTGTTTAAAAAATGCTAGAGCTGTTTTTGTCTACTAAGTGTTACTAGCTGTTCCTTGCTATATAGTAGGTTATGCTTTAGTACTCTAGTTCTAGCCCTCAGCGATTGTCATACCTTACAATATAAGTATTGGGTAGGTATTATTGCTTGGTTAATGGGGTGAATTGTAGGTATTGATAATGGTAGAAGTAACCTTTACATGTAATCATATAAGAAATTTAACTTAAAATAAACTGTAAGTGCAAAATGTGATTCTTTGTCAAAAGCATTAATGAAAATTCTGACAACACAACATCTGCAACTCTAAAAACGCTAAAGCTGGCAGAAGAATTACCCTAGAGTTTTACGTTTGGATCATGTTCATCATTGGACAATAATCATCTTTAGCAAAATAGTCCAAAAGCATGTGCGATATAACAATGTGTATTGCGAAAGTGGTCTCTTTTCATCATAACCAGGATAGCTCCATTTAGTCTGAAGTTGCCTTCTCTTTTTCTTCAATCAAATTCTCCCATCATCATAAGCCCCACCCAATTATAAATGTAGAGCCGTCCCATCAACTTTCATCATTATGGACTGTGTAAGTTGTCTTCTCCGTATAACGATTGTGGAAATTGTTTATGAAGGAAAGGCAACTCACAATGTTATAGCTACATTTTCTGCAATCAAATGATTTTCTAGGAGTGGGCTAGATCTATGACCTATATCATATGTCATTTAATGTGTTTGTGTGTGCTGCAATTGGCTAGCTGAGCAATTGTATTAAAGGTTAGATATATTTATAAGCAGATGCTTAACATCTCTGGCAAAGCACAGTTAAATCTCTTTCTGACAATACTTATGCAAGTGTTACAGATACTGATATATAAACATACTGTATGCATAGTAAAAGAAATTGAACCAAAAGTATATTATTATGACCATTGAGCAAAATTATGATTGTCGTAGATGTCCATAAAAAATCAAGCTGATGGTTGTTTCAGAAGGAGTTTATGACATGACACACTATGAAAAGTAATTTTCTGTTTTATTCATTTGTAATTATTATTATTTACACAGCTAAAGCTTTTTACTTTTACTAAAGTATAATTTTGTACTTGGTAAAAAGATTAATTATTATATATAAAGAAGTTTAGTGCAGACAATGTTCATTTGTCTCACTGAGGGCGAGTGCTACCCAATTGTGTAAACAATTATATAATGCAAAGAAATATAAGACGCGGTATTGTTCTACAGCGAAGAAATTTATTGTATTATCAGCTGTTAAACCAACACCTCTTGGACCCACACCCCCTCCCCATACCCCCTGGACCTACACCCCTCCCCATACCCCCTGGGCCTACACCCACTCCCCATACCCCCTGGACCTACACCCCCTCCCCATACCCCCTGGACCTTCACCCCCTCCCCCAACCCCTTGAACCTACACCCCCTCCCCATAGCCCCTGGACCCACACCCCCTCCCCATACCCCCTGGACCTACACCCCCTCCCCATACCCCCTGGACCTTCACCCCCTCCCCCAACCCCTTGAACCTACACCCCCTCCCCATAGCCCCTGGACCTACACCCCCTCCCCATACCCCCTGGACCTACACCCCCTCCCCATAGCCCCTGGACCTACCCCCTCCCCAACCCCTTGAACCTGCACCCCCTCCACATAGCCCCTGGACCTACATTCCCTCCCCATAGCCCTTGGACTTACACTCCTCCCCATAGCCCCTGGAGCTACATCCCCTCCCCATAGCCCTTGGACCTACACTCCTCCCCATAGCCCCTGGAGCTACATCCCCTCCCCATAGCCCTTGTACCTACACTCCTCCCCATAGCCCCTGGAGCTACATCCCCTCCCCATAGCCCTTGGGCCTACACTCCTCCCCATAGCCCCTGGAGCTACATCCCCTCCCCATAGCCCTTGGACCTACACTCCTCCCCATAGCCCCTGGACCTACATCCCCTCCCCATAGCCCTTGGGCCTACACTCCTCCCCATAGCCCCTGGAGCTACATCCCCTCCCCATAGCCCTTGGACCTACACTCCTCCCCATCGCCCCTGGAGCTACACCCCCTCCCATACCCCTTGAAGCTACCTCCCCCAACCCGCAGAGACTTCTTTCCCCTGATACAGGAGCTAGCTTCCCTCTCCTGTGCTGCTAGTGAGGAAGCCAGTGTGGCTGAAAACCAGGATTTTTATAGGACAACTTTTCTCCTTCTTTACCGCTTGTCTATGGCTGAATGACCCCTCCGTGGTGCAGAAGAGATCCTGAGTGATGGATATTCACTTTCTTTTGAGATTATGCCCTTCTGGACACTTTAATCATAATAAATGACCACCCCGAGCTGTGTATTGCCTACCCCGAGCTGCACTGAGCACTGTTGCATCGCTACACAGCTTGTGCATAGGATGGAACGATTTCCTGAAAGGCTGAGAAGCAAGGCCGATGTGAATAGAGGTTGAATTATGACATGTGTGGGCGAATGAAGAGAAGCAGCTAAGGCTATGATGAAGAGATGATGATATGATGGTGCAACACTTACAGAAGAGTTGGAGCCAAGAGATCAAGCTAAAAGACCATTTGCTAAATACCCATACGTTATTGTTTATGTATTATTGTATTAATTGGTTTTGTAGATTGTTATTATTGTCTATGGTTGGTTATACCCATATTTAGTCATGCCATATCCTAGGGAATGTTATATCTGTCAGACCACCTGGTACGGTCCGCCAGAGCACCTTTAAGACCCAGTAGGAACTGGAATTCTTGTATCGTATCTTGGAGAATATACCATTTTATAACTTGAAACTCTATCTAATTTGTTGAGCCTGCTGGCTATTGCATAGCAGGAGTGTGTTGTTTGGAGGAGCGTAGGAGAAGGATGCTGAATAGGAGACTCAGTGAGAGAATCTGGAACAGCTGGGAGCTGTGAGTCTGGGGGAGAAGGAGCAGAGTTGGAGGAGAACTCATCTGGAAGAGCTAGTAGATTAGCTCTTGTTTGATTGTGGATTTTTGTTTGGTGTTGCTGCCTAGCAACACTGGTAGTTGTGTCTCTGAAGGTGGGCAAAATACTTCTTACTACAATATTTATTTAAAGTGGAAGAAAGAACCTAAACTTTTTATTGCTCACTAGTGATCACCATCATCAACAGTGGTTAAGGAAATTGTTTATATACTAAAATAGTAAGAAAAAGTTAGGGTATTAGGATAAATAGCTTATAAACATACATAACACTTGAATGGTGTAGTATGTACAAGGGTTGTTGATTATAAACAATCTTTCTTTGATAATTGATAATACCTATAACAGTAATTTGTGTCACGACAGTAAGTGTAAATACTTACATAAGCGTTATAGAATAACGTTAACAATGTAGAATAATAGTGTATTTCTTTACATTGTCAAACTACTAGTTCACATCAGTTTTTTTTATTAACAATTATATACAAGATGTTGATAAATAAAAAGCTATAACAAACAACATTACAAACACTCTAGCAGCTGCTAATAACAAACAGATTGACGAATACATTAGCAAACTGAATTTCACCAATAAAAACTTTGATGAAAGTTGACGTGATTATCTGACAAGCTCAAAAGATAGTCCTATACCAGCCCTAGATACATAAACATGGTTAGTGATATGTACTATAACATTGGCCCAAGAAGTGTCCTGCCATGGCCTCACTCGGGCGTTCTTGTCTAAATTTAAATTATTCCCTAGTACCAATCTTTTGCAGTTTCATTTGCCGAGCTGATCAGAGATTTGGTCAAGCTTCCTACCAGATTTTTGCTCGTTTTCTTCCATTTTAGCATCTTCAGCAAGGTTTTCGAGAACAGAAAAAAAATTGGCTAGCTCCTCATTATAGCGGGTTTTATCACAAAATGTGTGTGAGCTCATGCCGCCTATTATGTAATCTAACCAAGTGTGCAGCTGGTAGTTTCTCTCCATCTGAATTGGAATGATTGGCTTGTTCAGCTTGTCCGCAAGTTCTATTTCTGTAATAACAAAGCTAAACTGTACATGCACAGTAAAGACTTACGTCTTTATATTAATGGTTCTGCTTGGGATATTGAAACGCCATTATTGCTATAAAGTTTATTTACCTTTTCTACAAGATGTGCTCTGCTGGTACTGTTTGGTGAGCACTGGTATGAATACAGCTGAGTGTGGAATGGCTTCCGATGCTGACACACCTAAATAGAAGCACTAGATCTATTAGCGCACATCTTATCTTAGTCTCTCAACAAAATGATTATCACATACAATTACAAAAGAGTCCATAAATTTATGGCTCAACCTGCTTCATATGAGTAAATATTCTACAGAAACATGTCATTCTCAGTCAGCTCGATAATAAATAATAATAAAAAACTATAGCTATACAGATACATAATCGCTAGATAAAAGCTTTCAGAGGCAGATCGCTGACCTCTGTGCATCTGTTCCACGTCAATCCAAACTCTGTATCCAGCATCAGCTAACTTCTGTCTGAACTCAAGTACTTCTGGTCTAACATCCCCCTGGTAGCTGATCATAATATGTGGCAGATCTGAAATACAAAGTTTTATATTGCCCTAACAGTAATACATCGTGTCGTGTTAAAAATGTGCTCTCTTTCCAGCCTTGCTTTGTTCTTTTTCTCGTCGTCTCTTCTTTCCTTTCCCGCTCAGTTAGTTAGAATAGCTTTTCAGTTCCAGCTGAGTTTATGAAATTTTTGTTCTCGGAAATAAAAGCAATAAATACTCTTTGACTAGTTTTTTTGAAATGAAAACTCAAGTTAACAATGGCTCTTCTATTTTTGTAGAGCAAAGTATTTTCTGTGTAACTTAAATTAGCAATCATATGTACTTAGAGCAAAGAGGTGGAATAGAAGCAGGTTGATCATGGGATTAATACAGTTGGTTTCTATATGTCATACATTATGAGTATATAAAATGTTATCAATAGTACACTACAATATATGAAATGTTATCAATAGTACACTACAGTATATGAAATGTTATCAGTAGTACACTACAGTATATGAAATGTTATCAGTAGTACACTACAGTATATGAAATGTTATCAGTAGTACACTACAGTATATGAAATGTTATCAGTAGTACACTACAGTATATGAAATGTTATCAGTAGTACACTACAGTATATGAAATGTTATCAGTAGTACACTAAAATATGTAAAATGGTGCAAAGTGAGCAGGAGTCAAAGGTTTTAATCAGTTTTGAAATAAAAATGGATTTATTGACTGAAAAAACTGTCCACTGCTTGCAAGGTACAAACCTCTATATTTCACCCATGGCTGTAGAAAATTGTTATCTAACAAACGTATAGGGCTTGAAATCATAATAGTAATAGCCTCGGTTTCACATGTTTCTACAGCTATCTATGTAAATTGATTTAACTCTTTGTCAAATTCAGTTTTATTCAGTTGGCATACTATTTTTTTTTCTATCCAGCTCTACGCAGTTTATATTGGCTAATCTCATTGATTAACTCTGTGTCATAAATGTTTAAAGCATGACATTGTATTTGAGTTTGACTTTTGGTAACCTTAGTTTAGATTAATTAAAACAAAAAAATGGAGTTGGCCATCTCAACTTCACCTATAGACTTGTATACGAAATCTTCGTCAAGCCATCTGTGGTGTTGATCTTTATATGTTGTACAATTTGAAACATGTACCTTGATTAGAAACAAGTCGAGATACACATGGTTAAACAAAGAAAGAAAAAAACAAAAAAGCTAGCATGCGAGCAGACGAACAGACAAACAGACGAATAGACAGTTGAAAGCCTCTGTTACATATATAAATGCAGAAACAGAGGTCTTTGCACTTGAGCACTAATGGAAATGCAGGTAATCGCTCTCGAACTGCTTCACCACAACCCAAACTTTTGTTTTGTAGTAACTCCATTTGTCACACTCTATTTTCCACTTCTTGCATCGGTTTTTAGGCTTTCGCGAAACAAGGATTGTGCTACTTTTTATACATAATTAAATAAAGTATATACTTTATAGATTTCGAACAATGACATGACATCTATTGACATAAAAAAGTGGCTGTAAGCACAAACAATTTGTGCAAAGATTACTTTTAATTGATTCATGGATCGGTAAAGGAGCCAACACTTTGTGGTATCTCTCATTGATCTACCATTGACAACGAGCATTCACAAGTTTCAGGCGGTATATACTATATATACATCACATTACCAAAGTTCCATTGTGGTGTTTGCAATGGCGCCACTTGAACTCTTCTCTTTGAACTTCTTTGTTTATGCCCTTCCATAGCTTGTAACCTTTCATTTTCTCTACAATAAAAACTATTGTACTAGATCTGTCCTGATGCAGCGATTTATTGCTGTTTGATTCGTTAGGGCATTTTTGGATACCTTACATGTGGGGATTAAGAGCAGGATTGAAACGAGCGCATTCTGAAAAGCATAATTGAGTGCCAGAAAACCTGGCTGCAATGGGCAATGAGGGCTCAACTATGGGTAGCAACCACAGGGGCACTGCAGTAGTAGTTGCAAGCATTTCTCTTTGCCTAAGTCCATTACCAAACACCATACAAACACCATACATACACCCTACATACACCAAGGGATATCAACTTTTGACCAAAATCAAATTTCAAACCTCCATATATCTCTTTACAGACATGATACAGCATAAATCTCTCGTAGATAGGTTGACTGGCCACACAGATCTACACATTCCAATAAAAAAAAATTGTAAGCTCACCTCAATGTGAAAATTATTAAGCTTTCTCTTTCAGAAACTTGAGTTTCCACAAAAACACGGGCAACAGAGGTCTTGTCAATGACATAATTTCCTAGCCCAGTTTTTTTTTCTCTTCAACATCCGGGACGCTCCCATGACCTACCCAAAAGCACAGTTATTAATGACGCTCGAACTACACACAGTTCGTGGGCGGAGCTCAACTATCGCAGCCAATCCCATTATTATTAACAAACTGTTGCCCGTGTCTTTGTGGAAACTCAAGTTTCTTAAAGAAAAAGCTTAATAATTTTCACATTGAGGTGAGCTTACAATTTTTTTTATTGGAATGCGTAGATCTGTGGCCAGTCAACCTATCTACGAGAGATTTATGCTGTATCATGTCTGTAAAGAGAGATATGGAGGTTTGAAATTTGATTTTGGTCAAAAGTTGATATCCCTTGGTGTATGTAGGGTGTTTGATAGTGGACTTAGGCAAAGAGACATGCTTGCAACTACTACTCACTGCAGTGCCCCTGTGGTAGCAACAAGCAAGATAGGTAGAGTCTTTGAGAAAGATGATGACCTTGACTCGGTGTGTGAATCCAGTTTCAATTTACTTGGTTTTAATTTTTGACATAAATGATGGCGTATATGAATAATATAGCAAACGGCAATATCATGTAATTAACTATTTTTAATTTTTTGATGACTATTGGTGGTACCTGGAGGCAACAACACACCATTTGGCTTTCGAGGAGAACAGTGGTTTTTTATTGTGCTCCTCCACACTTATGACTCTAATACTTATATAACTAAACGCAAATTCTTACTCTACAGCTAGCTTCACATGGTCGGCCAGGGCGTAGGTCCAAGCCAGCAGTAAATAGGCATGGCACCTAAATTACAAAATGACTCTACAACAGAGCAGACCTTGCTAGAGGTTATGAAAAAAAATGTCAGACAATAGAAGTTATATATATTCTCAGTTAAGCAGCATTATTCAATCAACATATCTCATCACGTATCAATGCTATGGAAAAAAAAGTAATCCGATTACATAAAAGCTCTGACTTTCTGCGATGACAAAATTGCTGATTTGAAAAAGGAACTTACTGCTGTCAAAGAAACCATCCTCAAGAAAAATAACCATCTCAGAGAACAGTTTGCAGCTCTTCAAATTGAACGTAGCAACAAATAAAAAGGAAACTAATTTAGTACTCAGTTCAAGAAATAATTCATCAGGATAAATCGTTTCATAATCTTATTAAAAAACGGCATTCCTGAAATACCCAAAAAAGATGTTTTTGCTATCGTTACTAAGATTGCCGGCAAACTCAACATAGACCTTACTGTGAATGACCTAGTGACAACATTTAGAATGAAAAATAAAAATATCTACGTCACGTTTCAGTCACAGCTTGTCCGAGATAGTTTCTACAATCCAAGTAAGTTTTTACAAAAAAAACACAATACAATTAAGCCTCTCTCTTACTCTGAAGACAACAATATCTTCCTCAATGAAATCTTGGAAAATCAACAGCACAAACTTTCTACTTGGCAAGAAAAGATCGTCGCAAAGCTACTTATCGGTATTCATGGACATACCACAGAAATATATATCTAAAAAACTCCAAGGACAGTGACATTATCAAGATCACAGACAAAGCACAGCTTGGCAAACTCTGATTATTCTTGCTGGTTACGATTAATCTGGATAACTCCACCAAACATGAAATGGCTTCCATGATTGATATTGAAGAACTTCTTGATCATCAAGCTATGATTGATCTAGAAAAAGTTGAAAATTTTGTTTTTTCCAAGGACTTGTGCATTATGCATGTTAATTTGCGAAGCCTACCCAGTAAATTCGATGATTTCACCTAATTGTTAGCACTTTCATCATCTAACTTATGTGTGCTGTTATGAGTGAAACTTGACTTTTACAAACTGATTTTGTCCAGCTGTATCAAATTGCTGGTTATGCTTGTATTGCAGCTCTCGTAAACCCACTAGTGGTGAAGGTGTTTGTATTTATGTTCACCAGTTTTCTTTTGTTCCCACTAACACAATAAACTATATAAAAGAAAAAACTTGTCGCAACTGGTGACAACTGGTTGCAACTGGTGGCACCTGATGGCACCTGGTGGCAACTGGTGGCACCTCATGGCACCTAGTGGCAACTGGTGGCACCTGATGGCACCTGGTGGCAACTGGGGACAACTGTTGACCACTGGTAGCACCTGGTGGTAACTGGTGGTAAAAGAGTAGGAGCTTACTCCAAGGGGAGCTCTACAACAACGGAGTTCTGATGTGAGCTCACAGTAGTTGTCTAGAACAGTGATGAATTGCAAGTTGTTTTCATAGGAAAAATGAAAGCACTACAATAACCAAAGAGAACACAGAGAACTTGACTGATAGTAAATACTTACTGTCTAGCTCTAGCATCTCTTGAAGCCTTCTTTTTCACGCAGCAAATTATTACGACTATGATTACAATCACCACTCTGTAGAATAGATAATCTAGCATGTAAGTGCAATTACCATTCTATAGAATAGATAATCTAGCATGTAAGTACAATTACCATTCTATAGAATAGATAGTCTAGCGTGTAAGTACAATTACCACTCTATAGAATAGATAATCTAGCATGTAAGTACAATTACCATTCTATAGAATAGATAATCTAGCATGTAAGTACAATTACCACTCTATAGAATAGATAGTCTAGCATGTAAGTACAAATACCACTCTATAGAATAGATAATCTAGCATGTAAGTACGATTACCACTCTATAGAATAGATAGTCTAGCATGTAAGTACAAATACCATTCTATAGAATAGATAATCTAGCATGTAAGTACGATTACCACTCTATAGAATAGATAATCTAGCATGTAAGTACGATTACCATTCTATAGAATAGATAATCTAGCATGTAAGTACAATGACCACTCTATAGAATAGATAATCTAGCATGTAAGTACGATTACCACTCTATAGAATAGATAATCTAGCATGTAAGTACGATTACCACTCTATAGAATAGATAATCTAGCATGTAAGTACGATTACCATTCTATAGAATAGATAATCTAGCATGTAAGTACAATCACCACTCTATAGAATAGATAATCTAACGTGTAAGTACAATTACCATTCTATAGAATAGATAATCTAGCATGTAAGTACGATTACCACTCTATAGAATAGATAATCTAGCATGTAAGTACGATTACCACTCTATAGAATAGATAATCTAGCATGTAAGTACAATTACCACTCTATAGAATAGATAGTCTAGCATGTAAGTACAAATACCATTCTATAGAATAGATAATCTAGCATGTAAGTACGATTACCACTCTATAGAATAGATAATCTAGCATGTAAGTACAATCACCACTCTATAGAATAGATAGTCTAGCATGTAAGTACGATTACCATTCTATAGAATAGATAATCTAGCATGTAAGTACGATTACGATATACAAAAGCTAACAAACATACCCAACTATAACATAGATACAACTGACCACTGAAAAATCTGTGTAATACTGCAAGTATACGTATTACTACAAGTACACGTATTACTACAAGTACACGTATTACTACAAGTACATGTAATACTGCAAGTACATGTAATACTACAAGTACATGTAATACTACAAGTACATGTAATACTACAAGTACATGTAATACTACAAGTACATGTAATACTACAAGTACATGTAATACTACAAGTACATGTAATACTACAAGTACATGTAATACTACAAGTACATGTAATACTGCAAGTACATGTAATACTTCAAGTACATGTAATACTACAAGTACATGTAATACTACAAGTACATGTAATACTGCAAGTACATGTAATACTGCAAGTACATGTAATACCGCAAGTACATGTAATACTGCAAGTACATGTAATACTGCAAGTACATGTAATACTGCAAGTACATGTAATACTGCAAGTACATGTAATACTGCAAGTACATGTAATACTACAAGTACATGTAATACTGCAAGTACATGTAATACTACAAGTACATGTAATACTGCAAGTACATGTAATACTGCAAGTACATGTAATAGTGCAAGTACATGTAATACTGCAAGTACATGTAATACTACAAGTACATGTAATACTGCAAGTACATGTAATACTACAAGTACATGTAATACTACAAGTACATGTAATACTGCAAGTACATGTAATACTGCAAGTACATGTAATACTACAAGTACATGTAATACTACAAGTACATGTAATACTGCAAGTACATGTAATACTACAAGTACATGTAATACTGCAAGTACATGTAATACTACAAGTACATGTAATACTACAAGTACATGTAATACTACAAGTACATGTAATACTACAAGTACATGTAATACTACAAGTACATGTAATACTACAAGTACATGTAATACTGCAAGTACATGTAATACTGCAAGTACATGTAATACTGCAAGTACATGTAATACTACAAGTACATGTAATACTACAAGTACATGTAATACTGCAAGTACATGTAATACTACAAGCACATGTAATACTACAAGTACATGTAATACTGCAAGTACATGTAATACTACAAGTACATGTAATACTGCAAGTACATGTAATACTGCAAGTACATGTAATACTACAAGTACATGTAATACTGCAAGTACATGTAATACTGCAAGTACATGTAATACTGCAAGTACATGTAATACTACAAGTACATGTAATACTACAAGTACATGTAATACTGCAAGTACATGTAATACTACAAGTACATGTAATACTGCAAGTACATGTAATACTACAAGTACATGTAATACTGCAAGTACATGTAATACTACAAGTACATGTATGTGCAGTGCCCTGACAACTCCAACTACATGACAGAAAAGAAGTTTCTACTGGCGGCAATATATTTAGTATATATATTCATGCATATGAACAACATATAACCTGCTCATTTTCAACAAATTTTAAAGAATAAAGCTAAAACTAAGATAAGTTAATGGTTACTCACCCGACTATTACCACAACTATTATGATAGTTATAGTGATTATTTCACCTGTAAAACAAACAAATATCCAGTGAGCATAAAGGTGTTTCAGCACAGGTAAAAGTTTACAGAATGAGGTGAGTGAGATGCACCTTACTTGTATTTAATCAACAAACAATTTTCAAAACTTGCGTGTGAGTGGGAAATACCTGCCAATATTGAGCTGATAGTAGTTGTGAAATCTTGATTTACTTGAGTAGTTGTAGTGGTTGTAGCTGTAGTTGAAGTGATGGTGGTTGGCTGAGTGGTGGTGGAAGTGGTGGTAGAGGTGGAGGTAGTAGAAGTGGTGGTAGGAGGTGTAGACCAAGTAAGTTTAAATCCTCTACCAGATGTTCCAAAGTTGGATGTCACAAAGATAACGTATGCAGAGTAATAGTTACTAGTTACAATGATGGGAGTTGTGAGATTACCACAGATGTTGTCCACCCAGACATCAGAGGCATCATTTCTGTTCTCTATCTGTGAACGCACCGAGCACAGGTCTTGATCATATCAACATTTGAATATCTGCCTATTAGTGCAAACGATCAGCACAATCAAAGAGTTGTAGTATTCAGGTTGAGAGATCAGGTTAGCCTTAGAACCAGCAATGCATACATAAACCTCACAATGCATACTAAGCTTATAATATAGTACCCTTAGATAATCTGCTTGACTGCAAGTGAGGCTACTGTTTTGGTAGATGTCCAAGTCAGTGATTTCAATATACAGATCCTCATTAATGTTACCAGATGAAATGATCCACTGGCAAGTCTGCCCTTTATCATAGTCACTGGGATAGTTCTCGGATGTTAACTCCCCCGGTCCACTACCCAGGTTTGTCGACCCAAATGAACATGCTTAAAAATATATTTTTATTAAGGACAAATGCCTGTAAAACAAAATCTGAGTACTAGCCAATAAAAAGCACTGATACAGACTTTTATATACAACAAGTTCTGTATGCGAGTGTGTGTCTGTCTACAGACACATCCGTCCACTGTTCATGTATGGCTATCTAACTACGCTGAAAGATTGAAAAAATGCTGTACAAACAGTTTATAAGCCAACTTAGTTGTAAGGTCGGGATTTGGTTTTGCCATTTGTTACCAAACCAAAGGTTTTCGTGTTTTTGATTTTTTTTTATTGATATACGAGGGATAAATCATAAAAAATTATATTTGCAAACATCAAATGGATGTCACAAAACGCCATATAAAGTATCAACAAGTCAACTCAATGTCCTGCACATGACAGTCTGGTTGATTGTTAAACTAATTACTGTGGAACTAACAGTGATTGGTAGTTTTGTTAAATATTTAAATAACTTTTTTATCATATTAGTAGATATTTATTTCATTAATAAATTGAAGCAACATATTTATGTTATAATAAAAAAAAGAGCAGAATCTTCAACAAATATTTATTATTGTGTTTACTTAACTGGCGGATTTTTCTTAAATAGGTCCAACCGACATGTGGTAACTAAGAACTATTGCCCAAGCTTGAAAATTTCTTTAGTGAATGCTTTTGGTGATGCACTTATTTAGCAGTGCTGTCCTAATGCACATTTCTGTTCATGGCTAATGAATGCCCTTATGAAAACCTGGTCACCCATGTTTTCTATCAAAATGAACTGGACTAAGAGAGAAAAAGAGAGATGTAGAGGGTTGACTGGGGCAGAGGGTGAGATTTAGAGGATTGGCTGGGGCAGGGGGTGAGATGTTGAGGGTTGACTGGGGCAGAGGGTGAGATGTTGAGGGTTGACTGGGGCAGAGGGTGAGATGTAGAGGGTTGGCTGGGGCAGAAGGTGAGATGTAGTGGGTTGACTGAGGCAGAGGGTGAGATTTAGAGGATTGGCTGGGGCAGAGGGTTAGATGTTGAGGGTTGACTGGGGCAGAGGGTGAGATGTTGAGGGTTGACTGGGGCAGAGGGTGAGATGTAGAGGGTTGACTGAGGCAGAGGGTGAGATGTAGAGGGTTGACTGGGACAGAGGGTGAGATGTAGAGGGTTGGCTGGGACAGAGGGTGAGATGTAGAGAGTTGACTGAGGCAGAGGGTGAGATGTAGAGGGTTGACTGGGGCAGAGGGTGAGATGTAGAGGGTTGACTGGGACAGAGGGTGAGATGTAGAGGGTTGACTGGGAAAGAGGGTGAGATGTAGAGGGTTGACTGGGGCAGAGGGTGAGATGTAAAGGGTTGACTGGGGCAGAGGGAGAGATGTAGAGGGTTGGTAAAGAGCAGGCAGGGAATAGACCTGATGGGTGTAGTACTTGAATACAGCACATAATACTGTTAGCCAGCATATACTCACTGTTTTGTACACTAACCTGCATCTGTGACCTTGAGAGATATCACAGAGACCTAGAAAGTATGTTGACAGCATATTACCATTCACACTTGTAATGGGTATCTTGTTTTGGCTGTTTTCATGTAGTTTAGCTGCAGTTTGGTCTTGCCGTGCATCTATTCTAGTTCACTTATAAACCATCAACTAACTGATGACTAACTAAAGACCTACTAGCCACTCAATATAACCCAGTATTACCCAGGATAACCCAGTATAACCCAGTATAATACAGTATAATACAGTATAACCCAGGATAGCCCAGTATAATACAGTATAATACAGTATAACCCAGTATAATACAGTATAACCCAGTATAGCACAGTATAACCCAGGATAGCCCAGTATAATACAGTATAACACAGTATAACACAGTATAACACAATATAGCCCAGTATAACACAGTGCAATGCAATATAACACTATATAACACAATATAACACTCACCAGTAACACAAGGGTAGCTAGTCTATGTACCACCTCCATCTGTAGCTACCTGAAGTAATACAAGAGTGCTCAAGTATATCAAGTCATTGGTATATACTATATAGTAATTGGAGCTTACATCTGTATTCACAAGTACAATAGTTGTATTTATATTTCACAATATCTTTGTAAGGCAGCACAAGGCCAACTATACAATGGTAGGATATTATTGTCAGCGGTGTTAGGTATTGTATTGATTATTTTGTTTAAAAAATGCTAGAGCTGTTTTTGTCTACTGAGTGTTACTAGCTGTTCCTTTCTATATAGTAGGCAATGCTTCAGTACTCTAAACTTAGACTTAGTTATTTCAGATTCTTACAAGTGGCGTTATTGCTAGATATTATTGTTGAAGATTGTGAGAAGAAATGTTGCTGCCTGCGCTTATATTTTGTGTTGATTTCACTCCGTAACAGCAATTGTTTTGTGTATCAGATAGTGTCAGCACAAAGCAAGCTGTGCTGCTGCATTTTATAAATGTGGGTCAGCCCTGAGCTGATTTAAGGCATCAAAAGCCAGTTCCGAGTTGTCTGAGCTGATGTGATATCACACAATTGAGCTGCTGCATCAACCATTTCTTATATGAAACTAATGCGGAGCAAAAAACACAATACTGCCTCAAAATTCTATTTTAGCAATATCCTCGTTTTAACACCTCAGAGAAAATTTTGAAGTTGTCTTTCCCAATAGAACTTCCAAATTTCTTTTTACCGAGTAGGCTTCGCTTGCCTAGTAGCGATATCTGTCTCATTTTAATCATCGATATAGTTACTCATTGTAAATTATCCAATTGATCGGCTCACTATATTTCTACCTCTTTTCACAAAGTACTTTTCACAAATAAACAGACGCTGGTCATTACAAACAAAGCTCTCTCTCTCTAGTTAGTTGATATAATTGTGCAACATACGAAAACATTTTCACCAAAGACAAAGATACATTGGAACTACTTACAGTTATTTTATCAAATACATCAGACATATCAAATATACATTCAAGGTGAAATAAAAAAATAAATTTACCATGCAAAATAAATTTTTGATTGTATTATTAGATAATTTTTGATTTACAAGCTTGTGATCAATCGCCATATTGACTTTTTTCTTATTCCTCTTCTTCTTCTTCATTCTCTCTCTCCCTCCTCTACATCTTCCTCTCTCGCAGACTTCGCTAGAACTTTGATTGCCGAAAAGAAGTTTTCCAACTGTTCATCGTAGATGTCATCATCACAAAGAATGTGTTTAGTTGAGGAACCAATGAGAAACTCGAGCCAACCGGCTAGCTCGTAGTCCTTCTCCATACAAATCGGGACTAATGGCTTCTTTCTCATGTCTGCAAACTCTATCTCTGTAACAGACACACGGAGAACTTGTTTATTTTTTAATCTTCAAAGCTTATCCAACAAATTAAGAACAGTTAAAAATTCAGAAACAATACACTATATCTCAAACGAGTATGGTGCGTTTCTTTTAATTATTGTTTTATCACACAGTCTGCTGTCAACAGATTGTTTAAAAAGAACTGCTAAATAAAATAATCACTTTCACAGCAAAATAAAGTATTGATATTAAAAGCCTAAAGGGCAAAGCACGTTTATGGTACTTTACTAACACTTTTGGTACTTTACTAACACTTTTGGTACTTTACTAACACTTTTGGCATTTTACTAACACTTTTGGTACTTTACTAACACTTTTGGTACTTTACTAACACTTTTGGTACTTTACTAACACTTTTGGTGCTTTACTAACACTTTTGGTACTGTACTAACACTTTTGGTACTTTACTAACACTTTTGGTGCTTTACTAACACTTTTGGTACTTTACTAACACTTTTGGTACTTTACTAACACTTTTGGTACTTTACTAACACTTTTGGTACTTTACTAACACTTTTGCTACTTTACTGACACTTTTGAAAAATTATGTGAACCAAATGACTCGCTTTTTTCCATAGTTTACTTTTTAGATTTAGAAATGAGAAATCAGTTTTTCAAATTAACTTTTTTAATTAATTTTATTTATATTAGATACCTTGGACCAAACTTCAATAAAAATAAGATTAATCGAGAAAATTTGAACAGTTTTAAGACAACCCCAAAAGAATTCAGTCCATGCATTTCAGTTCTCACCACTATTTTATGTATAATAAAATTTGCTGTAAAGTATTTACACGTTTTACCTTTTCTGCAGTTGATGCTTTCCTGGTACTTCTTGGTCAGCACAGGTACAACAACAGCTGAGTTGTCTACAGCACTGGCCATCGATCCAAATGTTGATGTACCTGTACAAGGTAGAAGAGTCCTCTATGTTTACATACAGTACGCGGACAACTAGTAAGTTGTACTAAAAGTCTGGATCTTTTATTATCATTTGCTGTAAGAAGCCATGAAAATATTACAATACATTACTAGCATTGGCTGCAAACAGCAAATGTGTTCAAAATTTAAAAAAAGCTTTCAAAAATGTCTTGCTGACCTTTGTGCATCTGTTCTACGTCAATCCACACTCTGTATCCGGCGTCAGCTAACTTCTGTCTAAACTCAAGTACTTCTGGTTTAGCATCCCACTGGTAACTGATCATAATATGAGGCAGGGCTGAAATACACAGTTATACATATAACACTTGAATGCTCCAACAAATAGTTAGTTTTGGTAACATTTACCTGCTGTGTTTTGTCAAATTATTGTCGTTTTGAAACAAAATGCTTTATAACCTGAAGGCTACTAACAGCCTAAAAAACTCTTTGTTGTTTTATTGAGTCAAATGCTTGCGACTTTGATAAAAATGTTCATGACAAAAAATAGAAAAACCGTATCTTTAGCACTTTGGTACTCAAAGGTTAGATACACCTATATATTTTATTGATACAGTATGAAACACACATGCTAACAACACAATAGAAAAATTTTTGAGTACTTTTGGATGTTGTTTTTTTCTGCTGTCTGTTATTGTTGCAAAAGTTTAGCTTCTTTTACAAGTATTTTAATGAGCACCTATACTACTGGCTCTATCAGTACCTAGTTTTACTTCTTCCTTGAGTTGTTTCGCTGGCCGAGACTGTGGTGGGGGCGGGGCCAGGTTTACACCTGCAAATAATGATAAAACTTTGTGTGAGTTACTCTCACTTTATTCTACATCCAAGGTTGTACAAAAAAGCTTGCAGCTTGCAATTAAGAGATAGAAAGTACCAGGTTTCCATGCAGAAGATGTAAGAGGGACAAAAGATTGCTGAGTTCCAGTGCTTGGTGACTGTTGGTATGCTGTCGGAGCCTTTCTGTGTTGAATTGGTTGTACAGACTTAGTGTTATTCCTGTAACAACATAGAACAATTCTTTTTCTGCACTAGTGTTGGGATATGTTTTGATTCTTGAAAAATTTGCTAACGAGTTCATAAAATACAAACATCAGAGCATCATTAACAAATCCTGATCAAGATGAGAGCAATTTTAAGTTGTTGACTTTTTCTGACCAAATTTTTCTCCAGCCGAAGTTTTATTTTTATTTTCATAGAGCTAAAAACATGAGCTGAAAAATCCGCGGCTAATTATGTGATGTCATCAACATGGATGGTCGCTAAAGCAAGTACGTTATACAGAATAATGTTTAGCAGGTCTGCCTGGACCATATCTTTGTACTCACGTTTCAACACGGTTTTGTTTATTTTTGGCGACGTAACCAATTACTGTCGAGAGAAGTAATAGAAGGAGTCCTCTGAAAAAAATAAACAGAAGCGTATCAATATACTGGCAAGTTGCTTATTTCTCAAACAATAATGAGGCAATGTATAAGAAATACAGATCATAAAATATTTGATAGCTGGAAAAGGTTATAAACATGTAGAGATTTAACTATGGCTTACCCTCCAGTCACTGCTATGATGATAATATTTGACTGTGAGAGACCTGGGGCTGTATAACATATGGTAGTATTTGGTTAGTGAAAATTGTAAACAACTATGAATGATTTTATAAATTGTTTGTAACTCATTATATAGTTTTATAATTGTTATGCATTATTATAAACTATTACATAATTTCGTATATTATTATAAAGAGTTATAAATTAATATTTGATCTCAGACACTTTATATCAGCAATTGATTACATAATGTGAAACCTTTATCTATTTATGAATGCAGGCTGAGAGGCTCTCAAGTGCTTTGCCTCTCGTACCGCATTTCTATTGTGATTTGATCACTAAATACAGCTGCTGATTGTAGGTATTGTTGTTTGACGGTGACATAAGGGAAAAATATGTTTGCGTTTCTAGAGCATATGTACAAAGTACATATGTACATACGTACATACATGTGTACATGCATACGTACAGACATACATGAATAAACTCGCACACACACTCCACACACATGCCCATGCACATGTACACACGTACATTCATACATGTGTACATACATATGCACATACGTACATACATAGACATGTATATACACATGCACATACACATGTATATACATAGGTACATGCGTACATACATATACACATATCTACATACCTACATACATGTGTACATACATACTTACATACATATGTACATTCGTTCATACATGTGTACATCCATGTGTACGTACATGCGTGCATACATACATGCATACGTACATACAAACAGCACATACCTCGTGTTGTAGTAGCTGCTGTTGTGGAAGTAGTTTCTGTTGTGGTATCAGGAGCGACAGACCATGATATACTGAAACCTCTACCAGAAGTTCCTGTGTTCGATGCAACAAAAATTATCGTAGCTGCGTCTGATGGTCCTGTGATATTGAGAATTGTGTTTCCACAGAGATAGTCCGCCCATACATCTGTGTTATCTCTAGTATTCTCTATCTGCATATGGAAAGGTCACACCAATTATCGGTGATTGGCCATGCCTGCTTAAAGCTGTATGCATTTACAACGTTTGCATGTATTTGGTATTCTAACAAAGCAGATACGGCTGTAAGGATACATCACTAGCTGAGACAACTTAGTGCTGTTTCTGTGTGATTCACAACTTGTCAAAGTTTGTTATCAAATATATATTCAAGTTTTACCCTTAAATAATCTGCTTGACTACAGTCGAGTGTAGGAGACTTGTAGATATCCATGTCTGTGATCTCTAGAATTATACCCTTCGTTGAGAAGAAGGTATAGACCTTCCATCGACATGTTTGTCCTTTTACGTAGTCTGTGTTAGGATAGCCAACAGACTTGACCACTCCAGTGTTGCCGTTGTAGGTGGTTGTACCACCACCACAACCTGTGGTGGTGTGTTATAGTGAAGTTATAACACATAGACATAGATATAATGCACACACTAGACATAGATATAATACATACACTAGGCATAGATATAATACATACACTAGACATAGATATAGTACACACACTAGACATAGATATAATACATACACTAGACATAGATATAATGCACACACTAGACATAGATATAATACATACACTAGACATAGATATAATACACACACTAGACATAGATATAGTACACACACTAGACATAGATATAATACATACACTAGACATAGATATAATACATACACTAGACATAGATATAGTACACACACTAGACATAGATACAGTACATACACTAGACATAGATATAATACACACACTAGATATAGATATAATACATACTCTAGACATAGATATAATACACACACTAGATATAGATATAATACATACTCTAGACACACACTAGACATAGATATGATGCACACTGTAGACATAGATATAATACATACACTAGACATAGATATAATGCACACGCTAGACATCGATATAGTACACACACTAGACATAGATATAATACATACACTAGACATAGATATAATACACACTAGACATAGATATAATGCACACGCTAGACATCGATATAGTACACACACTAGACATAGATATAGTACACACACTAGACATATATATAATGCACACACTAGACATAGATATAATACACGCACTAGACATAGACATAATGCACACAGTAGACATAAATGTGATGCACATACTAGACATGGATATAATGCATGCACTACTAATAGACATGATACATTCACTAAACATAAATACAGACTAGACATAGAAACATACACAGAAAGTATACCTAAATGTTACCACAAGTATAAAGTAAATGTAAACAGTGCAGCAATGAATACTGTATAACATAGCCATACTCACTTGCATCAACAGACCTGTGTAGTAAGACACACGCCTGTAACAGATATACAGTTACTTACACATTACACATGTCTATGTGCTACAGCAATCACACTCGTTGTATTGCATTGATCTATCAAGTAGAAAGCATATACAACTGTCCAGGTGGAAGCAACCACTACAGTCTATTGTACACCAACTAGTACTAACTACTAACTACTAGCTACTGAAGTCAAATCACCATGCATGCTGTATACGATTGTGGGCATTATATGACTTTAAACAACAATCACAATTCATGGAGATGTCCGATCAAAGGCATCATGAGGGTTGTAGCTGATCTTAAGTTGTCAAAAGTTTTCTACGATTACCTTGTCTTTGATGTGCCATAAAAATTGATTGAAAATCAATCACTTACATCATACCTGATCCCACTCAGTTAAGAGAACTTTTTGTGAGAAGGTTTTTGTCACCAAGTTGAAAGAAAATTAGTGCAATATACAATATGTGAATGTGTTATGTATGTATGTATAATGTATTATACTTTGATATTAGTGATGTTGAACTTTCCTACAATGTTTCTTATGTTCAATGTCAGAGAGCTGCATACATTGGGAATGTTTGTAACTCGTGTCTTTCAATGTCTTACTACATGCATGCTGATTGAATTATGTAATCTAACACAATATAATACAGTATAACCCAGTATAACACAGTGAAATGCAATATAACCCAGTATAACACAGTATAACACAATATAACCCAATATAACACAGTATAACACTCACCAGTAACACAAGGGTAGCTAGTCTATGTACCACCTCCATCTGTAGCTACTTGAAGTACCCAAGTAATACATAGAGCGCTCAAGTATATCAAATCATTGTTATATACTGTACAGTAATAGGTTCTTACATCTGTATTCACAAGTACAATAGTTGTATTTGTATTTCACAATATCTCTGTAAGGCAGCACATATTTCACAATATCCCTGTAAGGCATCACAAGGCCAACTATACAATGGTAGTATATTATTGTTAGCGGTGTTAGGTGATGTATTGATTCTTTTGTTTAAAAAATGCCGGCCTTGCTCAAGCTTGACATTAGAGGTAATAT
The DNA here is from genome assembly GCA_945261195.1 of Cryptosula pallasiana. Taxonomy (NCBI): domain Eukaryota; kingdom Metazoa; phylum Bryozoa; class Gymnolaemata; order Cheilostomatida; family Cryptosulidae; genus Cryptosula; species Cryptosula pallasiana. The sequence goes on along the minus strand of OX183138.1, from coordinate 6,852,484 downwards.
TTCAATGCCATTCATAATGCTAATTCACAAAACACTCCACCATTAGTTTTGGTTTTTTAAACTCAGTTATAGACAAATCATAAATCCCTCAAAATACGATCGTGGCTGGAAGGTTTCATTCAACAAAGATCGTTCACTACTAAATACTTTTTAATGTTTGGTGGCTGAGCCATTCATAGCCAACTCCTCAGCTGAGCTGTTGGCCTGTGAGCCTAAAATAACAAACGGAATATTGCTGGTAGGGCTAAGGCTAGCATTTTCAGGATCAAGTTATTAAATGAACCCATTGAACTGCAGCAAAGTTTAACTTTTATTAACAAAAAGCCACATCAAAAATTTTTTTACACTTTGGAGTGATAAAATCCACTAAGTGGTCCTATGACAAAGTGACCTTCATTTTGTGTAAAAATTGATAACAGTTGTTTTTTAGTTTGTGTCACTTGTCGTCAAAGATATGTTAGCCTCAGGACCACCCATAACTCTTTTTGTACTGAAAATAAAGAAATCCACCATTTTTCCGAAAATAGCTTTAAATAGAGAGATGTTGTATTAGACAAGCGCGCAATTAATGGTCCATGTTTGCACATTTACAAATATCGAAGTTAAGCGCTCTTCCAAATATTGTTAGTAGCACTGGTGTGTTGTTGTGTGCAGTAGCTTCGCTTGGGCATCCATTCTTGTAATATTTGGATTATAAATAGTTGCAACGCACTGAAATGTATTTGCTACTCAGTGCCTCTGAGGCTGAGTATTTGATATACTATGTACTGGTTAATGAGTGCAACAAACACTTCAGTGATACAACAAGTTTGTGATACAAGATTGTACAAATATATTTGTTTGATAAAAAGATTTAACTTTCAATAAAGTTGTTGGTTACTAATCAAACTGACAGGAAGACTCTCAACACTAATCTTTTTAATTTTTTTATTTATAAATAATTTATATCTTCCTCACAAATCGATGAATTGACTTGTTAATAATAGGAAAATTCATAGCGAAGACTGACAGAACCTAAGAGAAGCCATCGTCAGTGATAGAGACTTCTGGTGGGTGCATATAACATTTTTGTGAACAATTTTTAATTTAAAACCAAGTAGAACATGTCAACTTCACAAAATCCTACTACACTTTATTCCCCGGATATTTAAATGTTTGTAGTGTTTTAGAGGACTGCGCTTAGCTATGTGGGATTTAGACATTCAGGTTAAAGTTTTAATGTGTTTTTTTGTTCTGACACATGCGCTATGTGGCACTGTGTCGTTATAGTTTATAGAAAGAAGTATAATGGATACGGCTGGTGCTGTGAGCGCTGGAAATAAAGCACAACTAAACAACAAAGCCTGTGATTGGTACAAGCTTCTAAATCTCAGAGGTGAAGGTAAGAACAAACAGAAAATTGGTGTCTGACAGTCGAACCGGTAATAGAGAAATTGACTGACTTTCTGAGAAGAAGTAGTTTTTTGTTATTTCATTTTTTTATAACCAAAGACTTTTATTGGTTGTGTCTCAGTCTGTTGTGGTAGATAACAAGCTGGTTCGCAAAATAAATTTTTTTCTTGTTCATAAAACTTGAAAATTCAAATTTAATAAAATAAAATAATCGTAGAATAGAATGCTTAATTTTGCTTATAAATACACATTTTTGGTTTACATGAAATTGAGAATTTTGTAATCCTATAATGATGTGCAAAACTATTATAGGAGAGTTTGTGCAGATTGCGAGAGTAGCGAGTCAAAGTCGTGATTACAAAGCATTAGATGAAGCAATAAGAACCCAGATAAGGCCGTACTTGTACAACGAGGGACAAGGCAGTTATATTCCCACTTCACAGCTGATTCATGTCCGCAGGTACTTATCTAATTCATTCCTAGTAACAGAAGGCATCATTGTTATTACTTGATGTATCAAATTGGTAACCATATAAGAAGTTGTCTTTTCTCTAAATAAGAAGACAACTTCACATAAAACAAAGAATGTTACATGGTCAGGGTGGCTCTCGAACCTTGCCCACATGTTATATCCTGCTCTTTGTGAGTTGCCTCAGCTAAATTTTACAGCAATAGACAGACATCTAGAAAGTAAAAAGCCCACAATTATTTTGTGATTTACATGTATAGGAAATGAGCTGAAGTTTCTATAAGTCAAACAAATTTTGAATTTTGAAGCAGCTTGAGGTTATGAGATTAGAGATATTATGTTATGGGCATACAAATACATTGTGGAGTGGTTTCAGGTGTTACAGAGAAGGGAAGCTAGTCAGACCACCAGACGAGTCAATGAGCTTCTTTTCCACCAAAGAGCGAGGCAAATCATTATTTCCGAAGCCCACAGAACTTTCTGACAGTTTTATAAGTATGAGTACTAAAGCTCTACCTCTTACAATACATAAGACCTGATCTAATACAATACACATGCTTGTATTATCAAGGTACAAGAAGGTACTCAAAGGACTCAAAGAATTCCCACAATGCAGTAGCACGAAACCACAAAGGAAAGCACAAAGATTTCAGTAATCTGTCTGGAGAGAGTATGCGATTTGTTTGTTGGAATATATATCAGGTACTACGGTTGCTACTAGTTCTACTGGTAGATACTACTAGTTCTACTGGTAGATGCTACTAGTTTTGCTGGTAGATGCTACTAGTTTTACTGGTAGATACTACTAGTTCTACTGGTAGATACTACTAGTTCTACTGGTAGATGCTACTAGTTCTACTGGTAGATGCTACTAGTTCTACTGGTAGATACTACTAGTTCTACTGGTAGATACTACTAGTTCTACTGGTAGATGCTACTAGTTCTACTGGTAGATACTACTAGTTTTACTGGTAGATATACTAGTTCTACTGGTAGATACTACTAGTTCTACTGGTATTGGCTGATGTATTTCTGTGAGAGACCAATCATAACTTGTATGTTATAGAGAGGGACTGTAGGGGAGACAATACTTCATGTATGTCTGCTGCTAGGTCTTCCACTTTATATCTTGCTTGCTAAAAGAATGATACACGTGTTTCCTCGGCTGATAGTGGATGTGTACATCTCTGACCAGTATTATGGTACGTTAGCAGATATATAATGTATGCATAGACTTAGTACCAATGAACAAATAATGTATGGATAGACTTAGCACCAATCAATACATAATGTATGCATAGGCTTAGTACCTACCGATATATGATGTATGTATAGACTTAGTACCAATGAACAAATAATGTATGAATAGACTTAGTACCAACCGATATATAATGTATGCATAGGCTTAGTACCTACCGATATATAATGTATGTATAGACTTAGTACCAACCGATATATAATGTATGTATAGACTTAGTACCAACCAATATATAATGTATGCATAGACTTAGTACCAACCAATATATAATGTATGCATAGACTTAGTACCAACCGATATATAATGTATGCTTAGACTTAGTACCAACCAATATGTAACTATTGTACATACTCAGCTACAACCAATACATAATATTTGTATAGACTTGGCTCCAACAGTATACAACAAAGCTAATACAAAACAATGTATATGTTATGCATACTACACACAGGACAGTCTCTGTTGCACATGGCCATAGTGAATGAGGACCCAGCAATGGTTAAATATTTGCTAGAGATAGATGAATGGAGGCTACACAGCTGTAGATGTATTGGCTCTTTCTTCTCCACGTTTGATCAGATAGATTATAGAGTCGACGGAGTCGACACAGATATAGTCGAAGTGAAACCTAAGACTAGCTATCAAGGTATCTACACAACTATTGTGGGATTTGTCTTCTCTCATTCGTAATATTGTTGCGTTTTACAATAAACTTAATGAGTAGCAACGACTAATATGCCGCAGTTACGCCCATAGTTTTGGGATCCAGCTAAGAAAGCTGCCCGTTACAAAAGTTTTGATGCTAGAAACTAACAGTAATAACAGTTGGTTAAACCAATTCTTACTTCAGGTAGAGTCCATTGGGGAGAGTACCCCCTCTCCTTTGCTGCCTCTTTGAAACAAGAAGAGTGTATACGTCTGCTGGTAGCAAGCGGGGCAGCGTGTGATGCGCAGGACACAAACGGTAATACAGTGTTACACCTCAGTGTTATACACAATCAGATAGAAATGTTTGAGCTAGCGCACAGTCTTGGAGCTTCACTCTACATCAGAAATGTCAGAGGTTAGTTCATGTTTCTTATACATTTTATCTCGCGTCCCCTGTTCAATGACAGAACTCAAGCTATAATAGTTAAACTTTCCATTTTACTCGCCGGCAGGTCTCACCCCCTTAACGCTGGCAGCTGAGCTCGGAAGAGTTGAAATGTATAAGCACATACTAACCAAAGAGAGGAATATTAAATGGATATATGGCAATATTGTTTGTGCAGAATATCCTCTACGTGACCTTGACTCTACCTGCATTGAAGGTCACATAAACAGCAAGTCAGCTGTGCACCTCATAGTCTATGGGAAGGAGGTAGACAGCAAAACAGTAATAGCATGTGATTTTCTGTATTAATAGAGCAGAGTTAATTATCTTAAAAATACGATTATTTATTAAAGAATTAGTCAAAAACTTTTTTTTATATATTTCTATTTTTTAGGAAACTCATCTACGAATGGTTGATGGGACGATATTGTCACTTTTAGAAGAAAAATGGAATCACCAAATCAAAAAGATATACATCAAACAGTTTCTTCTCTTCTTGTTGTATTACTGGGTGTTTGCCACGGCACTCTTGCTGCGCCCAAATAAGGACACAGTGACCAGTGTGGTAGGTATATGTCAGGGTTTTTCAACAACTCAGTGAGAGAGATTGTATTACTACGAAAGATAGAACTATCATTCAAGCCGTGAACATTGATTGTGGTAAAAGGTTTTTAGTAGACTATTTTTAGGGTTTTTCTTTCACTCAGAGCTAGCAATGTTGTAGGAAAATTCTACAACAACAAATGCTGACACATTTGAGAACCAAACAGAAATATACAAATGTTATCTGCTCTCACACACTCAAGGTAAAAAAACATAAACGAAGAACTGTGATAAAATTCACATCATTATAATTTTTTTTACCAGTACACAAAAGTATTTTAAACAAAGAAAGTTTATTCTGTAAATATGTAAACTGCAGGTAGCACAATGCTGGTTATTGCGAGATATAGCCTGGAATCTCTAACGGTAGTTGGAACTTCGGGCTACATCATCTCAGCTATCAGAGAAGCCCGTGGCGTCGGGCTCAGAACTTTTGGAGAAAGTTTGCAGGTAAATTGTTACATAAGTTAGGTTGACTGTTTTTAAATCTACAGAGTTTATTTCGATTAATTAGCAATTATTAATGATATTGTTATTGATATAGCTGTTACCAGATATTGTTATTGATAGAGTTGTTACCAGATATTGTTATTGATAGAGTTGTTACCAGATATTGTTATTGATAGAGTTGTTACCAGATATTGTTATTGATAGAGTTGTTACCAGATATTGTTATTGATAAAGCTGTTACCAGATATTGTTATTGATAGAGCTGTTACCAGAAATTTTAAAAAGTTTGCTATTGTTTATCTGCCTGCTAAAGTACATAAATTGGATGGGAATGTTAGTTAGCATTATTTATAAAAAATGAAGTTTTTTTGCTAAAATCATGAAAACTTAAATGAGGAGCCATCAAGTTTTTTAACCTGGCGCACCAACTCTCTGCTGTTCTTCAACATTAATGAGCTAAAAAATTAAATTTAAAATTTTTTTAAAACTTTGGTAGAATCTTGTTTAAAGGAGTAGTTTTACATTTTATAAAACCGGTCTTCACTAAAAATTTGGTAAAAATGTTTCTAGAATGTAATATCTGACCAGTTTAATGTTTTGCCGTACCATAATGTTTTCTATTAATTGAAATACATGAGTTTAACATATATAGATAATATTCGATAACAATATGTTATTTATTATACGTGTGTTGTAGAGAGAGCCAGCGTCTAAAGGAATGTTCCTTCTATCTTGTGTGTTGGTTCTACTGCTGATACCTTGCAAGTTTCTCTGCATCTACCAATGTGAAGACATCTTGGTTGTACTCTCTGCTCTCTTAATGTGTCCCCACTTCCTCTTCTTCTGCAGAGGTCAAGGTCTTTTAGTATTCATTAATGTTACAAAGATAGGTTGAACATAGTAAAACCTGGTTTGTTCTGTCCACTCAGAGAGATATTAGTGTTAGTTAGGCATGCTGCTGAAGACTTTGAAAGTATTTTTTAAAAGAATTTGATTAACATCGATGTTTGCAAAAGAAGTACACCCACATTAATCATCTAAACAGGTATATATACACTCATACAGTTACATGCATGTAGGTATCTACATATACACCCATACAGTTACATGCATATAGCCTTAGGTATCTACATATACATGTATGTTTCAGGGTTTCAAGCAATCGGCCCCTTCATTCTGATGATCTACAAGATGGTCGTAAATGACTTCATCAAATTTATGGTCACCTACATCATATTTTTGTTGGGCTTTTCTCAAGTATGTTTGTTTGATTCACCAAGGTTACATCATTTCTGCTATAGAGTTGCATCCTTTTTACATCATCAAGTTGTTACTTTTTTAAAATATTGTGTAAGTATTGTAGGTGAGTAACGTACACACCAGTTTATAAAGGTAAGTAACACACACAATACAAATGTTGTATGTAGGCAATGTACATCGCATTCAGAATGTACAATGGTGATGAACCGACTCCATTCTCTACCCCGGACTCTGCTGTGATGGGGATGTTTTACACAAGTATGGGTACGTTATAGCAACCTCCCCTTCAGACTAAATCATCTTGGAGCATCAACTAATATTGTTAAACCAACTCTGGGCAGTTTCTAATATTAAAATATTCTTTGACTTTCGAAAGAGATTTACGGCCAGCTGTGGTTTAATAAACTATATTGTAGGAAATTTCATCAAAATGTACAGCTCGTGTGAACAAACAGCGCATGAATACGTCGCAAAGTTTATGCTGATGACATACATGCTGCTGGTGACACTAATTCTACTCAACATGCTAATAGCTTCGATGGCAAACACCTACCAGCTTGTCAACGGTTCTGACAGGGAATATCTGCGGCAATGGGCGCAGGTTGTACTAGCTATAGAGCACTCCATGTCTAAGGGTATGTGACCGGCTTGTGTGCGTGTATGAACACTCTCTCGGGCTATTTTGTAAAAGTGTGCATGAAACATCTCGTATCCGTTTATGATCAGATCTGTTGATATTAGTCAGCGCTAGAGATACTCTTGTAGGTGAACGACTGGCCAATCAGAGAGCTTATTCAGAGCCAATGAGTGATGGACAAAGAGCTTTGGTAGTCAAGTGGAGACAAACCAAGGAAGAACAGAATAGTCTGAAGAAGAGCCGCCATAAGCTCTGGCTAGATCAAAGAGAAGCCTTCAAGAGGCGTCAAAAACATGAAACGTGGTGATTTATTTGAAATTGTCTGTTTGCCGTGGATTCACACTATTAAATACATCAGTGGGGCTATTGATAGGATATCGTCGAGTGATCCTCTACCAATCTTAATTAATGCTGTATGAATTAATCTTGTATTAATCTTGTATGAATTAATCTTGTAATATTGATCATCAATCGATCAAGCAAGGAACATACCGTTAAGTCATCTCAATTGTTTTCAAGTAACATTGGCCTTGCGCCAAATATTTTTTCTATAATTGTGACACCTAGTTCAATTTTAGTGACGACAGGAAAATTGTTAGACTGAGCAAAGTTTTGTTTACTCCACATTAACAGCTGATTCATCTTGTTTCTACGTCTTTAGTTCAGCTCAACTGTGAATGTTATGGAATTGTAACGAGACTCGACTGATTTATTTAAGACTTTATTATGTAGCAAACATTTTTGTCAAATAAATAAATTATTTGTTGTTGTATGGAGATTGGTTAACCATTGTTTGCATCAAATCTTTTGATTGCTTGAGATTTCAAATGTTGTAAAAAAATTCAAGTCCTTGTAATATCAGTGGGTGTCCACTTTATAATAATGAGCTATGATTTAGAGTATTTGAAGTTACTCACTGAAAAGAATAAATATTTTGCGCTCACCAAATTGCAGCCCTTTGTTCACAACAAAGCATTCATCAAATCTTTTGTTCTTTACTAGAAATTTCCATATTTTATCATTTCAACTTACATATCAAAACTTTTAACATGGCAACCCTAATGGTATACTCGCGGTGGTGAGGCCTAAATGGCACTCATCAGAAGTAGGTTTACTCTTGCCGTAGTATTAATAGCCCTAGTTAATATACAGCAGGTATGGAGCAGTCAAGGTGTACCACTGGGTAAGTTGTGATATTGCATTTCTCAGCCTGTAATTTTAAGATTAGTACAAACCATAATTATCATCAATTGTTTTTCAAATTACAATCATTGCTCAGCAATATTGTAGTAGTTTCGCTCCCTCTACTACCGACACAATGGTATCCACTCTCCAACTTCTTCAACAATTCGGGGTCTACCCCGAATAGACGCTACCCACTTCACGGGGTCCTTGACCCAGACACACTACCCCAGAGTTTCTCTAACAAACACTTTATTATACAATTCTATTTAGCAATACAAGTAAAGATATTGTATAAGATCCACTAGACTTCTGTCTTAATGCAGCGCAAGAGCTCCTTTTATAGGACGCAAGGAGGAAATATCACCCCCTTATTAGGGTGAACCAATCACATAATATAATATAAACAATACATCAATCAGAGGATGCAATACAAGTTAGTAAATAAGATAATCCAATAGCATTGGTGAGCACATGGTAAAGTACACTGGGCTGTTTTTCCCGCCCTTTCTATGGTCTGTAAACTTTCCACTCCTTTTAAGGGCTTCCACCTTCTTGGTCTGTGTTCCAGGCTTCCCAGCTTCGCTCTTGGACTTTCTGAGGTGGGCAACCAGTCCTCCAGGTCCAAGGCTATCTGAATCAGCCATATTTGATACTGGCTCGGGCTAGCTGACCCGGGGTAACTATCATACAAATCTCTCACAATATAATAGATGTGACTATTGTGGATTCCACAATGCAGAAAATACAAAAACTAGACTAGCTCTAGAGTGTCCATAGACTTCATATTTACTTTATACATGTATATATATAGTTTTTACAGTGAGACCTGACGATTGTGTTTTCAAAAGTTTTTCCACCTTTTTGTTAAACAGATGAAACATTTTGTAGTCCACTAATAGTTCTTCTCCATCTTTTCCTACTACACTCCTTTATTATTAGTATAGTTGCTCCTTGATTTTTTTCTTGTTGAGCAATATTTTACTCACCTCAGTTTTAACTGCTTTTCCATCTTTTGGGTATAATAATAATAATAATTATTTGTTGAATTATTTTTATTTTCTATGCATGACTGCATAATTTTCAATAGCCTTACCAGTCATACTCTGATATATGTTAATGGTTGCCAGTAATAGAGTTATCTGTTGTACAGTTTACTGTAAGCTAGACGAGGATTGTGTCAATGAGCCCAACACTTTCTGTGACTTTGGAATATGTGACTGCCTACCTGGAGCTATAAAACTTAGTGATAATAGATGTCTAGGTATGCATTGTTATTTACTTTAGCCACATCTATGTCTATGGCACACGTTTGTAGTCAAAACTGAATGTATGTACTCCATTAAAGTGTCACCATCTATACAAGCACACTATTTCACAGACGTCTTACTTTGCTTTAGCCAGTGATAACATGGTACCCACAGTAGGCAAAGCTAAGGATGAAGACAATAAGCTTTCTTCTGGCGAGTTGCCAAACAACGCCATTCCTAACTGGGTTCTATATGCGTCAGTCTTCAGTGGTTTTATAGGAATGTTTCTCATCGGCTTGACTGTCGCTACCAAAAAGTTAGTGCATTAAAAATATAGGAACTTAGTCTACGTTTTTGCATATAGCCTTTGTGTCACCATTTCATTTTTTGGAAAGCAGCGTATGGTTTAGGAATTTTGAATATTTTAGTTACAAAAATTTTCCCTCCACTCTCAGAATGCTAGTATGTTTATATATATGGTATGAGACACACATTATTGTGCTCTTGCCACTTTATTACATGAAATTTTGTATAGCAAGTGTTATTCAGTATTTGTACAACAAACTAACAAGTGTACATCTTTTGTAGAAATGAAGTAAAAGACTCAGATATCGAAAATGATATTGAAGACCAATATATGTCAGTGCAGCCATCCCTAACTAAGACATACGCCACAGCAAAGAACAAACGCTGACTTACATATCTATATAATATATGGTTTGGTTGCAACATTAATTTGTGGTGACAGCAATATTATTGATCTCACCACAAATTTTATGAAGCAACCATTTACTGCTGGATTATCGTTGCTTTAAGCTGATTTTGAGAGAAATATTATAAATTATAAAAAAAAACAGCAAGTTAAACTTGTGGGTAAAAAGGACTTTTGCATGTCTGCATACATTGTACAGAAAATTTTTTGAACATCCAAAACAGTATATGATTGTTTAGCTCAGAGCAGCTACTGTTTAACACAGTGAAGCAAAGAGAGAGAAGAAAACTTTAAGGAAAACTAAACAAATATTTGATACAAAAAAGTTAAAGTGTCCTAACAACATTTAGAGCTAAAAGTCCAATATATAAATTATTTTATGGCAAAATATGTGACAAAAAGTGAAATTTGGCAAAAAAATAATTGGTTGTCAGCCTACTAGCTGTTGAATTGCCAGTATAATATTTTTATCCTCGTGATACTCTCAGCAAAAGAACATAACTCCAAAAACTTAGAGACAAAATTTAATAACCATTCTTATAAAAACCACTAATTTGTCTAAGTTCTTAAAATTATTTCAGGTAGTAATATAGTTTGTGAGTAATTGTTGCGAATACTTGGCATTTTATGAAGAGACAGTGATACTAAAACCATGCGCTCAATCGTTTTTCTGCCATTTCGATTTAAAATGCTGGTTTGGTTTGCTATGCGGTGTATCGAATTCACGGAGTTGTCTTCTCCAGCAGGTAACTCTAACACAAATCAAAGTTGCAGTAATTGTCAGTTAGCTGCAGAAGTTGCCTTCCCTATGGTGACTCTAGAAGTCACTAACTATAAGAGCTCAATTATATATTTGGATAAGATTGCTGAGCCTTTAGCTGTTATTTGCAGTGTTAGATTGGGTATTGATTCAAAGCAAACTCTAACTGACCTCCTTCTGCACAACTACACTGCACCTGTAGCCTACTGTAATGTACAAACTACATCAACGAGCTGCAACCAAAAGTTGAACTGGGTCAACAATAGGCGAGTAAACTGGACACTTTCAATCAGCGTACAAGAACCAGGAGAGCGGAAATTGTACTGTCAAGCATCTTTTGTCAATAATTTGCAAACGGCAATGAAGTTTAACAGCTCAAAACTTGAGCTATCTATATACAAGCTCCCAACCAGCATTAGCCTCAGGCCACGTATTAATGAAACTATTTTACAGGCTGGGCTTATCTACGCATTTACTTGCTTGATTAAAGATGGGTGGCCCGCAGCAGCAACCTTACAACTTATTAATGATGAAAACCGAGTAGTCAAAGAATCTTCTGGAATGAAAACTGCAATTTTAAAGTTTCGATTGAACACTGCTCACAGCGGACACTATTTGAGATGCTTTGACAATATACATAGACAGAGAGTGAACATGGTCCATCATTCGTCTTTGTTTAATGTGCGTTTTATCAGAAGAAATGAGAAAAAACCAGATGATCTTATAGTTTATAAGCTAAATGCAAGAGGTCTTTCCTTGAAATGTTCAGATTACTTTGAATGGAATGGTGAAGTTTCTTTCAGTTGGTTTGGTGTGCCTATCAATTCTTTAGAAAAATCATCTACAGATGAATACACTATCAAGTGAGTTGTCCTTTAGTGTGTTTTCTAGTCTTTGAAAGATTTCCTACTGCATTTTATTTTATTTTCCAAGTTTATTTTAAAAATAAAAACCTTAATTTTGTTTTGATAATAATAAATAATAACCGGTTGAAGCTTTTTTATTTATTTCTAGATACAGACAAGCAAGTGGCCAGGAGACTTTTCTGGTCTGCATGGCTACTCTTCATGGCGAGAAAGTTCAAAACTTTGTTGTGAGCTTCAGTGTTGAGTTCAGAAAGACGTGGTCACAGGGTCAAATTCTACAATCTGTCGGAGTCGTTATAACAGCAGCAGCTTGTCTAGTTCTGAGTTTACTAGTAATTCGCTGCAGATACCAACAAATACTCATCAATAAAATGACACAAAAACGTGTGGAAAAGCAAAAAAATCGAAGATTTAAGCCATCTTTGTCTTTTTCTATGAAAGATCCCCGACACAAGGCAGCCGCACAGCAGCAAGATTCCTCCAGCAAACGTTATAAACAAATACGGTCAATTTCTTCGTTGATCGTGGGAGGCGGAATGTTCAACATAGAAAATCAGCTAAGCGAAAATGAATCTGACAATGAGGACAGTTTTGAATCCAAGGCTATATCAATGTGGAAAAAGCTGACAAAAATTATAAATATAACGAGGTATGCAGAGAAAAGACAGTCGCCTGAAGCTGGAAAGAACTCGGAGCGAGCGATGGATGTACTGGTGCCCACTCCGACAGATAAACGTGTAACAAAAGAAAGTCTCCCGTTGGAATTAGAGAGAGGTTTGCCAGTGATTTATGAATGATAGTTAGAAGTGACAGATTATTGCTTTATCAACAGACATTACTGCACGAAACAAACTACATGTATACACATTAATAAACTTGCCTTCTTACATGCTACAGTTTTGACCTTCACCCAACAACTTGTTCGGTTTATTGTAAAATAGATTTGTGAACTTTTAATTTTGCTCGTTTTTATTATGGTATGATACAGTACCATATGATATGGTTTGGTATGGTGTGATATAGTATGGTATGGTATGCTGAGGTGTGCTGTGGAGTGGTGTGGTGTAATGTGGTGTGGTATGGTACAGCATATAGTTTAATGTCAACTGTCAAGTAAGAAAAACAACCGAGAATAAACAACCTGATAACTTTCGGTGGTAGATGTAAGAGAAATTCATCGCCATGATGTTTCCTCTGCAGGGCTATTGACCATTGCTTCTGCTTCTTCTTAGTTTACCCATTATTTAAAATTATGGTTTGATTCCTTATTGATATAATCAGTATTGCCAAAACGAAAACGCCTGCAATATTTATTCGCATCATAATTCTTCTGTTGTCTCATTCTATCCATGTGATGTGAGAAACTTCATCAATCAAGCTTGGTGATTTTTTTTTAAACAGCATGCAAGTTGCTACTACATTATACATGTAAGTGGTTGCAGTTGTCTCATTTTAGACCTATCCAAAAGTTTTTCTGGATCAACTTTCAAAAGTTAGGGTTGTCTGCTCTCTTGATAACATTACACCATTGAAATATAATTGAAATATAATTGGGTTTATATTTCAATGATTTACACGGGGTTGGTCTGTGATTTAGAGATTTTTGTTTGGCAGGTCAGTCAGCTCCCCGCAAACCTTGCAAGGCGATGAGATTTTGCTGTATTTAGCTTGAGATTTTGAGCACTTACTGTTGATGACGTCTCCTTTGCAACAGTCATCAGTTTTCTTCAAACCACAAGCTATATTTTAGCTCAACAAAGATTTTTGTCGGTGAACGTAGAATTTTTCTTGCTGTTCCACTTTTTTCACCCTGAACAAACTCAATAATCTGTATCTATTTTATTGTTGCCATTGATCGCTCACTTAAAATCTTGCATGTAAACTAATACCTGCGTGCTGGTAGTGATTAAATGATCAAGGTCATCATTACTATAATTAGTAATTTATTATTAGTTATTACTGATTTTTTTTGTTTTAGCTACTACCTTCTTCTTAGAACCTACCTAGGCTACTACCTACCTACTACTAATATTATATTATTTACAATTAATATCAATTAATTAGGATAGTAAATAAATAATAATAAGATAATAAATATATATTCAAATTATTATTAATTATTATTATTATTTATATAATTTATGATAATAATTATTATTGTTATAATAATAATAATAATAATAATAATTAATAATTATTATTATTATTGTTATTATTATTATTATCATTATTATTATTATCACAACAACAATAATAAATTTAATACTATTATTATTACCAGTTAACAACAATGAATTGATCATAATAATAATAATAATAATGTTTGACTTACTTATCATAACTTCAAAGAAGAGTACTAGCAGCTAGTAATGAATAAAATATCATCACCACATCATCATCCATCATTAATTAATAATCTAAGAAGATGATGATTATTATTAGTATTATTATTTCTTTTAAAAACAATTATTATTTGTTATCATTACTATTATTATTATCATCATCATTATCAAGTATTATTTATAACATAGTAGTAATAATCATTATTATTACTACATTTGATTATTATTTTATTATTTTTTTATAATTAATAATAGGCCTACTTGGTGTTATTAAATAACTGGTTATAATAATAATAATAAACAGTTAATATTATAATATTTAGTAATCTTATTAGTTTCATACAATATAGTTCCTGAAGCGAACGTTGGAATGAATATGATGTTTTTCATGTCGTGATAATGATAATATATTCTTCTTTGCCCCATAACAATATCTTTTGTTGCAAATTTATCTATGTCCGCTCTAGGGCATGTTGTATACGTTCATTGCAAGTCTGTTTACATTTGTTCCTGTCCATGGCACTCTCTGCCGATGGCTGCCTGCTATACTGAACAGTTGCAAGGAAGGAATACGTAGCTTCAATATAATTAGCTTTAACAAATGCTTCGTGCTCGTAAATCATTAAATCTTGTAATTGTTGATTTGAGTCCTGGTTTTGCCTCTTATTCTGTACCTTCAATCTATCAAGCTAACTCAGACCACTTCAGTGAGCCACATTTATTCATTTATACTTTGTTGGTTGTACATTACCAGCATATTGTGTGCCAAATTGGAATAGTTCCGCGAACCCATTCATTGATATAGTGGTCAAACACGACTTTGCAGAATCGTCTTTGTTCGTATTATTATTTGTTGATCTGTGTTCATCAGCGAGAAATCTGTGGTATTCAAAGCCAACACTTTCTGTATTGCGTCTCTGAAACCACTTCTACTAGCGATAAAAACTACTTTACTTTACTATTGTAGACTCATAGGACACAATGAGTGATCAGTACGGGGACACACCCCCTGCCCCTCCTGTGCGACTGACCAGCGCTGCCAGGTAACATATATAATCTATAACACATATAATCTTGTGCAACTGTGGGTTGTACCTACGGGGAGGGGGGCAAAATATACCACGATTGTCAGAATATTGGCCATAATTTTTTTTATCAACATAAACTAATAGTTGAAACAAACATACTAGGTTATTGGTTGATCTTTTACATAGATGGAACTAAATTTTAGGCACCAATGATTGTTAATATAAAATTTATTATCTTTGTCATATTTAACCATTGATGGTTTTAACAATCATAAAATGTAGGTTCCATAGACTATCATAACGACTCCCTCAAACGGTTACATTTCGATCTTACATAAAAAGTGTGGGCGACTGAGGCTGGCAATCCTGGTATATTTCATTGACTTATTGTACAATGAAAGGTGAGTCACTCATATCATGGATGATTGCCAAGGATAGTGTAGTGGGCTTGATATGGTTGATATATTTCTTTCATAGACATTCACTGATAGCCAGGTACTTAGTAAGCTCTGAGTAGGTCTCCGGTACGCCTATGTATCATGTCTGCCCATGTAGGTAGGATATATCTTCAGCTATTCATAGACATTGGCAGTGCATTGCTCCTTGACTATATAAAACTTGCAGTGAATATTTCTGTGACCCTCCTGATCACTCATAACTACTTCCTACTCCTCGACATTGATATCGCTCTATTTGAATAGGATGAATGCTTAATGATACACATTTGCCAAGTGAACCTTTGAATAGCTTATCTATTAATCATCATTTTAAGTTGCATTTTGTGGGTTAAGGTGCTGCACTTGCCAAACGAGCCTGTCTTCCGTACTCAGAGCAAGAGGCTGGCCACAGATAGCATGCCACACGAGCCTGACTGACAACTAAAACAACGGGCTTAGTGTTCGATCGAGCAAATAAGAGCAGTATCAATGTTTAGTGCGTTCCAAATGATTTCCTGTTTCTGATTATTGCTAATTCTATCATTATAGCTCAAGTAATTAATAAATTATTAATATTAGGTATATGATTCATTATCATTTATAACTTTCTAATTATTTATTTATATTTTTTTTATTACTAACGAAGATTATTTGCCCTCGTTAGTTTCAGATAAACGCCAACGATGAGATAATTATTATAATATATAACTACTAAATTTGATCCTTGTAAACATGGCCGAGAATCAATACAACCTTGACAATTTTGTCACTTGGAATCGCTGTGGGCTAATCAACCAATCACATCACGACGGACAGAATGAAAAATTGATCATCTCTGTTCTGCTTCATCCTGCGCTAGATGTACCATTTTGCGTGATTGAACGACGAGTACGTGTGATATTCTGGCTCGTGTGGCTAGGGCATTAGCCTGTATCACATAGGTAATGGTGGATCAGCTTTGTATGATCGGGAGTTGTAATACCTTGTGTTGATTGAATGGTTGTGATGATTACAAGGGTGATAATTCTCAATTCACTTTTGATCGAATCCGGCGCATGCATGCGGCGAAATGACGAATCAGTAAAGCCACGCCGGTCGTCGCCCAATCTAATTGGCACCGCAGCACGCGGTTGAACATGCTGAACTTTTCAAGCACTCTGGCGTAGCGACTATAACATGATTGGCTGATCTTCGTTTACACTGGGTCAAGGTTTATTTAAAAAATGTTGCAGCCAACGATACTTGTAGTAGGTCGTTGATATAACTATGACCTTTTTGTTATTATGATGAATTGTAAGATAAAAACATGATGATAATCACTATCATTATTGTTTGTTTCTGTTGCCACTTGTTATTGATGTGATAAATATAATAATAAGCAAAGTAAAATAATTATTATTATTACCAATGAAAATTTATATATGATAATAATAATTATTACTGGCGTTTACTAAATACTGAGTAGAAAATGATAAGTAATAATAATAAATTGTTGTTATTGAAAATAATTATTTTAATTTACATATCATTATAGTTATATTTATAATGATATTATTGTGAACTATTAGTTTTATTATTACTCGTTTTTCTAGTGATTGGTTGCACCAAAAGTCCTGAAGCTACTATTGTCAATTGCCGCCGTCGGCCAGTGTTGCCTGTAGAAGCCGTTTTCGGTGTTCAGGTGTCGTGTCGAGCTGTTAGTGTTGCCGGAAGCGAATAAAGTCGTTTGTGCGGCCAGACCATTGGTCCTCAAACTGTGCGGATGTTAGTTTTTAACCTTGACTCAGAAATCTCCGAAAAACCTGTCAATGACGCTTGCGAGTTATTCTATCTCTGCCCCTCATCTGTAATTACTTAGTACGTATGACTCACTATCTTATCTGATGAGATGGACTTACCTAGGGCCACTACAATCCAGGGACTTTGGACTTACTTATAAGTGCTGTATGGTGGCCACAGAAAGCCTTTGCTTCTCATTCTAGTGTAGCCCGCGATGTGATGTACGGTATGGTTTGGCTGCGGTGAATCTGAGCCTGTAGTGTACATTGTACAGTTGGAGTTGTTGCCTCATTCTGTGGTGTTGCAGCTGTAGTTTAGCCTATTGTCCTTTGTCAATACTAGAGTTGTCTTCTCTCAATTGAATGTAACTGTAGTTATCTCTCTCTTGTCACATAATATATTTGGATTTGTATGCCCCATGCTGTTTGCTACCGAAATTATACTCATAAATATTGAATGATGCTGTTTGAGTTATGTGCACACAGCCCTGTACTATCCTTGCAGGGAGCCAATTCCTGTGGACCAGAAACCTCTTCCTAAGGAACCAGAAATGGAGGAGAAGAAAACAAAGAAACAGAAGCAAGTGAAATGTAAGCAGACCAAAATCTACATTTTGAATATCTCATTTATTTACTTGTGCCTAATACTATACACAGTTATATTTTGTGATTAATCTGAAGTCTTTCTTAGAAATAACATTTTCCGTTTTTAACTTGCCTATTTGCATTATTTGTATGTTGTCTAAAATGTTGAACAAATTTAATTGCTCTTCCCTATATCATAGAACCCATTTTTGGTAACAGGGTTTGCACCAGTTTGATTTTAATTAGCACCCAAAATGTTATGTCCATCTTTACAGCCAACCAGAAGAAACAAGAAAAACCAGTCATTTCCGAACCTTCCAACTTTGAGCACACAATTCACGTGGGCTTTGATCCTATGACTGGAGAATTCACGGTGAGATATTATTTATCCTTGACCTTGCTGTGGTGTATTCATCAATGACTTGATTCAATGCAGACAACCAGAATTAATCTCATTTGTTTCATCAAAATATCTTTGTTGTTGCGCTCTCTTGTCCTTGTATTTATGAAAGAGAAGATAACTTCGTTTAGTTTTGATACCCTACTTGTTGTTGGTGGACGGACTTTCCCTAAGCACAATTATAGGTTCATAACCTCAATTCATTGCAGGGAATGCCAGAATCATGGGCTAAGCTGCTGCAGGGCTCCAACATATCAAAGAACGAGCAGCAGAAGAACCCACAGGCTGTGTTGGACATTCTAAGGTTCTACGACGGAAGCAACAACCAACCTCAGACTACCAAGTATATGACCAACTTTAAAACAGGTCGGTGCAGTCAGTTGGTAGCTCTATGTATCTAGGCGCCTATAGAGTTATCATGTGTTGGTGACAGCTGGCTACAGCTATTCCACTTTATACTTATGTAGGTGCTGCCTATCAGAAGCCTGCTGGACTTACTGAAAAGTTGCAACAATCACATATCACAGTCACACCAGTGCGTACCATTTATTTATTTATTTATTTATTATGTTATTTATTCATATACTATGTTATTTAAGTTTCTCCAGCAATTTGTACTTCTTGTTTGCGTATGATCTTATACACTCCGCCAGTGATAGTCCGTTTTATATTTGACAGAGAAGTAATGAGCCTGTCGGGGGCGGTGATGACGCCCCACCTCCAATAGCTTCACGTCCAGACAAAACCAAATCTATTGTAAGTATTTTTAGCCGATTCTCCTGCTTTATGTTTTCTCTCTTTGGAATATGCAAACAATCCAGTGACAAATTTTTGTTTTTGAAAATTTTATTTCTTTGCAAACTTCTATTTAGTGCGTTCTTACCAATCTGTGAGCAGTAAGATCACTCTGTTTATCTAGGTTGAAAACTCAAAGGATTCCTGCTGAACATATAATCTGGTATTATAATGAATGACCCGCACAATTTGGCTTGTTATAGAGTTACTCTATTGGTATCACTGGTTGACTGTTCATAGTACACAAAACCTATAGAGTAACTCTATGGATGTTATCGATCGACTGTTCATAGTACACAAAACCTATAGAGTAACTCTATGGATGTTATCGATCGACTGTTCATAGTACACAAAACCTATAGAGTAACTCTATGGATGTTATCGATTGACTGTTCATAGTACACAAAACCTATAGAGTAACTCTATGGATGTTATCGATTGACTGTTCATAGTACACAAAACCTATAGAGTAACTCTATGGATGTTATTGATTGACTGTTTACAGTACACAAAACCTATAGAGGAAACAAAGCCGACTCCTTCTGGTGAGAAAGTAAAAAAGAAAAAAATGACCGACGCTGAAATCTTAGAAAAACTTCGAACTATAGTAACGATGGGCGACCCTAACAGGAAGTACACTGACCTGCAAAAGATCGGCCAAGGGTAAGTGGATCGTGCGAATGATAGAGGAAAATTATTGTGTGCTCTTTGTGGTCAATTGTCGTTTAGCTTTGTAGAAGTTTGAGAGATCATTGAAAGTTTATCCTGACAGGGCTTCTGGCACAGTCTTTATTGCCAATGAGGTCTCCACTGGCAGGGAGGTGGCCATCAAACAAATGAACTTACAGCAACAACCAAAGAAAGAATTGATCATCAATGAAATTATCGTAATGAGAGAAAATCAGAATCCCAATATCGTAAATTACCTGGACAGCTACCTGGTTGGAGAGGAATTATGGGTAAGTCGGCTGGTGGAACTCATCAGAATGTACATCTCACTTAGCCTTCATTCTAGCACTTCCGGATTTCCTAACAAAAGTTGGAGGATTGTTGGAGTTACCTTCCCTGGACCCAACTGCAGTAAAACTTTATAGGGTACAATCTTGGCACTCAATGTGTGCATTCTAAGTGGTTTATGATTGCTTTCCAAAAACTGATGTAAATAAACAAAAATTTAATGTCTACACAAAAAACTGCCGCAGCTGCGTTTCAAGATGTGAGTGAACATTAATTATTATTAACACTCCTATTAAAAATAATTATTATTTGTAATAATTTTGCAATAAATCTGATAAATCGAAATGTTAGAACAAGACTGGCTATAGGACAAGGTCTGAATGCCATGAAGTTGTCTTAATAAATAGGTAAATTTTCCTGCACTTCGGACGTCCTGATACAATTATGATTTTTTGTTATTTATTAATTGCATCATTAACTATTTATAAATTATTACATGCATATAATATGTATCATTTTTGTTAAGTATTAAATTTTAATATACAAGTTGAATTTTTTTAAATTCTCACATTATTTTGTGATGTTGGAATGCAGAGACCGACCAGTATTCATGTAATTGTTGTTATAGTGGTTACTTTTGAAATGTAAGCATTCATATATTGTACCACTGTACACACTACTGTATACTGTACACACTACTGTACACACTACTGTATACTGTACACACTACTGTATACTGTACACACTACTGTATACTGTACACACTACTGTATACTGTACACACTACTGTATACTGTACACACCACTGTATAATGTACACACCACTGTATACTGTACACACCACTGTATACTGTACACACCACTGTATACTATACACACTACTGTATACTGTACACACTACTGTATACTGTACACACAACTGTATACTGTACACACCACTGTATACTGTACACACTACTGTATACTGTACACACTACTGTATGTTGTACACACTACTGTATACTGTACACACTACTGTATACTGTACACACTACTGTATACTGTACACACCACTGTATACTGTACACACCACTGTATACTGTACACACCACTGTATACTGTACACACTACTGTATACTGTACACACTGCTGTATACTGTACACACTGCTGTAAACTGTACACACCACTGTATACTGTACACACAACTGTATGTTGTATACAACTGCAGGTGGTGATGGAATATCTGGCCGGTGGTTCATTAACAGATCTGGTCACTGAAGCTGTGATGAATGAGGGACAGATTGCTGCTGTGGTCAGAGAGGTGATTATGTGTCTGTGTGCATAACTGTATGTCTCTATGTCTATGCATATCTATGTGCATACTTGTATGTCTCTATGTCTATGTATATCTATGTGCATACCTGTATCTCAGTATGTCTATGCATATCTATGTGCATACCTGCATGTCACTATGTATATCAATGTGTCGATGTGCATACCTCTATGTCTATGTGCAGGTGTGCCAAGCACTAGAATTCTTACACGATAACAATGTTATACACAGAGACATAAAGAGTGATAACATTCTACTTGGAATGGATGGGAGCATTAAACTAAGTGAGTTGTCTCCTCATTAATAACTGTTTCTATTAGCTGGTTGGTCCACATCTACATATACCGCTTTGTATATACATCGGTATAAGGCGTCTTTTACAGCCTTTTCTAGTTTCATATTTTGTCAAGGACCCTCCTGGAAGTTATTTACTCCTGCATTCCTCCCCAAAAACTTGTGAATTTCCGAAAAGCTCCAGACTTTTGAAAAGGCTCAAACAGACTTTCCATCTATATGTGGTTTCTTTCAGCTAGTGTTATGATTTCAAAGTGTTTTTTTTTTCTGAGTTGACAACCCAAGTAGTGTTTGACTTACATATACAAATACTCTGCTTCTTATGCCTTCTCGCCCAGTTGCGGCCATCGGAAGCAACAGTTTTAAAATATCTCCGTTTTCTACCTTCCAACATGGCAGGTATGTGCTGTTCGACAATGCACAACTTGTTTGGTTTGGTAACAGTACCAAACAATCTCATAGTTGATTTGATTACAACAATAATCTTCATGTTTATCTATTTAATTAGAACTTTGAGCATGTTTTTATTTGGTGAGGTGTGCAGATTTATTTTGGAAGTTGTCTGCTCCATGTCAAATCTGCTGAAGAAACTCAGAGATATGAAATGCAGTGGTTACATACACATCTATATTCAACTGATCTGTTGGCTCTGAGAAGGCAACTCCCATATTTTAGCAGGCTTGGGTTTTCATAAGCGGTTATTTTGTCTGCAGTGTGAAAAAGGTGATAAATCAGTAGAATGAATGTTGTAGAGCAATATTATATTTGTGATCTTTTTGTACCAAAAGTTCAAACGGCTCCGCTAATAAAATGTTTATTGTCGTAACTCTGGTAGTCTTTTGACTAAATGCGGAAAAAGGCAACGCTTTTTGCAAATAAGGAATCGCTCAGTCTTAAATATTAGCATTACATTTACTTGCAGCTGACTTTGGTTTCTGCGCCCAGCTTTCACCGGAGCGAAGGATACGAGACACTATGGTTGGTACTCCATACTGGATGGCTCCAGAGGTGGTCACCAGGTAAGCACTGCTGCAGGCTTTCAAAATGGAAACTGATAGTAAATATACCAAGCTGAACGCATGCCGCATACAAGTCAAATCTGTCACACTTCACGGTAGATAGTCTGAGGTAGTGAGTGATAGATAGCCTGAGGTAGTGAGTGATAGATAGCCTGAGGTAGTGAGTGATAGATAGCCTGAGGTAGTGAGTGATAGATAGCCTGAGGTAGTGAGTGATAGATAGCCTGAGGTAGTGAGTGGTAGATAGTCTGAGGTAGTGAGTGATAGATAGCCTGAGATAGTGAGTGTTAGATAGTCTGAGGTAGTGAGTGATAGATAGCCTGAGGTAGTGAGTGATAGCCTGAGGTAGTGAGTGTTAGATAGCCTGAGGTAGTGAGTGATAGATAGCCAGAAGTAGTGAGTGATAGATAGCCTGAGGTAGTGAGTGATAGATAGCCTGAGGTAGTGAGTGATAGATAGCCTGAGGTAGTGATAGATAGCCTGAGGTAGTGAGTGGTAGATAGTCTGAGGTAGTGAGTGATAGATAGCCAGAGGTAGTGAGTGATAGATAGCCTGAGGTAGTGAGTGATAGATAGCCTGAGGTAGTGAGTGATAGATAGCCTGAGGTAGTGAGTGATAGATAGCCTGAGATAGTGAGTGATAGATAGCCTGAGGTAGTGAGTGATAGCCTGAGGTAGTGAGTGTTAGATAGCCTGAGGTAGTGATAGATAGCCTGAGGTAGTTAGTGATAGATAGCCTGAGGTAGTGAGTGATAGATAGCCAGAGGTAGTGAGTGATAGCCTGAGGTAGTGAGTGATAGATAGCCTGAGGTAGTGAGTGATAGCCTGAGGTAGTCACTGATGTTGTAGGAAACAGTACGGCCCCAAGGTAGACATCTGGTCACTGGGTATCATGGCCATAGAAATGATCGAAGCCGAGCCTCCATACCTCAATGAGACACCCCTTAGGGTGAGTACATAGCCTGAGTACCAACCAATATGTATTGTACTAATTAATATGATATGGTATACAGTAAATCAAGTCATGTCCTCCAGGCACTCTATCTAATCGCCACTAATGGCAAGCCAGAGATAAAAGACAAACACAAACTATCTCCAGTCTTTCAAGATTTCTTAGACAAATGTTTAGAAGTGGATACAGACAAAAGGTGGTCAGCATTTGAGCTACTCAGGGTTAGTGCTAACTCTTAGTCCAACATGTTGTATGCATCTTGTCTGGCAGCATTTTTGTATGCAGCCTCCTTGCCTCTCAGCGAGTTCGTTTGTCTGCAAAACAGTCAATTGCAGAAAATTTAGAGTTGACACTACTTGGTTCTGGTTACTGACAAAATATAACTGAATTGTTGCTTTGTTATAGCATCCATTCCTGAGATTATCCGTGCCATTGGCCAGCCTAAAACATGTGATAAGGGAAGTGAGGAACCAAAGAATGCACTGAGTCTGTCCTTTAGCCGCATATTAGCTCTTTTGATCAGCCCTTGTGTGCCACCCAACAACACTTTTGTTGGAGTTGTCTGCACTCGATGTAGCAGACAACTCCCACATTAAGTGCCTAGACATTCTACATTCCTGTAAGGAACTGTAGCCAAGTAACTGCTCCCATTACTATTTTAGCACCTGATAGTGCACTGCATGCAGCACATCCATAGGTGATTCACTTTTTTAGCCTTTTACTATATTCATATATTTCTCGTAATTTTGTATGAAGGCAGTTCAATAATCAAGCTATCACGATTTGTTACTGTCTGCTCTGCCATATTTTTCTTATCATACGCTTTTATTTGAATGCTTTATGAGCACTATTTGCCAGGAATAGCCAGTGTTCCTAAGCTCTTTTACATTACCTGCGTATAGAATACAGGAGTGCATTTACTATCGCTCAGTTGGTCAAGCGCAACAATCTATAATGAAAATAAATCATCAGCTTTTTACTGGTATTCCACCAGTGATTTTTGTGATTGATGAATAGGTTGGCAAGTTGCCAACTGTTGGAGGATTTTAAATTCAGTAATAAGACAGCCCAACAGCACTACTAATACTAATCATGTGCAAAAATAAAATATTTTATGTATCTCCAATTCATTTCACTGGCTTAACCTATTATGCACCATTTCCATACCATCTCCAGAGACGCGTGCCAGATGTTAAGATGGCGTCCTTATCTGTTACTTATTGTGGCGTGCCGGATGGCAGTCAGTACAAAAGATAATGAACTAGCCTTGCCACCAGGCTTATACATCACTTGCTAAGAGTGAGATTCTCTTAGTCCCGCGTATTTAAGGGTGTTAAATGTCTACAACGCGGATGGCAACAAAACAGATACGGCTGGCGACAACTTGGGCCAGTTGATCGATTGACTTACCTCGATTTTGACGAAGTGTTTGTAGGCAATCATTGGCTTATTTGGTGACAGTTTCTGCGAGTAGAAGACAACTTACAATTTTCATCAGTGTTAAAACGTTTGCCTCTTACACGCATTACATGCAGCAAGCATGAGCTGCCTGCTTTTAATAAATCCCATGAGTGAACACCTTCACTCTACTAAAAAATGCTCTATGCTCATATTGCATGTGCACCACATTATTATAATAAATAAAATCACTATACATGAAAATTAAATGCTGTGGATGTATGGCCACCAATTAAATAAAAAGAAATTAAAGACTGAAATCAGTAGTTGTCTTTTTTTGAAAGTGTAGACGACCCAAACTTTGATGTCAGTAGGCAATAATAAATAGAATCAATAATCACAAGAAGGAAATGAATATATCATCAAATGCTTCAACAACAATGAGTGTTTCTTTCAATTTTTCCATTCCCTCCAACTCGCATATGTTTTACTAGCTGAAAAGAAACAAACCGTACACTATATTGCATGCACTACTTTTCAATTATGTTTGTTCACCTCAAATCTAGGTTAGTCGACAATCTGGTTAAAACTGTCGACAAGCGATTGAACTTTGTCCCCTATCAGGCTTTCGCCATTCGACAATCTGTCCAGTTACCTCAAATACAGCAATCACATTCACACCGAAGCAAGCTTTTGGCAAGTTATAACACAACGAATAATATTTGAAATAGCTGAACAGAAACCAAGTAAGACAAAGGCAGGTGAAAGATAGTAAGTAGGGGGGAGGAGTGAAGAGAAAAAAAAGTAAAATTGTAAGATAATCAAAAAAAAACTTTTTTTTTTCAATGACACAGCTATTCAAAGACAGCATGCGCTTCAGAATAGTGAAGAACCTTGAAAGAAAAATGCATCAATATGGAGACCATAGAGTGATTATTTTACTGAAGAGTCACAAAAGTGTACACAAAGAGGATAGACTAAGATTTTTGGTGTACATACAAACTTCTATGGGATGCAGTCGAGCAATAAGGTTTAGTAAGTTGGTCCATTGGGATTTTGAAAGCGTGCAATTTTATGTACTTTTTGTATTAAAGGGTGAATAGCTCAGCATTCTTTTAATAATTCATGTAAAATCATGTACATGACCTTACACAAATTGTAAAATGATATCATTTAATGATAATTCATGTAAAATAGCTGGTGCATTTATTGATTTCCTACCAATTGGCTGATACTGACCGGCAAAATCGATTGGGAGTTTGCGTATTTTCCTTTCCAATCTCATGCTGTTGGGGTTATAGCCCTAAGTCCTCCCAGGCTACGCCAAGGTAATTTTTAGCCAGAAATGCATTGCACTTATAAAAAGTCATCTTATAGATTGATGACTCTCTTCACATGAGTACTTGAGGTTGAGAAAGAATTTTATTGGAAACAACACTATTATGAGGAATCATATGTAGTTGGTTGAACAGCAAATCGTCTACCCATTCATTGATCTCCATTAAAACCTACTATTAGCCTCAAATAAAATGTTACTATAGGGAAATTCTCACTCAATAGGATATCAGTAGATGTTCACAAGCCTACAAGAAATAACCAGTGGCTGGTTTTACAGCTCCTGAAGATTTATTTACACTTTTTTATTTTTCATATGGTTGAATGCTGTAGCTTGTCTGTTGATAACCAGGTCTATGGTTGGTGGATGCTTTACATAGACATTATAATAAAATGAAGGTGACTGCATTTGTTCCAAAAAATGCCACTTTAAAACCTTTCCAAAATAGTTTAGATGATAATAAAACCATCTTACGGTTTGGAAATGGTTAAAATGATTTTTAAAGCATTAATATCCCCAGAATCATTTCAAAACCACCAAAACAAAAATTGCACACTTGTTAGACAGGAATAGTCCATAAAACTACCAATGCCCGATACCCATTCAGCATTTGGCGCATTTTGGGATACAGTTATTCATACTACTTGCTACTACTTGTCGAAGTTTAATTCAAAAAGATGCTTTGCTGAATGTCCAGACTATTTCAAAAGCACTAATCTACTTTTGACGCTCCAACACATCGATAATGCAGCATTATTATTCATTACCAAAAGCTTCCTCTCTCACAATATCGCATCAACGCCAGCATTCAGGAACAAACACCCATTGCCCAACTTCAAACACAACAGTCAAACAGAAACATAGAACTTAATGTAAAAGTCTGTTTTGTATTAGGTTTGCACCACAGTGGCATAAAAAGGACATATGTAGGGTGATCTAACAACTTGGTAAAGCGAATGCAAAAAACATCCTGTGCTCGTATTGGTATTATAATCACTAGGAAATTACATTCGAATAAGCAACCATAAATACCCAAATGAGCTTTAAGTGTCTGGTTCCACAGACATCCACTATTAACATCCACATCCGCTATTAATCCACATGGGTTATTGTGGCAAGATATGAGATAACCGCAAAGAGTACCAGCAAAGTCAGCCCTTTTACAGGACTGACAGGAAATAATTAGCATAATTTATATAAGAACAATAGCACAGGAAGTAAATCAACCAAAGCAAACAGGTATATAAATAGTTAACAAATCAGTTAAGGTAAATACGTTAAACGTAAAGGGCGCCAAGTGGCTAGAGGGCGAAGTCCTATCTCCATTGTCCAATCACAGTTCCTACAAGGCTCCCAGGCTATAGTTAGCTTACGGTCCACTTGTCTGGTAATCCGAGGAAGGGTACTTCCGGTTCTTGGCCTAGACTAAGTTTCCAGATAAGTTTAAGGTTCCTCCTCTATGGCGGCCATCTTGTGACGGCCCAGCATAACTATCCCGGGTCGGTAAGAAGTCAATACCGGCCCTACAGTATTGATTGGGCCATTCATTCGTCTCTCGAATTTGGTTCAAGTCTGCTCAGGCTTTACTAGCATATGGTTTCTTGCCTCTGGTTGGTACATTAAGAAAAATTGAGAAAGCACCAATGTCACTATTCATCAGACAAGTGTCAGTCGATATATCTACGCCATCTGCAGGGCTTATTTTGTCCTTGACCAACTCTCTCCCTATTTCCATCATGAAATCCACCAAAGAAAGCTTTACTTTTGGGTTGTACTATTCGTAATACTTATGCTATGCACATTTACCATTCTTAGTTCAGATGGCCAAAAAATATTCCTTCCCAACATTTGAGTTCCTTGGGTTGAACTGGTTAAAGCTCTAATATCGGTACATTCTGCTCCCTCACTTTACGCTTATAGCTACTACAATCAACCAGCATGGCCGGTTTATTTAAGTCATTGCCATCTGTTTCAATTAGAGCTAATTCCCGTACATTGTCGATAGAGGTATCGTATCTCGACATTTTTTCCAACGGTGTGCTAGAATACCATTATATTAATCCTTTCCTGAGAATTTTTTTTTAAATTCATTAGGCAACTCATGACAACGTTTTTCACATTTCCAAAGCAAAAAAATCCTTGGTCTAGTAAGTTTTTCAACACCGTAGGGGAGCAATAATCAGTGTCCACATATAATCTATGATTTCTATCTCTAAATGGTCTGGTTTGTTGTACAAAAGTATCATCAGAGATGTCTTCTTTGTCAAAACAACTTTCCATGTTGACAACAGCACCGTTTGACACATCTTGAACCTTTCGATCCTAATCTTGTGTATAAACTACTGACCTTTCTGACAAACTTCCAAGTTTCCTGAACCTTTGATTGGTGACAGCCCCCTGTCAATTGTCACCTAAACGCCAGGTGTCAAAATGGCACTTTTTTGAGATATTCGAGCAGAGGAGAAAGCTTAAAAAGAGAATGATAACGACCATTGCTGATTGACAGTTGTTGTCTATTATCGATCAGGTGCAAGTATTTTAGTATATAGTAAAATCGATCTCTGTATAAGCCTATGCACTGAAGACTAATAGTGAAAAGTATGAAGATAAGTGGCAAAGGGAGTAAGAAAGCTGGTTACTACGACTGTCCCAATACACAACACCAATTACATAACACTTGTTACTGCGACTGTCCCAATACACAACACCAATTACATAAGACTTGTTACTGTGACTGTCCCAATGCACAACACCAATTACATAACACTTGTTACTGCGACTGTCCCAATACACAACACCAATTACATAAGACTTGTTACTGTGACTGTCCCAATGCACAACACCAATTACATAAGACTTGTTATTGCGACCGTCCCAATACACAACACCAATTACATAGGACTTGTTACTGCGACTGTCCCAATACACAACACCAATTACATAACATTTGTTACTGTGACTGTCCCAATACACAACACCAATTACATAACACTTGTTACTGCGACTGTCCCAATACACAACACCAATTACATAACACTTGTTACCGTGACTGTCCCAATACACAACACCAATTACATAATACTTGTTACTGTGACTGTCTCAATGCACAACACCAATCACATAAGACTCTCTCGATGTTGCTTATTCTAGAAAACTGCAGAAAGCTTGAAACTCTCTTAAAAAAACCACCACAATGCATTGTCATAAATTTAGAGAATACATAGCTTCACATTGAGGCTATTCATAAAAAAGATTTTGGAGGCCACGAAACGACAGTCCCATCTATTAGAATCTGAAAAAAACTGAAACAAAACCATCGAGAATATTCCTCACAGCAAATAGATACAAAAATATATCGGAGTTGGCTGGTAATCTTATTATATAAAAACACCTGAATTACATTGATGTAATTAATTCCAGGAGAGCCATCTATAGTTTTTTGAGGTTGTTGATGAGTTTAGGCAGTAGTGACAACTATATGCCCTGCGGCCTAAGGTGCTATATTTGGCACAGTAGCAATTATAGCTTGATGTTCCTTCGCATACAGCAAATGATTTTTACGGGCTGTAATTTCAAAGCCTGTTGCACAAAATCTTACAACGCTCTAACTAGTCAATAAATAGTGCCATGGTGAGCAAAAAAGAGTAAAAAGTTAGTGAAAGGTACATTTTCTAATAACATAATGTCTCAACAATGTTTTATTATCAATACAACCAGTGTACTAACATATTCTCCAATGCATGAATTGCTTTTGATAGAAGTGCCATCAGGCAAAGAAATCAGGAGGAATTTGAGATAGCCTGCTTTGTATCATTATAAACACCAAGCGTACACGGTAGAATCACACACCGAAGAAAGTTGAAAAGGAATAAACTAGACGTGTTACAGTGTTGTAACTTTTACGTGGGTACCATCCTACCTACATCCGATGAGCACATACAGTGAACAGGAGGGACCTTGAGACAAGAGAGACAATCAATAACACTGAGAAGAAACACATAATAGCGAGAGATGTACCATAAATATGACTTCCAAAAGTTTTTGCAACTACTTAGAGATTTCTATGTGCAGTGACTACCGTTACATCATTAAACTAAACAAGACACTCCAGCATGCAAGCGACGCTCCATGCATATTTAACAAAGACCATGTACAACCCTAAGCTGTGCAAAGCATTTGCTAGTCGAAATTAATACTAACAGGGCACCGAGTGGCATCTCAATTAGCACTAGAAAAACCAAGATAAACAACGAAGAGTTACATAAACGGCAATCCAAATTCACATCACCAATTGCAACTTTCAAATAATTACGCCTCACCTCGCACCGATGCCAGCTTTTAGGACCACACACTCGATTAGACACCAGCATTCAAACAGAAAAATACAGAAAACATACATGGAAGTTTGTTTTATTTTTGGTTAAAGTGCAGGTGCATAAAAAATGGCAATGATTGGATCTAAGACGAGATACAGTGGGCA
This sequence comes from Cryptosula pallasiana, assembly GCA_945261195.1. Classification (NCBI taxonomy): domain Eukaryota; kingdom Metazoa; phylum Bryozoa; class Gymnolaemata; order Cheilostomatida; family Cryptosulidae; genus Cryptosula; species Cryptosula pallasiana. Next base: position 6,821,439 of record OX183138.1, on the reverse strand, counting down.
TACAAAATGTGCACCTATAATGTTATTATTATTTAAACAGCATTAGGACAATGGCACTTGGGGAAACAATCAAGACACAATGCTATTTTACATTGCATACATTGGTAAGTGGTCAACCTTCTGGGTGTTTTTCCTCCTTCTGGCAAAGGTTGAGTAGAGCAGCTCACACAGTCTCTATTAGCAAATGATTTCTCACCTCTGGGTGGTATCTTTTCAGGGAAATGGTCATGATCTCCCACCTCATTATCCATCAGATCTTGTATGTCTGTCACTAGGTCTAGATTGTCTACAGAATTCAATTTGTCCTTGACCAACTCCGTTAGTATTTCCCCCATAAAATCAGTTAGAGAAAACCTTGTTTCAGGGTTGCAGATTTCGTAATACTTATGCGCGTTAAACACTCCGAGCTCAAATAACCAGAAAAATATTCCTTTCCACCACTTGAGTTCCTTGGGCCGAAACGGGTAAAGATCTGATATCAGTTCATTCTGGTCCCTCACTTCACGCTTATAGCTAATACAATCAACGAGCATAGCCGGTTTGAGTGAGCAGTTGTCATCTGTTTGAAACGGATGATTACCGTGCATTGTCGATAGAGTTACCACACCACGATACTTTTTCCAACGCGTTGCTAGAACACCATTACATTGTTTGGCCACTACACCGATTTTCCTGTTTTTTCTGCGAAGCGCAGAAGGCAGCTCATGATGACGTTTTTTAACATTTCCAAAGCAAAAAAATCCTTGGTCAAGTAAGTTTTTCAACACAGTAGGGGAGCAATAATCAGTGTCCACATATAATCTATGATTTCTATTTCTGAATGGTCTGGTGATTTGTTGTACGAAAGTATCATCAGAGATGTCTTCTTTGTCAAAACAACTTTCCATGTTGACAACAGCACCGGTTGACACATCTCGAACCATTTCGATCCTAATCTTGTGCATAAACAACTCATCTTTCTTACAAACATAGAAATAACCTCCACCTTTGATTGGTGACAGCGCCCTGTCAATTGCTAATTTCATGCCAGGTTTCAAAATGGCAAATTTTTTATTAAGATGTTTCAGAATAGGATGAAGCTTAAAAAGAGGGTCATAGCGGTGGTCAATGATCGATATTTGTTGTTGATTATCAACCAGATGCAGGTGTTTCAGTATGTAATAAAACCGATCTCTGTCCAAGCCAACCCTTTCGGGAAATGAGCAATACATTAGAGGACGTCTGGAATAATAATATGCAATACTAGGTTTTCGAACTAAGCACATGTGCAAAATCATTGCAAAAAAAGTATATAGGCAGTCCTTGGTGACAGGTTTGCTAGACTCTCGCTCATCCCCAGACTTAGCAGCATCAGTTGCATAACGATTAGTTTCAGTCACAAGGTTGTCAAAATAACACTCGTCAAACACATACTGGAAACAATCCATAGGGCTGGACTTCTTAGGCAGCACACGATGGTCGAGGCGCGAATGTGATACACCTACAAAGTCTGGTATTACAGGCTCTTCACCAGGCTCAGCATCTATCCAGTTCCACTTTTCACGTTGCACAGGTTGAGCAACTTTCTTCACATCACATAATTCTGCAACTTCCAGAGTGCGGCCTCCACATCTCTCTTCTACACCAGCTCTTTGATTTTTACTATTTCTCTTTGTACTACTACCTCTCCCACCACTCTTCCCACTCAAAAGCTCAGAATTATCAACTGCTATACTTCCTTTGAGCACAACAGTTCGATTCCTCAAGACTCTCCTAGCACCACTCTCACACTGCACATTGCTTTCCACCAAACCACTATCCCCTACACATCTGCTCTTCAACGGGGGCATGTTTTCTGCTAGATCTTCATTTTTCGGGTGGTCTTTCCTATTGTAAAATCCTCCATCTCCCACATTGTCATGGACATCTAGAAATGAGTACAACAACACTAAATACACCAATAGAACTTTGACACAAAAATAAAAAACACCACTTAATACATAGTTTGAAATAAATAGTGGAATAAAAACCATATCAAAGTGATATATCATCAAGTGCATTTTTGTCAGTGTTGAGTAAATATGAGTCAGCTTCTAGTTTATAATATTACTACTTTATTGGTCTTAAAGAGCTTAGAACACCTAATTTTCAGAAAAATTTTGAGGTTGAAATGTGCTCAAAAAATTTATCTGGAGTTGCCCTCGCACCAGTAAGGCAATTCCTATAGACACAGGACACTCACCAAGACGCAACTTCCTTCCGAAGACGCAACAAGCTATATAGAATTATAAAGCGAGTTTTGGAAATTTTCGCTTGTTTGTGTAGAATTAGGCCGCCCAAATATTGGCATTGCACACTCTCGATAATATTGCAACAAATTTTTCAACTTTTTGGAGCTGTTTTTCTTAAGTCAGCAATTTTGTTCATCTTTGGTAAGCTCGCTCTTATGTAGACACTGGACTTTATGCAGCAGTGCTTGCAATTAAAAACCAAAAAAATTAAAGGAAGATTTTTATCAACACAATAATTATCGAGTGAAAAATTAATTAAACATGAATACTAGTATAATTTTATAGTAATATGAGATAAAAAAAAACATTGCTGAAATTATATTTCTGTCGTTGTTTTTTATTCACAACTGTAATAATTAAATTTGAAATATTGGCTATCTTGCTAAGAACAAATGTATAAAGCATTAAGTAATAATGAAGATTATTAGAAGCTAATTTTAAGGTGAAAACTGATGGTACTTGATGGCATATACTATATAAGATCATAATGAAACTGCCGCTCACAGATACTCTTCTGTCAACCACGTTGACATAAACCTCCATAGACTTCCACAGAACCATTGCACTTTTGTTGCTGCAAGTTAGTTTTCTCAATAGTTTTACAACACTTTTCAGTGAGAGAACAACTTCACACACAAAGTCTTTCAAAGCCCATCCTAATCCCTTAAAAATTAATTGCTACACCCAAACCATTGCTTTTCATATGTCAACTAAAAAAATATTTCATGTAGCAACAAAAATGCGTTATTGTAAATATATCACAATGAATCACTCGTGACCATGAGTGACTGACTAACTAGTAATGGGTGGTTGGTCCATTATATCCACCCACCCACTTTTACATATTCAAATAAGCCCGCCCTGCCTTTTGGTGAAGCTGTTGTTACATTGACATAACTGAGTGAAATATCATAAGCCAAGTACCACGGAATCGAGAGGAAAATCTGTCCACTGGATACTATAATTTGTACTTATGTAGTCATAGAATGGAATAGGCTTTTGAAAATACGGTGATAATGCGGTTGCTCCGATCAAGGAAGCTGCAAATTTTAACACCTAGATATTTAAATTCTTTAACCGCGGAGAGGATTTCATCTCCCATGCACTAACTGGATCATTTGCTGACCCAAATCCTATTGGCAAAAATGCAATGATGCTGTGGCATTTTTTGATGTTAGATGCCGTTTACCATTCCTTGGCCCAATTTCGGGTATTAGAAGGATAGTAATCTGTCTGAAAGCGTCGCCAATCTGAAGCCATGGCAAATTTTTTTAAAAATCCTAATGTCATCGGCAAATAACTTCAAATAAATTTTTACTATTTATGACATTTTTAAATAATAATTATCATCAAATTCGTTGGCGCATAATAAATAGATAATACCGATCATAATTATGAAAATGATGTGTAATAATCATTATCATAAATTAATAAATAATAATCTTAGTACTAGTATCTATAAACCATCAATCATTATTATTATTACAATACAGGATTAAAAAAAAATTGTGATTTTTTATAAGAAAAAACTTTATTTTTTTCATGTAAATCGCTGTTTTTGATTTAAAATTGATTGTTTTGAACTTATTGCCCCGATTCAATGCTTTTTCTAGGACTGCTATGTTATATGCAAGCTTCTACAACTGATTGTACCCTATTAGGATCAGTCAGGAATTACACTAAACCACATAGTCTGCACATTATTAGTAATCTTCGTTAAGCTCCAAATTACGAAATGGGATTATCATTATGAGATATGCAATGTGATGCAGCAATACGAATAAAAACGGAGCTCCAGATTTAGCATTATAGTTTACTGGTATAATTAGAGAAAAATAGCTGAATGCATGAAACAACAACATTGATTGCGTACATGATAGATAGGCAGGTATAATGCATTAGTCCATGATAACAAAATATGGCTCACGCAAGGGATATATTTTTTTCTAGCCATGGCACTTTATGAAAAACATTTTTATAAAATGATATTGATGCCAATAAAATATTATATATATATACAATATATACAATATATATATATATATATACTAAGAGATAAAATAGTCAAAGATAGTAAAACTATTGGCTGGCTACAAATTGTTTCATATGCCTAGAAAAAAGATGGAAAAAGAAAAGAATTCTAGATACAACCATCGAAACACGAGGTTGCTCCTTCTCATGTAGTGTATTCATCTGATTGTAATAATAAAAAAGGTCAGTATCGACAGCCCAGAGGGTTTACCTTTTGGTATTTTCTTGGTAAAAATTCAATGACCAATAGCGCACTGAGAAATCGCCGGTTTACGAGGCTGGATTTTTAAACCAACCATACCAAATCAAAATCGTTATAAGCAATGCATTGATTGGCTAAATTTAAGAGTAAATAGCGATACCTAACCCTGACCTTAAATAGCGATACCAAACCCTAACTTTATATAGCGATACCAAACCCTGACCTTATATAGTGATACCAAACCCTGACCTTATATGGCGATACCAAACCCTGACCTTATATAGCGATACCAAACCCTAACCTTATATAGCGATACCTAACCCTGACCCTATAGAGCGATACCAAACCCTTACCTTATATAGCGATACCAAATCCTTACCTTATATAGCCATACCAAACCCTGACCTTATATAGCGATACCAAACCCTGACCTTACATGGCGATACCAAACCCTGACCTTATATAGCGATACCAAACCCTAACCTTATATAGCGATACCAAACCCTGACCTTATATAGCGATACCAAACCCTGACCTTATATAGCGATACCAAACCCTCACCTTATATAGCGATACCAAACCCTAACCTTATATAGCGATACCAAACCCTTACCTTATATAGCGATACCAAACCCTGACCTTATATAGCGATACCAAACCCTTACCTTATATAGCGATACCAAACCCTGACCTTATATAGCGATACCAAACCCTGACCTTATATGGCGATACCAAACCCTGACCTTATATAGCGATACCAAACCCTTACCTTATATAGTGATACCAAACCCTGACCTTATATAGCCATACCTAACCCTGACCTTAAATAGCGATACCAAACCCTAACTTTATATAGCGATACCAAACCCTGACCTTATATAGCGATACCAAACCCTGACCTTATATAGGGATACCTAACCCTGACCCTATATAGCGATATCAAACCCTAACCTTATATAGCGATACCTAACCCTGACCCTATAGAGCGATACCAAACCCTTACCTTATATAGCAATACCAAATCCTTACCTTATATAGCGATACCAAACCCTGACCTTATATAGTGATACCAAACCCTGACCTTATATGGCGATACCAAACCCTGACCTTATATAGCGATACCAAACCCTAACCTTATATAGCGATACCAAACCCTGACCTTATATAGCGATACCAAACCCTGACCTTATATAGCAATACCAAACCCTCACCTTATATAGCGATACCAAACCCTAACCTTATATAGCGATACCAAACCCTTACCTTATATAGCGATACCAAACCCTGACCTTATATATCGATACCAAACCCTTACCTTATATGGCGATACCAAACCCTGACCTTATATAGCGATACCAAACCCTTACCTTATATGGCGATACCAAACCCTGACCTTATATAGCGATACCAAACCCTTACCTTATATAGCGATACCAAACCCTGACCTTATATAGCGATACCAAACCCTGACCTTATATAGCGATACCAAACCCTAACCTTATATAGAGATACCAAACCCTAACCTTATATAGCGATACCAAACCCTGACCTTATACAGCCATACCAAACCCTTACCTTATATAGCGATACCAAACCCTTACCTTATATAGCGATACCAAACCCTGACCTTATATAGCGATACCAAACCCTGACCTTATATAGCGATACCAAACCCTAACCTTATATAGAGATACCAAACCCTAACCTTATATAGAGATACCAAACTCTGACCTTATATAGCGATACCAAACCCTGACTTTATATAGCGATACCAAACCCTGACCTTATATAGCCATACCAAACCCTTACCTTATATAGCGATACCAAACCCTTACCTTATATGGCGATACCAAACCCTGACCTTATATAGCGATACCAAACCCTGACCTTATATAGCGATACCAAACCCTAACCTTATATAGCGATACCAAACCCTTACCTTATATAGCGATACCAAACCCTGACTTTATATAGCGATACCAAACCCTTACCTTATATAGCGATACCAAACCCTTACCTTATATAGCGATACCAAACCCTAACCTTATATAGCGATACCAAACCCTTACCTTATATGGCGATACCAAACCCTGACCTTATATAGCGATACCAAACCCTAACCTTATATAGCGGTACCAAATCCTGACCTTATAAGTTAATGGAACGATACCTGTCTGTACAGCAGTTTTCAACTCTCTCATCATATTGGAAATAACTATATTTAAAAATTAGTTAGACAGAATCACAGACAGATACTTTGAGCATTTATATATTATACATATATTATATATATATTATATAGTACGCTATGCAACATATTAACTACAACACAAACTTATCGTATGACCTGTATGATTATAACCTCCACTCAACTGATAAATTCTTCGATTTTCAACTCTGATATTTGTCAAACTACATCTAAACCACCAGCAATACACACCTGTGACTAATACAGACCTGTAACTAATACACACCTGTGACTAATACACACCTGCGACTAATACACACCTGTGACTAATACACACCTGTGACTAATACGCACCTGCGACTAATACGCACCTGTGACTAATACACACCTGCGACTAATACACACCTGTGACTAATACACACCTGCGACTAATACACAGCTGTGACTAATACACACCTGTGACTAATACACACCTGTGACTAATACACACCTGTGACTAATACACACCTGCGACTAATACACAGCTGTGACTAATACGCAACCACTAATATACATGTTATTGTATAGGAGCATGTCTGCTAAAATAACAGAGTAGGGTCACTAGTATGCCAATAAATATGATTGGCAATGCTACTATACCATTTGATTTTTTTTACTACAAAAGTTACCAAAGAACTGAAACAGTCATTAACTTCACATTCCATTGAAGGTAAGTTATAACCAAGCAAAACAATAATACACAACATAAAGTTTCAAAAAAGAAATTGGGCCAAAACCCACAAAGTTTGCAGCAGGCCTGTGGCTAAAACATAAATAATTTAATTGGTCAAGGACAGTTATCATGTGATGACTGTTACTAGGATCAACTACTTCAATGACTACAGCTTGAACATGTATCAAAACAAACAAATTTACTAATTACTATCAATAATAATAATTATAATCATAATGACTAATTAATTAACCTACTATTATTATTTATTGTCGTATTTTATTAATAAATAATAATAATTATTATTATTTTATTGACAGTGTTAGAGCGCATTCAAAAGAAACCAGTTCACCGTGCAACAACATGTTATTCCAAAGCATGACACATAAAATTCAACAGCCACAAAGCAATGGCACTGACATAAATTGAGGTTAGGTTTGAGGCGAACTCAATTGCAATATGCAGGCATCCTGAGTGAAACTTCCCCACATATGCTGGTACCAGATCAGACCATTAACTTACCTGCAGAGGACTTACAAAACACAAGAAATGGGTACGTACACATATACAACTCATGTAGTAACTGTAGGATCTCAGGCTGCCCCTAAACGGAACACAACTACGTCAGCACATTAGATATCTACACTAGTATAAATACAGAGGTTTGGCAGACAGTCATCCTCTTTCGTTAACCTATATCTCGCAGACGTGTGCTGATAGGAAGGGCCGGTTGAAACTCAGGTCAGGTGTCGTAAGACTTTATACTATTTTTATTGTATAACCTGTTGTAGTCTTTGTATAAGTACACCATCTATTATACATTCTTGAACATCAGAGTCAAATACACACCATTAGTAACTTACATTTCTTCCCCCTTATATATTATCATTGGCCATATTGTTATCGTTATTTCATTGTTTTGCGCTGTAAGACGTCCGTAGACTATTCGATCCTGCTATTATAATTGTTATAAGGGTATTTCCCACTATAACTAGCGTGTACAAAAACTCATGTGAGTGTGGCGTGTATTAAGACAAAAAAATTTATATGTAAATTCGGCTTGCACGGTTTTTTCAATTTTTGAAATATTTCTGCGTGGCTAATCTTTTAATAATTTGGGGCCAGAAGATACTAGAAACAAAATTTAAAAAGGTATCAAATAGACACAATTTACCGTGCAGGCTTAGCCAATCATTGCCTACATAGCTGTGACTTCAAAAATAACGGGTGGAAAATGCATTGTATATCCGCAATTTCCTATTGCGCCATGGGCCCCTAAGACTTCAGTATATGTCATTTAGATGCTCTGTTATTTTACCGACCCAGCGGTATACTATTTATCATAGAGCAATCACGTGATGTAGAAAAAACAGTTTTACTGGAGAGTCATATTCAAATAAATAAAAAAAACTTCTATAACGCACCATTAACTAATTTGCGCGACAGATGATCATCATGCACCATCAATTTCGCATCAATGCAATAATACCATTGTCATACATGCTTAATTAATACGCTGACGACAAACCATTGTTTTTTCAAGTGATTTCTTGGTGGGGTGCTGCCCAAATTATTTTTGAGTCAGCAGGCCAGCACGTGAAGACAGGTGTGTGAAATCATGACTTACCTTCCAAATACCAACAACAAAACAACATAAAACTCCGAAAAATGGTCTAAATTCCACCAAATTTTCTGCAGTAGGCCTGTGCCATTAACAAACATATTGTCATATCGGTTAGATGAACAAAATCTGTTAAAGTTGTTTTTTTTAGCTAAATTATGTTGGTCATAGTTAGTTCAGCATTTACAACACAAAATGGACAAACCATAAATGTGCAATTGTTTGTTTAATGTATTTAAATGTTTGCTTGGCTCTTTTGCTTAGGTGGTGGTTTACTAGTTTTCCATGTGGAGTCTCACCACAGCTTTTGCTTTCAAGCAAATTTTGTCAGACAAAAATGTGTAGTCACTTTTTCTGTCACTTGTAACACTTTAACGAATGATCATTGAATGACTCATCCAAGCTTTCAATCGTGTATGTGAAATAGAACAGCACTTTTTGGTACATTTTCTATAACAAAAACTGTAATTGATTGCTGTGCAGGTAAAATAACCGCTTCAAAATGCTTATTTTGCTTGAAAACTATTAACACTGGTTCCATCGGTGCGTTTTGTGTCAAAAATTATTTCTGTTCAAAACACTAGTACTTGCTGAAAAGTTACAGCATTAGTTTGTTATCACCGATGGTCTGATGTCCAATTTTTTAGTCTAAGCATTACTCTATGATTGAAATTGCTGTTGTCAGAGTAGAAGTTTGGACATAACCTTGTCTTCTATTTGATAGTTTGAATCCAGTTTGCACTTTACCAGAAGGAATTGAGAGACAGCTTCATTGAATATTTAGTTGAAGTTGACTAAAGTCATTAGCTGTTATGTAACCACTGAGTATAATTACATAACTTCTTTGCCACCGCTAGTGAACTGGCATTTAAATAAACAAAGGAACCTAAAATCTATCCTTGCAACAAGACCATCTCCTTTGTTCTCTAAATAATGCTGTTGTGTAATAATATTGAAGTCCGGCGCCCTCAAACTGACTAAGGTTTGAGCAAAATTTAAAGCAATCATAGCTGCACTTATGGTGCACATCACTAAAATCAGATGCCACTCGAGCTGAGATATGGGTAATGTTGGCCAAAGTGTGAGATAGTGGAAAATCAAAATATTTATATAGGCGCTGTTTAGAAAACTTGTTTGTACAATATCAATAATGAATGAGATAATATGTAATTACTTATAATAATTTTTGGTGTCAGAGGCTTTATTGCTGGTTTCTCATCTCCTCCAAGATAGAATCAAATTACAGGATGTTTCGTTTTAATTGATGATGCTGCGCAAAATTCCAGTTTCAGAAGAAGTGAGCTTGATTCTATACATAATCCAATACCATACTATGGTAAGTAACAATATCTTGTGAGCACAAGCGTCTAAAGTTTTGGAAAGTTAGAAATATTGTGTTAACAAGTTTTGTTCTTTAGGCTCTATTGAATATTCGGTATGCAATCTAAACTAAACAGATTACAAGTAGCTTGGTTTCCTTTATATAAAAAGAATACTCAGAAACCAACTATTAGTTTTGCATTATGTATGTTTATACCTGTGCAATCTACAGTTTACAATCAATTAATAGTTCATTGCTCTACTAGATACCAACAAACAACCAAGGAGAGCCATGGATCATGGTCATTGTAAATTGCCCCGAAAAGTAAAATTATTCACTATTTAAACTACAATGACTTTTCTTTTTTTTACAGGTTCAAACGAAAAATTTCATATGGAGCCAACATATCTGACAGATGCTTCACCAGCTGAACTTTGTACTGATTACAATTTCTTTCACAACCAATGACAACTCATTAATTTATTTTACATATCTAAATTTCTAAATTTTTTTAAATTTTACTTATGCATGTTTATTCCAATTACCTTGAATAAAACCATTTTATACCTAGGGATAGCAATCTACTACACAATAGCATACGTGAATTATCAGCAGGAATTTATGAATTGAAAAAGATTTTTGTTGTGTAGATTTTTTATGAGATAATATGCCAATGCAAGATTTTAACTGCTTAAAATCTGCAACTCATTCTGTGTTAGTTCATCCAGCTTGTTGGAAACAATAAATTTGAAGTATACCGTAAATGAATCCGGGTTGAAAAAAAAGTTCAATGTAATTTCTATGCTTTTCTGGCAGTGATTCAACATTGTTGGTATATATTATCGGTCGCTCTTGTTCCATCATTATTTAATATGATTTTTCTGTTTGTTCTGTTTGTTCAACTTTGTTTCTACCTTTCAATTTCGTTGTTTTTCTAACATCATTTAATGTAACATATTTGTATTTCTGCTGTGGATTCAAAATTTTCTCACCATTGAATCCACACCTGTTCTTCAACTATACATCACTGTGACTTCTCTGCTTTATTGATAGTGAATAAACACTGTTTCAACCTATGATCAACGGTCTTCAACCACGTATCACCAAATTTTCTTTACTTTTCAGGGGCTGATTCAGTGCTGTTTCTTCTTTGAATAAACGTCTGTTCATTAACCAAATATCAACGGTACATCTCTGCTTTGCTGGAGTTGATTCAACAGGGTTTCTCTATCAAATCAGCATATTTTCTTCAACCATATATCACTGCAAATTCTCAGCTTTTTCAACATTGACTCAATACTGTTTCTTCTTTGAATCAACGTCTTTTTGTTAACCAAATATCAACGATGTATTTCTGCTTTGCTGGAGTTGATTCAACAGTGTTTCTCCATCAAATCAACGCACTTTCTTCAACCATATATCACCGCAAAGTCTCAGCTTTTTCAACGTTGAATCAATGTTGTTTCCTCTTTGCATCAACGTCTGTTCTTCAACCAAATTTCATCGATATATCTCTGCTTTCCTGGGGTTGATTCAATGTTGTCTCAAATCAACGTATTTCCTCAACCATAAATCACCGCAAATTCTCGACTTTTTCAACGTTGATTCAACATTGTTTCTCCCTCAATCAACGTCTTTTCACATGCCAATTTTCAACGTTGAATCTCGTTCCACTTATAGCCCCAATTTCTACGTAGTTTCTCCGTTGCATTCAACATTGTTTCAATGTGTCTTTGCTCGCTGGGAATTGTCAAAATAAAAATTGCAGAGCTGTGACAAATCACGATTTTCATGACTCAAATCAAATCATTTGAATTTTCCTTCAAATCAAATCAAATTTTTACAAGTGAGTGAAAATGTCAAATCAAATCAAGTCAAATCATGCGTTTTCCCAAATCAAATATTTGGAGCGTCATTTGCAGCAAATTTTTCAAATCATCACTGAAACTATTAGAAATGTAATAAAAAAAAAACTTTCAGCTTTTAATAGGCTGCCTAAACAAATTGACCCAAATTTAGATCACAATGTGTGGTTAGCTGGCCTCTAGAAAACAATATTCTAACTTGATTACTTTCGCAACTTGCATTTTCCTTTGAACACTTTTGAGTGAAACTTATTTATTGGTGTGCCGACCGATATATATTATCATTTAAATTCCAAAATAATGCTTAGACTAGCCAAATAAACTAGCCAGTTCTATGCAATGGATAAAATGCACACCCAATAAACAAAACGATCAACCACTATAGTTTATACCTTTCTGAAGTTCTTTCATTGTCAAAAGACTGTCGTTGTGGTAGCCTATATTGCTAGTAGTACCAGCGATACTAGATAATTGATAAATAATAGCAAACACTGAGCATTAGTTTGCATATGTATCAAAGCAGTTATCATTATAGTACGTCATCAACTAATGCATTACTCGCTACAGATAAGTAAATAACCTGGTCGCCATTCATAAACACTCTCAGCTCACCACTTTCAAGTCAGAAAAGAAAGTAGTCAACTAATAATTCAACTTTCGCTGATGAAAACTAATACATAAAAGAAAAGGCAGCATAGTTTTCCATGATCCTTGATTACTATAGGCTAATAATTAGGTAGTTTATTTTCACTGCTTTTATTTATTTGCTACAATTGAATACTACAATCTCAGGTCAATTAAAAGCATTAAGAAAAGCTGCAAATAATATCATCACTGGTTTTTCAGATGATTTGCTGTTTTTTCGCAAATATTTGGTCAAATCGTGTGAAAAGAGGCAAATCAAATCAAATAACGATGAAGAGTAACCAAATCAAATCAGATCAAATCACCAGTTGTATCAAATATTTGAAACAAATCATTTTTCAAATATTTGAGTCACCAAATATTTGAATCTCGGTGATTTGGTTGGTCACAGCTCTGAAAAATTGCACTTGTGCTAGCTACTATAATAACAACAGCCAAAATTATTTGGAAGCATAACCATAATAAATTATAATAATAATTAATATATTAATAATATATTATTATTACTATTAAATTTATTTATTATTATTATTATTTTTATCATCGTCACATTCATTCATCATTATTATGATTTTATTATAATAATAATAATAATAATATTATTATTTATTATTAGGAAGTAGTTACAGTTGTTGTGATTGTTGTTGCAGTTCACTTATATGCTGCCATCATCATTATTATTATCATCATGCTACCTTTTAACTATTATTTTTACTCTACTGTTACTACTACTTACAAAATTCGTCACTGTGATTACTACTATTATCATCATCATCATCGTCGTCATCATCACTAGAACTGCTAGAGAAAGCCTCTCTCGCACTATCTGAATCATAAAAAACGTCCTTGAAAACTTCCAGATCATTATCTTCTAAATCTGATATACATTCAGCCATTTCGGATCTTGAATGCTGAAGAGCTACAAAACAGGGAACACAGCCACAGCACTTCTTTTGGCTTTTGAATCCAGCGCTGATGATGTGAATTATTATACCAAGTATTTGTTTGTGGGTGTCTCAAAACTCCCGCGTTTCGCGTACATATAGAGGTGCCGAAGGAATCTATAGAACTACGAATGAAGTCTATGGACCGAGTATCTACGTCCATGAAGCGAACGAATGAGTTTTCTAGATGGACGTAAAAATACTACGTCCATGGTTTTCTACAGAGACGCCGTAATAGTAGTTGTCCCTTCTTGACTAAGGTGTGACAACTCTTAAAACAAAATTATGATCATCAACAGTGTTTCATCCATGGGTTGAGCATAGCATACTCATTAAAATTAAAATAATACTTTTTTTCCACTCTGTTCTTCAACCAGAAGCAGATGCGAAACTGTAGTAATACCAAGACTTAATTTACCACAGCAAAATGGGACTGCAGTGACAAAAAGTCAATTTCAAAAGCCATCAGTAATTTTAGTCATGAATACAGTGCAAGAGACTTCATCTCGCAAATAAAAGTTGATGAATATCATCAAACTTCAAGGTCAATGTTGACACATGTTTTTTTAGCTTTTGTCAGATGCAAAGAAAAAATTTAAACCAAGAGGTCAGATTTATGTTAGTTATTATCACACAGTGTTCTAAAAAGGGAAATATGTTACTGATCTTTGAGACAAGATTTTGATACCCTAACCCATGGGACAAGATCAAATAGATATCATTTGAAGTGATGAGCTTATTATATTTTATAAATTATTTATTACTGGCCAGCTGGTTCATTTGTTCTAGCTGATAAATGGACGGACAGATTGCCTATGGTTATAGAGTCAGTAGATGCTTTTTCTCTTGGTTTAATCACTACCTGTGTAGTATACTTACTACCTATTTGGTTTATTTTCTATCTACCTATCTATGTGGTTTAACTATTACCAGTGACTACTACCTGTGTGATTTACTTACTACCTGTGATAGCTTACTGCCTGTGGGGTACACTCACTACCTGTGGGATACACTCACTACCTGTGTGATACTTACTACCTGTGGGATGTTCTTACTACTTTTGTAGTAACACCCTGTGTGGTATGAGGTTCTATCTATGCAGATATGATTTGCTACTTGTGTAGGAAATCTTAGTACGCATGTAAGAGTTTTATGCCAACAAGTACTATATTGCAATGAATCACAAACAAAACAATAATATTCATGACGTGTATAAGTTGTCGCCACCTGCATTTCTCTCACTTACCAGCTAATGATTCAGTGCACAGACGTACATAGTAGTGAGGTAAACGGCTCAATTGCTGCCAGAGGGCTATGCTACATTGCTAGCCCTGAGCACTAATGTAAAAAGCTAGTTTTGGATCAATTTTACTTTTAAAAACAATCTTACCTAACACAATTTTGAGACATACTTATCTGATTTCACATGTAAATCGTTATTTGCCACAGCTGAAAGAAGAGGATCAAATGCTAACCAAGAATGGCTTTGTGACTGCAAAGATATTAGTCAACAGACAATAACGTGAGGACACCTTGCAAATATATTACAACCAGAGTATGGACATCAGCTGTGAAATTGACTGTACTGAATAACCAAAAACGTGTTTTGCATTGTTTTCATATATATATTCCATTTTAAAGACTCACAGATATATGCAAATACAGAAAAATCACAAAGCTGCCATTCCTGGACCTGGTTATAATTATTAAAAACATCACCGTATTCAAACAATGTTTCCTTTACTTTTCTTTTTGCCTTTATCCTCGTCAGGCTGTTCACTTGTTTCTGAATCAGATTTTGTCGGCTTGCCATACACTTTTTTCAATCGATCTAGCATCCTACGAGAAAGTTTGTTAAAAGTTTTACCATCTTCGGTTGCGATAAACATTTTTTCCATTAAGGAATCCCACATGGGTTTGACTTGAGATAGTTTTGGATGGTCGCTATTTGTTAGCACAGGGTTGAATGGCTCAACCAATATTTTTGTATTTTTGGGAAAATATTCTTTGTCAGGATATACTACTTTGAATATTTCCATAACTATGTCAGAAAACTCAATGATATCATCTTCGTGGCCAAACTTGTCATTTGGAAACAGCTCTACGTCTGGGTCATCCACTCGATGCTGCTGCAACCATTTTTCTTCATCCCACGGCACGTGATTGGCAGTGATAGTCTCAGTATGTAAGGCCATCTTCTGTTTGTAATTATTCCAGTTATTTTTTAATTGTATGTTTTTGTCTACGCTGTCAGGTGTGCTGCTGTCTACTCCTTTGTTAGCGTTCTTCTTGTGCCATCGCTCAGTCTTTGCAAGTGCCTGTTTCAAGTATGATGAGTCACTGCTTGCTTTACGGCCAAGTCTCTTTTTGCGTATAGTTTTAAGTTGTCTTTTGAACATCGGTGAAACTTTCATTGATCCGAATAAACGAGCTCGTTCCAAACGATATTGCTTTGATTGTCGAACTTTTACTAGGTCATCAGTGATTGGTAAACTGACCTCATTTGACAAATCGTCACTCGATTTTCTAGGTCTGCTCCCTTTTTGTAGACCGAGAGTCATTTGAAACTGCTGAAATGTATTTTCACTAACTGTAACAGCATCGCTTTTATCTAAATAACTTTCGCTCTCTGTTTGTGTAACAATATAATCAACCTGAGTGTCTGATATAGCTCGGTTCCTCGGGATGTATCTCATGTTAGCAATGAGCTTCTCATAGATCAAGTACATGCTGGGAAACGCTATTGCGATTACGCAAGCGGGAATTAAAAGCCAAAGTATTCCGTTTTGGAGGTCTTGAAAAGCATGAGAAATAATTAGAACAAAAACTTCTTCTCGCTGATCTCGATTATTAGTCACTTTGCAGAAAAATTTTACTGGAACATCTGAAGTTTCAAACAAAAGAAGACGTGACCTTGACACTATACTACCGTAACTTATCCTCTCACGATACCATTCATATTTAAAGTCTGTTGCGGTGCCATCAGGCTCTGGACAGTTATAGTGACTTCTACCATCTTTCGTCGATTTTATTCTTAATCTTTTATATGTTGGATTAAAAGGAAAGGGGCCGCATGACGGTATCAGTATTAGTGACGCTAAGAAAACTTTACCGCTGCTTATAAAGTGCTTACACTGTACCCTAGACCGTTTTCCAACCGGTATTTTCACTTGCAGACTCGCGCAAATGTTAGAACTTCCATCTGGTCCAAAGCACTTGGTTTTTGCTGTATTATCCGACTCAGTCTGCGTAATAAATAAAAGGAACAACGTACAATAAAAAATCCACATTGCAGATCGAGGTATTTAATGAGCTTTCAGTTTTTATATGTTTTTTTCAATAGATCTTCATCCACAAAAATATGAAAAAGTATCATAACATTGTAGGTGGTACTTAGGGGTGTTATAACATTGTAGGTGGTACTTAGGTGTGTTATAACATTGTAGGTGGTACTTATGGGTGTTATAACATTGTAGGTGGTACTTATGGGTGCTATAACATTGTAGGTGGTACGTAGGTGTGTTATAACATTGTGGGTGGTACTTAGGGGTGCTATAACATTGTAGGTGGTACTTAAGGGTGTTATAACATGGTAGGTGGTACTTATGGGTGTTATAACATTGTAGGTGGTACTTATGGGTGCTATAACATTGTAGGTGGTACTTAGGTGTGGTATAACATTGTAGGTGGTACTTATGGGTGTTATAACATTGTAGGTGGTACTTATGGGTGCTATAACATTGTAGGTGGTACTTAGGTGTGTTATAACATTGTAGGTGGTACTTAGTGGTGTTATAACATTGTAGGTGATACTTAGGGGTGTTATAACATTGTAGGTGGTACTTAGGGGTGCAATAAAATTGTAGGTGGTACTTAGGGGTGTTATAACATTGTAGGTGATACTTAGGGGTGTTATAACATTGTAGGTGGTACTTAGGAGTGTTATAACATTGTGGGTGGTACTTAGGGGTG
The DNA here is from genome assembly GCA_945261195.1 of Cryptosula pallasiana. NCBI lineage: Eukaryota > Metazoa > Bryozoa > Gymnolaemata > Cheilostomatida > Cryptosulidae > Cryptosula > Cryptosula pallasiana. Next base: position 6,803,668 of record OX183138.1, on the reverse strand, counting down.
TTATAACATTGCAGGTGGTACTTAGGGGTGCTATAACATTGTAGGTGGTACTTAGGGGTGTTATAACATTGTAGGTGGTACTTAGGGGTGTTATAACATTGTAGGTGGTACTTAGGGGTGTTATAACATTGTAGGTGGTACTTATGGGTGCTATAACATTGTAGGTGGTACGTAGGGGTGTTATAACATTGTAGGTGGTACTTACGGGTGTTATAACATTGTAGGAGGTACTTAGGGGTGTTATAACATCAAATTTATAAATATTTTGTTTATTGATTTAATCACATACATTGTAAAGAGAGATTGTTGAATTAGAAAGCTGGTCAACTGGTGGTGGACATGTACACTTGTAGTCAACAGTTGCACTTGATGAGCATTGCAGATCAATAGATGTTCCTGGACAACCATATAGTGGTGATGCCAATATTTCTACAAAGAAATAAAAAGTACATTTCGTCAATCCATGATACTTTGTGTAAAAGTGGAAGAGATATTGATTTGGGTTCAAAAAGATTGAACTATAAAAAGCCTATAAAGCTAGAGCAACTCTAAATACATGATAAATAGCTGGACACAAATTTTTGTATAGCGATTACCGCAGAAGTGTTTGACAGAAGGCAATGGGAGTGTTTGTTGTAGCATTATTTCGTTATTAATCTATATATTAAGTCATGTCTGTATACATATATATGGATATATACAGGAAAAAACCTCTGTTTGCGCATTTGTTTTTATCTGCCTGTTAGACCAAAGCATGTATGCCTATTTTCGCTATGCTGGAAGAGATGAAAACAGCTGTACAAACAGGCATCGGACTGCTTAGATGTACAAACAGGTATCGGACTGTTTAGATGTACAAACAGGTATCGGACTGTTTAGATGTACAAACAGGTATCGGACTGTTTAGATATTTGGTGAGACTTTAAATTGGTCGTCTGCCCTCAAACTGGAGATGTTGATGAGTTAATTTTTTTCATAAATGTCAGGGGACACAAATCACAAAAAAATCTCTCGTTGCTATTAGCAGACACATGGAGTACAGTTTAGTGTGTCCAATATTAAATTAATTGGGAAAAAAAAGAAAGAGAGAGATGGAGAGGTTAAAGTGGCCAGAGACAAAACAAGGTGGGGGTTGAGAAAAGCAGAGAGTGTGAAGTTGAACGAAGCAGAGAAAAAGCAAAGCGAGGAAAGAGTTTATGAAAAGTAAAGTGGGAGACAGAGGTAGAGCTGCGAGGGGGTAGAGCGGCGAGGGGGTAGAGCGGTGAGGGGGTAGAGCGGTGAGGGGGTAGAGCGGTGAGGGGGTAGAGCGGCTAGGGGGTAGAGCGACGAGGGGATATAGTGGCGAGGGGGTAGAGCGGTGAGGGGGTAGAGCGGTGAGGGGGTAGAGCGGCGAGGGGGGTAGAGTGGCGAGGGGGTAGAGCGGTGAGGGGGGTAGAGCGGCGAGGGGGTAGAGCGGCGAGGGGAAAGAGCGGCGAGGGGGGTAGAGCGGCAAGGGGGTAGAGCGGCGAGATTGTTGAGCGGCGATGGGGTAGAGCGGCGAGGGCAGGAATGGAGTGGTTTGGCATATTTGAATGTGATGAGTATTGCATTGGGTAAAGCTAGTTATATCATAAAATGGTATAAATTCATACTTGCCCGCATTATTGATAATAGAAAAATGATTCTGTCTCATCTCCCCATCCATATCATTCATTGATAAATAAACAATATGCTTTTGAAGAGAAAAATATTATAATAATAATAATGGCAATTTTGTTACAGTAAACACTTTTTTGTAATAAAATTAATAGGTGAGTTTTTTAGACTATGTTGTGTTAGTGTTTTGTTTACTCCACAAAACATCCATTGAACTGATTTTGCGATGGAAAACAGTTGGTGGGGGTGACAACCAACAAAATAATAATAAGTAACAATATAAATTACAATAAGACAAGAGATTATTATATACCTTGTGATGTACCATTGAAAATGTATGGCACGGCAGCAACTTTAGAGTAGAAAATTAGTAGCAGCAGGTTGGCTATATTGGGATATAGGATCATCTCTCTTTATGGAATGTACTTCTTCACCCTTCATCTAGCTATTCCAATAATGCTTTGTTAGACCCAACATACATACCAACACACATTCAATTCATCTGGTTTGAACCTGGAGAAGATAATTATAACATTTGCAAACCAAAGTTTCTCTCAAATAAATGTCTACAATATGAAATCCTTCCTGTTTATACAGGATATGGTGCAGGATATTTGTCACTACTAGTTATATATGCATTCTATAGATGTTAGCTATGCAATATACTATAACGCAAACCGATATCTACCATATACAAAGCTCTGTCTCTGTGGACTCATTCATAGATGTGGGCATGCATAGATGTACGCATACATATATGTATGCATGCATAGATGTATGCGTACACAGATGTATGCATACACAGATGTCTGTATACAACAATTCAGACTTTCCATAAAAAGCGAGTACAAATTTTTTGAGTTGGTTTCGTTGTCAAAGGCTTAAATATAAAAAACTTTTATTATTTTGATTTTAATACCGTCTGTTTTTTTGGGTAGCATTGAGAGTTTATTCAAGAGATATTGAATAGCATTTAAAATGGTGACGCTTGTGCAGTTTGTCTTTGGTGATGACAGCAGGTATACATACTCATTTAATCTGGTTACTGCAGTTGTAAGAGTCGTTGAGTTAAAAGATTTGGAGGATAACAAGGTGGTGAGTTGGTAACGAGTGACATAAGTTGTCTAGTTTGTTGTTATAGTCTCCCAGAAATAAAATTAAAACACAAAATAATATTGTGATGGAGCTTATAAAAATTACACCAGAGGGAGCTACTACCTGCAGCTGACCGCTGTCGTTTGTCAGCAGGAGAGGAAACATATTTCAGTAAATAGAGAGACACTAAAAAAGCTATAGATCTATCAATAGAGGCCGTATAAGGAGTTACAATAGCTACTAGCGCATTGCATCTGTTTGTTTATAAGGTTTTAATCTTTTAATGTCAAAAAGTTGTAAATGGGCCATACTGGCAGGGGAAAATGGTCACGCTGCAATACGTTTGTTTACGTATTAAACAGTTCAGATGAAGATTAAAAGGTTGATCTTAAGATTAATCTGACAAAAGCACAACACAATGTAAACTTATTTTGTGTTCACATAAAGAAATGTCCGGATGGAAATTTTGTAACTAAAATAGAAATTGAAGAGCGGATAACCCAAATTTTATTGTTATAAATTGTGCTAAAAGGTTTGTTATTTGAATCTATTAATAGATTTTTGGGTTTAATAAACAAATGTAGCTTCTTAAAATTCAATATAAACTGGTGCCAGTATTTCTCTGGGTAATTTTACCTCTTGTTCAAATGTCTTCTAACTAAAGCCATCTACATTGCATGCAGCAAAAACAGTTGACACAAAATGCGTTTATTAACCTTTCTAGTTCATGTATATTGTAATGGATTCCGGTCTGGTTTCCACGGATATTCACTATTCTCAAGTATTATGCCTCTCTCCAGAGGGGACACTGTGCTGCTCGACAGTGACAACTGCGTAATGCAGCCGAATTATCCGGTATAGACAGAGCCCATGGCTCACACAAACAACACAGCGTACAGTTTGAATACTGGCTTTATTCTCAACAACCAAAGTCCTAGGATGGCAATCCACTAGGATAATTGGCAAGACACGAGAATGAATGCAAAGAATATAAACAATGCCAGCCCTTTTATAGGTAACTGGCAGGAATTAATCAGCATAAAGTCATATAAGAGTAAAGGCACAGGAAGAAATTAGACCAATGCGATAACATATATGAATAACTAACCAATCATGCAATGTACAAGGTTTAAATGAAATAAGCGCCAAGTGGCTAGAGGCGCAGTCCTATCTCCTACTGTCCAATCAGAGTGTCCTACAGGGTCATAAGGCTCTGGATAGCTTGTGGTCTTGGCTACTTGGGATACAAGGAAGGGTATCTTCGGTTCTTGGCTTAGAGCAGAATCCTGACTGGTTCTAGAAGTCCTCTGCTATGGCAGCCATCTTTGACTGGCCCTGAGTCACCATATCGGGTCAGCAGGGGTCACTACCGGCCCTGCACACTATGCTACCGGCACAGTAAGGCTTTCCTACCGGCACAGCAACTTACCGATGGCTGTGGGTGGCGCTCTAGCGCATTCGGTGTGGAGATAGTGTAGCAAACTCCCAGTTTACTATTATTATTCACCAAAATCTACCACAATATGACATAGATACTCACGTAATGTCTGATATTGCATCCAGGTCGATTACTGGTTTGTTATTTAATATTTTTAACATTTAGTGCAACGCACAAGAAATAAAAATTAAAAGCCAAAACTGACAGCAGAAATCAGAAGTTTATTAGAGGTATAGATTCCATTGTCAGAAAACATGCTAAAAGGTTTTTCCCTTAATGATTACTAAATGGAACAGTTTTATATAAGATTAATCACTTACCAAAACATTAAGTCATGAGAAGAAATACCCACATCAATACCTCATACATATGGTTACAACTTACAAGACAACTGCACAGTGCCAACAAAAGTTAGAGGTAAAAGAGGATTAGTTAAACTTATTAAATTTTAAATGTTCAATTTTGTGTAGCGTGTTTTTATGGGTGGTGGTTTGTAGCTTTCATGCCAACAAAAATCTGTACTTTTCATATAAATTATATAAAGAGAACAAATCCATATAAGGTTATGTAAAATAACAAAACCTTATAAGGTTATGTAAAATACCAAAACCTTGTAACGTTTTGTAAAGAAAACAAATTCATATAAGGTTATGTATAGAGAACAAATCCATATAAGGTTTTGTATAGAGAACAAATCCATATAAGGTTATGTAAAGAGAACAAATCCATATAAAGTTTTGTATAGAGAACAAATCCATATAAGGTTATGTATAAAGAACAAATCCATGTAAGATTATGCAAAGAGAAAAAATCCATATAAGGTTATGTATAGAGAACAAATCCATATAAGGTTATGTAAAATAACAAAACCTAATAAGGTTTTGTAAAGAGACCAAATCCATATAAGGTTATGCATAGAGAACAAATCCATATAAGGTTTTGTAAAGAGAACAAATCCATATAAGACTATGCAAAGAGAACAAATCCATATAAGGTTATGTATAGAGGAACAAATCCTTATAAGGTTATGTAAAATACCAAAACCTTATAACGTTTTGTAAAGAGAACAAATCCATATAAGGTTATGTATAGAGAACAAATCCATATAAGGTTTTGTATAGAGAACAAATCCATATAAGGTTATGTAAAGAGAACAAGTCCATATAAAGTTTTGTATAGAGAACAAATCCATATAAGGTTATGTATAGAGAACAAATCCATATAGGGTTATGCATAGAGAACAAATCCATATAGGGTTATGCATAGAGAACAAATCCATATAGGGTTATGCATAGAGAACAAATCCGTATAAGGTTATGCAAAGAGAACAAATCCATATAAGGTTATGTATAGAGAACAAATTCATAAAGCTTATGCAAAGAGAACAAATCCATATAAGGTTTTGTATAGAGAACAAATCCATATAAGGTTATGTAAAGAGAACAAGTCCATATAAAGTTTTGTATAGAGAACAAATCCATATAAGGTTATGTATAGAGAACAAATCCATATAAGATTATGCAAAGAGAAAAAATCCATATAAGGTTATGTATAGAGAACAAATCCATATAGGGTTATGCATAGAGAACAAATCCGTATAAGGTTTTGTAAAGAGAACAAATCCATATAAGACTATGCAAAGAGAACAAATCCATATAAGGTTATGTATAGAGAACAAATTCATAAAGCTTATGCAAAGAGAACAAATCCATATAAGGTTTTGTATAGAGAACAAATCCATATAAGGTTATGTAAAGAGAACAAATCCATATAAAGTTATGTATAGAGGACAAATCCATATAAGGTTATGTATAGAGAACAAATCTATATAAGGTTATGTAAAATACCAAAACCTTATAACGTTTTGTAAAGAAAACAAATCCATATAAGGTTATGTATAGAGAACAAATCCATATAGGGTTTTGTATAGAGAACAAATCCATATAAGGTTATGTAAAGAGAACAAATCCATATAAAGTTTTGTATAGAGAACAAATCCATATAAGGTTATGTATAGAGAACAAATCCATATAAGTTTATGTCAAGAGAACAAATCCGTATAAGGTTTTGTAAAGAGAACAAATTCATATAAGGTTATGAAAAATAACAACTATATAAAAGGCGCCTAGGTAGAAATGTAACTGAATCGCTAGCTCTTACGAGGGCTTTACACAATAATTTTTAACCTATCATTCCACAAAATGCATCATAACAGTTTTCATAGCGATTTCCTGTGTAGTAGTAAATAATGTCATCAGCAGAACATCTCATAATGAGAATAGACTTAGTCCATTTACTGCATTCACCCACATCCACAGCGTGTACTGTTGCTGTTACCAGCTCGCCTATTGTGTCTGACTCTACTCCATCTGTCCACAGGGAATTGGACGCTCCACAACTCTTGAACTTTGGGCAAGTGTTCAACATCCTGTTTCCTGTAATGTAAATGGCAAACAAAAGATTACCTTTCAAGTACTTTTGGGTTGTCTTCTCTTGACACAACCTTACAAAGTGTAGATATACACAAGAATGTTTTTCATCTCGACCATTAGAGACATGCTCTGCAGGTACCTGCGGCGCCAGTAAACCTGAACCAGTGGAGGTCCTCGTGTCTATCGCAGGCATAACCAGACAATGAATGTGAACCACCAGGTTTGATGTTGCTACCTTTGTGGTCCAACCTCCAGGCGTCCGTCAAGTTTGTAGCATTATAACATTCATCTGGTGGCATGAGGGCGGTGGTTAGTGGTGGTGTAACCTTACCAATGCTGCTTTCTGCCAACAGGTAAAGTTTCGTTTTGTTCAAACATAAAAATTGCTTTATAATATTAATTTGATTGAATCGATTACAAAAAACAGTACAAAAGATTAAAAAACGATTATTTTAGGATTAATCTTATCTTATAAAATTGTTTTGTGCACAATTAATATCACTGTGGAAATAACAAAAAATTTTACAGTTTTTGTAAATATAAATAATCTATTCTGGCTTCATAGTTTTTAGGAAGAAAACTGTTATAATGGCTCACACAAAAACAAAGCTTTGTAGAACACAAATCACAAACAGAGCTAAAAAAATTGTGCAATTTTTGCTTTTTTGTGATATTATGCCCAAATACAATCACAGCACAAGTATATTTGACTCTCATTAAAACATTAAGGCCCATATTTTTTAAATTAAGGGTGATTTTTTAAACTAAATGTATGTGAATGAGTGAAATGGTTTGTTCAGAAACAAACTACCTGTTATTTGAAGATTAAAAATATAGCATTAAAGATTAATCTCATTAGAAACTGTCAGCATGTGATAGCACTGCAAATTATAGAGATTTGAAGCATTTAAACTGATTATTTGACAATATAAATTGGATAAAATCCAAAATAGATTTTTGTTATCAATACAGCAAACAATATAATTAAATTTAACAAACAATCCAACTGCTCATTTTTGATTTTTCATAATGTACTTTTCCCAAGAAAAAATTGCATATTTTAAGACTTTACAATAATTATATAACAAAGTCACAGTCCCTATTACATAACACTGTTTAATTTTATATTTGAAAGAATAGGAAAGATAAATCTGTGTTAATCTCTGTAAGTTTAGGTTTTACCTGAAATCTGAGGTGAAACATCTGTTACTTCTCCCTAGCAAACACAAATGTATACAACATGTAGAAGCATTCAAAGGCTGCAGTGTGACATGCTCAAAAAACTAGGAGTTGTCTTCTTTAATGAAATAAATTAGATAAAAGCAAAGACCCAGAAATACGCCAGGAGGGAATAGCCAAAAATGTTTGCCGAGTGTTCAGAATAAACTTTTATTAACTTGTATTTCTAAAACAACCTTTTGAATAAACATTCATGCAAAGTATTGATTCAATATGGTGCCAAACATTCAGAATAAAAATAATTTTTGCTTTTTGAAAAATAAAATTTGAAATGATATTATGCACAGTGTAATGCACAACTTACCCATTGCTGTGAGAGCTCTATGTAGGTCATGCCTCTATCGGATGCACTTGTAGGGAGAAAAGGCAGCTTGTACAGAAACAGCTGACACATAAAGAGGGAGTTGAATGTGGCAGCGAGGCATCCATCGTACGACCAGCAATGCACCACACACTTGAATACTGTATTACCTGTCATAGACACGTGCGTGCCAACTCTTTACTGTACAATATATACATTCTCTACATGTATGTGTGTGTTATATAGCTTGCTGCTCCAAAGTCAACCAATAACAATTAAAAAACACTCAATGTGTTTGAGAGAGAGGCGATACTGTAACAGTTCCCGTCCAGACCAATCAGAAATCGTCTTCTGCTAGGTACAATATCACTTTAACAACACAATTTTACAAACAACAAAATTATTTGCTGTTGCAAAGGCAGGCAAAGCTTCAAAGGCAGCGAGTAAACAGTATTTTCTCACAGTCACTTATCTGAAATGATGAACTGCTCAAGTAAGTACCGGAAACGTCAGCGCTCCTTCTCACAGTGTAGACGTTTGTGTGCAGTGTATTCATGCTGACTGTGTGCATAGACAGCAGCAATGCAAGACATACTCTCTTCATTCTGTTATGAAAAAAAAATCCTTTGCAAAAGTTTCCTCTCTTTGAAATCATTAAAACTTGACCCATATCGTTATAGGCTAATTATACCGAAGCATAAGATTACAAAAATTAAACGGCAATTGAATAAAACTCCAAAGCAATTAGGAAGAGGTCGTTGCGAGTGCAAATAGAGAACAGAGGGTTACTAAATTTTAACCAAGTTTGATTAGTAGAAAAAATGGTTTTAAAGTAACTAAGGATAAAACTTGTACAATAATGCAACGATTGATGTTCAGTCAACAATAGAAAGCAATGCTAGTGGGATAGAACCTGTCTACAAATAGTGCCGATTAGACAATGCGCATTCCATTCAGAGCCATCTTTGTATAAAATTGCATGCTCACCTGGTACAACCCTCACCTGGTACAATGCTCAGCAACTCCAAGGGTTTTCTCAAGAATTGTTGGAGAGCGAGTCTTTATAAAACCAAGGAGACTGATTAAACACTCCGTGACAAAACAACCCATTACACATCAAGCCAAAAATTAAAGTCGCTGGAAATTGATGTCATTGATTGGCTGCGACAATTGATGACCCAGGAAACCATTTCAATTGATGTCTAATGCAGCGGTGGAAAGAATTGATGAGATTTATCTGATGAGACAATTGTTTCCTTCCAAGGCCAGTGATCAAGAGTCGGTTGATTGTCAACATTGCAGCTCATTAGCACGTTGTATTCAGTGGAAAGGTTGCTGATCTATTACACTCATTTCATGGCCATCAAGAGAGCTATACAAGTAGGTACGATGATAGGTCTAGTAATACATCACTCTATCAATTTAATCATGAATCTATGACTAGGAGTGTGTGCAATGTGGAACCCTGTGACCCTCTTCTGCAACTGTGTCAATTACCCTGTGACGCTTTCACTGTGACACTCACACTGTGACACTCAGGTGATACACATGTAGACTATAACTAAAAGAGTGAACATCCGTTGACTGACTATGTGCATTAGCATTTGTAAAAAAATTGGTATTTTTTACACACGAGTAAATAATCTCAATTTCTAATAAAAATGGGCCCTGTTCATATTATATTGTTATAGCACTACCACAATGGGTTGAATGAGTGCCGCGAGCGCCATGTCTCGATAAATTTTCTATATAATTTAAAAACAAAACAGTTTTTTTCTCATCGATGGTTTGAAGACAGAACACACTACACAACCACCAACCATAGTGTCGTGTATAATATAACGTTCTTTGGGGAGATAGCGTTGAACAAATTGAGAAGATTTACTCATAGTCCATAAGTTCACTACACTTACATACGGACCAATATGCCTATGGAATGACCAATATGCTTATGAAATGACCAATAAGCCTATGAAACGACCAATATGCCTAAGAAGTGACCAATATGCCTATGAAGTGACCAATATGCCTATGAAGTGACCAATATGCCTATGAAGTGACCATTATGCCTATGAAGTGACCAATATGCCTATGAAGTGACCAATATGCCTATGGAATGACTGTGTACATTAATGATAAAAAGTGCAGAGTAGGAAGGATGAGTCAACTACTGTAAACAATTGAAGCACTTGGTTCACTGCGGCTTGTGTGCTAGCACAATATATACATAGACATCCAGTCTAATGTCCCTGTCCATTGTATGTCATTGAGGTGGTGCAACTGAAGTCAATGCACACTGCTCAGTCATCACTCAATAGCTCTTTCTGTTTATGCTTGACGGCATCGTCTATCTGCTTGTTGAAGGTTTTGCCGAGCTACAACAGCAACCATAAAACACTCCTGCAGCTCTGAAATGCTGACCCTGTAGAAAGTAGCGTACAGTCAGGTGAATACAACACCATGTTGGCTTCATTTCAAACGCATAAACCACACACAATCACAAGTTGTTCTTTGATCAACAATGTGGAACTGTTCGCAATTGTCTCCCTTATGCTATGTTGAAAAGACAACTCCTAAAACTCTTTAAAGAACAATAGTGACATTAAACCAAACTGTTTTTGTAGAGTGGCGGGGATAAGAGAAGAAATAAATAAAAGAGGGCAGGGGGTGGGGGGGGGGGGGGGGGTGTGAGCGCCGCGTAGACTCTGTTAAAACACAAAATAGCTCGAGCAGACAGCAATGCCATTAGGGGTATATATAGTATACCCCTAAAGTCACACACACAAATATAACTTACATACCTGTAATATCTCCTTTTGAACTCTCCTGATGTCGTCCTTGCTAAACATGTTTGTAGCAACTTCGGCAAGCTTCCAGCTAGCATTCTGCTGGACCCTTATTTTCTCCTTATGTGCATCTCCTAATTTCTGTGAAATCAAAAAAGCACAACCTTACATTACAGTGGACAGGTAGACAAATAAGCTACCATGGAGGAAGATGGTGGAGTGTTAGCTTCTATACCTTCGCTGATTTGCTGAGTTTCTCTCGATGTTCTCTGGTCACCCGAGGAGTGTCTATGAATATAGAAGTGCCTTCAATCCTTGGGTTGACGTTGAAAGCAGAGTTTTGGAGAGCGTCTCTCACCTTAGGTAGGTAATGAGGGTTGGAGGCCAGGTTAATGTGAACTTGGTGAGGACTTTTCATGGAAATCTGAGCTACAGATAAATTGAAGTTGATAAGTGCAACTTTAATTAATGCGACAGGATTTTGTTTACTTTTTACAATGCCTGCGCTAAAAACTACTCTGGAAATGCTAAAAACAAAGAAAATAATCAAAAAGATTTTCACACAATTGGCCTCCAACCAAAATTAACTTTTTTCAACCAAATTCAACTAAAACATGGCAATATATAGGGTGAAAGTGAATGAAGGCAATCCATGAAGTTCACACATTTTCAATATATAGAGACTAGTAGCAACACAACTACTCTCCCATCAGTGACCATTGAGTAGAGTTGTCTTTCTTCAGAGAAGACGACTGCCGCACAAAAATTAACTCCATCAAATCACTAGGTTTCTTTGCAGTATTAAAAATACAAACAAAATTGGGAGATTTCACACACTCTAAAAATGGTGATTACCCCCCAGTTCAATTAGCTCGTTTGACTGCAGGTGATCAAAGACCAGATACTATCCTTGGTGATGATACAACTCCATAAAATCAATCTAACATCTCTGCAAAATTTTCATCAGCTAAATACTTCCTTCTTCAATGAAAAAATTTGCTCAACCTACCACAACCTGTCACAGTGATTTTAACACTATTCTAGAATTATAAAACTTGGTATTTTCAGGTGTATTTTAATTGTTTGAAGTGTATAAGTTTGTTTTTCCAATGTTATTTCCTGTAAAATGGAAAGTCGTTGACTTCATACGAAACAGCGTTTTCAGAACAGCCTTTATTTGTAAAGTCGCAAATCTAGGGTCAATTGATTTTGAATTGTGGGGCTCATTTTAATTACCTGTAAAATAGTCGTATCTGATTATTTATTAAAATTGGTAAAAGATCAAATCTGGAACTGATTATAACAGTTCTATTTACACTCACCCAAATATTGTAAAGTCACTAGCTTGCCATCATCAAGCTGGAGCTGAAAGTTATTAAATGACGCCTGATTTGTCCTCAGTGCCAGCCTACTAGTAAATTCTTGTTTCAGATCGTTAAACGTTGATGTAAACGAACTTCTCAATTCATTCAAATCTACCAACTCATCTACACTTTGCGGTAAATCCTACAAGGACATCATAAGTGTTACACCATAACTAATACCTGAATATAACCTCCTATGTTGTTTCAGTCAGCAATAAATAGTTAACAAGTATACAAAACACAAATATAACACAAATAATACGGCGCCATCTATAAATCTTACAATCAACATTTAGATGGATTAAGCCGCCATGTATTCATTAAAAATAAATAACTTGAAATTTATTTATTAAAAATTATTTTAATATGTGTTTATTAAAAATGAATTCCATACTAACCAATCAGGCAAATTAATTCGATTAACTGTAAAAATACGAGTAAGTTGCAATACCTGTGGATCAAGTTCTTCATCTTCTTCGCTTTGATCCTTTTTTGAATGTTTGTGCTTTTCTTTCTTTGCTTTCTTTTTCAACAACAAATTTGAAGTATGAATAAAATTGTGACATAAAGAAAAAGATGTATCAGCATTTAACAAAGCTGATGGTAACTGTTTGTGAATTAGAAAGGTTGGTGTGAAGCTTCCAACTTTTCTTTGAGCCACGTAAAATGTTCGGGAAAGCCGACATAATCCAGTTGATTCAACCACAGAAACAGTCCTCCAAAGCCAGAACATCTGAAATAGCATTAGTATAGTATACCGTGCGAAAGAATGTCAGACGCAAAATCATGGAATGACAAGTTTTGTACAGCAGAAACTACGTATACAGTTGAATGTCATGGCTAGAGTGAGCGAAAGAAAAATAATAACAGCAATAACAATAAAAGTGACCAACTCAATTAAATATTGAGTTTTATCATAGAACAGTAATAAAATAATATCCTGGTGGTGGCTCTAAAAAAAAATAGGAAAGCTTCATTTACAACACACTGGGAACCTTTTTCAGGTAAATTCAAGGGCCAGAACATAATTACAATGTTCTTCACAAAAACAACCGTAGAAAAATAATACAATTTAAATAATTTGGAAATTTATGGAACAAATGATTCTAGCTGACTGAGAATGAGGCCATTCCTACATACTTTTGACTACTGTAATAGCAATGGTACAAATGAAAAAAACTATGTAACCATTGCCTATATGATAATACTAAGCAAAACAACAATATTTTCACGAAAAACTATTAACTGCATTATAATAAACGTTTATTTTTTACGTGGTATATTATTCAAACTTTCGCAGCCATGCAAGAAACTAATGTGAACATTGTGGTACCATTGAGAAAATGTGAAGTTGACGATGAATAATTAAGAAGAGTGATGCGGTGGCACCATTGTTTTCATGTTCCTATACTACATTACAGTCATTGGGGAGTTCATGACCAGCAAAGTTAGCTTGATTATGTGCTCAAAAATGGATAATAGAGCGAAATGATCAGCTGATCTTGAATTAACCAATCATACGACACAAAACACGAATTTATGCACACTTTATTTGTGGCAATTATCTTGTTTACCTGGCCCAATAATAATTGAAAAGCTTATCTATTGAGATGGATTTTGGTGTTTTCACAAAAAAAACCATTGCTTTTATTTATTGTTTTGGATTTATTAATGGTAAACCATCGGAATATTATTATCAATCATTTAGTGTTTAACTAATACTATAGTTTAATAATATTATTATCGATGATTCTCGTTTGATTATGTAATTATCATATGCGACATATGAAATGAATTCACAAGGCTTAAATTTTTCTGTCAGCAAACGCACTACATCAAAATGATTTTGCTGCAAAGTGATGGAAGTACAAGTTTTATAGCATAAGTATTTCTTCATAATTAGAAGTCGATGAAGCTGTTTTGTTCAGCGGAAATATAAATCTAAATAATTAAACTTTATGAGCTTTCAAAACATAGATTGTTTTAGATTATCACAAAGCACCAATGCGCCTTTGGCATAGACCAACATGTTGGATTGGCTTGTGATCAAGTCTCTCAATGTGCAGATGTAACCGCCACCCCTTTAGCCAGCTGCTGTTTAAAGCTGCTAGACTGAGTTGCAGATATAATATAGGCCATTAGTGAATTTCCCTTCTTGATGGACCTAATAAGGAGCACACTTTATGCACTCCAGGAAGCGATTGTATCGGCCCATCCTACTACTTCATAGACTCCATGACATAGGTTGGCAGTTGCAGTGCATTTCCCTTTCTAATGGGCTTGAGCATGGTAATCAGACAAGATGACCCTCTCTTGTCCTGCAGTGATTTTCACTTGAGCTGCGTGAGTATGTCGGCAACCTTGTTGGTCCTCATATATTGATTGGTGGTGAATCTAGCAACTCATCAATGGACCATTTTTAGAGTTGATATTTCTCCAGCATTTATGGGTTCCATGAATATGATGCATATTCTAGTGATAACCTGACCAGCATAAGACATGCTTCCTATTTGGAACCGGGTAAGTAGAGAATCAGATTGTGCGCCATAAATTAAAAAATTCGGTAGGCCGAGGCAACTATTCTTGTAAAATTGCTCTTCATGTTTAGTAATTCCGATTTTGTCGCTCGAAGAAAGTTGAATTTGCAATTTCAAGTTTTGATGTCAGATTTGGTACTAAGGGGCGAACGTATTGGATATGTTCTTGCTAATTATGGTCATACGCTCACACTTCTTGACTTTAAAAATTCATAAGCCATTTTTCTGTCTACTAGGCAAGCCGGCCAACGCCCGCCAGCAATGATTCAAAGTCACTGCCAGATTTAGCTGCTCGTAATAACAGAAAGTCGTCAGCAAACAGTTTGATGATAAATATCATGCCATTTCCTCAGCTATAACATAGACCTAAAAAGGAGCAAAGAACAGTAGTGCGCCTAGTATGGTACCCAGTAGTACCCTGGAATGGATCTGTGCTGGCTAAGAAGACACTGCATCTAGCACTACTTACTGGGTGCAATCTTTGAGTCAGTTTATGATCGACTGTTAGAAGTTGTTTTATTAAATAAATATATGTTCAAAAGACTGTTATGACACCATGTAAAATTATTTGGTAAAATCCAATACTGCCACATCTGGTTGCATTTTACAATTCATTGATCTTCTAGATGAACTCTGTCTCACAGGAGTGCCCAACACTGCATCCATACTGAAATTTTACAAAATAATGCTTCGTTGGTTGAGGTTCTTTATCATTTACAGTTCCTTTGCACAATCACAGGTGGCATAGAATTGTTGCTTGCTTCACTTTCCAATTTCTCTAGAATGTTTTTTACAATGATTTAGAGTTTCCTTTTGATGGCCGTAAATGAGTCAAAACCTCTGGGTAGCCTATTAATGTCTCACTAGTCAATCATGTTACAGGTATCGACAATCTTTAATATTTTTGTATGGCTCTGTAGCAGGATCAGTTGGTTGTTCTGTTTGTCTTTTTAGTAGTTTCTTCTCACTACCATCTCTTGCAGATATATCTGTGAGAAAAAATGCATAGTTGTTGCCACTGCATTAACATGATTTTTCTGTGGAACTTACTTCATACAGTCAGAATGTTATTGTTTTACAGACCTGCCAGCATTTAAACTTGGATAAGAGTGAGCAGAATGAGCATATAGATAAAAAAAAAAACAATGTGAAAGTACATAAACAAGAACAAAAATGTCGCAAAATGCAAAACATGATTACCAGCCATTTGATAAAAATGAAATCTTAATAATTGACGAGCTGAAACTGTAACCAACACTGGGATTAAAAACAGCTAAGTGCAACAGGAGTGAAGAAGAGAAAAGAATTTCCAAAGCTGCCATAAAGAAAAATTGCTGTACGAAAAAATTATTCTAACTCGATTGTTCGTATGCACTGTGACTATGTAACCAAATCTACTACTACTTACTATATAATAATAGTACTGTTATGCCAACGATAGTATTATATACAGGAAATATTCAGCACAACTTCCTTTGACTAGTAATCTAGAAAGGACTTTTATTATTATTACTGTGTGCAATCACGATCTTACTCAACCACATTGTATACGTATTTTCAGCATTATTATTATTATTATACACAATCACTTTTATGCCTCCCTTTTTCATCACTTATGCTTCGAGGCAATAACTTTTGGGCTTACTCAAGGGCAAAGGTCAATCCTTATATAAAAGCAGCTGCCGAGCCTCTCCTTATCAGCGTAATTGGAGAGGCACAGCTGGTATGATCTTTTGAATAAAAACAGCACACACTCATTTAAGTTTTATCTTGAAACTCCGCGCACACAGATGAGGTATACTTACAAGTACAGCAACTACTTAGGAGGACAACCTGCTCCAACGACCTTATAGGTCTGAAAGTAGTGTTGTCTGACGGGTGGCAGACGAGAAGTGCAGACCTGCCTGCCAGACACTAGCATATCAAAGTCATCCTTCAGGCAGACCATGCTGCAGAGCATACATTGACACGGCCTGTCTGAAAGCGAGCTTGTCTGCTAGTATGGCTCGAGTAGACGTCTTTGCCTACCTAGAAGTAGTGCCTGCAGGTGGCTACCAGTGGTCACTTATCATAGTTACAATAAATTTCTGCACAGTATCACAACAACTACTCCATACTAAAATCTAAACTAACTAGTACAGTAGTATATAGTAATATCAATAATGATAATAATAATACTACAGAAAGAATATTAATTGACAGCAGAGAAACAGATTAGTGATTTTTCACAATTTCTTCGTGAGAAATAAGGGAGGGTATGAGTGAGACTCACTATAATGAGTGAAAGTTGGCAAGCAAGTATGCTGTTTTATTATTAACATTTCGCTCCACGCAGAGATACGATCAAATTCAATTTTATCAATAAAAATAAACACTACTACTATTACTACTATTTTTGTTGTTCGATAATAATAATAATAGTTATTATTATTATTATATATTGCTAAACATTATTGTTTAATAACAGCATATTTATTATTAAAATATCATCGATCAATGAATAAAAGTAACAGCACAAAAAAACAACAATAACAATTCATTATTATCATTCTTTATCAATAATAGACAACAACTAGTTTTTATACACAATGAGAATAAATAAATGTATGATTATGATGATGTTGTTAATAATAATAATAACCACAAAACTGTTTTTGAAAAAAATAGTAGTAGTCAGTGCAAATGGATTTTTCAAATCAGCCTTGGTTCGTTGGGACGTAAAAAATCATATCATGGCGTAGAATCATATCTTGCCGTCACAATAGTGGTAAACGTTTTTGTCTCTCACCGATAGTAGTTACTGAGAAAAAGTCAGTTGCTGTAGTGTAAGTAATAAGTGTGTTGTGTGTGTGTAATCAATCAATCATCATTATTCACAAAATAAATAATAATAACAACTACTATAATACTACTGTTTTTTGTGGAGTTCTTATCTATCTGGTAATTTTGTGTTTGTATTATAGATCAGGACCCCAAATGAAATATATATACATTTCACAGTTAGTTTGGACAAGAAGAGAATTTGCATCGCGACATGTGATATATTGACGTTCGTGCCACAGGGGCACTGCAGTGAGTAGTAGTTGTAAGCATGTCTCTTTGCCTAAGTCCACTATCAAACACCATACGTACACCCTACATACACATGTATGTAGGGTGTATGTATGGTGTTTGATAGTGGACTTAGGCAAAGAGACATGCTTGCAACTACTACTCACTGCAGTGCCCCTGTGGTTCGTGCTCTAACTCTGAAACCGAAACGGAAACAGCTACGGACGCTGACATGTTTTTTTTTCACGAGACTGGCGAGACTAGCTTAACCAATGAAATTGTTGTAGGCGGAGCGTAGAAGAAAATTTTATAAATCTAGCCAATCAATAGCTACTACAGGTGGTTGCTGCTACCTGATATTCTATTGTGTACATAGGATACCATTAGTAGTTAGTAGAACAAAGTGATAAACCATTCAGGCAACTACTACTAGCTTAGGTACGTGATTAATATCGGTTTGTATTCATTGCAGTACTCTAAAAAAATTAATAGAGGTAAAAAATCAAAATAATAATGTGATGATCATTATTATAACATAATTCTTCAGAATTTTGAGCAATTGCTTCTCTCAGTAGAGTAGTAGTAGTTAATAGTTATTATTAATAATGATAAAATAATAATAGTCCTAAAAAACGGTTACAAAATTTTTTTGTATATAAACAAAAACCACATGCATGATGTATGTGTTGTCAGGAATTTTAATGATGCTATTTACTTCTCTAGCACTTTGATATTCAAATAATAAAAACTCTCTGAGTAACATCAAAAAACAAAAAACCATTATTTTTATTTGATTGTTGATATATATTATCATCATCATCAAAAATTGCTGTGTTTTTTATCACAGTTTTAAAAGTATGGTAACAGCGAGCGAATGGTGCTGAGCAAAAGCAGGCGACACCTACAGTCTTTGTCACAGCAGCACAGTAGTAAGTATGTTTTTGGGTTAAGTGATAATAATATCATTTTCAAAAATTGTTTGGTCTCAAATTTTGGTCTAAGCCATGTAGTTGCACACTGGGCAGCCAGTATAATATTATTAATGGCCCATCAGCTTGCGCAGCTGAATTTTGGAATTACAAAAACATGATAATCATGATGTTGTTATTTACAGTTACCAGCAATGTGTAGCTCATCCAAGGAGTGTTAGTCGCAAATCAACAACTATGACTGGAAGAACATCAGTATTATTACCTCACACAAGATGGAAAACTAAAACGAAGCACCTATTTTCACTTAGAATGATGTCATTTGGTTGTGCAAATCGAGCAGCATACCTGACACAAAGCATGTGCAGCAGACTTGTTCTATTGCTGTGTATAATACAGCTACTATTGGGACAAGTTCAGTGTCAAGACGGAGTAAAGAAAAACATTGCGATTGAAGAAAATCTACCAGTTGGGAGTACAGTAGGAGTAATAGATGACAATCCAGGATTCTCTTATGAACTAGTTACTGACACGGATTACTTTACTATTTATCAAACAACGGGTGAAATAGCTACTCAACAAATCATTGATCGTGAACAGCTAAGCAATCCAGATATTAAGTTTGTCGTCAAACAAAAATCAACCAATTCACCACCCACTCTAATAGAAGTTATAGTCAGGATATTAGACTTAAATGACAACAAGCCTCAGTTTCCCTCCGAGTCTATAGACTACACGATTGCTGAAAATGATGTACCTCTTCAACCGTTTACTGTAACAGCTAGAGATTTAGACTATGGAGTCAATGGCTCTTCGGCCTTGACATATTCAATTATTTCAGGTAACGACGAAGGCTATTGGCGTCTGACTACAAGCTCAGCATCCGGGCCAAAATTCGGGTCCTTGGCTCTATTACAGGAAGTGGATAGAGAAGATATTAGATCTTTCCAGTTGGTAATCGAGGCTCGAGATGGCGGTAGTCCTGCCTCAACTGGTTCTACTGCTGTTAATATTGTTGTGCAGGACCTCAACGACAATCATCCAAAATTTGACTTTACGCTATATTCTGCTAACGTGGCTGAAAATGCCACAATTGGTACTGATATACTTGTTACGCGAGCCCAGGATCCTGATTCTGGCATAAACTCGGCCCTTGTTTTCTCCATCACACCCAATAGTCTCTTCACCATTGACCGACTAACAGGAGAGATCAGTTTAGACGCAAGTTTGCTAAATGGAGGCTATTTGCAGGAGTCGACCTTATGTCAGGAGAACTATTGTAATACCACACTATGTTTGTCTGTTTGCGTGCTGGAAATCCAGGTGTTTGATCAAGAAGGCGTAGGAGCCTCTGTCCTCCAAGACCAGAGCCGTGTTAAGATTACAATAGAAGACGTGAACAACCACGCGCCCGTCATCACTGGCTCCAAAGAGGTCACAGTATCTGAAGACGCTGCCATCAACTCTCTCATCTTTCGCCTTACCATCTCTGACGCTGACAAAGGACCGAACCATGAAATGGTTTTATCCTATTTGTCTGGGAACGAGCTGCAACATTTTACAAACCCTGTATGTTATTACAACACTCTCTGCTTGATCAGGTCTAAGGCATTGATAGATAAAGAGAGAGTGCCTCGTTACAACTTGACGTTTGTGGCTAGAGACAAAGGAGTTGTCCCCCTCCAAAGTACTTTTAGCGTTATTGTCACCGTATTAGACGCCAACGATCATAGTCCACAGTTTTCAGCTTCTTCATATTCCGCTGTCGTCAGTGAGCTAGATCCAGTAAACAGCTTTGTTGCTGCTGTTACCGCAACAGATGCGGATGAAGGTAAGGTATTTAAAATAATCTTAGAATTTTTAATATTTCTTAGTAATACATTACTTGGTGGTCGCTACTTCTTTCATCTGACGACATTATATTCATTGCCACTCGAAATGGCAGGTAAACTCCTGTTAATTACAATATTTCACCTTGAAGTATGCGCAGTTCTTGTCAGATCACTCCTCAATCCATCTTACATTAATTTAATAATCTCCGCAGTCTAAGTTGATTGACACTATTTCACTCAGTAGTCAGTAGCGCTGGTAGAGTTATCCCCCTTGCTAATATGACAGCTCGCTATTTACTCAAAAGATCATCCCTCACATTAATTTGTTTGCTTTTCGCACTCTTATCAGCGCTTTGTTGGTTTTTTATTCTGTAAACTTGCCTATTTAAGGGTTTTATACGGTCTCGTTTGCCTACCACAGTTATAGTTAGGCACATTACTGACAAAAATGATGTTTATATAAAAGGAAGTTTGTCGTTTGGTACCTGCATGCTGGTCAACAACATGAGCTGGCTCTGTTGTAGTTAACATGCTTGGATTCTTTCAGCTCCGGTTGCTTTGAAAAATTTCAATCAGATAAAGTCACAATGGAATTAAAATACTAACATCGAAGCTGAATATGTTTAATCAGCCTTTGAATTGTAACAATCGGCTCACTTGTTTGCGTCTATTTGCTTTCTCTTTGTTGAAGAAATTCAATTTCGATGATTCTCTACACACCTTATGAAACACGTAATTGTTAGCCTCGCAGTCTGGTGCCGAGATATATTTCTTTAAACGAAATAAAAAGCTATCACTGTGTTATGTTAGTCGATGGATATTGATATAATGTTTGTCAACATAATGCGAATGCGATACATACACGCCATTTGTTTTGTACTTGAAACCATATATTTTTGTACTGGAATAGCTGCCACAAGGCAAGTGCGTTATTACAATGGCGTTTTAATTTTTATTGTGATCTGTTTTTTGATAAATGGATATGGAACCTTTCTATCTTCTTTAATTTATCAATGAAATAGGCAGTATGTTCAGAGTTTGAGTTCTGGTCTCCTTGGCGTTAAGTCCTTTGATTGATTGGTATACTTGTGGCTGAACTGTTTAGTTCTCAACTAGCTAGCCCAATTTTAATCTGTTATTGTGACTAAGAACCACTTTTTAGATATCTAGTTGGTTAGTAATTGATTCCCTGATGTTTCTTTCCACTATTTGATGACAATTTTACGCAACTAGCTTTTATAAGCTATTTGATGGCGGATTAAGGGCTTTCTTAATGATCTACTGAGAGATTTGTGGTAGAATTGTATGGTCTGTGATTTACCACAAAAGCTCTGCATGAGTTTGGGATATAATTATTACTGACACTAGTTCATCCTGTCACGAAATTATTAGTTGATTGCAGGTTGGCCATTATTATAGTTTATTGAACAAAGTAATCATTGTACACAACATTGTACACAACATTGTGTGTACGTGTTGTGTCTGCACTGCTGGTGAGGTCATTTCTTTCACCGCTTTGTGTCTCCTCAAATAGTTAGTCTAATTCTTATTGCTAATCCTGATCAAGTGTAGCCTGGTTTCATACATCATTAGCTTTTACTCCTTATTTTACTGCCGTGTTAAATATAGCCTAAGTACCCGCCACGCCCGGGGCTTACTGTTTGATCAGCTTGAATGAAACATTTTAGCATTACATTTTTCATGTTGAAATCCTCATAAAATGTCCATTTATTTCAGTTATTGCCAAGTCTTTTTTGTGTTTCGGCTGCTCTGATGATTCTGCTGTGAATGATTTGTTTTTGTTGGCTGGAAGTGCCATATCATCAGATAACTGATCTGATAGTTTTGGCATTCTCTTTGGTCTTACTTACTCCCGGAGTTTTGAGTTAAGATATGCAAATCTAAAACATGGAAGTATGGCCGACTTATTTCTTTCCCATCTGATTGTCAAGTGGAATTATTGTGTCATATTTGTCAACCTGTTTGTCAATGATGTTAGATAAGTGTTGTCTACCGGGTCGGTGATATTCTTATTGTGGGCGAAGCTTGTGGATTTCAGGCTAACTCTGCACGAATCTCGACAGGTACAAATAGAGTTCACCTGCCCATCAGTGCCACAAATGACTAATTGTTGCGGTTTTTGAAATTATTGTAGACATCCTCTTTTTGCTTTTAAAAAAAGTTATGCCTGGATGTTCTCTATATTTCCCCAAAGCGTATAGTTGAATCATAGGTGATGTTTTTAGAATGTAGCTCAAGTATCATTGTAACTTTGCGATTGCAGATGAGAATGGTAGAGTCACATATCAGATATCCGCGGGCAACAATCTACAATTCTTCAAGATTGACAAAGACTCTGGGCTGGTTACAGTGAACACCAGAGTCGACAGCGATGACTTGCAATCTCCTAAAATGGTGTTGAATATCTCTGCATCAGATCACGGTTGGTGTCTGTCTCCATTTTTTTGGTTGTCAGATCAATATTGATAGAGTTGGATTCTTTGTCAAACATTGTGATGTGCTTGTAGGAAGTAACGTGCTAAGAAATGAAACGTTGCTGGAGATAGATATTATAGATGAGAACGACGAGGTACCAGAGTTCACCAAGCCTGAGTACCACGTGCAGGTGCTAGAGAATAGCCAGCCAGATTTGACCTTGCTAACTATTGAGGCCACTGACCGGTAGGTGTCTGTATTCTTCGCTGTCGCACGTCATCTAACCTTAATTTAGACACAGTTTTGTTTGATCTAGCGCCTTCCACATCACAGAAATGCTATTATTTAGTTGTAAACCTGTCAATCTTATACTCCATGCCCTGTTTTGACAGCAACAAGTTACCGCAGTCACCTTCATTCAGGGTTTTGTGTCATACTCAGCAGCCATTTTGGTTTTTAGCGACAAAGGAGCCAATGGTAGCGTAAAGTATCGACTCAGTGAGGAAACGGAACAAGAATACCCCGAACTGTTTTATATTGGAGAGATCAATGGCGAATTGAAGGTGTCAAGGTCATTAGACAGAGAGGCACAAGATGGATACATATTAGGAGTTGTGGCATACGATTTAGGCACCGTTATATCTCTCAGCAGTCAGGTGGGTTCCTCAGGCAGCACTTGTCGTAACTACTCAATTACAAACTGTGACACTTTGATGACAATTGCATTGTATTGTTTTTATCATCAAATGAAACACCCTGTATAATTTATTTTAATTTTATTAATAGTGTTTTTGAGAACTGGTGCATCAATTTATATAATCACAAAGAAGATTTTTATCATAGTGCGATATAAAACCACAATTTTAACATAGATTTTCATGCCTTTAAAAACTATCAACATTTATAACCACAATCTGACTTGAGTTATGTTTACCTTGTCTGGATCAAACAACTTCACAAGGCGTTGTATCTCACCCACAGAGATGTCGCTGTGTTGACATACTTTGGAGGCAGCCAACTGAAATGATTGTTACTTAGTTTGGTCTTTGAATGTACTTAAAAAGGCAATTATATTGTACTCATGCTCACAGCAGATGTGTAATAGTAACACAATACAGGTGCTTATCTCCCTGTATCTCCATGCTTTCCACTTGCAACATGAAACTAAATAATAATTATCATTGCTCACCAGCAATGCTCCTCAGGGTGTTATTACTTCCAGGTGTAAACTAGAGCTGCATTGTTTGTACACAACTGTAGGAAGTTGATAGCATCTCTGGAAATGAACTAGCAACCAGTTAAATAGACAAAATGGCTACCAACTCAATATGGCCTCTCCGAGCATTAAAATATTAATGAGTGATGGGACCGTTGGCTGGCTTGTGTTTTTTATTATTAATAATTTGTAGTTGTATAAATTATTACTAGCTGTTATTGACTTTGAATGTAGCTGGAGTTATGTTAATGCGCTACTGTGGTAACTGTGGAAGGTTGTTACTTGATGGATGGTTACCCTTGCACTGTATTCTGGGAATATCATTTGTCAAAAGTACTTGATGTAATTTGATTCTCTTCCCTAGAAATACAAGCTACCCAATCAAATGATTATGTCATTTGCATAAAATAATAATAAAATGTAACAGGAATCTTTCAGTTCATCATATTAACTTTCTCATGGGTTGATATTGTTAGGTTTGATTTACTTGTTTTACGTTATTTATTATTACTGTAATACCCCTATGTTATGCAGGTGAAGGTTTATGTGAATGTGACTGATAAAAACGACAATTCACCGATATTTTACCCCAGCAACTACTACGCAGTGATACCAGAAAGTGCTGGCATCGGTTATTCTGTAATTACCGTAACTGCGTCTGATGAAGACCTGGGAAGTAATGGTACAGTACGTTACAGTCTCTCTTCACAGAGCGCTTCATCTGGTCTCTTTTCTATGGATGTTACATCAGGAACGCTGTCTCTAGCTCGTCTTCTCTCTCTATCCGTCAGATCCTACACTATAGGGGTACGCCCAATCTTTTAACGTCATGTCAAACCATCTGTTTTTGTGAAAGATGTTTTACTCACCACTTTTGTCATTGCTGGTCCAATTATAATCAAATATCATTTTATTTATATGGTTGACAATTGTAATATTGATTTTATTTTATGTATGTAATTACTATTTATTGTATATATTTTATATAGTCATTTTAGCTGGTATGTTTTGCTCTGGGAATTGTGTTCCTGAACCGGAGAATAATATTTCACTAATTTAAAGGTGGAAGCCCGGGACGGACCCGGTAAAATTGGTCGCGCTACAGTACACCTGAAGGTTGGTAACCCGGCAGAGGCAGACCCCGAGTTTACCCAGCAGACGTACAGATTCACTGTGGACGAAGACGAAGATGGCAGCGCTCCTGCTATCAATCAGACTATTGGCACAGTAAGTATTACTATTACAATCTTTGCGCAGCATTTTGCTGGAAAAGCTGCAGTGTGCAATTAATAATCCTGTGAACCGTTTTCTAACAAAGGAGGCATAGCCTCAGTTTTATAGAATTGTCACAGTTTGTAAGCAGAGAAATCCCGCGTCACCTGCTTCTTTGTTGCCAGCCAATTTGACAAATTTTGGGCCTCTGGTGATTCAGAGAAGGGCATTCCGTTGGATGGGCCTGTATCCTGGTGTGGCATGTTTAATAGGCATTATATAGCAATAAGAAGTGAATATTATGGCTTATCAACGGGCTGGTGTCAACATTACAAACAACATTAGTGCCGTCAACTCACCATTTATTTATCTTCTCTCCCCTCACGCTGCCAAGGTGCTGCCGGTGGGCCATCATCATATCCCAGTGTGCACTGCTTGCCATCATTTTATTGAGCCCATTTTATGTTCAAGTCGCTGAATTGAGAAGTTCAAACCAATTACCTTCTCCTTCAGTTTCTGCACCCAAAACTTCGGCATTTCACAAGTGGAAATGGAATTGCTAACATAAATCATTAAACTTTGGCAGTTGGTTATAGAGAGAAAATATCTTGTAGCAAACAATAGCTGCCAGATGTTAGCTGGTTCTTGTTGAGAGATCTGCGGTGTGGACACATTGAGCTATGTGGTAATGGCATTTTTTATGTAACTCCATAATCTGCTATCGCAATCTTACTGCTTGTATCATTATCTAGTTTGTAACATATATAACCATCTGTCAGCGCAGGTTGGTGGTGTCAACTTGAGATAGCGCCTGCTTCATTGGATAACTACTTAGCAAAAACTGACCAAAGCTGGACACAGTTGGACATGTCATACACCGCAGCATGGCCTTATCATTTGACATCCTGTCCAGCATTAGTTGTTGTCCCATCAGCGACTGCTCATTGACCCAATTGCTTAAACATCGGCAGCCAAACATCGACAGCAAACAATGAATATACTGGTTGAAAATTTGCCCAGGGTTTACCATATTTTTATGTGGCACATCACGTATGTATACTGTTTTTATTTCTGCTGAATAGATTTCTTTGCTTTGGTTTGCCAGCGGCGTCCTATTGCCATCAATGACAGCAAAAGTATTTTCATTCTTCGGAATTTGTCCAAGAACCTTTCAAATTCTTTTTAGTGACTCGCTTCACGTCATGTTGCTGCCAGAATTTGGCAGCGATTATATACCGAGTGGTCGTTCAGCATCAAATATTTAGTCCACTGAATCACACAATATTGTGTACAGCTCTGTGTGACCTTATTCAATTGCAGGCCAGTTCAACACACGCGGCCATATATACTTGGTCAATGGGTCCTTTATTCATTGCCTGTACCGATATTTTTCTACCCCACTCTGAGCTAGCTCGCTTAGTAATTGTTTACAGTAAAGTTATACTTGGGTAAACAAACGATTGAATTTTTTGTAAGTTTGTTAAAGCAGTAGTTCTAAAGGGGTTAATATGTATTCATGGCCATAGTCAATCACTCGCTGTACAGCAGGTAATGCTCTACTATTCTAGCTGCAGGCACTTATACCTGTTAGATAATGGATTCATTCACCACTTAAAGCTATGATTTTTAGCCTTCACTCGTGATGAAAAATTCAATTGACTTATCCAAGAGTTGTAGATGACAAACATGCAATAAACATAGACTTATATATAACCTGACAGCGGTATTTATTATTTATACTAATTACTGTCATAAATAAATAACTCCAAACCACCCGTGTGACAAAAGTGGGTAGTTGTTACTTTACAATGGTGTGAAACTTCCCTTGTCAGGCAGCAAGAAACCACAGTTTACTGGCTAGCCTCTAGTTAATCTCTTTCGCAGTTAAAGCAAGTTTTTTTTGTCGACTGCTGGCTGTCCTAGTTAGATTCTCTGTAACTGTCGTTAGATATCTAATTACATTGCAGGCCATCAATTAATTATAACTTGTCCCGTGTGCCAGCGTTTCCATTATTACATGCCGGACTTCAAGTTACATTACCTCGATTGTAGGTGGAAGCTACAGGTACCACCGTACTTAAGTACTACATCACAGACGGGGATGCTGACAAGGTATTCAGTATCAACCAGGATTCTGGAGCCATCATTAGTGTAAAGAGACTAGATAGAGATACGGTACCTGCCTACCACCTTACTGTCATAGCTGAAGGAATCACTAAGATTGCTTACACGTCTGTAAACATCACCATAAGAGACAAGAACGACAACAGTCCTGTATTTGACCAGCAGACGTACAGCGTTGACGTGCCAGAGGACACGCCTCTAGACAGCGTCGTGTTTGTCGCGCAGGTAGGATATAGTGTTTGTTGTGGTTGTGTGCAGACAATTGATGCTTTGGTGATCAAATGCTGTCAAAATATTGTCAGACCTGGCGGAAGAGTAGTATTACACGTAATTTATCTTTGGATTGATGCCAAATAGCTGCCTGTATTTCCGCTGGGCCTGGCTGTCGAATTCTGGTATAAAATAAAAACAGAAAACGCTAAAAATTTGATTGTTGAGCTCGGGAATAACTGAAAGCTGATTGGCTGTTCAAGTTATCACTAAGCAAGCATACAAACTAATTAAATCTGATAGTAAACACTCTTTGGATCTGCTACTACAACATCAGTGCCACCAGTAGTTGTACACCGCCTTAACTGATTGTAAATCTGAAATTTAAGCCAACGGAATTTTGAAATTTCCTCGCTTCATTCACAACTCTGAATTGAAGTGTGGTTTGATAGAGAAAAATTGGTTTTTAATCTCAAATAACATCTGTTGATCAGTATTGAGTCGTAAACCTCAAAACTTGCTGATAATTTGGGGTCATTGTTAGCCACACTATCTGACCGCCCCCACTGTGATCTTTGCTTCAAAGTACGCTCTTTGCGATTCCATTTTCAACATGTTGTTCAGTTTTGACAAAATAAATACCAACGAAATGTATCACCGTGCCAGCTAGTGTAATTCGTACAAATGATTTTCTTCAATGATTTTATTAACTAAAAAACTCGCTGGTAGGTCATCATTTACAATGCCTGATTTGTGTTTCTCCAGCCATTACCTAGTGCATCTACAGATGACGGAGATAGTAGGCATTTCACATCAATCTCTGTGGGAACCATTGTTAGATAACCACAATGTATTTATTACCGCATTAAACCTGTTCCACGCTATCTCTATCTTCATTTATGGTCATTCATTTGTATGATCTCCGCACATATCAACATTTTAGTGAAAGATTTGCGCAGTTGAAATATATGGTGTATAAAATCTCAGTTATTTTGCCAACTTTATGATATTTCCGACAGAACCTCTTGACAGACCTACATTTGCATCTCGCTTTGGCAAGAGATGGTGTATGATAGATGCCAATTACAATATGACAGTAATTGTGGTACGGAGATTTATCAATTTTGACATAGTGCGTCCCCCACTGTCCGTTCCATTTTGTGTTTAGGCTGATGACAAAGATGCAGGAGAAAATTCTAGAATTACTTATACCATATCTGCATCGGTGGCCGATCGACTCACGATCGACAGAAGTACCGGAGCTGTCAGACTTAATAAAATGATTCGACTAGGGGAAAATTTAACTTTTACCGTAACAGCTACAGATGGAGGCGCAGATCCCAGGTACGATATATCACATCTAACTACATAAAACAGATTTATTGAGGTGACAGCAAGCGCTCAATATAAACTGCTGTTTGTTAGGTCCGACACTGCTCAGGTGATTATAAAGGCATCAGATGTCAACGACCACTCCCCAGTGTTCACACAGAGAGAGTACTATGTGGCAGTGAATGAGAGTGACCTGGTCAACTCCAGGTTTCTACAACTCTCCGCTGTCGATGAAGACTTGGGTAAGAACTTTGTCTATTGCCGCCATGTAAGAACTCTGCCATGTAACCTTGTACTCTATAGGTAGGAGTTACTGAGGTGTTGGCAGATATAAAATAATTCATCTCCACCAGCCAGTTATAGACTTCTACTACAGCTGGGCTGACCACCCATAGCCCTGGTGGTCTCTCCTTATCATTAATCATCCATAAATGGTAGGAGACTCATTACTGTAAAAGCAATGGCAGTAAACATGTGATAACTAACTGCAAATGTGATACAATAAATCATGCTTAATAAGCGGACGAGACAAAATCAAAAGAACTAGTTATGATCAGACAGTAATGTTATTGGACCGATGTAGAGTTGTCTACCCTCATTGATTAATATACTATTATGTTCGGAATAGAATGAGTCACATCGTTAACGTCGACAATAAATAGCTTTGAGCCGTTGTAACTGCCATTTACAATGATTGCTATTGATTAAACTGTGTCAGGTAGGCTGACACAGCTCGTATGTTGTGCCAATGACTAAAACCTTTAGTTTAGGTTGAAAATGTTGCAGCTTGACTCACTAAGAATTGGGTTGGCTCTTACAATCTCACTTTGACGTAGTAACCATGTCAACCTTCTACGCCCACTGCAGACTGTAAAGTGTTTGCTCATATCAGCCCTTTTCTAATTTGTAAACTGGATCTTTAAATCTTTCAGACCTCGAATTTTTTCCATGGTTACAAATCACACCGAGATGACCCTGTACATTCCTACTATTTATAGGATTTCCAATCTAATATCTTTTTTAATCACCTGTAAAGCTTCTCACTTTTTGCTTTCCGTTTCCTGGGTTGTTTTGGCACTCTTGAGAAGGTGCACCTAAGTAATAGCCACATCTAGTGCATTGTGTTGTAAAAATAAATGGTAGTAATGGTAGGAAATATGTTATTTTTGTGCCCAAAAATGTTTTAAACATTAGTCTTGGTCAATAGTCACTTTCTCCTAGTTTCTACTTGCTACTACTGCAACCACTGCAAGCTGCTACAGCCAGTGTCTTAATTATTTGTTAATGGTTGCACTAGTATTCATTTTCATTTAAATTGCTGATTGTTTTCTACTCAGCATGGCCTCAAAGCTTAATTGTCAATTGATTTCAGTAGGTCTGTGTCAGCTGAATCAGCAGTATTTGGCACAGATGCTGTGTTTAGCAGATGTACAAGCCAACGTCTTATCGCTGTACCAATAAACACAAGGCAGGAAACTGCAATTACTTAGGGGCTAGATAAGACTGGCACAGATGCCGAGTGAGGCAGACAATGTACATAGGGCCAATGCCAAACGTAGACACAAGCACTAGCACTCAAACACTAATATCACCTTTGGACGCTATTGTTTACGCTTACAAAACAATGCTTCTTTATTTCATTATTATTTACGGATAAGCAACGATGTACCCTTGACGCCTCGAAGACAACTTTCTTGGCGCTTATTCATTGATAAAACATGTATTTGGGGATGAGCGACAATGTAATATGATGATTTAGATGTGAAGAATCCATTGAATTTAGTAAATTGTCTGCACGCAATGTCATACTTGCTTTGTTATACTATGTTAGCGACTTCTGCAACGCTTCCTTTCCCTGATTTTGTGGTAATTCTTCAATTTTGATAAATAAATATAGACAAAACTTCAAGTTATAGTTTCATATAAATACAAAATTTTCAAACTTAATAAAATAATTGATATTTAATGCTAGTCTGAACTTTCTACAGATGTCTATTAACAACCTCTTCCAAAACCGGTAACAACAACAACAACAACAACATCGTATGAAGAGTCAAAATCAAAAGTATAAACCTTAGTTTTCTGGTCAGTGATTGCAAGCCAATAAACAATTCCTTTCTGCTTCAGGCACCAACGCACGAGTCACCTACTCTCTGGTTAGTGGAGTGAATCAGACCAAACCCGAGTTTGGAGTCTTCCCTGATGGCTCTCTCTACATCGCCCAGAAACTAGATCGTGAGGTCAAGGACAGATATCAGCTATTGGTAGCAGCTCAAGATGGCGGAGTGCCATTCCATCGATCTGACACAGCGATAGTACACGTGAAGGTGTTGGATGACAACGACAATGTCCCCCAGTTTAGCTCATCTCTGTATGAGTTCAGAGTGCTGGAAGGGAAGAAATCTGGTACTTACATAGGTACGTGAAACAACGTGACCTTGAACTTCATCTCAGACGTC
Organism: Cryptosula pallasiana; assembly: GCA_945261195.1. Taxonomy (NCBI): domain Eukaryota; kingdom Metazoa; phylum Bryozoa; class Gymnolaemata; order Cheilostomatida; family Cryptosulidae; genus Cryptosula; species Cryptosula pallasiana. Next base: position 6,772,040 of record OX183138.1, on the reverse strand, counting down.
ATCCACTGACCTTCATACGTTATTTACTGTTGTAGGGTCTGTCAGCGCCAGAGATGAAGATATTGGTAGAAACGCTGACCTCATGTACTTTTTTACTGCGAATCAGTTCAACTTTGACTTGGATCCTTTCACTGGTGAGATTAGATCTAAGAGAGTGTTTAACAGAGAAGAGAAGGCCAGCTATCAGCTAACTGTAGAGGTATGTTTGTTGCATAATTGGTTTTATGCAGTATTTATTTAAATTTGATCAATTAATGTTACATTTGCCATGTTTGAAGTTTAGATTGCATATTTTGTATGTGTTTACAGGCCCTAGACAACGGGATCACTAGACATAGCACAGAGACTAGCGTAACTATCGTTATAGAAGACATCAATGACAACAGTCCAACTTTCAGTAAAGTTGTCTATGATATCGTCATCTCCGAGGATGTAGAGGATGGTAAAATGGTGAGTTGCTTGTTGTTATACCAATTATCTGTTTATTATCTTCTGTCAGCTTCAAGGAAAAACTTTTTATTTATTAAGACAGTAAGTGAGGTTGTGGTGGTTCCAATCATTGCTGAACCTTCTGGAACAAACAACAATTCAAACCAATCTGCATTGCACAATACTACAGCTGGCTACAACAACACCTTCCAAGTCTTTCGTGAACAGGGGCATCATTGTTTTGTCATTTTTTGTTTTCCATTTCTGGCAGCATCATTTGTTGATAATCTTATACCAAGATGTTTATCTCTAAGTTCGACAGGTCGGGTTATGACATCACAATGGTATCAGGGGGTCGCCTCTATTTACATCATATCAATAGAATTGTCATCAGGCAGCACTGCTTGCCAAGCATAGCAAGTAGCAGACTGTCTTAGACAACCAGACATAAATCTCTATACATAAAAGGAATCCTTCATTAGCATAATTCGTCTTCAAACATTGCAACGCCACTTCCATTACTGCTCTAGAATACCTAATGAGCCATCCTACGCTGTTTGAGTAGGTGATCTTTGTTACTTTTACTACTTTCACCATACCACCATTTATATCCTTTCTTTTGATGCCTCCCCTGACCTCTTTTGTAGATAAGTCCCATCACTGCCACCGACCCTGATTTAGACATCAATGGCATGGTGGAGTATTCCATCATCGGTGGAAACGAAGATGGAAACTTTGGTATTGACGAGAGCAACGGTCAACTGTCAGTGCTGAACCCTTTAGACCGAGATATTCAGAGTGAATACGAGCTGTTGATTAAGGCTATGGATAAGGGCACCCCTCCACTCAGCTCTGACGCTACCGTACACATTAAACTGTCTGATGCTAACAACCGTAGCCCCAAGTTTGATTCTCTCAGTTATTCAGTGAACATCGGCGAAGGTGCAGAAATAGGGTCGGAAGTCGGAATGGTGACTGCCACAGATGATGATGTAGGAGCCAACGCAGTGATTCTCTATTCCATCAGCGCTGGTAAGCATTGGTAGATTACGCGCAGGCACAAATAAGTCATTCTAAGCTAGTTACGAAATACTGCAATATCTTACGTTAAGCGTAAGTAAGTGCACTTGTATTAATCAGGTATTTAAAAATGATTGGTAGAAATTTACATATGTCACCAAGCGTGTAGATTATTTATAACTTTTAGAATTTCCTACAATCATTCTTAGCTGTTATGTCGTTGAAATCACTTTATCCAAGTTCAACAAGTTTAAAAACTGTATTCTTATAGCGGTGGGAACAACAGCCTAGCGCTATTCAATCAATACTTCTGTTTGACCATTTCAAATAGATTTTATTATGTACTTCTCCTCTCGGCAGCGAGCTTTATGATGACTTTCCATCTTGTTGATATAAAAACTGATAATTTTATATATTGACTTTTTACGATTTTTTAATCAAACTAGATTGTCAAAGGCTATATAAGGCCTAGCTGATAGCTGGTACTGTAATCAGTAGAACATACTAGACAGTACGGAGCTCTAAGCTGTAGATTACTGTCACATGTCACTGGTAGTTATGGCAACAAATATTATGTAACCTTTGCCTAACCTTGCCATCGCTAAGTAGATTAAACACTAAGTGAATTTGACTGCTGCCAGCCTAGTGGCATGACTGATGCGTGTTCAATGACTAGATTGGCAGTGCTGCCAAATGGTACTTAGTTTGTACTGTAGAGATTGATGAGCAATTGTTACTTTTCCTACGGCTTATATTCTATCGATATGCATGCAGTAGATTGCTCGATGCTTCTCATTCATATTTACGTAGACGCCCTCTCCCCTTCCTCTTCCTCCCCCTGTCTCATCCCCCTCCCTCACTCCCACATCCACTCCCCCTCCATTCCACTCCCTCTATCTCTTATACGCCAATTCAATTTCTCAAAATAATAACACGGTTGGTTCGTTTTGTCTGCAGGTAATGAAGATGGTACATTTGAGATTGTCCGGGAGACTGGCCAGGTGAGGCTAGTCAAGTCCTTAGACTATGAGTATAAGCAGCTGTACACGCTGACTATTGTGGCCTCCAACAGACCTCCCAGCCCTCACCATCGCTCCACCCAGTTAAGCATCAACGTAGAAGATGAAAATGACAACAGACCAAGATTTACCGATGATCTGGTATCCGTGCCAATTTCTGAGAACAGTACAATTTCAACAAAGGTAAGGAACATAGGGAATTGTCTACTCTTGGTAGTTTTTGTTGCTTGAGTATGATTAAAACATTGTTGATAATTGTTTTGCCTCTTTTCTTCATGAGTAAAAATTTTTCTTTCACAGAGTATATATTCATTTTTTTAGCTATTTCATGATCATCAGTGAAAATCGTTTATAATTTTTTATTTGTCATTTCCTATGTAACATCAATTTTTTCCAAAAATTTACCGCCCAGGATGTCACCCAAATATACCACAAACAAACCTTCCCAAGTACAACAATGTCTATTTATACTCTTTTCTTCTGGTCAGCAAAGTTTGCTTGTGGTCAGCATTGTTGATTTTCGGTAAACATTGGGGTAGTTATGTAACATTGCTGCCTGTGACACACTGGGAATTCACCTGTTCTTACCAATTATCTGGGTCAAAGGTGATATCTACTGGTCCATACCTGCTTGATGGCCATTTCCGTTCAGTGTGAAACTTGAAATGTGGCCATATATAATTATATAATATTTTTTTGACAGGTTGCAAAAGTGATTGCTAATGATAGTGACAGCGGCATGAATGGCAGAGTTACCTACGCCATAGTCAGCCAACCAAGACCAGAGAAGTTTACCATTGAAGCGGATGGTCAGATCCTGACGATGGCTACACTAGACAGAGAGAATGACGATAACTACGATGTGATTGATGAATACGCTGTAAGTATCTCGTTCCTTTCATGTCATGCTTAAGCTAAGTTTTTTGATAATTTTTGATGAACAACTTTGTATGATTGATGATCGGTCGCAACACCATTATTTATGCCTTGTTGGAGTTTCCTGGCAGCTATGCAAATGTACCAAAATAACAATCAATCAAAATTCAGCATTTTCTGCTGCATAAATATCATTGTCTGGTTATTTTTTATATACGCAAGCGTTCACCCGTATTTTATGCATATGTAATAGCAACAGTAACGTTCCACCATAAGAGAGAATTATATACACTTCCTCTCATACATCCATCAAAGCTAAAGTATTACGTGTTTTCGTCATTGAGCGATATTAATGAGTTGGTCTAGTGCTAATACAAACAGCGTATTGTTGGGTACAAACAGCTTCGAGTGTTTGTTGCAGTGGCTTGTATTTCAGTGGGACAATGATTAACTGTTCTTTAGATTGTAGATTCCACTTTTACATCAATACATAATGAGCTAAGAAATCTCCAAAAAGGGTTGATCATTCCGAAATAAAGTCAAAAGTTCATGCATATTTATTCAGTTAGCTTGGCTGTATGCTAATATAGGGAGTTGTCCTAGTTGTTGTTGATTCTACGAATGCTCTATATAACACCTGAGGTAGTTTGCATTGCTTTGGTTTATTTGTGGCTTTTCTCCTATATTTTTGTGACAAACTTAGATATAGCGATGATTAATCTATCAATTGTCAACCGAGTGGTGGTGCGTTCACTATGGTTGGGTGCAGTGAAGAATTTAACACCCGTTGTCTCCCACTTTGTCTAATTTGTCAAAAAGTAACCCTTCCCTAATCTGCAAATGTAGTTGTTTTTGATTGTGAGAAAGTTTTATATTTTCTACGTTTTTAGTACACTAGACGCTTTATCGACGTCTGGTACTCTGTAGCTTACAAATTACTTTGATCTCTTCTATAACATTTATTTAGTTCCAACCTGACTCACCTTGCGAACGTTTGACCTACATTTGCACCAATTCTAATTATTATTTTCTCTTCCTTCAACCACAATAGTTGGTCATCCGAATCCTACCAAAGATATTATTAACGAAAAACTGTAATTAAGTTTACAAAATGCCAAATAATTTCTTTGCTGACATTGATTTTCATTTCCTGTTGTTGTAGCTTGTGATAGAGGCTACAGACGAAGCCTTGCCCATTTCCAGCAGGCTATCGGTTAGAAAAACCTTGGTAGTCTCAATCGTAGATGTCAACGACAACTCTCCAGTATTTGTGTCTCTGCCCCACGGAGCCATCCAAGAGAACTCCGCTAGTAACACAGAAGTGATGACAGTGAGGGCCAGGGACAAAGATGCTGGTCGCAACGCTGAGGTGTGTTTAGGAATATTAAATTCTACCTTCCAAATTTCCACCCCGCTGTCAATTGTCAATTGGCAATTGTCAATTGCAACAACAAATGAATTTTGACCAAACGGCGTGCAACAAACTTTTACTAATTATCTTAAAATTAAAAGTAGTTTGGCGACATGCCAATGGATAGAAAACTCGAGTATGTTTTCCTCTCATCAAAGAGAGTTATTTTTTCCTATTCAAGTTTTATGCTACAAAGGTAATTTATTTTGCCGAGATATAATGTGGTGTAGAGCATTTTATTAAAAGAGCTGTTTTATAGCGCAACTTTATTGAAGTACGAATATGCGTGATCTAGTTGTCTGCCTACGCTTGCTTTATCAGTCGCAAATCTTTTTAATTTGATGGTAAATTGTGGTACGCTTTTAAATTGATTACTCATTGCTTGTTTGTAACACAAAAAAAGAGATGTTTTTACATTTGCTCTAGTACCCTGATATATGCATGGCTACTAGCGCTAACCATCAACCTTCACGCTTGTTTCATCCTTATTCCCTCACTTGTTTATCAATTTTCAATAATATTATATGCTAATTTGACCTCTCATGTTGCCGTTGTGAAGTCATATCGGTACTTTCAGTTGACAAGTTCCATTATTGCTTTAGATCTGCCATATTGATAATTGGTACAAAATATGAATATCATAAATTTATCGTTTGTTTTTTTTTTTTATTGCAGATCCAATATTCGCTCAAATCTGGAACTAGCGATTTTAGCATCGATCCATCTTCGGGCCTCATAACTACAGCTAAGTCAGTGTCCACCTCACCTCTCACTTATGACATCACAGTAATGGCCGCTGACAAGGGACAGCCTCAGAGAAGTGACGAGCAGCGTATTAAGATTATTGTCACATCTGTCGCTTCTGCGGGACTGTCGGTGGGTGGAATAGACATTTAGCTCTGTTTGAAGTGCAAATTAGTTGAAAACAACACTCGCAATTTAACAAGGAATGCGTCTGACCTGGCTATGAAATCTTGCAACAGCATATAATGTTCTTTAACATACTAGAAAACAGAATAACATTAATTTAATTGACTTTTTTGAAACGCTAGTGAAGCTATTATTGGCGTTCTTTACCGCATTATTTTTTGCTTATAGAAAAATTGACATTTTTTGCTTGGTCGTTAGTTTAACAGTGTTGAAATACTATTGGTGGTGCAACATCAATCAACCTGGCTCTTTAAGCAAGTGGATGCAAAAGCCCCAGACATGATGAATGTTATCTGAACCCAGTAAATATTCGGTGGATGTTACGGCCAGACTGAATTAATTTGATCGGCTAGTTTTTTTTCCATATTGTTTTGAAGCCTTTCACAAAATTACCATCTCGTTTTGACATCTATAGCTACTATTTACAGTTCACACATTCGGTGTCTACAAAGAGCATTCTGGAGACACTGCCACCTCTCAGTGATGTCATACTTCTCACGTCAGACGCACAAAACCCAGAATACTACGTAACCAGTATCAAGTCTAGAGGTGTCGATCAATCGGCTTTATTCAAAATGTCTAGCGAGCTCGGACAGATGAAGACATCAATGAGGTTGGATAGAGATCAGGGCTTTGTAAAATACACTATAGAAGTCTATGTAAGAGATAAAAGTTCTAATCTACCAGATACAGCCAAAACTGAGGTGAGTGTAGCAGGCTTGTCTTGTCGGCCATAGTTGTGGTGTTTGTGCTCTGGTCACATGTTTGTAAATATTATGGCATCTTCTCTGGCTGGCTAGCTCTAAGTAGTTGGCTTTTTAACAATCTTTACCAGAAATATTTCTCTTCTACTATACACGTTGGAATAAACTATTTTTATCGAGTTTTTATACACCTGGCTGAAACTGAGACTGCTTTTTTTTCAGGTGGAGGTGACACTTTTGGATGTAAACGACAGCCCACCCAAGTTCACGTCATCGATGTACACCGCCGACTGTTCGGAGAATGCTGCCATAGGCTTTGTGGTTAAGACTGTTCTGGCCAACGATCCAGACGAGATTGGTTCTGTATCATACTCCTTGTCCAATCACGGCGGGCTGTTCACCATAAACCAACAAGGTTCGTAGGATAAAATTTTGCTAGTTTCTATTGTTATTTATTGATTTGAAAACTGGGTTTTAGAAATATAACTGAAAAAACCTTTGTGTTTTTTTTTTCATATAAGTAAGTTTATCACTGTTTTGTAATGTGCGATGGTACCGAAACTCATGAAAGGTTTACAAAGTTGCAACTATCCAATGTTGTTGCGATACAGGTGAAATAAAGGTGGCTGGTGAGTTAGACCGAGAAATAACACCCAAGCACACATTAACTGTTGAGGCCAGTGATGGCGTCTCCACATCTTCTGCGCAAGTGATAATTACTCTGCTAGACGTGAATGATGAGGTTCCTCACTTTGACCTACCTTTGTACCCCATGTTCATCTCTGAGAATGCCAGTCCTGGTGACCTAGTGGGTCAAGTGAAGGCCGTAGACAGTGATCTTGGTGTTGGTGGTGAAGTCACTTATGCTATTGTGACCAAATGGGGCAGCGATCTATTCAGTATCGACAGCGAGTCTGGGATAGTGACACTAGAGGGAGCTCTTGATTATGAAATGGTCAGTTAAGTTTGCGGTTACATATAAGAACCATTTTATGTATAGATTTAGGAAATGAATAAATTCATTATTACCTACTTTTTCAGTAATACACTAGTGTCAAAGACCTCATTGTCATTATATCATCACTGAGGCTGCTTCAGTGTAATGAACATAAATTGCCTTTTTTACAAAAGCCTGCAGTTTCACATTTCTAACTCGCTATAGGTTGAGTTGTACGTGCTACAAGTGCAAGCCACAGACAAAGACGCAACCAACCCACTGTCATCCAGTACTACTCTCTACATCAATGTCGTTGATGAGAATGACAATGAGCCAGTATTTAGTCCATCAAATTACAATCCTTTGATATCAGAGAGCGCCGAAACCGGCAGCGTGGTTGTTACAGTGTCAGCAGTTGATTACGACGCCGGTGAGTTCATATTTTGCAGCGAATGCTTCATTCAACCCATTTGATGAAATGCCGTTTTCCGTCAGAGATATTTTCCAATACTAGTTGAAAGGTTGAGAGTGTTGAAGGGTTTCTTATTACACAGACCAAACATTTACATACCAGCGATAGGTCATTGTTTCAACTGATGTCTATTTACATACTGGTGTGTTCTGTTAGGTGTATTGTACATGTAGTTTGTGTACTTGCCTACAGGTACTAACTATCTTCTAATAAGCCTCCGGTATTGTTGTGTGCAGGTATGAATGGTCAGCTACATTACTCTATCATAGACAGCGATGTACCATTTGTCATCGATGGCGTCAATGGTACAATCACTACCAGCCGTCAGCTGGACAGAGAGGTAGACAGTGAATACACGGTGGTGGTACGTGCCGAGGACCTCGCTACCACAGATCCTAAGAATAGCTCTGTTATGGTAAGCATAGAGTTAACTTGGGTAAAGCGTAACTTTGCCTTAAACTGAATGTACCTCAAGTAGTTTTTTCATCAAAGCTGCTGTGTAATGAATATGTTCAAAACAGAAGTTGTCCTTCCTTGTTCAGTGGTGTTTTTGTCATAAGTGAGAAGACAACTGCTACAATGCAAACCACAATACATTTATTGTATTTCTGCAGCACCATTTGTAAATGAATGTTACAGGTGGTGATAACCATTGAAGACATCAATGATAATGACCCGATGTTTACGGCTCCATACATGGTACATGTGAATGAAGCTACCAGCATAGACACGGAAGTAGCTACTATAACAACCACAGACGCTGATGTAGGAGTCAATGGAGCTGTCACCTATTCCCTTCTCTCCAACACACAAGTATTCAGTATTAATCCAACCAGCGGGGCGCTAACGGTACGTCCTACCGGCTTGATATTATCAATCACATCGTTCTTATTTATTGATTGTGGTCAAATTTTACATTACTGTAAAGTTTTCACTAAAATATCTTATTTTAACTGTTTTTATTAAATATTTTTTTCGCAGGTTCTTCAATCTTTGGATCGTGAGACGAAAGCCAACTATAGCCTGAGAGTAAAGGCAGAAGATGGTGGGGCGGAGTCTCGTTCCACTACAGTAGATTACACAGTAATAGTGGACGACTTCAATGATAACAGCCCACAGTTTGCAGCTGATCAACAGACAGCTATTAGTGTTACAGAGAATGAGGCTTCTGGTGTGACCTTGCTGACAATCTCAGCAACTGATGCCGATACAGGTAATGCTGCCGTGTGGAACTCTATCCATCTCATTCTTCAATAATAACATGGAGTGACATGAGTTAAACTGTTTTTAATTGGATTATTTCCCGCATGCATTGACCAATCATTATTGTTATTTCAGACTGATAAACTTGTAATACAGTACTCTATCCATGTGTGTAAGATGGCTTAGATTAGATTTGAAATATTTACTCCGCTCAACCAGTTGTTTTGATTGGCTGCTCGTATTAGAGAAAAACGCGCAGCCTGAGAAAGTTTTCAAACAGTGGGGAAACCCAGGTTATTTACAGAGATTTCCAGATTTTGTCCATTGTTTTATATAAGCCCGCAGTAATTATTTTTTGGGTTTCCCCGAGTAATAAATTTTTTGCACAGGTTGCGCGTTTTTCTCTATTCACAAAACAATTTTTTTCAATCTATTTGCCCCTTCTGATTATTTAAATTCCTCTAAACGTATTTGAGACAAAATGCATTGAAAATATCCTAAACTATAATTTCTCGTCATGCTAAAATATTTATATAGGTGCCATACAAATTTTGTAAAACAACAAAATTGAACAAAATCGTTCTTGCCATCAACTTGCCACTGCAGTAAACTAGCCAGTGACCATTGCTATAAAGCTATTAAGTATATGCATTCTCTCTTTGCTATATACTGCATTAGTATGAGAGACCACCGCAGCCAACATGTATATTAGTGTATCTTAGTGTATGTTAGTGTATGTTAGTGTACAGTACTGCTATATACTATTGTTGTTGTCTCCCACAGATAACAAGACAGGTAAGAAAGCGTCAGTACATAAAACTGTGTGCACTGAGTTAACCAACTGTTTGTGTTTCACCATCAGTGTGTGGTTGTACTGCTGACATAAGAACACATCACATCGATCACAAATAACAGTATTATTTACACAACTCAATATTGACTGACCATCAAAATATTGAGCTTACACAGTTTTGAAACTTTGTTAAAAAAATGTGTGAAATAAAAAAAATTACTTTCAGTTTTGTGGTATCTTCTTTCCACTCTGCTGTTGACGTCTTTTGTCCAGCTCCTGGTTTGTCTCAAGGAGTAAGACATCATTTTTTAAACAGTCTTAATAGATAGCTGCATAAAAATTTATTTTGTGCAGGCCTAGCGTCAGAGATTCGATATTACATAATAGCTGGTGATCCTAACGAAGACTTTCACCTTGACCAGCTGACTGGTAAGCTGTCAATCAGCCGTGGACTAGACTATGAGCGAGTACAGTCGTACAACCTCACAGTTCAGGTGAGCGCAGCAATCTAGCATACTATTAGCTGTAGCCTAAGTTTGTGTGAACATGAAATTATTTTGTTTTAAAAAAATTCAAAATAAATTAATCTGTCAGACCTGAAACTGAGTGGCAATCAATTTTTGTTATATTGACGATTTCATGGTCACAATTCTCGTGCTGTTTCTCAGGCTGAAGATCTTGGACAGAACTCAAGATATTCTACTATCGATATACTAGTCACAGTGCTCGATTGGAATGACTCACCACCTGTGTTTCACCATTCACCTTATTTTGTCTACCTGCAAGAGGAGACCACCCACACACCCGTTCAACTAATCACAGTAAGTGCCCCAGCGTAGTTTAAAGTAGAACAGCCACCTGCTCAAGTTGTCACATCAAGTGCTCACAGTATACTTTCTTAGAGACCACCCACCTACTTGTAAAATTGTCACAGTAAGCTAAAGACCACCCAGTTTAGGTTTGGGAAGTCAAATGGCTGATCATAAATTTTACATATTGCTATCAATAATAAAATGTTCCAGAATTGATTTATGTACTTATATCAGGTTGAAGCTGTTGATGCGGACTCAGAGCAATACAATCAGTCGTCGTATGAGTTGTCGTTTGGTCTAGATGATGAGTCGCTGCAGAGTCGCAAAATTTTCACGATCGATTCACAGACTGGCGTTATATCAGCTGTAATACCCGTTGATAGAGAGAAAACGTCTAGTTTTACTCTAAAAGTCATAGCGAGAAACTCTGCTGCAGGTAAACTCTAACACAATATCATATATCTAGTGCAGTTGTTGTTGCGTTGCTCCTTGTCTATGATATTGTTGTGTGATCCTCGGTCATTCCTTACTTTAATCTAGGCTCTGCTGAGTTGACTGGTGAGGCTACAGTGAACGTCATTGTGAAGGACATCAATGATCATGCACCTGCCTTTGATCTGCCAATATACTCCACTCGTGTTGAAGAAGGTCCAGAGACTGGTCGACAAATTGTCAGAGTGACAGCAAGTGATCAAGATATCGGTAGCAATGCTGAAGTCCGCTATGCGTTGGTCAATGACTCCATCGCAGACAACTTTAACATCGACTCCCTCACTGGTGAGAAAAATAATTATAGCAGTTCAGTAGGGTGTCTCCGTTTGTTTTTGTTTTAGTCTCGTAATCATTTCTGATCGTATCATTACAAAAACTAAGGCTACACATTTATGTTGCCAACAGCAGCAGTTCCACAAACATGGATTTTACTGTTTCAGGTTGGATAAGCAATCGAGTAGCCTTAGATCGAGAGGCATCAGATAAGTATGAGCTGACAGTAGTGGCCTATGATCTGGGAGATGTATCACAGAGTTCAGAGTCTAATGTCAAGGTATAGTTCCATACGATATATGTGTCTATTCCATACTGGATGGCCCTATACATTACCACCAAAAGTCCATGAGGTTTGCAGGTTACAACATCCATGTTGTTTCTAGATCTATCTGACAGACATCAATGACAATCCTCCAACATTTATTCAAGATCAGTTTACTGTACTTGCACGCGACCCAACAGAAGTGGGCGACTTTGTCACAGGCGCCACCGCAGTTGACCCTGACCAGGGTAGTTTTGGAGCTGTGTCATATACTTTGGTTAACGGTCCCAGTTCTAATCTGTTTACCATCGACTCTGGAACAGGTGAGAGCATTTTAACTGGTTATGTTGTTGAGGCTCAATTTTAGGAGGTGTGTTTCAGTAAACTGCCATGTTTTACTGTATTTTATTGACCTTATGCATCATTTTGTTTGAAGGAGTTATCAAGGCTGCTGGTAGATTAGCTGGCGCCAATGCTATATCACTTACTGTAAAAGCCACAGATGGAGGGTCGAGATTCTCACAAGCCAAAGTCAATATCACGTTTCACTCTTTCACCAACTCGGAAGCTCCTGTATTTCAGCAATCGGTGCCCAATTTAGTGCTAAATGAAGGTCAAGAACTAAATGTGGAACTCACTAAAGTCACAGCTGTCGCACAGTCCAGCGGTGGCTCTATCATTTACAGCATTGCTGGAGGCAACACAGCCAATACATTCTCTATCAAACCTGATGGGAGTATTGTACTTGCCGAGCAGTTGCACTATGCAACAGCCTCAGCCTACAGCCTGTGGATTGAGGCTAGGGACTCTGTTAGTGACATCAGCGCATACCACGAAATCTCAGTGTCCGTAACCGACATAAACGACCACATTCCAGAGTTTGAGCAGGCGTTGTACATCACTTCTGTGCAGGAAGAGGAAAGCATTCATGAAGCTATTGTTCTTGTAAAGGTGACGGCCACGGATTCAGACACTGGAGAGAATGGTGCGATAAGATACTCATTGGTGGAAGGCAATATCAACAATCCATTTATACTGGATTCAGACGGCACTCTCAAGTTGATTAAGAAGTTGGATCGGGAGTCGATTCCTCGTTACAATCTGGTTATTCGAGCTACCGATGGCGGCGGTCTCAACTCTACCACTATAGTCATAGTGAATGTTGAGGACATCAACGACATGTTTCCTAGATTTGAATCCATATATACTTGGAGAATACCTGAAGACACGCAGGTGGGAAGTGTCGTATCTGCTGTGCGTGCCACCGATAGAGACATTGGAGTCAACGCTGAGATTGTTTATTCGCTGGAAACTCCTAGCTCCCACTTTGATGTCACACCCACTGGAAATGTTACCGTGAAAGCTGCTTTGGACAGAGAAACCCAGAGCACATATGAAGTGGTGATATCTGCAAAGAACACTGGAGCCAACAGTGCACTATCAGGCACCACCTCTGTTACCATCATAGTACGTAAACATCCGCTCTTTGTAGTATGGCTTTCTTGTCAATGAATGTGTGAATTTTTAATTTTATTTTTCCATCATCCAGCTAGAAATTTTTGTTGCTCATTGATTACCCTGATATATTCCAAAGGTCTCGCCTACCTTTGCTCTAAATAACTTGCTGATTGTTTTAGATTGAGGATGTAAATGACAATGCCCCTGTGTTTCATCCCAGCTCACAATACAGCATAACATTCGCTGAAAAGCAGGATGTAGGTTCTGTTGTAGCCACCATCAACACGACAGACAGAGACGCTCCTGGACCAAACTCCGTGGTAAGCTTATATCCCCGGTAGCGTACCGCATGGTTTGCTGCTATGATGCAGGTCTTTCCTTCCCACCGTTCAAGCTCGCTATCTAATTATACTGATATTGTGTTGTAGGTGCGCTACCAGCTGGTAAATCCCAGCTCTTTTTTTCTCATTGATGCTGGCACTGGCACGATACGATCAAAAGATGTCCTCGAGTATGATGTGACAGGAATACATAATATTTACACGCTGTATGTGGAAGCCAGAGATAGTGGAGTTCCCAGCCATACGTCCATAGCCTCAGTTAGCGTCACCGTATTGGATGCCAACGATCACTCGCCAGTATTCAAACAACCATCTTATTTTACAGGTTCGCTAGTAAGACTGTTTTTGTTGTTTCTCCTTAAAAGCATTTCATAAAGTTGAGATAATGTCAAATTAGTCGCATATCATTTTCAGGAAACAACAAAGGTTAAAAGATGACGATCAATTTAGTATCTTTTTTTTCACTAAATACATAATTTCCTGTTGTCTACTTGTAGCGGTACCCAATGATATTGCGGTAGGCACAGGAGTTTTGACTGTAGAGGCCGTGGACGAATTTGATTACAGTGTGAATGCTCAAGTAACATACAGTGTAGTTGGTGGTAATGGTAGCTCTATGTTTGATGTGTCCAGCTCTAATGGTTCTGTATATGTAAAGAGTGCGCTTATTGATCTCACTGGGGAATATCGATCCATTCGCGTGAGGGCTACAGATCTCGGCACACCTGCTATGTTTCAAACAGTCTCGGCCACAATGCTCGTAACTGCTGAGAACAGATATCAACCAAGGGTAGGTCATCAATGCTTGATCTCTTAGATGGCTGTCGGCAAGTTTTTACCATGCTTATTGAACATATGCTTGATGTCTTGAGTCAGTGTATTTAGAATGCTGTTTTATTTTTGTGCAGTGGGTGACAGATGGCTCGATTACCCTAAATGTGTCTGAAGCCAATGATGCTGGCTTTTTGATAACTATGGTAGAGGCAACCGACTCTGATCAAGGAATCAATGCTCAAATCATTTACTCCCTGATCCCCAGCAGTGAGCTCTTCAACATCGATTCCACTACTGGCCGCATTACACTCTCCAAAAAACTCGGTAAGGCAAAAATGGAATTATTTTACTGAACGGTGACGTTTTTTTTTATATTTACTTGAATTATTTTTCAAGTTGATTATTTTGTGATAATTTAGCCGTGTTGTCTCAAGTATCAATTGCCACTGCGAATTGGACAAGAAAAAATGATCCAAGTGCTAATTTAACTGAGCTGGCAGGAAGTTGACACATTTGGGTGACTTGACTCTTTGGGTGGTCCAAACTAATCTGTCTATTGATGATTTCATTGGGTGGTCTTTAGTAGTTAATCTGGTACATATGTGATCCTAAACGCATTGTAATCAGACTTTCAGATCTATTGACTTCTGCTACCCTTCCAATCTCATTCTCCTTTCTCTCACCCAACAGCAATAACTATCACATTACAGATTACGAGAAGAGCCAGGAGCACCAAGTGAACATACTAGCCCAGGACAGTGCATTCATTCCAAAGCGTGTACATAAAGTGCTTACAGTCCATGTGGTGGACACAGATGACAACCCACCCAAGTTCACTCAGGATATGTACGTAGCATCCGTGGCAGAGAATGAGCTTAGCGATGCTTTGGTTATCACAATCGAAGCTGAGGACGCGGACCAGGGATTGAACAGTGAAATCAGGTTAGTGCCTTCACTATGAGCTGCATGTGTACTTATTGCTTTCTTGGCTCGTGTGGTCTTTACAGCAAAACTGTAACCTTTGACAATGAGCGTTGGTAGTTTTTCTTTTCTGCATTAAAGTTTATAGGTAAATAAAAATGTTTCTTGTATTTCTCTTTATAAAAAGTATAACTAAAAGCTGCAGCCTAAGTTGTTCTTTAGAATCTGGAAGTTTTCTCTGTGCATGAAAATTTTGGACGCTTCAAGAACCATCTACATGAATACTTACCAACTATTTTCAGATATTCACTCATCGGAGAAGGCGATTCAGTTGATTATTTTGAGATTGGCGCCTTATCAGGGGAAATAACAACCAGAGCCGTGTTTGACTACGAAGTCAGGGATGAATACAATCTGAAAGTGAAAGCTTGGAATCCTAATAGTAACAAATACGAGTCGACTGTGTCTGTGCGGGTCGACATCAAAGGAGTCAATGAGTTTGCCCCCAGGTTTATAATGGTTAGTAATTGACTGTTAGCCCCTCATTGATTGGTGCGTTGGTAGTAGATTATGGTCTGACATTATAAACATTATTTACAGGATCAGTATTCATTTGACGTCAGCGAGTCTGCTGATGTCGGCTATAAAGTCGGCCAATTGCGAGCTGAAGATGAAGATGGAGGCATTGATGGAGAGCTCGAGTTTTTGTTGATCGGAGACAGCAATGATAGAGGCTTCACATTGGAAAAGAGCTCAGGAAATCTGTTGGTAGCAGATAGTCTGGATAGAGAGAGTGTGGAGTTTATACATCTAGTAGCTCTTGTGAAGAACCCCGGCCCGGTCAGAGGTGAGTGAATGTCACTTCTCCGTCCACTCATTCACTTTCCCGTCCATTCATTCATTCGGCGAACATAAAACCGTTTGCTTGAATGGTTTGACAGGTAACAACACAAATACTGTTTCTATCTCAATTAACTTGGATGATGCGAATGATAGCCCAAGATTTGAGCACGAAGTGTACAATGCCAGTGTAGAAGAAAACAAAGGCAACGTAGATGTCATCACTGTAACGGCTACTGACACTGATCAACAGCAGATAAACAGACAGTTTAGCTACGCTCTCCAAAATGATTTTGGGCTCTTCAACATCAACCCAAACAATGGCAAGATGTCCACGACTGGTAAGTGATTGCGTGTGACCTTTTCTATTCTAGAGCTCAGCAGTGGAGTAATAGTAATTTTTATATAAAGCAGGGGCTTAGTAAAGTTGTTGAATATTAAGTCAGCTGCTCTCTCTATGTGCAGGTGCGCTGGACAGGGAGGCAGAGGACCTGTATACTGTCATAGTACAAGCCATCGACCGGGGCACCCCACCTCGCACCGGACACACCGTTGTATATGTCAAGGTCACTGATGTTAACGACAATCCTCCTCACTTTGTACCTCCAATACCAGAAGGGTCTGTCCTTGAGGGCTCTGAGGCTAACACACCAGTTATCAGGCTAAACAAGTTTACGTTTGACAAAGACCTTGCCCCTAATCAAGTGAGTTTTGATTTCAGACAGATTCCTGGGATAGACTTTTACATATCCAACTTTTGTTTCTCTTATCAATGTGGAAATGAACTCTGGTTTTTTTTTACAGGGTCCATTCCAGTATTCCCTTACATCAGACAACTTCTACATAAACAGGGACACTGGAGTTGTCTACACTAGGTATAAAAACATAGACTTTGAGCAAGAGAAAGAATACATGTTAGCAGTGCAAGTTAAAGATAAGGGTAATAGAACTGCCCAATTACAGGCTAAGGTTTGTGACTGCAAGTGTAATGTTCAATTTACCTTGGGAGTTGTTCTCTCTATTATAATTCATAGTCATGGTATATTGTATATGACACATTTAATGTTTAGATTGTGGTTGGAGACGTCAATGACCAGCCCTCAACTCCCAGAGATCTAACTATTATGGTACAGAGTTATGGGCTAGTAGTGAATGGCATTATTGGCTCAGTAGAACCTCTGGACATCGATATTGTTGGCAACTATACCTGCAGTGTCTCATCTCAGCCCGAATTCTCAATCCAAGGTCAGTGAATGTTTTTTTAAGTAGTCCAAATGTAACCCTAAAGGCCTGGCTACACGATCGCAAGTTCTGTCGTGGATTATTGCACAAGATTTCTGAAAGCTCAACGCTATGAATTTTGTCTGTTTTGCGAAGTTCTAACATGCTTGAATTCTGCATCGTGCTTTGTCCAGTGGCCTGTGCAATATTGATTGAGATTGGCTAAAGCAAGTGTAGCAAGTTACGCGCACTTGAGTGATTTTGATCCAACAGCTAGTAAGAAAAACTGCTAGCAAGGCCATGGCTAACTAGCTGCGCTACTACTATTGGTTATTACCTGAGCTAAGATAATATAACTCCTCAATGCAACGTAGTTAGATGCAAAGAACTTGCGTTCGTGTAGCACGTAGCTTTTGGTGAGTTGAAATTGCACCATGCATAGCTCACGGAATTTTCGATAGTGTAGCCGGGCCTTAATGACGCATAACCATTTCAATAAACCTGAGTCATAGCAGATGTACTTCTCTTTGTTAGAAAAAAATATGATTGTCTTTTTCAGGCTCAACATGCATGCTGAGTGCCATAAATCTGACCAGTGATGTTAGCATGCAGGTCTCTGGCAGTGATGGAATTCATAATTACGTGCAATCCTCAGTGAATGTGAAAGTACGGACGTACACCAACCAAACTCTAGATAGCACCATCGTCACCAGATTAAGTGGTATCAGCGCTAAACAGTTTGTTGAAGGCTCGGAGAAGTTCCTGGAGAGCATTAACAAGCTGCTGCCTGCTGGAGAGAGCTCCAGATTGCTTGCAGTGCAAGACGTGGACGAGTATGTGGATGTGTACCTGGTGCTTCATAAAGAGGACAACTCTTATGCACAGCTGACATCGATCCTTTCACTAAATGAGCCAGGGATTGAAAGAGAATCAGGCTTTGATATAGTAAATGTCCGCCTCACTGTCTGCTCGACAGAAAGCTGCTCCGGAAGAGGTGAATGTCGTTCACAGGTGATCATGGGGAAAGAGTTGGAATACACGTCAACAGATTCCCTCACCCTCTCGTACCACACTCCGTCCCTAGTAGCCATGTGCACCTGTGAGCCTGAGTATATGGGCACCGACTGCAGAGAGGAGGCCGGGGCATGCAGAAGTACCCCGTGTATGAACAACGCTGGCTGTGTTCCTATAGGCGAGACAGGGTTTGAGTGCAGGTGTACCCCACAATGGACAGGCATTCAGTGTCAAAATGATGTGGATGAATGCAATGGAGATATTGAAATCTGTCTCAATGACGGAAGGTTGGTTGGCAATATTGTGTTACTGCTGAAACTTTTGTTTGAGATAAATTAAAAATCCATTTTTGTTTATCAAAGTCGATAAACTGATGTTGATTTCTGGTCAGTCATTCTAAAAACAAAAACAATCTAATGATCTGAAATGTATACCGTAGGTGTTCCAACGAGCCTGGGTCATTCAAATGTGAATGTACCGACCATTTTACTGGCCCCAGATGTGAAGAGCCAATCAAATGTGATCAGAGAAATCCTTGTAAAAATGGAGCTACCTGCAACGGTTAGGAATTTATTGTATGAGTACAGGTTGGAAGTAACTGCCTAATATATGGTTTAAGTTTTGCGGTTGATGATATAAAATGTTCCTTTGACAGACGTGCTAGCTGGTGGTTACACGTGCCAATGTGCCTACGGCTTCTATGGATCACTGTGTGAGTTCTCCAGTTATGGATTTGAGGAAGATTCTTTTATGGAACTGCCTGCATTGGATGCAACCTCAAATGACATTGAGATGACCTTGTCAACAGAAGTCTCCAATGCTCTGCTGCTATTCCAACCAGGAGTTGGTATGGAGTTTATGGCACTAGAAATCGTAGAAGGCAGCGTTAGGTTTACTTTCTACTCAGCAGGAGCTGGACAACAACAAGGAGTTACAGTATCCAAAGTGGGTATAAGCTCACTGCTATGACTTCCCTCCTTGGATTGCTTGACGCGTCGGTTTCATGTTTGCTTTGGTGTTTGTAGAGTGTTTCTTCTGGCAGCTGGTATAAGATACACGCAACGCGTTCTTCCAGTAGGGCCACATTAGAGGTGACGTACTGCGACTCCCCTACTCAGTGTGATTATCCATGTAATCAGCAGACTGACTGTTACATGACTATCGACATCACTGAGAGCAGCACCATTAATACTGCTGGCAAAAGAGTCAGCGTTGGCGGTGAGTGAATTTACTCTTTTCTTGCCTCCTTGTCTTCATATTTGGTTTGTGAACTTCATCGTGGTCAGTAAAAGGTCAGATATTGAGTAGTTGCACAAAATAATAATAGTGATAATTTAGCAATGCACAAAAAATAGCGATCGAGGTCAAGTAACGATAAATATTAGATAATTTACCACAAAACATCAATAAGAAATGACGATAAAAATAAGACAATAAATATTCTCAAGTGTTCAAAAATACCAACAAAAATGATCTGAGCAGGTAAACATAATTTTTTAGTGTTTTTGAAACTGGAAATCTTTGACACTACACGCAACTGACTAGAGATTTTATGTTGTAGGTGTCTCTAGCATTGATTTATTGCTGCCGTACATCGGTTTTATCAAATCTGGCAGCTTTAGCGGCTGCATTGGCAACCTTCAGCTCGACAACAACATTGTCTTTATCAACCAAACCGTTGAGTCATTCAATGTGAAGGACACTTGTCCACGGCTGCCAGCTGAATGTATGGATATGTGTGGAGAGGATAGCCAGTGCCATGGCTGGTTCACTGTGTTGTGCTCCTGCGATGGCTTCTATTCACCGCAGTCTTGTGCCAACAGTAAGTTCTCTTTCATTTTTATGTTAATTTTTTGGATTTACTTAAACTCTTTGAAATTCAAAATTCGTGAAATTTTATTATTAACAAATCAATAATAATTAATTATAACATATTAATTTGTAACACTTTACTGTTAATTTTATTATTAAAACATCACTAATAATTAATTATAACATATTAATTTGTAACACTTTCTTGTTAATTTTATTATTAAAAAATCACTAATAATTAATTATAACATATTAATTTGTAACACTTTCTTGTTAATTTTATTATTAAAACATCACTAATAATTAATTATAACATATTAGTTTGTAACACTTTCTTGTTAATTTTAGTATTAAAAAACAATAATAATTAATTATAACATATTAATTTGTAACACTTTCTTGTTAATTTTATTAAAAAATCACTAATAATTAATTATACCATATTAATTTGTGACACTTTCTTGTTAATTTTATTATTAAAAAATCACTAATAATTAATTATAACATATTAATTTGTAACACTTTCTTGTTTTCTAAAAACACTTTATTATTTATATAGTGCATTACCTTGTTCTCACAAGTTATTTACACTAGTTATTTAATTAACCAGTATTTTGTAGCCCTCATAGACAAAGACGTATCAATTGGTGCTGACTCAACACTTATATATAAGTACAGAGAAAGCTACCGAAGCAGCAAGCTCTTATCTACTGGTGCTAACCGTAAACGTAGAGAAATAACCGCTGACGACAGTCGTCTGAGGTTGAGTATCCGGACAGGAAGTGATGGAGTGCTTATGAAAACTGACCCTGCGCAAGCATCTACTACCTTCAAGGTACGATAAGTTTTATAATGAATACATCAATTTTTGTGATGGAATTTGACAGATGAACAAAATATTATGTAAGCTTTTAACAGCTATGTAGGTTGTTAGTTTCATTCAATAATTTTAAAATTAAAATTCATGATAATTTTGTGCCTGCTAGTTTGAGCTTAAAATTGATTTGCTTCGCATTACTTCATATTTTTAAAATATGTAAAAAATTTCTGCAGATTGTGGATGGATACGCTGTATATGGAAACTTGACTAATGGGCTGGTATCGATTGTTGATGGAGAATGGCATCGGCTATCACTAGTGGTAACTAGCGTAGCAACCATATTGTCTGTAGACGACCAATCAGTATCTGATGACACATCTGTACCCAAAGATTTTCTAGATTTGCATGTCATTTCTGGAATGGTTATTGCTGACCAATACGAAGGTTAGTATGACTTCACCACTGGGCGAGGACAACCTCTTAATACATTTATTGTATGCGGTATGCCCTCTAGTCTTGTTGTGAAAAACTGTTCGATTAAGTTTGATGTAATCTTTGGAGCATGTCATTTTTTGGTGCAACTTTGTTGTCTGGTTTGGTGAATGTTGCCTTTAGTCACAAATTGTCATTGCAGGCTGCATTAAAGAGCTAGTAGTCAACGGTGACAAGCTGCCAATGTCTAGCGCGACCACTGACAAGTTTGAGATCTCCGTAACAGGAAGTGAAGGAGTGTCAGCCGGATGTGACAGCTGTCAAGATGATTGTGGCCAAGGGCTCACCTGTGATGTCTCTACAGGTTTGTTAGTCTTGTAGTCGGAGTGGCAACTTTCTGTGAAAGGTTGTACCAGTGCACACTTATTGCACCAGTCACTTTATACTTGCAGGTAGAGCAGCCTGTGTAGTGGCTAGTACCGAGGCCCCTAAGGGCATGGCACCTTGGCTAATGGCAGTCATCATAGTGGTGTCTGTCGTGTTCACCCTCTCCATCATATTTGCTGCCGTTTGCCTGGTCAACTACTGCCGGAAAAGGAAGTCCAAAGACAAGGGATCAGGTACACTGAAGGGTACTGCACCAATAATGACATCGAGAGTAAATGAGAATGACTCCAATGGTGGACATGACAATCTACCGGACAGCGATATTCTTTATTCTGAACAACCTCACATGTAAGTACTTCAAACTAATCTAACGATAGTTATATATATATTTGCCCGAGTCATCTCTACTTTCAATG
The DNA here is from genome assembly GCA_945261195.1 of Cryptosula pallasiana. NCBI lineage: Eukaryota > Metazoa > Bryozoa > Gymnolaemata > Cheilostomatida > Cryptosulidae > Cryptosula > Cryptosula pallasiana. The sequence goes on along the minus strand of OX183138.1, from coordinate 6,749,968 downwards.
ATGATGGTGTAAACCCCAGTGTTATTTCTTCTAGGAAGCCTCGGTTCAACAACATGTCCCCAGCAATACCAAATCTACAAGCATCTCGCACAGTTCCTTCTCCATACCAACCGTTAGAAGACTCGACAGTCATCATAGAGGGCAGTGTGACCGGTGGTTTGGGCAGTGTAAAGGGAGGAATAAACACAGACAAGTTTAACACCGATCAATTCTATGACTTTGACGAAACAGCGAGCATCGCTCCTTCAGATGTGGATATCAGAAAGTACTACAAAGGTAGCACCTGTTGTGCATTGTCATAAAATCTCTCTTGAAACCTTAGTAGAGATGGTAGATAAATTGTAAAATCGCTTTTGTTATTTAGCCCGAGATATTGTTTCAAACATAATATAAACTTTTGAAGTTAGAACTCAAGCTAATACGGTATTGTAGAAAGTAGATTTTGAAATTGTTATTATAGCAGGATCCCTCGCTCACTGATTGTAGGCTATCGCTCACTGATTGTAGGCTATCGCAAGGGAGATAATATGGAGATGCAAATGATACCAAAACACATGAGACAATCTAACCAGTCTCCAAATAGACATAGCCCGGTCTCAAATATTAGAGAGAGTCCACTACCGAGACAGTACACATCCTCACCCGTCCAGAGACAGAGTCCATTGGTTATGAATGGAATGTATGATCATAACAGGCAAGAAACCCCCATCAGCCAGCTACAACACCACCGACACGCTACACCTATCGATGAGCTGAACAGGTCAGCGCTTGTACTCACCTTGTCAGCAAATGCGTAGCAGAGTTTATAGCTTTGTTAGTAACCTTAAGCAAATAACTAAAAGTCGATTTTGTCGTTGACTGTTTTTATTTTTATCATACTTTAAAACCTACGTTTTTAAAAACACATAACCCAACCCGCCATTGCTAGTTCATAGTATACCATGTATTTCCGGAGGCGAGTCTAGATTTACGATGTTGTTTTGCCTGCAAATGCAATCAACTTGTGTCATTGTAGGCGCATCGCTATGGAACAGCGGTCTGAGGTTGTACGTAGAGACAGCGAGTCAAGTTTAACTGATAGTTCAATGGTGCGACAGCCTCATTGGACTCAAGCAAGGAATGGCACCGCGCCAACCTCTAGACCAGACAGTAGATCTGCAAACAGGCTAAACGGTCGACCAAGCAGTCGGCAGAAACTGATGCCTCATATAACCAATCATATCTCAGCTCAGCGGCAGCAAGACCTAAACAAGTGAGTGTCATATAGGTTGATGTGTGCAAAAAGACGGTTATGTTACAAAATCATGTAGTAGTTTTGATTTTCAAGATTGATAGTAGATGTTGATTTATTGATTTTATGTAATTAATTTTAGTTTTCTTTGTGAGCTAGTGGTAGCGCACACTTTTTTACGGTCATATGTTATTATTTATTTAGCTAATTGTATAGATACTTCAGCAAAATTTTTTGGTTACTTGGGCTTTTTGTGATTATGTTACGCTATTCTTTGTCAGACTCTCGCACCAATCAGGGTCTAGTAGTATAGAGGACAGCGATGATGACTTAGCCAGAGGTCCGCCGATGGAAAGAAATATTTATAGTGAAGGCGGGGACTCGAGCTCTGATGAGAGCAGCAACGACTCATTCACTGCGAGTGAATTTGAAGCAGATGAACCAAAGGTGAGTAGTCGTGATTTTTAACGGGCGTTTCATCACCAAAGTGTTAGATACCATTTTGTCAGCTAACACGATTATCATCGTTAAGCAGTTTAGCTTATTTGGAGTGCTGGACGAGGTATGAAATCGTTTGTTATATGTTCATCGAGACGAATTCTGTTGGATTGAGTGAAACTGTTATTGTTTAAAGCGATTGCCGATGCACAATAAGTTGATTATCATTAGGCTGTCCACCATACTGTTATTTATAATGAAAACTGGTTTGGTATATCAAGAGCACTTTAGCTGCAGGTTTAGCCTTGAAACACAAATTGTAAATGTCTGTTTCTGAAGGGGCTATGAAAGTGCTATCAAAAGTTTTGCTCTGATATTTCAGGTACGAAATGACTACCAGCCAACCAATATGATGTTCACCAAACTACAAGAGGTTGAGGATGAGAGTGACACGGGCGATCCAAACGCTTACAGAACCACCTTCTCCTGGGACGGACTGCGCAATGTAGACAATTCTTTGCAGAGATTCATCCACTCTGATTCAAACACCGATTTAGACTCTGTTACTAAAACTAAAAAACCTCAACCAACATTCCGCTGGGACCACTTTTTGTCTTGGGGGCCAAGTTTTGAAAAACTCGTAGGGGTGTTTGGTGATATTGCAGAGCTTCCCCAGGACTACAACTACAACAGCGATATCAATATTCAAACGCCACGTGACAGTGGACAGTACGTGTAAAACTCTCCACTTGTACGAAAAACTCGGTGCATTCATTGAAATTTTTATGACTAAGGTATCGACTAAATACCGTAATAACTTGAGTCCTTTTGTATCGTCAAATATCTTATAATTTTTGCATAATGATCCAGCTCATCAATCACTGCTGATGAAACTTTTGTACTCTTATTCATTTGGATATTCGGTGCTTCCATATGTGTTATGTAATATTGTTATGTAATATTGTTAACCACTGTACAATTCTGATTGTATATAGCTAGTGTTTTTTATGGATTTTAAGCTTACTATTGTCCGTTCACGATTTGTACTCTTCCTATTTACAATAGAACAAATGTTTTTTTTTAATTTCAAGTTGTTTTTTCAACTATTCCTATTTATGTATGTTATTATATACTGGCTATTATTTTGAACAGGTTGTAATTAAATTACATAAAACATGACTCATGCTTCAATTAAAAGATAACAGATTATGGGTATTCCATTCCGTGTAAAGAATTTATTATACTGCACGGATTATTTTGAGCCGCTCACTGCTCATACTCATCTGACTCTCATCCCTGACTGTTTACAACAAAATACAAAGTTCTATATACAAATTGTCTTCTCTTGTGTCCTATAAACGTTATAAAGGCGTTAGATGTATAGCTACAGGTAACAGCCATCACCTGGCCTGCGATGAAGCACACTGTGGATGGTACTTAGTAGCAACCTTTTCAAATCCTCTACCAGTTGGCGGCAGATTATTGTTGAGAATCTTTTGACAGTAGTTGCAGCTGTCTGAGAAGAGATTTGTGTAGGTGTGTAGCCATTGCTGAAAAGAAAACAACATAATGAAGTTGTTTGTCATCTAATTGAATAAGATTCAGAAATAGACAACTCCAAGCAGAACGATTAAAAAACTGCCATATTTATATGAGAGGAACGTCTCAAAACAAAATGCGACAGAAATAAAATTGTCAATTTCTGTGGTCTGCTAGTGATTTCATTGGATTAAAAGAAAGTTTTCCCATTAATTAACTTACCTGGTTGAAAAGGTACGAGGCAAATTAACATAATACTGTGATGGTAAGTAAAATTTCTATAAAAATTGGGGGATATTTTAAAACTGGAATTGGTTTAGTGTCATAGTGAAAATAGACGTGCAGTGTTACGTCGTAGAGCAATTGTGTCATGGCCATTTCAAAATGTTAGTGTGGCACAAAGCAACCACTAAGAGCGAGCGCTAGCTAAACTAACTAGAATATTAGCTTTTCAAACTTTGACAGATGAAAGGCAGATATAGGAATTTTACAATGGACATCATACGGCGCAGTGTAGTGAGAAGAACTAATGTACCCACACATAGCGTATGAGGAAACATGGCAAGGCTTTACTTACAACCAAAGAGTAGAGCGCCATCTCTACAAATGTGGGTGAATGGAAATGCAAGATGGCTGACTGCGCGCAATGGGTGACCAGCTGAAACACTTTATACTACAACAAAAAGGGTAGATAACTCCTTACTACTACGGTATTGTACTTTACTGCGCATCACATGATTAATCACATGACATCACATATTGCATGATTATAAAACAGTAACTTGTGCTGTGAGCCATACATTGAAGCTGATATTGATTGAAAAGCAATGAAATGGAGTTGTCCTCTCACAACAGAAATGAGGTAAAGATATGGACTTTTGTCTCAATCTACTTAGTACTGTTTGAAGGTGGTTTCCTCAATATCATTTTGGCACAGAATATGGCATCTAGCTACTCTAACATACCATTATTTGCCCGCATCGCAGAAGCGACAAGCTTGAGACATGAAATCAGCCAATAGAACCTACCTTCGACTCTCCCCACATATCTACCACTCCATTATCGTGAGTTGTCTGCTCTCCATAACCTTTCACAATGATTCTTTCTGTGTGCAGCCCACGAAATATCATAACAGCCTTCATAACACGGGCTACAATTCCACAGAGCAAGGCATGTGTCAACAAACTAAAGTAAACAGTTTTCATTTCTTGTTCATATAATTGCAGAGTAAAGCTAGTTTGTAAACAACTAAAAAAAACAAACCAAACTTCAAAGTCCCTACAAAATAAATTACACAGTACCCACAGTATCGTTTATTTATGACAAACTTAGCGTATATAGAACCAAATCCTCCAACTCACTCTTGCGCAGAAAATAATAATATAAAAGACAACTTCCTAAATGAATAAACAAAACCAAATTTTGGGTTTTTGAGAAGATAGCTCAAGCTGTACACAAAACAAATGAATTACTAGATAGTAATTAAAAAATAACTTCCGACCAAACGACATATCCACTTGATCATACAATCGTATGCGTACCAAAAGTATTTGTGACCAAAAAGCATGTTGTTTTCGGCTTGAGCTATTTTTTACGGAAGTAGCACTAAAATCAAGCATTTAGTGAAGAAATTATTTTGATGAAAACTTTTAAACCGGTCAATTTATAAAAACTTAGATCAAAATTTACAGAAAAAAGTGTTTAAACTTGGAGGATTCTTCACAGTCCAGTTGATCACAATTGAACTTCCTTAAAAGTGGAGACAGAATAGACACTCCGATGAGCAACAGCATCAGCTACTTACTGACTCTTTTACTTTTGAGGTAGCGCGCATTACCAACATTGAAACAAAAACTTTGTCAGAAGTGGGATTCGAACCCACGCCTACAAGAGTAGACTGCGACCTGAACGCAGCGCCTTAGACCGCTCGGCCATCCTGACTGCTTGATCTCTTCATAGATGATGCAAATATACCATATATCTATCAACAAACGCGTCTATCTTTTTCATCTAGATTTATGAAATTTGCGATTCATGTCCAGTAGATAGGTACGATTCATGTCCAGTAGATAGGTACGATTCATGACCAGTAGATAGGTACGATTCATGTCCAGTAGATAGGTACAGAGTGTATAATAATGATGATGCGCCGTTCATATAAAGCATCTCAGTACGTCCCGACTGTGTGACCACGCTATGACGAGGGCGCACTTTCATTTACTTACGTCGGCAAACCTAAGCAAACTCGAAATAAGAAACTATGGCGCCACTACGTAGTATAATGAGCTTAATATATAATTAATTTTTCTCAAGTAAATAAATCAAAATCTTTTCAAGAAAAAAGTGTAAAGGCTATATTGATCTCTTGAGCTTTCTCAACAATATCATTTTTGTCATATCTACTGCACAAATTTTCTCAAATCTAGATAATAGTCAAGCAAGCCGTGACTTCTAATGATAAGTTCAGCAATAGACTAGACTACTTCCGGTTGCATCGCTAAAGTGAAACTACTCTGTCGGGACCCCATTATGTAATACAATAGATGAAATATGCCAGATTGCCAGCATGATTCAAATGTATAGTTTATTTTTAAGCAATTTCTGGTTCAAATTTTGCAAATCATTATGCCAACGATAATCTATTTATAGATAATTGTTGATTTTGTTGGCAACAACCGTTGTTCTTATAACAATTGAGGAAAGACAACTACGTCCGGAGATGAGACATCATTCAAGCCAGCCGTTACTATAACTTTTATCGCTTCCTTTGTGGGAGTAGCCTCGGTAGCCCATTGTTTACAAAACGCCCAGTTCTTAATTCGCAAAACAAGATGGCTATTTCTGCCAATTCCGGTATATTTTATCCATGAATAATGCATATCACTTGCTGTAATCTGGCAATATTGTAAACACATTGTTATTAATTCAAACGATTCTACTGCTACAACAAAGATTTACGCTAAAACTCAGACTATATACAGAAATGGTCTATCCGCCCACACCCTGTCACGTTCAGGACCAAAAGCTACAAACCTATAGTGACCACTAGTACTGTAGACATGCCCATTGGTCTGGACACCTGTATGACAGTGTCAGGGAATTTTTGCGTGAGACTCTGTGTTAACCTGTTGATGACGCTGTCTACCACAGTAACTTGTACATGGTGAGTGTCCAGACTGGTTTTCTTTACCCTCTTAGCAAATGAACCTGAGTGGAAGGAAACATCACAACAGTAGAACCAAGTCTAAATACTTGGTATCCAGTGAGAGACAACCTAGGTGAGCATAGCTGAAATACTACAGTACAAAGAGACAACTTCAACACGTAATCTTGAGTGTCTAATGCTGCATGTACACCAGCCGATTCCAATCTTACAGATTAATATCAGGCCGGTATAATAATAATATATGATCGTTGGCAACTGACTGGAATTGGAAACGTGACACGTCACCAATGCAACTTGTATTTCATTCGCTTATATTGATATTGGCGACTCAAGTTGAAATTGTTGTGCCGGCTGATTCCACTGTTTTTTGAACAAAGATAACCATCGTGTTTTGACCGATTATTGTCAAAAAGTTTGATTGACAGCTAATCGGTGATCTTTCAGTTGCGATTCCGTTGGTGTACATGCGGCATAAGGGCCTAGGATGCTTATTATTTAAAGTCTCATCACATTGTACTGAACGCATTCGATGAAATTTCTCACAAAAACTCACTCGTGGAAGGAACTGCTCTCTTTAGTTGATTTTCTTTCAGTAGGCCATGTACGCTCGCTGAATATTCTTGGACCTTTCTATTCCACGTGTAACAGTTGGTCAGCTGCCGAAATGTCTGCAACAACCCAACAACTTTAAAATTCAAACTAGGCCAAAGCTTTGTACAGATTTATCGGCACACGATTCATTCACAGCAAAACTCATGGGCAGATAACTCCACAAATCAAAACAGCACATACTATATAGACATAGCAGTGCTACACGAGCCACAATAGGTATTTTGTATTTAAGTGGTAGAGGAAAGCGCTTCCAAATGCGATGTGAACAATCGTTCCTGGCATAATTTTGATGAACAAACGTTAAAAAACATGAACTTATTTCATATGGAGTTGTCTTCTTTTGTTTATAGTGAAAAAAATGATAAAAAAAATTGTGAGATGTATCCTAGTAACAACATTTTTTGTTATTTATGAAAAAACAACAATACATAATCATTGTAATATATATTGCAAACTATCATATAATTATCTACTATTTAGCATTTCGTAATAATATTCATTATAAGTTACCATTATTTGGCAATAACAAATATATAATAATTTTTTATTAATAAAAGTATAAGATAAATAACCATAACAATAACACATAACTAGTTATTTTAATAACAATATCGTATGAATAATAATACTAATGATAATAATTATCATCCTTTTTTATATTATTAAATTCATCGTAGTAAATGTGTAAAAAAATAATTTCAGCATACTCCATAACTTATTATCAGTATTTATTAATAACATTACAAATGAAACTTGAGACCTCATCATTTTTGTCATTGTAGTTAAGGTAAAAGAGTTCAACTTCGATAAAATTTTTCATCAGAACTTGAAACTGTATGGATTCTTATCACAAACATTACATGGTAAACTACCCTGGATTCAGCATAGCGTTCTAAAAACAGCCTTTGAACTGACTGAAAAATGCAGACATTCGCGATCTAAAAATGCCTAATATACCTCATAATTTTCATCTTCTGGTTCAAGAGGGATGCACATGGTGTTGGTGCCGGGTGTGGGGTTACCGCTTGGCAGCATGCTACCAGAGTTCTCCATGTCAGTGAAGGCATCATCCATATTATGGAGTTTTTGTTTGAGATCTCGTAAATAGGCATTGTTCTCTTGGCCTTCAGACGGCCCTGCAAACATAATAGTCAAATACAACCACATTATATTTATTCAATTGATTTATTGCACCGACAGCAATTGATGTCACTGTTGCTACTCCAAAACTTGTGTGAAGCTGCCATCACCCACATAATAACAAAAGCCAAAAAGATAAATTGGTTGCTTATAAACTCCATACTATACTTCTATCATTTATCAACAAAGAGTTAAACAAATTATACATCATAGTCTTCTACAACTTGCTCCTTACTAGATAGTCGTTCAAATGTTGTTGAAAAATTAATCCTACGATCACTATCCATAATAATATCAATAACAACTCATTAGAAACAATAATAATTTCAAATAAAATAGCAATAATAACAACAATAGCATCAATAATAATAACAAAATAATAGTAATGGTTGGTAGTTACAACTTAAATCAGCGATATCACGGGGCAGCACTGAGCCCTGTTCTGTTGTGATGTAATATGATGTAATAGAAAATTCAAACTCAAAGATGTCTTACTATTTTTGACCTGAAACTAGTTCCATTTTACTTTGATGGGATTTGTATACCATATAATGAGCCAATGAGGTGCTTTGATATACAAAAAAGTGCAGTATTATGTTTACTAGAATATATTATAACAAAAGAGAAAAAAATGGGTATAATCTGAGAGGTTTTGAGTCAAGTGGATACAATAAGACATCTAGCAGTTAAAAGTGTGCAGGTCACATACAAAATACTGTGAACAGGAGTTAAAGAACTTAAGGGCTTTTGAAAACCTCTACCTAAAAGGTTAAACTCTCAGCACATTATTTCAGCCGGCTGTAGAGGAAGCATCTAAAATTTGGACCTAAAAAACCCACTGAAATTCACAGAGTTGGCTCAAAGCAACTATGTTGATTAAGATTTAAAAAGAACCTGCGGCATCAGTGAAAAAAAGCAGGATTAAAAATTGAAATTTTGAAAGGAGAACAGGAAAATCTGCAGAAAATGAATGTTTCTCGAAAATTATGAAAATGCAAAGAATTATCAGGAATTCAGGATGTGCTGCGATAAATTAGGTCCTATGACAGCTAATATAATAGAAAGGAAAGAATCAGCGAATGTAATATGAAAAGCTCAAGTCTTAAATACAAATGGTTTTTTTTAACATTTTAGGACAAGAACCATGGGTGAGTTGACTAGTTTCGTTTTGATTATTTTTGTAGTAACAGTCTCTTGCTTTTGATGTCTATAAATAATTGTGCGTGTACAGATACAAGCAATGATCTACATGTTGTGTGATTGACAGTAAACCATTTGTTGTACATGTACATGCAAAATTGCCAGGGACTGATATCTCATGCTCTATATTTTACAGATACTTTTGTAGTGCAAAATACTGAATAATTATAATAATGGAGTATTATATTATATGTTAAGCAAATAAGAATAATTACATAGAAACGATTATCATTATATTACTTCTGCCAAGTCTCATATCACAATGAGTATACATACATTGGTAAGGAAAAGATGCCACTCTTTTAATCAATTACAGTAGAGTCTTTCTCAGTATAAGCATGGCTCCCAATATTGCCGACTTCTGTATAGTCTCAAAGGAAATGTTTGTTGCCACTAAGATAGGTAAGTATCTGTTGCATATGGTACCGAGAGCTCCAACTACTACAGGTATCATTTTAGCTCTTACATTCCAGTCTTCCCATCTCTAGCCCTAGCTCTCTGTATTTTCTCATTTTCCTCTGATCCTTGTCAAGCACTTTAACATCTTCTGATATTGCTATGTCGATAGCTTGGTATTTATTTTTTTCCTTGTTTACCAGTATGACATTCAAACTTTTTGCTGCTATGACTTTGTCTGTACGTAAGTTGAAGTCCCAAAGTAGTTTTATCTTCTCATTTTGAATTACTGCTTCTACTCGGTGGTTTACCATTTCTTTGTTTGTGGTAGTTCATGTTTCTAACATATGTTCCAATGTACGGCCGGGCTATTATATTATGCCTGTGTTTGTATTTAGTTTGAGCAGTTTTCTTGCACCCATTTATCCAGTGGATTACGGTTGTGTTTTCCTTTTTGCATAATCGGCATGTTGCTATGTTGGTAATCTTTTTTACCTTGGCCTTTCTGAAGCTTTTTTTTCTTAGTGCCTGATCTTGGGTAGCTATGAACAAGCTTTCTGTTTGTCTTTACAGGCTGTCTCACTGGATCCATAGTCATGACCCTCTGACAGTATCATTCTCAGTTTGTCTGAGATGTTGCGTCCAATCATTGCTTTTTCCTGCAAGTTTATCTTTTCGATTTTTTCATTACTCCTAATGCTCTGCTTTACTGTCTTCACCGTCACAGTTTATGATTCTTCCTACCTTTATCAATAGAATACCACTAGTTTTTGGTTATTTCCTCAGACTGTGGCTCTCATAATTTACAGTGTTTCTATGCTCATAAGCTCTCTTTTTCCTTTGTCACGATCCCATCATAGTCTACATTACGGGTGCTCAAGCTCGGGCCTGTGTGCCAAAATTGGCCAGCTTGCTAAATTTTGTTGGCCCACTTGCCCATGTTAAAAGTCGTGCACCACAAGACTTTTTAGTATGATGTTTATTCATAGCTAAATGCATCACTGTTACAATACAGGTAGCATACATTATAATATACAGAACAGAAAACTGCATAATTTTGAATTTTAAGAACATGTGTTTCCCTGGCGTATAATAAAGTGTGGACCATTTAAATTGGTAATTCTTTGAAATGGCCCACCGGCAAGAAGTTTTAGTACCAGTGATTTACATACTCTGTCCAAGGTCAAACCTCAAATGCATTCCCCGTGGCTGGAGCATTGTTGTTATCAGCTTAGCTTCAATGTAGCTCGTTTCCAGCTTTCAGTAGCTGTTTCAATCAATTCATTTTATTAACAATTATATGTAGTAGTATTGTTGCAAATTACAGCTATAATTTATATTGTTAATATTATATTATTATTATTATTATTATTATTACAACTACCAGTTCGTTTAGTTATTATTATTATATTATTACTGTATTATTTATAATTATAATTATTACTAGTAGAAGTATTATTATTATTACCAATTCTGTTATAAACACTGACAGAACTGGTGAAAATAATACTCAATTGTGTTATAAACATAACCGGTAAAAATAATAATAATACTAACAGACAGTGTGTAGTGTTAATAATAATAATTGATATAATAATAACCTATGGTGGCTCATAACGTTAGACGGTTTTGTTTTCAAAGCGTATGAACGAATTTGAAGCAGTCCAGACGGTTTGCAAAGCGTCTTTTACATTGAAAATAATTGGGTAATTGTAGTAAAATAGCCCAAGAATATGGTGGCTCAGAACGTTTTTCCTTTTGTGTTTTAAAACGTCTGAACGCTTTCCAAACCATTTGAACGAATTTGAAATAGTCTGAATTTTTGCAAAAACTTCTGAACGCTTTGTGAAATTGTTCGTGAACTTAGAAAATCCGAGCCGATTTGCTGGTTCGCTCTATTGGTCATAGATCTACAGTCCATTTATGATGGATGTTTCTCATAAACACTGAACGGTTGAATTTTTTCTAAATGGATAAATAAAATTTTTTGATTTAATAAATATTATTTGCTTTAGATTATTTTAAATAATAAATCAAACTAACCGTAAATGTAAAAATTCATTTTAGAGACTATATTCAACAACATTTTTATACAGTTAATTAACTTGCTCTATGTCTTTTGATCGACGTCTATGTTGACAAAGTTATATAGAGGCTATAAATAAAATTATGACAATTGCTTTTGGTTCGAAAGCCATGTGCTTTGCAAACTTCTCCAACCATTTCAAAATAGTTTAGACTATTTTAAAACAGTTCAGACTATTTCAAAATAATTCATACGGCTTGTAAATAGTTCATACTCTTTCTAAAGCGTCCATACAGATTGTAATTTCCTAAATCATCTGGATCATTTCTAAACCGTCTGAATTATTTGCAAGACAACTATACGGTTTGCAGATTTTACAACTGTTGGACAGGAAATACAGTTTTATAGCATTAATCCTGCAACTGCTGAGGCCGACAATTAATTTATTATAACCAACAAGCCCGTTTTTAAACATAGTTTCTTGGGCTATTTTACTACAATTACCCAATTATTTTCAATGTAAAAGACGCTTTGCAAACCGTCGGACTATTTCAAATCCGTTCATACGCTTTGAAACGAAACCGTCTAACGTTATGAGCCACCATACAAGAAACTATGTTCAGAAGTTTTTGCAAAAGTTCAGACTATTTCAAATTCGTTCAAACGGTTTGGAAAGCGTTCAGACGTTTTAAAACACAAAAGGCAAAACGTTCTGAGCCACCATAATAACCAGCTCTGTCATCAACATTATTCCAAGTTTGTAATTATTATTATGATTAATTTTTTTTATTATTGCTTGTTTATTATGATTAACATTTATTTATTATTATTAATTATTATTATAACTTATGATAAATGAGACTACTGACAACAACAACAAACAACAAGAATGAATCACAACAAATTCAAAAACAATAATAAACAAATTCATTGATCTTGATGCTTCTTCTTCATCAAGGATTACCATGATGATCATAAATAACTATTATTATAATAATAATAATAATAATAATAATTAATAATAATGATGATGATGATAATAATATTAATTAATATTATATATAGATAATAATAATAATTAATATATATAGATAATAATAATAATTAATATTATAATAATTAATTAATAATAATTAATAAATAAATCATCCGCCAGCTGCTACTACTACTACCACTGCTACCTACCATTTGCTAAACTTTGAAATAGGGAATGAAGTGTTACTTTCAATCTCTGTATGTGCTTGAGAGAGTTGTTGAGATTGGTGAGTGCCTCTCCATCACTCTCCATTTCGATGATTTTTGCTGCTATTTATTTATTTCTGATAGTGAAGCTTAATGGACAATCAGGACAATGTAACAACATAATAATAATAGTAAATAGCAAATTTTCAGAATCATAATCTGTGATAATAAGACAAAAAGTAACGCAATGTTAGAATTATTAAAAAAAAAATTAAATAACGCGCACAGGCTTAACTTCCTGTTTTATTTAAACCTTGACATTGGTATAACCTTAGTTCAAAACAATGCAATAGCATGGACTCCAAGCAGAGGCCTCGCATTTAAATTTGAAATGATTGGGATTTTAATGCAGGCTATTTCCTGCAACAAAACATTATTATTTATTATGACTTGTTACCAACAACCATACTCTCAGGTTTTTTGGTTTAAAAACGTTTGAAAACTCACTCATTAACTTCTTTGGATATGTTCACAATGTGCTTTTATCTTGTGTTTGTACTTTTTTGTGCATTGTAGAATAATTTTCTTACATTTTTCAAATTCTACGTTTTAAAGAATAATTTGCTTTTTTATTATTTATTATTATTATTTATTTATTATTATTAATTGTATTTATTATTATTTTATTTAAAATATTTATTAATACTACCAGCCTTATAATTATTATTATAATTTTTAAGTTAACACACTGCCGTGGTGGTTGTTTGTCTTTTCTTCTTGTAACTGATGATGACGCAGAGGTAAATTCAGAGATGTTACTATTATTATTATTATTATAATAATTATTATTATTTTTTATTTATTAGTTAATTAATAATTGATGATGATGATTATTATTTTTACAGTTATAATTATTATTGCATTATTATTATTAATTATTATTAATCGTCATCCACAATTATTATTTTTATTTACACTTTGAAGTGACAGGTAGTATAATAAATGATAATTATAATCAGAGGTGGGAATAAGTCGGACTAAGTCAAGTCATCTTAGAGTCAAGTCAAGTCATAGGTCATAACTTGACTTGACTCAGTTGAGCAGTGACTTGACTTGACTCTGACTTGATGCCTCATCTGACTCGACTCGACTTGACTCGAAAAGTTTCATGACTTGACTTGACTCGACTTCATAATACAGATGACTTTATTACAGTCATCATCAAGTCATTTGGAGTCAATCTCGCAGAGTTGTCTGCTCCTACCACAATTTCCTAAATTAACAGAATACCCGTGTGTCATGCCTGTTTGTATTTCCTGTTTGGTTATCGGAACCAGAGGTGTTATTTAGTGCACAACCCAGCTAATAGTTAGCCAACTGTATGCTTGCTGGAGTATGGTGATCAGAAAATTACATTAGGCCTTCCATTCAAATGTTTTTTACCAGAAAAAAAGATAGAATAATTGATGATTTTCTACCGTTTAAAAATATAAGAAGACAAGAAGAAGGTGCATATGCAGAATACTGTTTGTTTTGTCAACTAGAAATGTGTTAAAAATAGTTAGTGCACTCTGATTACGAAAGTTTGTGAAATGGGGAAGATTTTTTTTCAGTAGGGTTGTTGTTTTTAATGCGACTTCTCGTCAACTGCATGTAGGTCAAATTCCCTGCTGGAAAAAAAAGTTGATTGCAACTTGTAAAATTCCTAATTTTTTTTTACTTTATTAAACATGTGTTTCAAAATTTATTGCACAACTTTACTGCAGAAATTTTTTTGACAGAAAAAGAACAAGTAATTTTACAAAATTAAGTTACTAAAATAAAATGGTGACATTTTTTTCAAGTAGGGTTGGAGGAAAAACAACTGCCATGCAAGGAATAGGGTTAAACCATTTAACTCACTGTGAAGTGTCTACTGCTTGAACTGTGAACAGAATGTTTTATTGGCTGCAACATTCTACTGGTTCTGGCTTTCCATAAGTACAAATGCTACACTGCCAGACTATTGTTCTGAACCGCTGATTTATCATTGCCAATATTTTTGTCATCTGTTGCTGTTAGGGAAATCTTTCAATAAAAATCGTCTGATTTCTGTGAAAGTTTTGTATTAGTCATCTATTGGACATCTAAATTACCCCCTCTGAAATCTGCTGATCACGATGATGTCTTTGATAATGCTCTACGACCAATAGACTCTGAGATATTCAAGTGACTTGATATTTGACTTGTAAGTCATTTGAGTCAGACTTGACTTGACTTAAAATTTTTCATTACTCAACTCGACTTGACTCAACAATGTTTGTGACTTTACTTGACTTGACTCAGCTGAACCTCAGAATGGCTGCGACTTGACTTGACTCGACTCACAAAGTTCATGACTTGACTTGACTCGACTTTAAAGTCATTTTCTCCCACCCCTGATTATAATTTTTTCCATTTTATTATTTTTATTATTCAATTATGATTATCATAAAAAATGATAATTATCTTTATTATCATTATTATATATATGGCTATTCTGCAAAATATTGTAAATAATAATTGCAATACGGTTAGTTAATATGAATATAAATTTATTATAGTCACAGTGGTTGTAGTTAACCAGATATAGTAGCAATTGATATCAACATTATGATTATTGCGATAAAAATTTTTGATAGCTTTTTTCCTCTGAAGAAAATTGGTTGAGCAGGAGATCAACAAAAAATTAGGCCCACCAGTTGTATTTATTGGGTGATTTGGAGTAGAAGTCAAATTTGAATTGTTTTAGCAAAGATAGAACAAACTACAAGCTATGATTACTGTAGTAATGCGTTTAAAATTATTATAATAATCATCAGTGCTTTTTATTGTGTTACATTATATTGGAAATAGTAGTTGTAATCATTGTTATGCACTTTTATGGTGCTCGTCAGTACTAGTCCATAATAAATTGTAATGTCATCAGTGTTCACTGTTATTGTCCACTGTTGTAACTATATAAAAAAGTTTAATACACAAGAAATAATTAGCTTTGCAATCGTATAAAACTCAAAAGATGTTTATAGAATGGGTTTTGTTTTGAGGTACTCAGGCAATGTGGTTTTTCTTTATTCAAAAGCGGTACAATAGTATAATATAGTGGTATCATCTGATAATATATGATATATATATACTCACTTGAACCAAAATAATATCTAATTTACCCCCATGGCATGTTATGCTCTTGTTTTTCTACTCTTACAGGTACACTGAGAAGATTTTATTAAAAGAATATGACTAAAGTTTACAGGTAAACAGTTCAATTTTATTAATGTATAGTTAAGAACTTTATATTAGGTTTAAATGCCTAACATTATCTACACTGTGATAAATATTACTTTCATCTTAAAAATATTCAACGTTATTTATAAAAATAATGATATATTTGAACGACAAAATATAAAATTAATAGAAACATGAATACATTTTGTTTAAGTATACTTTAAGTTACTCTAATTGTTTTAAGGCAAACCTCAGACCATCTTGGCTTTGCTATCACCAACGATGCATCATTTAAGATGTATGAGAAGTCTCAGGCTGAGTACATAAAAGTTCTCTACAAACGATCTCAAAGGTGGAAAACATTTTTGTTCTTAGGTCAAGATAAAACGGATCCAAGAAAACGTACGTATCAATTGCACGTTTTTGTCACTAATTCTACATTTTACAAACGGATAGGAATTTGGAACGACCGTAAACATGAATGAACGTCGACAGGAATGAATGCAGGCATAATTGGAATGAATGTAGACACATCCTGTAATGAACGTCGACAGACCTGGAATGAAATTCGACTATGTTAGAGAAAAAAAGTTGACGTTCATTCTCGGAAGTGTCAACATTCATTACTGGCGACATATAAACTTTTGTGTTGACGCTCGTTCCAGTAATAGAAAAAATTATTGATTTTTTTTCCAAAGTAGACAACTCCTGGAATGAAAGTCAAATGATATTTTATATTTCACCGAGAACGAACGTAGGCATTTCAAGGAACAGACATCAAAAAGTTCTTCTTTATATCATTGTCGACATTTGTTCCAGTTCTGTCGCCGTGTATTCCAGGATGTGTCTATGTTCATTCCAACTGCGTCGGCGTTCATTCCTGTCCATGTTTGTTTCAATTTCCAGCAGGTATCTCATTAAACTTTGCCATTTATTTACTAGATGTTAGTAGTAGCTATCAGCTAGTCGCTGACTGCACACATACGCCAATCTGAGTGTGTCACTTCTCAAGCGATATTTTAGATTATTAACTTAAGTTAAAGGCTTTACTACATTGTTATGCACATATAATACTTGTAATGAGTCATAGCAATAGTCATTCTGTTCTGATTCACAAATTGTCCCATGATCATCTGACATTTGGAACTCTCTCTTCATGCTATAGGCTGTAATTGACTCACACTTTACACAATTATCCCCGAGGGATCTCATGGTGATTGGTTGTTTTGATTGTTAATACTGCGTGTAATCAATAATTGTAAATGATGCTGTCGGAAGGATTTGAGCTGTTACTTATACTAATATGTCCAGCTGTACCGACCCATTAGTAACAGTGGCCTTTATTGTGTATTTTTGTGCATTGTGTGTGTTTGTATGTTGTTAATTACTAGCTGTCACCTGCGACGTCACTAGACTTTCCCCTCGCTATTTGGATGAAATGCTACCTTTTCTTTGACTGCCATATAAACCATTTAAATAGGCCACCCACAGAATAACATGTATTATGTAGAATAATAATTGATATATAAAGTAACGTATACCATGTAGATTTTGACAATAGCAAAACACTTTTATTTGCAGTGCGAAGGTTCATTCGTAAAGGAATACCAAATGAATATCGCTCAAAGGTATGTTCAACTTTGAACATTTTCTCATCGTTGATTGCCATTCTTTCAATCTAAAGCATCATATATACAGACATCATATAAACAGACAAATAAAAATGTCAAAATCAATCATTTTAGCACATGCTTCCCAGGCTATTGGTTATTGGTTCTTGATAACACAGACTGTTGCAGTTTTATTCTATGCACTACTTCATTTCAGATATGGATGAAGATTTCTGGAGCTAAGGCTATGATGAAGAAAAATCCAGGGCTTTATGAGAAATTGAAATCCAAGACAGGAGACAGGGAAGTGAGGGAGTCCATAGAAATGGGTGAGACTTTTACTCAACTCTTCTTATGAGCGAATGCAGTCTATGGTAGTTGTTCCATTGAAATACCTCCACAGGTGCCGCTGTGATTAATGCCCAGTTTTTTTCATGCTTGCGAATGGTTTTTATTATTTATTTATTTGTCCTGACGGGCTGACCTGTCGGCCTCTGCAGTGACAGTCGGTGCCGGTTTGAGTCATAATTAGTCAGCGTTTTACTGTATAAACTGAATGAAAAACTGATGGAATATCTTGTTTTTATCTGCTTCTCTCATCACTCACTTGTCATGTATTGTGTGTATGTAAGACTGCAGTGCAGGCACTAACATGTGCTATATCCAGCTGTCACCCTCTCATTAGATAGTGTTTGTATCACTTGACATGCCACCACACGATTGTATCTGTAGATAACTCACTGTACATGCATACAAGGGCTTTCTAGCTGACACTTCACTTCCTGGCGCTTCATTGTGCTAGGGATTATCTGCTAGTTACAGGAAGTTATACATTATGGTTGGTTTGTTGTACACACATTTAGTTTTGTGGTTGCGCAGAGTTGCAACTCCTCAGTTTGCCTTATGAGCTGCATTATGATTTTTACCCTGTAAAGTTGGCAGGTCTGGACTGTATATTTGGCAGCTCTAGACTGCACAGTTGGAAAGTCTAGACTGTACAGTTGGCAGGTCTAGACTGTATATTTGGCAGGTCTGGACTGTACAGTTGGCAGGTCTAGACTGTACAGTTGGCAGGTCTAGACTGTACAGTTGGCTGGTCTAGACTGCACAGTTGGAAAGTCTAGACTGTACAGTTGGCAGGTCTAGACTGCACAGTTGGAAAGTCTAGACTGTACAGTTGGCAGGTCTAGACTGTACAGTTGGCTGGTCTAGACTGTACAGTTGGCAGGTCTAGACTGTATATTTGGCAGGTCTGGACTGTGCAGTTGGCAGGTCTAGACTGTACAGTTGGCAGGTCTAGACACTACAGTTGGCAGGTCTAGACTGTACAGTTGGCAGGTCTAGACTGTACAGTTGGCAGGTCTGGACTGTACAGTTGGCAGGTCTAGACTGTACAGTTGGCAGGTCTAGACTGTACAGTTGGTAGGTCTAGACTGTACAGTTGGTAGGTTTGGACAAACCATCTTGTTTACTTCAGTTCTAGTCATATTTTCGATTTCATCAAAAGTTTTGCTAAATAGTTTGTACAAAGTACGAACGTGAGCTTGTCAGTTATATCTAAATATGGAAATTGTTTTTATAAGATCTTTCAATAACCTGATAGTATTACCCACTGCACTCGCTTCACTCACATGTCCTATTTATTTAATTTTAGAAACTGATTTAACATGAAAATGTAAAACCAGTTACAAAAGTAAAAAATTCATTGTTGTTCAGGTAATTCCACTTTTATTGCAGATATTCCTCGAACTTTTCCTGACAATTTGCATTATAGAGACGAACAAGGGCCAGATAGCCTCAGACCTGCTTTACGTAGAATACTATTGGCACATGCAGTACATAACCCTAAAATTGGTTACTGTCAGGTAGGTTATTCAATATGCTTTACAAAACTACTTCATACTAAAATAAATTGAGCAGTTTTTTAAAAAGAAAAAAAAGAATTTAGGAAAATTAATCGCCAACATATGATGGGCAGCTGCTTCGGAAATGTCCTATACAAATGGGGAGTTGTCTTCCCCATTATCAAGAGGAGAAAACTTGTACTTTTAACTTGTATTACTGCAGGGGTTAAATTATGTGACAGCTTTGATGCTTCTTGTACTCAGAGATGAGGAGAAGACTTTCTGGTTGCTAAATACAGTGACTACAGTACTAGTGCCAGGTGCGTGGTGCTATGTGTCTATAAACACTTGTGCTTATATCAACCAATGATTGCAAGTGTAACAAACATTATGTGATAACTGTTTGGGTTGGTCAATGTACATGTGACATTGTAGACTATTATGTGCATGAACCAGTCGCAATGGTTGGACTACAGACAGACTTGGGTGTTCTCTCTAGTCTTGTAAAGTGAGTATTTGTGTTTACCCGCTCATCACACCTCTACTCAGTCTATCCAGTCTATCTACTAAGTAAAGTTATATTTGTGTGTGAGGTTCGGCTGCTTTACCTTAGAATTTACTGGTACTCGTTTGCTCTCCATCAAGCTTTCCCAGTTTACCTTATAATTATTTAATATCTTGTCTTATGTAGCTATTTGTGGTCAAAGATGGCTGCTGGTAAGTTGTGGTAGTCAACCACTGCAGCGTTCAGTAACGTCACTAACCACTGATACATCTATTCATCGCTTACTGATTAGTCTTTGCACTCCTATTCCTATGATAGACATGCCTACTCCCTCCTTCAGCCATGCCAACCAATCATGTACCATACAAGCGAAATTTTGTCACATGGCAATACTTGCATTACCAACTCAGAGTATCTGAATGGCTTCGTCAGACATATACATTATTTTTGGACTCTAAAGATTAAGTTGTTCTTCGCTCAAGTTTGTCACATGATCATCGTCTCCCTTCTCCTCCCACTCTTTCTCCTCCCACTCTTTCTCCTCCTACTCTTTCTCCTCCCACTCTTACTCCTCCCACTTTTACTCCTCCCACTCTTACTCCTCCCACTCTTACTCCTCCCACTCTTACTCCTCCCACTCTTTCTCCTCCCACTTTTACTCCTCCCACTCTTACTCCTCCCACTCTTTCTCCTCCCACTCTTTCTCCTCCCACTCTTTCTCCTCCCACTCTTACTCCTCCCACTCTTACTCCTCCCACTCTTACTCCTCCCACTCTTACTCCTCCCACTCTTTCTCCTCCCACTTTTACTCCTCCCACTCTTACTCCTCCCACTCTTTCTCCTCCCACTTTTACTCCTCCCACTCTTACTCCTCCCACTCTTTCTCCTCCCACTCTTACTCCTCCCACTCTTACTCCTCCCACTCTTTCTCCTCCCACTCTTTCTCCTCCCACTCTTTCTCCTCCCACTCTTTCTCCTCCCACTCTTTCTCCTCCCACTCTTTCTCCTCCCACTCTTTCTCCTCCCACTCTTTCTCCTCCCACTTTTACTCCTCCCACTCTTACTCCTCCCACTCTTTCTCCTCCCACTCTTACTCCTCCCACTCTTACTCCTCCCACTCTTTCTCCTCCCACTCTTTCTCCTCCCACTCTTTCTCCTCCCACTCTTTCTCCTCCCACTCTTTCTCCTCCCACTCTTTCTCCTCCCACTCTTTCTCCTCCACTCTTACTCCTCCCACTCTTTCTCCTCCCACTCTTTCTCCTCCCACTCTTACTCCTCCCACTCTTTCTCCTCCCACTCTTACTCCTCCCACTTTTTCTCCTCTTACTCTTTCTCCTCCCGCTCTTTCTCCTCCCACTCTTTCTCCTCCCACTCTTTCTCCTCCCACTCTTACTCCTCCCACTCTTACTCCTCCCACTCTTTCTCCTCCCACTCTTACTCCTCCCACTCTTTCTCCTCCCACTCTTACTCCTCCCACTCTTTCTCCTCCCACTCTTTCTCCTCCCACTCTTACTTCTCCCACTCTTTCTCCTCCCACTCTTTCTCCTCCCACTCTTACTCCTCCCACTCTTACTCCTCCCACTCTTTCTCCTCCCACTCTTTCTCCTCCCACTCTTACTTCTCCCACTCTTTCTTCTCCCACTCTTACTCCTCCCACTCTTACTCCTCCCACTCTTTCTCCTCCCACTCTTACTCCTCCCACTCTTTCTCCTCCCACTCTTTCTCCTCCCACTCTTACTCCTCCCACTCTTACTCCTCCCACTCTTTCTCCTCCCACTCTTTCTCCTCCCACTCTTACTTCTCCCACTCTTTCTCCTCCCACTCTTTCTCCTCCCACTCTTACTCCTCCCACTCTTATTCGCCCCACTTTTTCTCCTCCTATTTTCTCTACTTCCACGCTTTTTTTGGCTTGGCACGTTTTTGTAGTGTGTGTAGACTTGGCATGCTCGCTTACTTGTAGGGAGAAATCTCCCGCGGTTGACTCACTCATGCGTGCCCAGAGAGCTGACTGGGGTTTGGTCTGCACCAAATGGTTTGTTTGTTTGTTTGTTGACATACTTCCAACGGAGGTAGGTGCTCCTCCATCCCACTATAGCAAGTAGTTATTGTGTGACCAAGTACCCATGTCACCTAATTGGTTTTCTGTGTTTGTGTCCTATGCAATCATTCAAAATGATTGTGGGATTGTTCCCTCCTGCTAGGAGATAATCTTTTGGTTGAAAAAACCAACTATGATGTTTTTCTAAACTATTTTTCATATAATTTATAATATTCCTACAAAAAGAGCGTAACAGAGCCCTATTTAGTGCGTAAAAGTTTACTACCTGCTTGTTTGTTTGCACACAGACAGTACTGAGGGTATGGGATGCCTTCTTCAGTGAAGGTAGAAAGATTTTGTTCCGGGTGGCTCTGACGCTCATAATTAAAGGAGAAGTGACAATAGTAGCTTGCTCTGAGCTAACTCATATGATTGAAGCCTTCAGGACTGTCAGCTCTGATACGTATACATGGTATAGCCACCACTTCATGGAGGTAAGATACCTATACATGGTATAGCCACCACTTCATGGAGGTAAGATACCTATACATGGTATATCCACCACTTCATGGAGGTAAGATACCTATACATGGTATAGCCACCACTTCATGGAGGTAAGATACGTATACATGGTATATCCACCACTTCATGGAGGTAAGATACCTATACATGGTATAGCCACCACTTCAAGCAGGTAAGATACCTATACATGGTATAGCCACCACTTCATGGAGGTAAGATACCTATACATGGTATAGCCACCACTTCATGGAGGTAAGATACCTATACATGGTATAGCCACCACTTCACGGAGGTAAGATACCTATACATGGTATAGCCACCACTTCATGGAGGTAAGATACGTATACATGGTATAGCCACCATTTCATGGAGGTAAGATACCTATACATGGTATATCCACCACTTCATGGAGGTAAGATACCTATACATGGTATAGCCACCACTTCATGGAGGTAAGATCCCTATACATGGTATATCCACCACTTCATGGAGGTAAGATACCTATACATGGTATAGCCACCACTTCATGGAGGTAAGATACCTATACATGGTATAGCCACCACTTCATGGAGGTAAGATACGTATACATGGTATAGCCACCACTTCATGCAGGTAAAACTCAGCTCTTTAATTATGTCTCCTTCACTCTTTCACATGACTCTGATCCAACAATTAGTCTCTGTTCCATGTGTTGTCCAACCGCTGGCTTCTGTTCATGTGTTGTCTAGCTGTTAGCCTCTGTTTCATGTGTTGTCTAACTTTTAGTCTCTTTTCCGTTTGTGGTCTACTCACAGCCTCAGAGTTCCATGTTGGCATATTACAGATATATGTTGTTACATTACATATATATGTTGTTACATTACATATATATGTTGTTATATTACAGATATATGTTGTTATATTACAGATAAATGATGTTATATTACAGGTATATGTTGTTATATTACATATATATGTTGTTAT
This sequence comes from Cryptosula pallasiana, assembly GCA_945261195.1. NCBI lineage: Eukaryota > Metazoa > Bryozoa > Gymnolaemata > Cheilostomatida > Cryptosulidae > Cryptosula > Cryptosula pallasiana. The sequence continues at coordinate 6,726,313 of OX183138.1, read as the reverse complement.
ATTACAGGTATATGTTGTTATATTACATATATATGTTGTTCTATTACAGATATATGTTGTTATATTACAGATATATGTTGTTATATTACAGATAAATGATGTTATATTACAGGTATATGTTGTTATATTACAGATAAATGATGTTATATTACAGGTATATGTTGTTATATTACATATATATGTTGTTATATTACATATATATGTTGTTGTATTACAGATATATGTTGTTATATTACATATATATGTTGTTATATTACAGATTTATGTTGTTACATTACATATATATGTTGTTATATTACATATATATGTTGTTACATTACATATATATGTTGTTACATTACATATATATGTTGTTATATTACAGATATAAGTTGTTATATTACATATATATGTTGTTACATTACAGATTTATGTTGTTACATTACATATATATGTTGTTATATTACATATATATGTTGTTACATTACATATATATGTTGTTACATTACATATATATGTTGTTATATTACATATATATGTTGTTATATTACAGATATAAGTTGTTATATTACAGAGAGTGTTTGAAGAATCTGGTGAAATAAAGAGTCAGCACCTCAGCACTCTTACAAAGCAACACTTTGTCAAGACTGTCAGTTTAGCCAAGGCAGGGACCTGAGGCTATTGTCTGCTTATTCTTTGATTCATGCATTGTGACCTTACAATCTTAGTTCTACTCGAATAGTGTTAGTCTGAAATGGTTTTAAAGTGATATTACGTGATATTTTGTCATCTTCGTAAAACTGTTTGCTTATTAAAAGTGGTTTAGGATCCAAAGTCTGAGCACTGAGATTGTCTTATGATATTTGTTGTCATTTTACTTTTGTCCAAAAACTTGCTCAACGGTGAGATTCAATGTTTTGTTTTTATGTTGTTCACAACCAAATGTGTCTCACAGATCTAGTCATTTGATATGTGTGGAAGGAACAGTGCTGTTCTTTGTTTATTTTTTTTACTAATTTTGTCGCTTGTAACTGCTTTCCCACTAAATATTGAAGTGTTTTGTCAGCTTATTGCAATAAATCAGATCATAAATTACGGAAATAACGTAATTTCTCGTATTTTATTTACGAAAACCGCATAAGAAATTTTAGTGATTGTAATTACTACCAAATGTATGTAACCGGAAGCCTAGTAATAAAACTCAGATTCAAATCATACGAAATCTAGGAGATTTATTCTGATCTACTTTACAGCAATGAGTTCGATTAGATATAATCAACCTCCCGCACACACGTAACAGTTGAAATGTCAACAAAAAACAGTTATACAAAGAGATCTACTCTGGCTCACGCAAATATAGCATATTCTTCCACTAAGCAGCTAACAATAGAGTCGCAGCATCAGGCTATTAAGTACACACTTGAGTTAGCCAGCTTTATGTGAAATCAATAGTTCCTTGCCGCTAGTATTATCTAGCCTTTAGTTAATCAGTGATACGCTGGACTAGTACATACAAATCTCTGCCTGCTAACTACAGTATACATACAAGATGCTGTCAGCAGTCAAGTGTCAAAGAGTATGTATACTCAGCTAGAGAGACTTTGGTCATCATGATCGCATTTGTTGAAGAATTTACCACCAGAACCAAAACGAACAAGAAATGTAGGATACTTTTAGTTGTGGTCACTGTGACTGCCATGCTCAGCAGTGCTTTAATCTTGTTTGACCAACGACCGTCACTTGAAATCTTCTACAAGCAGATGACAGGAGCAGAGGATACGGTTAAACATCAGGTATGGGTACCTGACTGGGTGGATGTCTCAGACTTGCAGAAACTGTTTGACGAACGCAATAAAAGAGTCAGGTGAGTGGAACTTATATATAACTTCATCTTTGTTTGTCGGTTAATTATCTACTTTTAGTTCTATAATGTGTGCAATTCGCATTCAGGCATAGACATGCATACTCAGTGGTGCACACACTTCGAGTGTAAATACTGTGTCTTTGGTAATATTGTGTCTTTGCTAACATTGCGCACTGCTTGAGTTAAATTTCAATACAAAACACTAGTACTCGATTGTATGTGTTACTTGAACTACATTGTATATTACACTAGTCTTATATTGTATATAACACTTGTACTATATTGTATATAACACTTGTACTATATTGTATATAACACTTGTACTATATTGTATATACTACTTGTACTATATTGTATATACTACTTGTACTATATTGTATATAATACTTGTACTATATTGTATATAACACTTGTACTATATTGTATATAACACTTGTACTATATTGTATATAATACTTGTACTATATTGTATATAACACTTGTATTATATTATATATAACACTTGTACTATATTATATATACTACTTGTACTATATTGTATATACTACTTGTACTATATTGTATATACTACTTGTACTATATTGTATATAACACTTGTACTATATTGTATATACTACTTGTACTATATTGTATATACTACTTGTACTATATTGTATATAATACTTGTACTATATTGTATATAACACTTGTACTATATTGTATATAACACTTGTATTATATTATATATAACACTTGTACTATATTGTATATACTACTTGTACTATATTGTATATAATACTTGTACTATATTGCATATACTACTTGTACTATATTGTATATAATACTTGTACTATATTGTATATAATACTTGTACTATATTGTATATAATACTTGTACTATATTATATATAACACTTGTACTATATTATATATAACACTTGTACTATATTGTATATAACACTTGTACTATATTGTATATAACACTTGTACTATATTGTATATAATACTTGTACTATATTGTATATAACACTTGTACTATATTGTATATAACACTTGTACTATATTATATATAACACTTGTACTATATTGTATATAATACTTGTACTATATTGTATATAACACTTGTACTATATTGTATATAATACTTGTACTATATTGCATATAACACTTGTACTATATTGTATATAATACTTGTACTATATTGTATATAACACTTGTACTATATTGTATATAATACTTGTACTATATTGTATATAACACTTGTACTATATTGTATATAATACTTGTACTATATTGCATATAACACTTGTACTATATTGTATATAATACTTGTACTATATTGTATATAACACTTGTACTATATTGTATATAATACTTGTACTATATTGTATATAACACTTGTACTATATTGTATATAATACTTGTACTATATTGCATATAACACTTGTACTATATTGTATATAATACTTGTACTATATTGCATATAACACTTGTACTATATTGTATATAACACTTGTACTATATTGTATATAACACTTGTACTATATTGTATATAACACTTGTACTATATTGTATATAACACTTGTACTATATTGTATATAACACTTGTACTATATTGTATATAACACTTGTACTATATTGTATATAATACTTGTACTATATTATATATAATACTTGTACTATATTATATATAACACTTGTACTATATTGTATATAACACTTGTACTATATTGTATATAACACTTGTACTATATTGTATATACTACTTGTACTATATTATATATAACACTAAAGTGCAAAAGCAATTGTTAGTTTTTAAGTTGTTCCAACCCATTTATAAGTATTACTTGTATTGTGAATAGAGAAGTCTGCAGCAGACACAAGCAGGAAATTGACAATCTGCTCAAGAATTCTTACAAGTTCCCTTACACTCTTAGCAGCGATGTAAGTAGGTCACATTTCCTAAGCAGTTGCTAATTAATTGGCCAATCAGGGCATGAGGTAGCCATACTTGTTTTGCGTTAATAATTATTATTATTACTTATTATAGATGAGAGTTCTGACTGCTACTAGCAGCAGGCTCACTGTATGTTTGCTGCCTAAAGCTGCCAGCCAATACTGGATCAGTTTAATGAAGTATCTCGCAGTACAGGAAATCAATCGCACTGATTCTTCTAATGCATTTTTCTCCGGTCAAAGTGTGAACCAGTTTTGGAGGACGGAAGTGAGTTAGCAGATGTTAGTAACCTCTCTCGATAAATTATATTCATTTCGTATTAATTAATTACGTCTGACTCAGTCCGAACTCACTCCTAGTTATGTACATAGCTAGTGCCATGTTAGTGGCAGCACTAGTCGTTAAACTAGAAGTTTCATTGACAAATGAAATGTTATCAACAGCTGTGTTTTATACAGGCGCAAAGTGATGATGCAATAAATCACAGAACAATAGCTTACTTTTCCAGAAACCCTTGGCACAGGTTTGTCAGCGTTTACCTACAGAAGGCATCTCCACAAGGTACTGATTTCTGATTTTTATTGATATAAAACAGCTGCATTTAGTATTAATAAAAATAGATTTCATCGACTTTCGTGCTAAAAAATAAACCAGAATTTTTTGTCTTTTTGGTATTTTTCAGCTCCGGAGAAAGAACGACGGAAGTTTCTGAACATTTGCTCAAAGTATCGATATTCGATAGATCAGAAAATTCTGAAATTTGAACAATTTTTACTGTGTGCTATTTCCAACATGGAGGAAGGAATATACAACAGACATTGGGAACCAGTATTCACCAGATGTGATATCTGTAACCACCCATACAACACACCAAGTTAGTAAATCTTCAATATTAAACCTTCCAGATGTGTTTGATAGCTAAATGTTGTTTAAGTCGGAGTTGTAGGGGCTGTCATGACCTGATAGTGTTTAGACTTTGTGAGTATATACTGTTGCCCTGAGCCATATACCTTTATTGCAGCGTTGGCATCAGTGCAATAAAGATTCACTCAGGCTGTCACTTATTCATGACTGTGTATCCATCCTAACTCTGTATGAAGCATCATAGAATGCGTTATTTATTAAATGTCACCTATGACATCACATAAGCCACCTGCGTTGTTTTTTTGTCATTTATTACGTCTCCAATATCGGTTACTGTAAGGTGTATAAAACAATATCATGACAAGCAATATGTGTTATCAATAGAAGTTTGTTTCAAACTGCGCAATCTCATTGATAAAAACATTGAAATATAAATCCAACATCAACGAATAGAAGGCATATTACAGTTGTTTCTAAGAGTTATCTACTCACTGCTCGATTCATATTTAAAGCGGACAACTCCCGCTCTGCACATATATAACCAAATATATTACAGTTGCTATAGAGAACATGAAGGTAGAAGCCGGCTACGTATTGAGATCAGCTGGAGTAAAGAATGCAGAAGAAGTTATGGATGTTGTGAGGAAGCAGACGATCAGAGATGTAGAGCAAAAGAATATGTCATCTAAATATGCTGACTTTTACAATAAATTAAAGGATCAATCATTAATCAATAGATTTAAGACCTTGTTTACAATAGAGTTTGAGATGTTTGGCTATCCCACCTCTCCATATATTAGTTTAAATATTACTTCAGGTACTTAGGTTAAAACTTTTTTGCAATTGAACAGTTATGTTACCGTAATGAAACTGTAGCCACATATATTTATTTTTAATTATGCAATGCCCGGTGCTAGAGACCTGGTATACAATGCCCCGGTGTTAGATATCTGGTACATGTGTCCCCATATATGCGCACAGCACAAAACGTTACGTTTTATATTTTCGAAATAAAGCAATTACCTAATAAAAGCCAATGCAAGTTTAAGTTTGCTGAAGTTTCAGTTGGTAGCACAGCTGAATAGGATACACGTAGCTCCACACATGCTGTTTATTGTCTCAATTCTCAAATGAAATCTAACATCTTAGCCTGCCAAAGTTTTTTCAACATCAAAATGAAGCCATCCAAAACATTAATAGTAATTCTCAAAATATAATTCTTCCTCAATAGATATTTTTCCTTCATATTGCCACCTGTGCAGCGTTGGCAGCATGCCCATGAAGTTTGGGTACTCGCAAGTGTGAATGGCTCTGACCATAGCCATTCCATAACCTCCTGTAATACGTTACATTGTTGTATTACAGGAGGTTATGTAACATGTTACATTTGTTATGTAATAGGCTGTGATACATTACATTTGTTATATAATAGGCTGTAACATGTTACATTTGTTATGCAATAGCCTGTAATATAACACACCGCGACTTATTACACAGCTGTTTCAGTTTCAAAAGTCAAGCACAATGTCAGCAATTCTTGTGAAAGTATTTCATGAGGTATGGATTTGAGATTTGAAGTCAGTTTGACGCTTTGCAAGTAACAAATTAACTTTCAGTTTGAAAAGATGGTTTCGTTTCTTTGGTTTTTACACAGGCATAAAGTTAGTGATGGCAAAATGGTGCTCAGTTTACAAAAGTTATTTTTTGAGCAGTGACTGGATTGCAGTTTTTCACCAGGCAGTACGAAATGAAAAAGACTCATTTTAACTTACTAAAGCTAAAAATGAAATCTCTAAAATGTCTAGAACTATTGAAGACGGCAGCAGTTTAGATTTGATAGAGTGTTGAGTGAAAACACTTTTAAAATATATATGAATAAGTGTCAGTGAATACAAATCTACAGTTTTTGTTGCAATTTTACTAAAAGTTGTGTCCTCGTTGTTTTTCTATAAACACCAGCTAATATTAATAAAATAAAATTAATCATTATTTAAATTGGTTTAAAATCAAATAGTTTTTAGTTTTTCCTTTATCTGATTAATAATCCTAACTCAGAAATTTCTCAAAATAAGACAAGAGAGTGCATCATGAGTTGTCTTCTTTCGAGGAAACCACTACCTTTTTGTTATTTTATTACATAGTGTATACATTTAAGACTCATTGCATCATCGACTTACTACTCTGCTGGGAGGGAGGGGGGAGGGGCAGGGGGGGGGAGAGGTTTGGGGTTTGGGGTTTGTTGGAGGACAGAGCCAAAAGAATTACTTCATTACCAGAATTTTTACACCTCACACCCTTTGAAAGTATCACCTTGGTGATTTGGTTATAAAAATCAGATCTCCGGTGACCAGTTGTTGGCTGAAATAAACCGTCAATAAAATACATTAAATCAGCTAGTTAAACAGTATTTGCTGTTCGGCAGCTAGTCAGCAACCGAGCAACCAAAGTTAATTTTATGGGAATTCAGTGGTCCATAAACGAGGTCAAAGGTAACTGGAATGGGCAGCAAGGCTTTCAGTCAAACATTGATAGATGGCCAGCAATGCCCTTGCCAGAGAAGGTGATACAGCGATTATTTGGAATGTAACAAGCTGATGTCAGCAGTTTACTTGGAGGAATGCCAACTTCTTGTTGGCAATTTCTGTGTTAGCTAAAAATTCTGCCAGTGCTTGCACGTAATGCTGTCGGATATTGGTGTCCTTATGAAAAATGCAGTTTATTGGGTTATTTACAGGCTCCACAATTCCCTGCTATGTCTAACATCCCTTTAGTGGCAGCTAACCCATCATCATTGTTGTACGGAGCAAACATTCGGAGCTGAAAGTTGTAAACGTTGTAGAGAAAAAAAACTTTGTAGAAAAAATTTCGGAGAGATTATTTTTAACAGTTAAAAGCGAACTTATCCTAAAACACGATTGATCGCTGACATTTATGAGTATTTAACCTCTAAAACTTATAACTACAGTTACCTCAACCCATGCATGTCCCATTGATGTTCAATTTATTACCATCTAGTCTGCTGCTCAGTAATAATAAATTACTTGCTTAAACTTTCAAAAAAAGTACCAACAACAGCTTTTTAGCAACAGGAGAAAGTACAGCCCAAAGCATCTCTCTGGCTGTTAGCAGGCTATCAATTTCTTTTCAAGAAAGTTGCGAATGTTTACCCGCTTCATAACCTCCCAGTACCGGCAGCAACATCCAAAATCTTCAAATCTGACTGATCTGTTACCTTGAAAGTTTATCAACGTTTCTGGTGTTTGAAACATTCACTATTTGACCACCAACATTTATTTCTGCTTTCATTCTCCAAATATTCACAGCAGATTCATTCATACATGGTTTGGATTTATTTGTTTTAAAGTATAAATGAAATAATAGCGCCAGATAAACTTGTATAATATTTATAAAGTTTTATACAGAACTCTAGGGAGTTAATTTGTTTTCAACTTTTTACTACTGTAGGAAGATGAATTATGTAATAGTTTAAGTTCACTGCTCTTTATTGTATAGCGCTTGTACATATACCGTAGACCGTGAACCTATAACAGCATATAAATTAGGTTCAAAAGATAATTTCTAGCACTAACAAATATATAATATGTTGACTGACCTTATGCTATTTATATCTCATCTTGGTAATTGAAGTGTGGCTATTGATACTGCAAGATAGCGTCATGACTGCTAGTAAATTCAGTAACTATTGAAATTGTGGCCCAAAATACATACATCTTATATAACTAATGGGTGAATTGAAGCTGTCATTGGTCACCACGGCCAGCGTAGCATGCAGCCGGTCAAACAAAGCTCAACAGGATATGGAGGTGAAACTGGGCCCAATATCTCCAACCACAGGAATTGCCAGCTTTTATGGTTTTACAAATTATTTTATGACAAGAAGTACACAGCCAGTCAGTTATGTCACAGCCTATAATGGAGAATGCTGCTTGCTATATAGAGAGAAAAGGGTTATGCAACTGATGCAATCAAGTATTCCCAGCAGACTAAAGTGATATTTAGCTGTCGGATAACCAAATTCAGGCAGCAGATCACAGTCTATGGTGTTACTTCCTGTCCAGACATCAGATCACTGTCTAAGGTGTTACTTCCTGTTCGGACATCAGATCGCTATCTATAGTGTTACATTCATTTTAGTAAGAAGCAATAACCTGTACAGTATAGAACACTTCAGTGTGCAGGTATTGGGGCCAAATCTAAGACCTCTAATCGAGACAAAAAATAATTTCAATGAATTCGTAATTTTCAAATTGTGAATGAGATTAATGGCAAGCTTCATTCATGCGATATGCCTTTGTTATTTCTTATTGATCCATTCAGTGCAGCTTGCGCCAGCTAGTTAGTTGTAATGCATGTGTGTGTGAATATGTTTGGTACTAGTAAGAGAATATATCTATTACTGGCCGTAATATCATGTTTTACTGTGCTAGTGTTGCGCTCCAAAGTAGTCAGTAGCTACCAAACTTTACAAGAAGCTAAATATGTTAGTAAAAGCTTCGAGTCCACTACAACTTTGGTTCGGTGGAAGCCTGATTGGATGGCAAACGCCTCTATCTCACAACTATTTGAGACACGAAATGCAAGAATATGGTAAGTGCTACGTAAGTAAGTCTGATTTATAAAGAAAAACGTTCTCAGACTATCAAAACATAAGGTGCTTCATTAGCAATCGAAGCTTGATTAGAGTTTTCATTATCATTTTGGACTTTTTTGGCTGTTTCATTATTGAGTATTACATTATATTGCAGGGAGATTTGCGTCAAGTATGAATCTAAAATAAATGTCCAGATCAAATCGCTACAAGGTGTAAGTGACAATCTCAAGAACGGGGTAAATAAACAAACAAAATAATTGTGTGCTCGCGGATATAATAGCGTACCTCACTAACTATGTCATATATAATATACTGTAGGTAGCGATTATGGTATACGAAACATTTACTGTATGTCTGCAGTGCAAAGCTTTGCTGTCTTTGCTTCACCAGTAAATGATTTGGTACAATCAACAGTTACTGTAACATTTGCCTACTTTGTGCTCTATCCAATCAATAGATGTCACACAAAAGCTCACCACTCCTAAGTTATTTTAAACAGTTTAGTTTAGTTATTTTAAAGGTTTTGATATAATGTAATTTACAGAATAGAATCGTCTCCTCCAGCAAGCATAAGCTGTCTATATGTATTGTACCAAAAGTCAGCAGCACGTACTGGCATTATTTTATGCAGCATTTGGTTTCTGTCACAAATTCGAAGTTCAAGTTCACTTCTGTCGAGAAAGCTTGGAGAGACGCTGTGAGTTTACTGTTACTTGTTTCATCTAATATTTTGTTTTGTTCATTTTGTTCTCCAAATGGTAGCGAGTATTTCACTTTCACTGGACCTGGAAAGATTTTCACTTTCTTAGGTAATCATGTGGACATGAGTTTGTGGATTTGTTTAGCTCATAAATATTGGTAAATGTAGACAATGGGGATAGTGACTGTCTTTCTCAATCGATTCAATTACCGGAAACAGTTTATCGCTAGATGGAATTATATACAAGTGTATGCTTCAGATTTGTTATTTAATTTGTTTTTATATCCTTTTTTATTTGTGTAAAGTGCATCCAGAAGAAAGAAAACATATCATTTTTCAAGTGGAAATCCAAAAAATGACCAACCAAAGGTTTAAAATAGCAATTTTAACTAATAACAAAGTGGCAATAATTTTTGTATTTTTAAAAAACGGAAACACATATTTCCTCATATACCGTGACCATAGACATATACCATAGACTTTCAACATTTTTTATAGTTGTATGATTGCAGCATCGATGCCAAAGACGGTAGTTTACATAAGCTATCGTCTCTGTCATCTTTAAACTAAACGTCACCAATCGGCTTGGAGATACTATCCCTTGCACCTATTTTGATAGTTTTTCTTTTGGGGCGTCGTTTTTCAAAACTGATTGAAGCTCTCAGTCTATTTGTATTTTCAGCCGATAAAATCAATTACCTAAAAACCCTGCAACTTCTGGCATATGGACTCTTAATGGCTCTATCCCCATCGAGCATTATGAATTTGTAGTATATGTGTGTGTGTCCGAGAATGTCAACAAGGTTAATTTCATCAGTGTCCGAGCCGTAACACAGCTATTCTAGCTGTAGATCAAGGAACATATCAAGTTTTATTTGTTTTTCAATTCAGACTCCGCTAATGCTCAGCTTTCAATATTGATGTAGTTAAATTGAATATCTTTCATGGTACACTTTTTGTTTGCAAAGCAAATAACAAACAAATTATGGTCAACTCATTGTAGAGCAAAAGTGAAGTGTTTGCTTATATCAACAGAAATCCATGGCATAGGATTGTCAGCGTTTACATTGAAAAGATGTCATCAGCAGGTATGTTAAAATATAATCGGTCATGCTTGGCTGGATATGCCTAATATTATTTGTTACTAGAGCAGAAAACTTCAACAGATCGCACTCAATTTTTTTAGCTGCTCAAGAACAAAGAGACAAGTTTTTGAGGTTCTGCCAAGAGTTCAGAGAGCCAGCCGATCAAGCCATATTGAGTTTTGAACAGTTTCTAAATTGTGCTATCACGAATATGGAAAGTGGTAGATACAACATTCATTGGGAGCCTGTCTACCTGAGATGTGATATCTGTCACCATGCTTACACGGCACCTGGTCAGTAGTGACTGTGTGACGTCTAACATAAATCATTATAACTTTAAAAACTTTTGGGTCTGTTATACACAGCAGTTGATGGGTGTGAGCAAATGCTTTCAGCAATGTTTTAGTGAAGTAGATCATGAGTATAGAGTAGACAACTCCATTTTCTAATAACTATTTGTTTTCCTAATGTGAATATGTTACCTACGGCTACAGCATGTTATTTCCATGGTTACAGTGATGCTGGAGAATATGGAAGCAGAAGCAACGTTTCTATTAAACTCTGTCGGTATCCAAAATGGAAAGTCATTGATGGTGGATGTACGAAATCAAACTATTAGAAAAGTGGAAAAAAGGAAACTCTCTTCTAACTATATAAAGTACTTCAGTAGCCTCAGGGACCAGAGTCTTATAAATAGATTTAGGGCTGTGTATAACATTGAACTTGAGCTATTCAATTACCCCAAATCTCCTTTTGAAGTTGCTTCCCCCACGTGAGAGTTTGTTATTAATGATGCATCGTATTTTATATTTGCCGTTTGTTTCAATACACACAGTTTTCGGTGAAAAATGAAAATGTATTAACATGGTTCATCCACGCTGACTGATGAATGACGAGAATGCAAGGCGTGATGAGCAGGTGGTGATACTAAGTAATGCTTTCCTGGCGGTACCATCTACCAGCGCTTCATTTAGTAGACGAAATGAGTACTTATTTGTCATCGCATTCCGCACTCTTGCTAAGAGAATATATGATTTCGATTTTCCCTGCAGATTTCCAGATGGAATATAGTATGTCCATGTTAGGACCTTGGCAGCTCTTTTTTCTCTTTCTTCTGTGAATAGTTCTCTTTCATTGGCCGGTAAATGCTCTACCACCAACCGCTATAAATAATTGAAAAATGGCGATTATAATAATATTTAGTTAATGATTATTACAACTAATTTGAATTTAAAAATTGTTCAGCAAAGTTTTTAGAAGATCTAATTGTTTTACAAAAGTTTATCTGCTCAGAACAACAGTCAGTAAAACCAAAAAATTAGAAATATTTTTTGACAGATTTTTAATTTAAAATAAAGCACTAGCTGTCCTCTCTCAAGTTCTACTAAAGTCTGCTATGTTCTTTGACATCACACACTGACCTGACCCTCCTCTGTGTCCAAAATACTCAGCACTTTTTGCTGTTCAGAGAACTCATCAATATCAGATACTTCCGCACTGGAGAGTTCTTTGGTAGCATGTGGCAGGTCCTCTCCAATCTCTCTCTTCCTTTTCTACAAAATGTATGCATCTTCAAGTACAACAAACCAGTGTTCGTTTTTTGTGTGAAGTTGTTTTAGAAGGGCATCATTACATCATCAGATAGCTTCGCTGAAGTCTGTGGAGATTGAAGATAACAGAAGACCATGTTAAAACACTCATAGGCTTACTCCACAATTTTTGGTGGCTAATACGGCTACATTAGCTCTAATCAACTTGTATGCGGTGTCAAATGGGTTCAATTCGAATGCCCTCACATATCCATTTCCTGCGGGAGCTCGATACAGCAGCAGGGAAGCCATTCTTAAAATCTGTAATATATAAATTGACAACCAACAATTTGCTTTCTGAGTCCAATCTATGAGACCGCGGCTATTATGTACTGATTAATAAATATTACATACCACACAAAACCATGTCTTACCTTATAGTACCATATGTGACCATACCTTACTGTACCTGGCCTCACCTCACCCCACCCCACCTCACCCCACCCCACCCCACTTCACCTCACCTTACCTCACCTCCCCTCCCCTCACCTCACCCCACCTCACCCCACCCCACCTCACCTCACCTCACCTTACCTCACCTCCCCTCCCCTCACCTCACCTTACCTCACCTCCCCTCACCTCACCTTACCTCATCCCACCCCACCCCACCTCACCTCACCCTACCTCACCACACCTTACCTCACCCCACCTCACCCCACCCCACCCCGCCCCACCCCACCCCACCCCACCTCACCCCACCTAACCCCACCTCACCCCACCTCACGTCACCACACCTCACCACACCTCACATTTCCCTACCCCGCCTTACCTTACAAGTTGTTTGAGTATAAGTTTTTTTACATGTAGCATTCTATTGTTAGTGATGGTTTCATACCTGAGTAGCTTTGTTATTAGTAGCGCAGGAAACAACTGCCATCAGCGCCGTCAGTACTATAAAAGTGAACAAACCACTTTTCAGCACAGCCATTTTTGTTTTGTTTTGGCCGACGGTTTCTATAACACTCTGGATGATGTGTGAGAACTGACAGCTGTGAACAGCACTTTGTTAGTTTGTTACATCAACAACACTTTATTCCATATTTAACAGTTTATCAAATAATAACATGTAAAATTGGTAGTGACGGATTCAGACATTACAAAACAATTTGCAGTTGCTGTGTAATTGTTCATCGCAAGAGTGTTCCTTTCCAGGTTTGAGAGAAAATGATTAACTTTAAAAACAAAGATCTGGTTTGAGGGAAAATGTAGACGTTTGATTAAGTTGAAGCTACATAAAAATTAACGGTCATTTTAAACAAACAAAAGTTTGCACAACTGTAATGTTTCACTTTTCAAAATGAAGTCACCACTTTGTTGTAAGGGGCAAACCTCTGTTTCAGTGTCGTAATGTAAAATTGGTCAGCAGATTTTCACAATTTTATACAATCATTGCGCTCTGTAGATTTAATAAGATTAACGCATAAAATTGTTTAATCTCTTAGTCTAATGCTTCATGTACATATAGCGATCGATTGTGCTAGCGATTTTGCTTAGTGATAGGGGAAGTCCTTCCCCAAAATTGCGCAACTTTTCACTGCTACCCATTGTTCAACGATTCAAGTCAAACTTGCTGTTACAAAGCATAGCCTTCGATTTCTTATTGGATTGTTGGTAGATCAGAGCCCTGAATATGACGAGACACTATTGGAAACAAGGATAAAGCATTTGCGCACTGTGATTGGTTGATCAAGGAATCAATTAGCGATTTTTTGATCTTGATCAAAACCTAGCGATAACCTCAAATAAAATGCTAGCGATTTTGCCGAAAACAGAAGTTGCAAAATTACGCAATCGCTAAGGGAACCGTTTAACAATCGCTATATGTACATGCGGTTTTATGATGAGATCAAGATAGTCAAACCATTTCATCCGCACAGAACTACCCAGTAGCTAGTATTTCCAATACCGAAACTTAACAAAAATGAACATGACATTGTTGAAGCTCAAACAAACTTAAATATGTAGTTATTAGTAAAGTGATGAGTCATTGTTAGTTACCTTTCTCACTCAGTGCGTTACGTTAGTCAACATTCTCATGCCGAATGCAATATATTATACAAGCAAGCATAAACGGAGACATGTTAAAGTTTTCCGTTTATTAGGAATTATCCACTCCTTACATAGGCATCAAATACTGGAACATTTGGACAACCAGAAAGATTGTAAGGAGCTAGCCTGGCAGTACCATCTACCAGCGCTTGGTTTAGTAGACGGAATGTGTACTGATTCATCATCGCATTTCGCACTCTTGCTAAGAGAAAATATGATTTAGATTTTCCCTGCAGATTTCCAGAAGGAATATAGTACGTCCATGTTAGGACCTTGGCAGCTCTTTTACCTCTCTCTTCTGTGAATAATTCTCTTTCATTGGCTGGTAAATGCTCTACCACCAGTGCCTAAAAGTAGCCATATATGCTGTATTTTGTTTTTGATCACAAATCTAAGCAAAAATCATAGTGGAAGTTAAAGTTCATTCAAAAATCTGAAAAATCTCCCAAATTTTCAAATCTTTCAATTTATTTCTACTTACAGTGTTGCAGTTATATATTTTACTGATTCAATTTCTAAATTTATTTTTCAGACCAGCCTTGGTAGTTAATCCAAGTTTTTCTTCTACTTTTATAAAAAAAACTTTTGCACCTCAACATTCTAAAGGTTTGCATAGTCCAGTAAGAATTTGACCTACTGTAGCATTGATTTGTACGTTCATAGACAAGTTACAGAAAATTTTAAAACTGTACAAGAATCATCCAGTACAAGGTAATACAACTCCAGTTATTACGTTTTCATTCAAGTTTCAAAAATAATTTTTGGTTGTCAACATTTATAGAATAATTAGTTAAATTGAAGTATTGAAAGTGAACTGCTTTGGTGTTTTAGTAGTGCTGTCACTTGCTGTCAGTCTTTCATCGGATTAAACTTTCACTGCTACATTTTTTAATCTTTGCTAATTGTTTATTGTTTTTTAGTTAAACAATGTCTATGAACAAGCCATTCCACTCTTTTCCATACCTTTAGTTTAAAAGATCACTCTTAATTTAAAAATATGGGCATTTATTTATTCGATGATAATAAATTGTTCTTGTGCTGTGACTGTTTACCTTTCTCATACAGAAAAGTCCGTATAGCATTGTTTGTGATTTGTTTACTGCAAAGGTGTCATTTTTGCAAAGGTCACATTAAAACAGACTTCTCCCTAAAAACTACGAAGTTAAAAGAAACTATTTATAAAAACAATGAAATATAAGTTATTTCCAAATCGAGATAAAATAATTCCATAAAATAATTTAATTTTAAACTGATAATTATCCATTTTTCATTAAGTCGATAGAAAACAGCACCGTGTTTTAGGCGAATTAAATGCAGTCCGATAATTGACACATGACTAGCAGACGTATCAATTGTGCAAGCAAAAGTCATTTAACAACCAACCAACTCACTTGGCCCTCAAACGTGTCCAACATGTCCAAGACATTCCTCTGTTCAGAGAAAGTGTCAACATCTACTTCCTTTAGTTCCTCCATTTTATATACTGCTTCAGCGGCTACATCTCTCTTCCTGCTCTGCACAATGTTTGTCATATCTAATCGCAATTATCTTGATTATTGACACAGCATTACCATCCAATCGAATCCCTACTAACTGTTGGTTAGTACTACAGCTGAACCACTTGACTGCTTTATTGCAAATGGCTGGCTGGTACATCAGTGCTGCTAATGATTCCGGTAATAGATTTTTTTTTCAATAGCAGACGTATGTTTTTTTCACCAAAGTTTTAGTGAGAAAGCTTACCCCGCATTTTCTTGCTGCCAAAATATGCATTCTGGCACTAATCAGTGAGTAAGCCAAGTTAAATGGATTCAACTCAAATGCTCTCACGAATCCATTGCCTGCTGGAGATCTGTACAACATAGAGGAAGCCATCTTTAAAATCTGCAACAAAAAGAGTTTGTATCTGTTTTTATAGCGCTTGCGGAATGCATACATGTTTATAAGTTGGAAGGATGCCAAAATACTACCTTGACAGTCAAATATGAAAGTTTTTTGTAAGGACCTTAATGTAAACAAGGCTGACAAAGTCAAAGTGGGTGGATTCCGGCCGTCTTTTGTAACCATTATATTATATTCTCACCTGCGCAGCTTTGTTGTCCACAGCCAAGAAATCTGCAATGATCAACGCTGCCAGTATAAATACAAAAGTAACACTCACTCGAGCCATTTTATATTTTGTACGACAGCAGTTTAAAGCTAGTGGATTTCTGTGACTGTTCATGTGTGGGAGCTGGCAGCTGTTTCACTGAGCAAATTGTTCCATGTGTGAATTTTGTATTCTATGCTGTATTTGATAATTCGCGCAAATCACAAATCGTTATTTTATTATCGTTATTATTATCATAGATCCAACATTTGAAAGTGGCACGCGAGCAAAATATGTGACTGCTAGGTGTTCAACTTGTAGCATTTCGAAAACTGTGCAAAATACTATCCACTTTGATTCCATTGAAAAATTTAGACAAAGAATCATCCACTAATCTTACCCAAGTCCTTGAGACCATAGTTGTATATTGTGGTATAATGAATCAAATGCCCAAAGGTAAAAAACGAAAGCACTTTGCACCAGAAAATAATAGATTTCTTCACGGAGTACATGCCTGCCTATCAGTACTTACACTAGAGAAGACAAATAGAGAGAGAACTGTGTATCAGTTATACCAAAAGACAGGCTGCATATCACATAATAATAAAAACAAAAATGGATGCAAACATTAGTGAGAGAAACATCCCCATCATATAAATCTATCACTGGCAAGACTTCAACTGACTCAATAATAAAATACTTAAAACTAAAGTACTAAAAATATTGCATGCAAAATAAAAACTCATACTTTCATTGCTAACTGCCCGCGCAATAATGGGAAAACTCTTCTATTATTCTTTGGATGTAACAAATTGGAAGACCAAGTTTCAATGTATAATAGATATGAAGAATTACTTCGCATCAACATGGCTGGGAGTTGTCCACCCCTACACTAACAACCCTCTATTCATCAGAGTCCTCCGAATCGGACACTATTTCTATATAAGAGCCATCAAGGAAGACAGGTGCATTCTGGGATTTTGTTAACTGTTTAGTAAACTTATTGCTCGTCTCTGTCACAGATGGCTGTGAAAAATGATTTGGCTCGATTACTTCCTGTTCATTGTGCTGGAACTCATGTACGGAAACTACGGGACGACTCGGTGGTGTTTGTTGATGTCTTCGCAGCAAATCTTGTGAAAACTGCTGATGTTGTGGAGGTTGTTGCGGACATCGCTGTTCATTGGACATGGATTGAGTCTGCTCATTTAGTTTGTCTTCTTGTAACTTATTCTCGCGCCTCCTAGGAGTTGGTGACGGAGTCCCACCTTGAACTACTGCACTTTTTGTTTGAGAATCAAACATATTGCTTGCATTCTGTAAATGTGATTGTTCAAAACTTGTTAGACTACTAGCTGCTTTTCTGAATTCCTGCCCACTGAACTGATTGAGTGAGTGATGATGGTTGAAGCTATCAGTTACCTCAGCTCTGTAAGATTTGCTAGTTTTGAGTTGAGAGAACCACTGACGCTGATTATCCGGAGAAGCTTCCGGAGGCGTTGAAAACATGGAATGGTCAGAGTCATACCCGAGCCAGTCAGTTTCCGTACTCCTAGTATAACTTCTAACAATCTCCAACAGTTTTTCAGCATAACTTTTCCTTCGCTTGCCGCGTTTAGTTCTACGCGCACCAGCGCACATAGTTGGTATGCCGTGTACGGATAGCTTGTGCTGGGAAAGGTTTTGTTTAAACCGAGTAGCGTAATAGCAGAGATCGCATTTGAATATGATAGCTGAGGTACTTTGTTCAGCGCCCTGATTGGATGGACTGCGGTGAGAAGGGTTGGGTTGAGAGGTGCACAGCTTATCGATGGTCTCTCTCATCAACTCAAACCTGGTTTTAGAGCTAAGTTCCTCGCCCAGTACATACGACTTGAGCACATCCAGGTCATATATCTTATGCATACTACGCACATGACTGTAGATGTTAGTTAGACTGCTGCTGCTGTACTGACACGCACGACAGCTGTATGGGACACTATTCACTTGTGTGTCCACGGGCGCACGACAGCTGTATGGGACACTATTCACTTGTGTGTCCACGGGCGCACGACAGCTGTATGGGACACTATTCACTTGTGTGTCCACGGGCGCACGACAGCTGTATGGGACACTATTCACTTGTGTGTCCACATGCTGTAACACACGACCCTTACTCTCTGTTGCGAACTTCACTGAATGTAACTTGAGGTGCAGCTCAAACAGCTGTTGGTCGTCAAATGCTAGGCTACATTGTGGACAGCTTACTCTGCCATGCTGCATCCTGTGCTTGCTATATCCTTCATCTGTAAAGAATGTTATATCACATTCGTGACAGCGGAAATTCTCTCGAGATTTGACACTTGGATAGGTGCTGGAATTGTACACCAGCTTTTGAAGGATGGTCACAGCATTGACGGATGATTGCACATCTTTTGGAGGACAAATGTGGCACCTCCAGGCGGAGAGCTGCTTGCATCTACAACAGAATCAACAAATAGCTTTGCTGGTGAAAAAGAATGACAAAAAAATTCAATATTAAATGCCAATTACAAATGAAAGTTCGCTTCCCCTAAAAAAGAAAATGACTCCCAAATCATTACAAACTGGCAGCCAGATAATTGTCCCAGCCAACATCTGTTTAACATTAGATGCCACTAATCTATTATCTAGTTACACTCTGGATTAAAAGGACACAATGGGCCAATCTTGATGTCTACCTGAAGTCACAGCGATCACAAACAAATTCACCATCGTCTTCATCACTGTCTTGTGTAGAGGGCAATGCACCTTTCATATGTCCCTGCAAGTAAACGATGTTTGCAAAAATTTGAAAAAACAATGCAAAATATAAAATGAATGCAGTTGTAGCTGTCACATAACAAAAATTGTAAGCTAGTCACAACAAAGTACCTGCACATGAGCGTCATACAGTAGTCTATCGATAGTGCTATAGCTGCAGATAGAACATTTCTTGATCATGTGACACTCTGCTGCATGTCTGCCCATCTGGCCGGCGCTGCGGCTTTTGTAGTCACATATATCACAGTGTAACGTCCTAGCCAACAGCGCACAAGGTCTACTGGCATACAGAGCTGTAGTAGGAGCAACTCTTTTGTGTACAGACAGGTAATGCTTCTTTATCACCTCTTTACTGAACGACTTACAAGTACAAAGATTGCAGCTGTAGCGACTACTATGTCTTAGCCGATGAAACCTCCATTTGCGAACGTTGGAAGTTGAAAACTGACATTTTGAACATTTCAACAATTGCTGGGATGTGGTAGTCGATTTTATAGTTTTATCTGAGCTTTCAGCACCTTCAGCAGGTACGCTGTCAGTTTCATTCCTGATTAATGGATCTGCAGGAGTGACAGTGGGTAAACGAGACTGCATAACGACATTGTGTCGGAGGCGATAGTGTCGGTAAATGTTGCTAGAGTGATTGCTTACATAGTAGCAGTCAGAATAATCACAGAAATACTTGGCCTCTCCCAGGTGACTCTGTAAGTGTACGCTAAACATTTTAGCCGTTTCAAATTTATTTTCTTTACAGTGAGAGCAGATAAAGGGAGGGGATGTAGAATGTACTGTAGAATGCATTGATAGTCCCAGCCTATGAGAAGTCACAAATGTGCACTCATTACATTTATACTTGACTTTAGTAGGAGCGATCTTGTTTATATCACGGGCGACTAAAGCACCGCCCGCAGCAGGTACGATACTGTTATGTTTCAGTCTATAATGCCTATTCATATTGCTGGAATGGTTGCTGGAATAGGTACATTGTTCGTATGAGCATCTATACTTGTACTCTCCTGTATGTACCTGTAAGTGCGTGTTTAGTTTCTTTGCTGTATCAAAGCCTTCACTATCACACTGGCTGCACTTGTAGGGCGGTTTGGAGTCGTGCACTACTGAATGTATTTGTAGAGCTAGCTTGTGGTTGTTTGCAAATGGACAGAGCATACATTTAAATCTTCCCGTGGTTAGATGTTCACTGACATGCGTCTCATTGTGTTCTTTTAGCTTTCCACACGAGTCAGTGACGTAATCACATCCCGGCCTGCATTATACACAATGAAGATCGGCTTAGACATCAAATGCGTAGCATATTAGATCAACTTTTGGAAAGGCGACATAACTCAAAATAAATTATCTTAGATCAAATGTTAGAAAGGTGACATAACTCCAAAATAAATTATCTTAGATCAACTGTTAGAAAGGGGACATAACTCCAAAATAAATAATCTTTGATCAACTGTTAAACAGGCGACATAACTCCAAAATGAATTATTTAACCAATAATCGCTCAAGACCAACTTACCTAAGACACACGTAGTTTCTCTTCCCTGAAGAACCAAAGCTCTGATCTGATTGGTCATCAAAGGTCTCATGGTAAGTTTGAATTGTCTCCTTTTCTAAGTTTATAGAGTCGATGACAATATCCGTAGGTTCATCAACATCAGAGGTTATTTCTGTAATATGTATTATGTAATATCATATAATAAATTTTATGTAATACAACAACAACAGCCATTCATGTCCATTTTCTCCAACGCCATCTCTCCATCTTAGATGCCACCAATGACTCATCTACTCTCCCTAAACTCTCCTCAATACAAAAACATGCACTCTACCTGGAGAAGACGCATGGAAACTTTCACATTTCACACTCAAGACATCATCAGGGTTGGTTGTAGCCGTTGGTGCTAAAAACGAGTTATATTCTGTCTTGACTAGTCTTAGATGAGCCTCAGGGTTGAGAGGAGCTGACGCTGACTCTTCCACAGTCTCCTTGACAGTGTAATCAGCGAGTGGCTGCCTTGACTTGTGCGTGCTGACTTTCACTTCCTGTATATCGAGGGAGTCGATAGGTAGCTGTAGAAGAGGGCCTTCTTCAGGGCAAGTAGAGTCTGGTAGAGAGGATACTGCGTCTGCATGGCTAACCTATAAGTCACATGATCACTCTACATCCTGTGTCAGGTATTTTTCACACTGGATGTGGCAGGTACAACAGACTTTGGTATTCAACAACTGCTAACACAGACAACCAAGAATGATCGACTTGTTGTAATTTTTTTTGCAGTAAATGTGGCATAAATGAATAGAAATCGAATGGGTTGCAACCATAAAGCATCAAATTGGTGAAAGTTGCAGTTTGAAAAATTTAAAAATTGAGGAAGCATGTGGAGACAATGTTGGGATTAAATCTGAATTATTTTATTAACTAAGAATTATATAAACACAAAACCCATGAAGCTATTTGTTTTGTTTTTGAATGATGCAATAATCCGAGGCCACCTCCTTTATGATTTTGAAGCAAGATTATTTGTGACAAATGGACAAAACAACTATCTCTTTGCTGACACATAGAATAATTACTCAAAGAAATTACACACACTATAGGACTGTCACCTCATGTTGGATGGAGGTTTGGTGGCAAGAGAAGGGGGGTGTGGTGGGTGCAGGCTCTCGTTTAGGTGGCCCCCATCCCCATGTGTCCTCAGTGGATACTCCTCCATTCACCGTGTGCGCTGCCACTGGTACTGTGTCATCGTCTGACAGCACAACAACCTGCTGAGTAAAGTCGTAAGCTGACTGACAGGTTCTACTTCAACACACTTTCCCTTAGCAATAAATATTATAATAGTAAGTATAATATCTGCTTGCACACCATGTTATACATGTCTATGTTATACATGTCTATGTTCAGTGGATCCTAACAGCGCCATATCTATTTAATCAATGTCAAGGTTGCGCTTGCAAGTGCAACAATTTGCTGCATCTTTTTGTCACTGCTAGAGGGCACACCAATCCTCAAGCTGTCCAGCCAGACAGCAAACATATGGCAGCTGATTAACTTCACATTTGGACACAAAAAATATTTTGCATATTCTAATATATCTCTTGTTGGTACAATTGTTTATTATCATGTAATATATCAGTATTTATTGTGTTTATTTATTGTATCCTAATTCACTAATACAGCAAACAATAAACAACACATTTAAAAAATTTAGTGCGCAATGATAAAAGAAATAAGTATTTGTCATACACTGAATCACAGCTAGTAACAAGGTTATTGCAATATGACCTAATATGAGCTAAGAAACTTTCGTGAATTACCGATGGGACATCTCTAGATTTTGTCATACATGTGCAACCAACGGATGAGTGTTTCATAGACGTGTAAACTACTTATTCTTTCCAACAGGGTGACCAGTCAATGCACGCTTATGTATGAACAAGTTTTAGATATTGTAGGTGTGAAAGAGAAGAGATAAGTCACAACGATTAGCTAAGGTTAAGAAACAAACAACGGACGCCAACAATCTGACATGAAAGGGCCACATGAGCTCACAACTTTCCCCCCTGCCACCAAATAAATCCAATAAAGCAAAAAGAACTGTAAGAAACCAACACTATCACTATTACTAGAATCAATATCAACCAACCTGCTGATCCAACTTCCTGGGCTTCTGTTTACGTCTACCTTTGGCCAGGTACTGTGTAGGGTTTGGCACATTAGCGGGGTTGACATACCTAGCACTACTCTCTGTAGCATATACAACTGGTAGTGAAAGTCCATATAACAATATTGACTTTGTAAGTCTATGCATCTCAAAGTGAATCTAATGTTTGCTAAATCTATGGTGTCTGGGTGAATATAATATCAACACCATAGAGTTAGCAAACACTAGAGGCACTTGATGCGTATAGTACATGAAACAAACAATTAAGCATACATCTATATATCAGATTGAGAAGACAACTCTTAGGTATTGTGAGATCTTATTTATAGATAAGACATTACCGGTGAAGGGAGTTGTAGGTGGTACACTGTAGGTGGCAGCAGGAGTCTCGTGGTATCCAGCCATTGACCACATTCCAGCAGACGATGAGGCCTTTACTCCATAGCTGGCTGGGAATGGTGTATTCATAGGTAGCCTCTGGTAGTTGTCAGTTTGTCTCTCATTGCGGGGGCTGTGCCTGTGCCCCTACAATATAGCATAGTTAGTATTAGGGCCATTTATATATATATAGTACTGCGGCTCACATGGGATGGCCATTTGAGCGATCAACGCAATGGCATAACACAAAAATTTGAATATTTTAAAAACGAAACCGACGCACACTCCCTCGGATCCATTTATTGTCGCCACAGGTGAGATACTATGTATACAGATTACTCTGGCTAGTATGACATAACAGCTGGTGACGTTCAAAGGCAACCAACCAGCAAAAAACATATGTCAAACTCATACCAGATTGTGTACATCCAGTAGGTAGAGGTGTTTGCTGGGAAGCATAACCAGTAGACTGCAGTAGACAGGCTACCACAGTGCATACGTACATTGACTACTAGCCACAGGTGCTTGATTTAGCATTAACTACACGCTTGACAATATAGGTCAATAGATTGCTGTGACAACAATAGCTGTCATTTATAAAGTGACATTTAGACAAGGCTTGGCAGGTGTTGACAGGCAGTTATTAGTTTTGACATGAATAGCAAGTGATTGCCCAGTGCAGTAACAAACACAGAACTATTGAAGCAAGTATGCGGCGCACATTCCATACAGTGACAACCAAAGACAAGTTGAAATCATTCTACGATACTCTATTTCAGCTTATTGAGATAATGAAAAGCAAAGATGCAACCATTAAACGGCAAATGATAGCAGGTGCACGTTTAAATCACTTGATTAAAAATCTCAGGAAAGAATAAGGCCATCTTGCAAACTAACAGAAAATGTAGCCCGAGTGATTAGTCTTGCACCAAAAAGCTAAAAAATTGTGCAATCATGCTAAAACGGACGGAATGAGTTGACCATGTGACTGAGTGGCTTATGTTATTCAAAATGCATTGATTGACAATGTTGGGTGTAACAATATGCAATTTGAAAAAACCAAAAACAGCCCATAAACACTAATCATAACTGCTGATAAATTTAATTTCCAACTTTTCAATAAATGCATCACACACACTTAAAGTGAAACTTGTACACCTACAAAGCATGCGCTATCATAAGGAAGTAGGGTGTGTACCTGTGAATGAAAAGTTGGCTGCCAGCTGTTCATGTGTGGAAACCTGGCAGCTTCAGCAGGTGGGCCCTGAGAGTTATGTAACCTCTGCTGGAAGGACTGGTGTTGATCCATTATGTAATCAACGAGCCATAAATCAGTCACCTGTCTGAAAGTTACAACAACATAAGCAAAGAATGCTAACTGAAGAAATTATACCCAGCAGAACCAATGAGGGCCTCAGCAGACTGGCAACTAAATAATAGATATACTACTGACAGAAGCCTTTCAATTTACTAGATATCAATGTAGACCTGAGACAGCGGCAGTTCAACCACTGCAGAGCGCAGGAAGTATTGTAGTAGCAATAATATGAAGTAATACACATTATATTACACATTATAAACCCAGTGGTACAGGGTTTATAATGTGTAATCTATTCATTACTGTTACCAGTGAGAGTGTATACAAAATGATTGGCTATAAAAAATGCTCATAAACAACTGATATCAACCATATATACTTGTGCATAGGATGCTATAAACCAGCAGTGGGCAACGGGCGGCCCGTGGGCCAAAAGTGGCCCATTAACCCCTTAAGGAGTGGCTACACTGCACAGAGGTTTTGGTACCGATGTACCTATACGATGGATCGCAACAAGTTGCAGGTGGCTACACAGGCCGATGTAGCGTGCCAATGTACTACAGCACATCGGTGAGCCACTGTTGAACTAGCCAATCATACAGCACAAAGCACAGGTTTTTGCCTGTTACATTTCCGACAACAAATTATTAACTTCCTTGATATAATAATAATAACAATAATTGAAAAACACATTCACTGTGATGTATGTTTGTTTTTTCCACCATAAAAAAGACGACTTTTAATAGTTATATTGGTTTTATTTGTTATTCAATCATCAGAATATTGTTATTATTCATTATTTATTTAATTGTTGTACTTGATAATAATTATTAATTATTATAATTAAGAATGTTAAGACTATCAGTGATGATCACTATTTTATGAGCCATGTAAAATAAGTTTACAGGACTGAATTTTTTCGGTAACAACTACATTACATCGAAATTATTTTGGTGTAAAGAGATGGATTTACAAATTCTATAACATCAAAATTTCTTCGGAATTTTAAGTTGATAACAATGATAATATACTGTATACTCGTTGATTTCTAGCAGAAATGTGTTGCAAATGGTTAAACTTGTTGAGCTTGTGAAAATATTTTGGATTTAACCAACCAGAGGGTGCCGATGTGCCTTTGGCATCAGGCATAACCAACATGCTCAAGAACAAGCCCCGCGATGTGCAGATGTATAATTGGCCATGCCCACCATAAGGCCTTCTGATGCTACACATCGGCCTGTGTAGCCACCCCTTTACATAAATCTCAGTAAAGGAATGATTTTGAATTTTAGTCATTTCACAACAATTTTGCTATTTCAGCCTGTTAAGTCAACATGCAAATTTTCAGGCATATTGAACTCCCCTTGACAATTCATTGGTAGCTCATTGAAAGTAGTACATGCAGCAAGGAGCATTTACTTGTCTCCAGATGTTGAGAATTGAGCCAGAGAGGTGCCAAGATTTACAAAAGACCCCTTACGAAATGCAAGAATGAAAAATCTGGGATTTTTGTTCATTTTATTGTGCCTCTACTACAACCTTACAAGCTAATTTTACGTGATTCATCGTATCTTCTTAAAAATCTGAGGGGATCTTTCCCCGGCATGACTCTGTAACCAACCTGAAGAGTGCCATGAAATTAGGAGCCGTTTTATGCCTAAATTACATCAGACAGAGCATGCGACTTACACACTATAAACTAATAATTATTCCTTTAAATGCAAGCAAAGGAGAGGCTAGGAGGGTTCACAGAATAAAGATAATATTATTGATGATGGATATTTACACAAGAAACCATCACTGCTAATTATTTCCTAAAGGTGCTGGGATATATGGGACTTTGACTGAAATCCATTCAATTAATGTTTTTTGGGTAATTTTTTTGGGAAAAACTATTGTGGAGTTGTACTCTCGTCAGCTCCACTAATGGTATAATACAATAGATACTGTTGTGTCACAATTTTTAATACACAAAAACTCGCACAAGGTCCTAAAACAAAAATGCACAAGATGGCTGCTAAAAAATATTCATTGCGCAGGGATTTTTAAAAGCATTAAAAACTGGATGTAAAACTGTTCTTAGATTTTTTCCTAGGTTTTCCGAGTTCTGAGTTAACATTCTTATTCATCGCTGGTTAATGTTTCATCATGTACTCACTGGCATTCCTGTGACAATTGGTTACTGGACAATATCTTAAAAACGGTTGAAACTGAAAAACTATCCACAAGATTAAAGTCATCAACGAAAAGACAAGCATCTTTTAGATTTGTTTTTGGAGTAGAGTAATTGCTTTGTGTTTCTGGCGCCAATGCCAAGTTCGACAACAAAAATTTTTAAACCCGAATTACAAGTTATTTGACTGAAAATAATTAAAGCAACATACAAGCATAATCATAATAAAAAATAATTTTTAGAATCAATGAAAAAAATTGCTACAATCTAATTTAAGGTATTTTTGGTAATTTGGTATTGGCTATATAGCACTTTTTGATGCATCAGGAAACTCAAAACTTCAAATTGTGAAACAAATCAAAGACTCCCCTTCTTTAAAATCCTCACAATATAATCTCTTGTATTCCAAAATGCATTAAAAAAGCATCTCAGTTCCTCGTTAAAAATAATAATAGTTGTCAGGAAGGCTTGCCATGCTAACAATCATTACCACAAAATAATTCGTTTTGATTTTCTGAAAGTAAGGAGCTCTGATTATTTTCACCGAAGTCCAATTATTTATTGGAGCTAAGTGAAAATCTAAAGATTTCTTTTATCATAAAAAACACAATCTTGGCACAAAACAGAATGAAAAAATGATGTAAATAATTCTAGATAAAAAAAAATTTTAACATTCGAAAAAATACTGAAATAGGCAATGAAACCATTCAAGCGTTTGTAAAACTAAACAGAGAAATATAAATGCTACGTGAGATGACATGAGCATGAAGACCCAATAATTGTGAGAGATGTAGCTTTCACTGCCACATTGCCGAAAAACCATATGGGATCATTAGCATAAGTTCAAACTTAAGAATTTGACTAACTATTCACTATATTACTCATTATAAAAGACTCGCAGCAGTGATGTTGGGTAGTAAAAAATTAATCTCAATTATTAGTTCACCCACCGACCAAAACTGGTCTCTCAAGGGGTTAGCCTACAACATGTATACTAGTGATGGCACCTCCTGCAAGTAAATCTGCGTCCTGAGTGCTGGATGCCGTGGCAGTACACATGCGGGACTCATTGTCATTATTATACATGCTAACTATTATTAACATTATTATATATTTTTGATTAAGTAACAGTAGTTACTTGGTCATTACGATTTTTTTATATTAATATAATTATTAGCCTCATTACCACCCATATAACTCCAGTAAATCAAGTGGAAAATAATAATAAATAAGTCCTTCATTTTATTTTATAATGATAATTGTAAGCAAATGTCATAGTTATGATGATATAAAGAATCTGAAGAGTATTTTCAATCCAGGAAAAGAACTCCTTAAGATCAGCGGAAATAAAAACTCAAAAAAAATTATTGATGAGAAAAGAGTAGAAGGTTTGGTGACAAAGTTGAAATTTGGAAAAGCACCAGGCTCTGACAGAATCGGTAAAAGAGAGGTATGCTTAAAGAATGGCTCCGGCCATTTCTATATTTATCTGATATGTCATTGATATGTCCTTATGAGGTGCTTCAAATACCAACTTTGTCAAAATTCAATTTATTTCTATGTTTTCTTAACAACATTAATAACAAGCATGTTGTGAGTGTTGTCTCCCCTTCGAAATCTTTTGGGAAAACCTATGACGTACGCAAGTGTTTTAGCGAACTTAGCGGAACGCTAGACTTTTGTTTGGATTACCAAAATCGCTGAAGCATAACAGCAACGATAGTATATCGTTGATAAATAACAGTACAAGTGACCTGGCTCATTGATTGATATAACTAGTAGCGGCACATTGCGGCTAGTAGTAAAAACAAAAGTTTAGCTGGTTGCTAAAACACTTGCGTACGTCATATGTTTTCCCAAAAGATTTCGAAGGGGAGACAACACTCACAACATGCTTGTTATTAATGTTGTTAAAAAAACATAGAAATAAATTGAATTTTGAAAAAATTGGTATTTGAAGCACCTTGTAAGGACATATCAATGACATATCAGATAAATATGGAAATGGCCGAAGCCATTCTTTAACAATTAATGAAACATAAGATATTCTAACTCTTGCTTTTCAATATTCTCTAGATTCGACAACATTATAATTGCAAAGGAATATTAGTCCTACTTATCAAAGCGGTTTGAGACTGTCTACTAGGAATTATAGGCTAGTCTCATTGACAAGTATCTGCTGCAAGATGTATTATTGTATTATACAACATGAGCAAAAAACTGAATGAAATTTCATTGCTAAGTCAACATTGATTCAGGAGGGGCTGCCATGTACTACCACCCAGTTTTGAACAATGCAGATTATTATAAATAAACTTGATGAGAGCAATTGTGCGCGCTCTGCTATTCTTGTTTTTGCAAAAAAAAATTTGACAAGGTGGCATACTCTCCATGTACGTTTTTTCAAACAGCACAATACTGTTGATCCCTGATTTTTTAACCAACTGGAGACATTGAGTGGTTTAACAGTGCTCTTTATCTGAATACCAGGCAGTAATTTTAGGTATTCTCCAAGGGTCAGTTTTGGGTCCTACATTGATTTTTATTTATGGCAATGAAACTTCATTGTTACTATCACTGACCATCTGCCTATTTGTAAATGAAGCACTTATGCATTCAAATGTAAATAGTTCTAACTCTTTTTAAAAAAGATCTGAAAGTTTTGTCTGATTGGGCCCATGAATAGAAGACAAATTTTAACGCAAATAAATGTTCGATTTTCACTTTTAAAAGTTTACATGATGGGCAAGTAGAATATTATAGTTTAGATGGTGTGGTGTGCAAAAAGACACACTTGTTTAAATATCTGGGCATACCTATTAACAAACAATATCTTCAAGTGGGAATGCCATAGTAACAAAAATGCATGAAGGCAATTAAAATATCGGGCCGGTTGCATCAAATGCTATATTGTGCACCACCATTAATAAAAACTATTGCGTACAATACTTTATGTCGAATAAGCCAGAGCATGCATCAGAGGTATGAGACCTCTTTCTGAATAAACATGTTGATGAGTTGGAGCTGCTGCAAAACAAGGCAGTATGTTTTATATTAAACAACAAGGGAAGAAATGGAGTGGCAAACGTTTATTGGGACTTGTATTATTGGCCTACAGAAGAAAACATCAAAGAACGAATAAAACCATAACAAGATAATGTGTTTTTGATAACAATAATAACATATATATATACACGTACTTTTCGTTTTTCAGCAGATCTCATTTAAAAATGGTCATCATCATCCTGTTCCGCTTAAGTCTTAACTACGGCTGATGATGATAATGATGATGATACTGATACAGCATCACAGGCCCTGGGGAATTTCGCAAGCACGTTCTGTCAATTGGCCACTGTGACACTGACTATACTATCAATTATTAATTATATACTACAAATTAATAGTTAATTAATAACTAAAACTAATAATAGTACAACAACAACAATTGATAGCATGATAGTAGTGAGCCGTTAGCACAACATGCTTGCAAAAATACCCAGGGGTGCACGCATGTGCAACATAACTAGTATAATAATTATCATAATAATAATTAATATTAATAATGATGATGATGGATGATGATGATCATGATGATGGTGATATCACTTACTTTACTTTGATTATTACAATTAATAATTATTATTATTATATGTTGTTATAATAATAATTATTAAGTATTATTATATCAATCATTATCACATAATAATATTATATAATAAATTATAATAATTATAATTATTATAAAATAATAATAATTATTATTATTATAATAAAATAATAATAATAATAATTCGATGAACGACAATAATATATGTATCATAGTTATACATATAATAATATAGTATCATTACTTCGTTGCTACTAGTCATTAGCATTTATATTTAGAACCGTTTGTGCAACATCAGAGGATCATGATAATGGCGACTACCTCGGTGGAAAAAACTTTTTATTCAACTATTATCATCTTCTTAATCATCTTGGAGTTATATGGTTTCATTATTTTCAGGAGCGGAACGATGTTACTTGGCAATATTTGTGGAAAACTGCGACAATTTTTATTGGACAATTTAGTGCTATCTGCTTATTCATTGGTCAAGCATTACAAGTACGATCGGTCTTTAGAAAGTAACAGCGAGTCCTACATTGTCATGTATTATTCGGTTTCCTGTTTGGTTCCGAAGGTAACCAACCACTTTTTTTTATATATATTATCGTAGTTTTGTTACATTTTGGCTCTGAGTAGCCCTCCCTTTGCCTATTGTCAATTAGCACCACTACTCCAGACTAGAGTTTTCTGATGATATATGCAATTATTTACGATAGTGATATGATTAAGGTCGAACACCAGTCAATAATAATGGAAATAAAAGTAGTAGTAGTAGTACTAGTAAAGTAGTAGTATTAATAACTTGTCATTAATTAAAAATCGATCAATCAATGATGGTGATGATGATGCAACAATACAAACAGTTGCTGGTAATGCTGATCGTCTGGATGGTGTTTTAGATTAACAGCAAAACATGTTGAGTTATTAAAAAGCCTAAAAAAATTATCTGCTATAGATAGACAAAGGTTTAAGCGATATTCCATAGATGACAACAACGGATGCACTCACGTGCGTGACTGTGTATGCGGCGTCACGTATACTTCAATTATCGTAGGAGATCTCATTATTATGGGCATATTTTGGTAGTACACTGAGTAAAAACCATCACAAACCATAGGCATTCCAAACTAAGCATTGGGTGAGCATCGGTGATTTACTTCATGATTTAGTGTCATTACAATAAATAATATTTTTCTGAGTTCTTATTATTGTTATTATTTGGTTTTTTTTTAGTGCAATGGTCCATGATGATGATATCCCGATAATAAATAATATAATATTTATATATATATACTATTATATCATTATTAGTATTTTTACGCATGCATGTTAGTTTAGTAGGAAGTGTGACCTAACCACTCCATTGTATAAAAGACCAATATGTATCTTTTAAAAGCAAATGGGGTAGCACCAATACATTATTATAGGTAGACTTGATGATGATAATACGGCGTACTTATTGGTTAGGTAGAAGTTACTGGCAAAGGTGTAAAACTCTGCATCACTCTTACTATTTTATCAGAATGTCTCTGCACTTATATTATCCAAATAGATGCGTATGGATTGGCTGTTTTCATCGTACTGGTTTTTAATATCTCTCAGATATTTTTTAATGCTATTATAGTCCCGTTCAGTAAGTACAAAGGGTTATGATAGGTTCACTGTTTGCCATCGAACAGTATAAGTCCAATTTTACCAGCTCGGGTGATCAATAATTTTTCATGTTGGACAGCCAAATCTACATAGTAAGATCTGCAGGAGTGCGCTGAGCCTGAGCAGACATTAGACGTAGTAGCTTTGGCTGCTTTTTGTTGAGGGGAGATGTGTGGGCAAGGAATTTGATTAGGAGGTTGAACACGCGATTAATAAAATAATCTTGTATGAGACATAGGTTGCGATCGGCTTACAATAAAAATGGCTGACAATTCTGAAGATTTCTGATTATGACAAACAAAGCCTAGGTATAAAGTGATGTTAAGCAACCAAATTGTTATTTTAATCTGATTGTAATTCTCATGTAAATATAAATATTATTTAAATATAGATGATACTATATATCATAATCCAATACAATTTATATGTCCTACATGCCATATTGTCTATGTATTCACTAATAAAATATACCGTTATATTTCAGAAAATAATTGTTACAATATAATGTTATATCCATTTTTTTATTCACACAAAAAACTTTACATAGAAAAAAATGTATGCATGATTGTTAAATGTTTTTGTCTCTTGACACTAATTTTGAGGAGACCAGTCAGAACATCTATCGCTGATTACCACGTGACCAACCTCCTTTTAATCAATCTCTTTGGTGTTAGTGAGCACTCTTGTTGCCGATAAAGAGGTTGAGGATACTTTGCATGAAATTCGCCATCCGACGACCATATTATTATTATATAGATTTTGATTTGCTTCTATTTCTTCCCAGATATGCTATTGGTATTCTAAGGAGGAGTTGCTATGGCTGATTTTGATGAAAGAAGTGGAATTGTGTCATGCCCAACCCCCTGGGGATTGTGGTATCAGACGCTAGACGAAGTCTCTATTGAAGTGAATGTGGATAAAAGTGTCAAGTCACGAGACATTAAAATCAACTGCAAAAACAACAG
Source organism: Cryptosula pallasiana (assembly GCA_945261195.1). Classification (NCBI taxonomy): domain Eukaryota; kingdom Metazoa; phylum Bryozoa; class Gymnolaemata; order Cheilostomatida; family Cryptosulidae; genus Cryptosula; species Cryptosula pallasiana. The sequence goes on along the minus strand of OX183138.1, from coordinate 6,692,998 downwards.
TTTGACTGTAATCATTTCTGGTGTTCAGCTATTTAGCGTAAGTCGTTAATTTTATTATTGATTACGTAAAATCGATGAGATGGCAAACAATCTTGTTGTTTGTTTTTATCTTAAAAAAATAAGTAAGTTCAAGTTTAAGTTAGTGCTTTTCGTGGTTTGTTGTAAAATAAAGCACTTTATTTAAATCCTTCTTTTCTCATTAAGTTATTAAATGGTTAATAATGCGGTAAAATGAGCTAATGCTGTTTTAGGGTGCTTTCGACTACCCTACGCGTAGGGTAGTCGCTGATCAGTTGTCGAGGCCTCATCGATGAGTGTTGTTCAAGGGAAGTTCTTTTGTGATTTAAACCATAGACATATTTATTTCTAACGTCTATGGAAACTCTATACTAAAGCGAGCCCATTTTACTTTTTTTACAAACAAATTAATTACGACGATATTATCGTTTGTTATATTTTTCATATAGACTATAATGTACTGTCACGATTTAAAATGGGGAGAACACAGTGAGAATAAGTTGAATCGGTGAAATTGCTGTTAGGGAGAAACAATTCTGATTCCTCAGTGATGTTACCTATCTTGCTTGTCACTTTGCACGGTTGAGCCCAAATTGCCCCTTGCCAACATGTTTTTTGGCACTCAACGATGGGATTTCCAAATGGTATCGTTTAATCCCATCGTTAATCCCTATGCGTATGGTATCTGAAAGCACTCTTAAGCCACGTTTATGCTAGGCAACTTTCCTTTGAAGTTTGCCGATGCGTCTTGTCGCAGAAAATGTGTGCGACTTTTGATGCAGACCCAGGGTTGTCGCAGGCTGAGACGCAGCAAACCAGCAGTGTCGGGTTTGAGCGTGAAGTTGCAGCGATTTTGAAGTCACGTACACAACTAAACCAGTTGTGTTGCTCTATATAGCGGCTCCAATATTTTTGTTTATTCCAGCCTGGATATAATGCAAACAATGATTGTTATAAGGTCGTAAGATTATTCTTAAATAATTAATTATTACGATCATTGTTAATAATTGTGTATTATTATTTTTTTATCAAATAAGTCAAACTCCGTGCATTTAATAATAATAATTAATTCATATTTGGGTTGATTATTATTACTATTTTGGATGCAAGCGTGAAAAAGACATCAGTCTTTTTTCTTAAAATTATTATTTATTTTTAATTATAATTATTATTTTTTGTAGATAGGTCGAAATTTCTTATAAGTAATTAAAAACCCATTGAATGCAATGAGAACTACTACCTGGTAGAAAATTGTTAATAATTAAATCACAACTCATCAATTCAACTGCGTGAGCAGGAACGCACGAAATTATATTAGCTATGATGGTTGGGCAACTGCAAAGTTGCAAACTCAAAAATCGGATGTGTTGCAGCATGCAACTGCGTCTGCGACCATCAACAGAGACTCAGTCGCTCTAGTGTGAACGCAGTTTTATGCTTATAATCCTTTTTTTCCATCGTAGGGAGAGTTATTCAACACTGTGAAAGCTAAAGGAACATTGTGGACATTAGGTGACTATAATATTATATTATGTAATATTACATTACATAATTATTTTATAATTATACATCTTTATTTTGTAGCAGCAGCCATGATTAATTGTTATTTTTTAAACAGAAACCAACAAAGATGGTAAATTACTGAGAGTTGTTCTGCAGAAGCATGTTACCATAATATCAAACACTTGGCAGTCCTTGCTTAAAGGTGAGCACCTGCAAATCGTTCGACAAACACAAATGTGGAGTGAAGGCTGACACACATTTCCATTCTCAGTCGTTTTGTCTAATTTTGCAACAAATATCTTTTCAATGCTTCTGATAGCTCAAAAGTTTAGCTCGTTGGTTGAGTGATGGACATTATTTTGACACGTTGAGCAGATTACGCAATGTATTATTGTACTGCTATCCATGTCTATTCACAGGTGAATATGAAGCCGATGACTGGCTTCTTGATCACATGAGAACGAAAGCGGCGCTAGAAAAGATGCAGTTAGAAAATCCAGGGTTTGATTTTAGTGGTGCGGAGGTGACGGGCAATTATGCTACAGGAGGTCCGGATAGCGTTATGTGATTGGTGCATTCATGGAAGTATTCAACTATTGTTTAATAATTTTTTTTTCTGGTCACACGTAAGATAGGCAGATCTGTCAGTTTGTAAAAGTTCATCCTCTCATTCGCATTGTTTTTAACATTATTTAAAGTTACAAGTTTATATACAGAGCTTTATAGTTTTACAAAAGTCATGACATGCCATTACATAACGCAGTATAAGATTTCAGCATCAATAATATTTTTCTCCCATTCTTGTTACCACTAGAGATTGTCAATTTATAAGTTTTGCTGATATAAAATATTTTATGTATTATATTTTTTATTTGTTATTTGATGCTGATATTGGTGAATAACGGAGTACCCGTTTGTTTCCTTCCACTTTACACAAAATATTGTTTTTATTAATCATCTATAGCTTGTTCTATGCAACTTGTCCAATGCTAAAGCTATCATTGTATATTACGTCAAGGTATTACTTTAGATTGTACCCTAAATAAGTTGGTCTTTATGTTGCTATTTTTTTTAAATAAACTTGTTCAACTGCACATATATAATATGAATGCTCTGTTGATATAACCCATTTCTATAGTTAATATTTTATCTTTCGGCTTCATCACTAGTTGTTAACTACAGCTTTTATTAAACAAAAAGTGACATGAAACACAGCTATTCACATTTTATCCGTTTGTCATCTTTTGCTGTTGTTGCATAACAAATGATGACACGATCTGCTTACATCAATATTCAATTTCATTTAATCAAACTTCAAGGTAGCAACTTCGTAAAAACACTGCAAATTATGATTATTTTGATGTAAAGTGAATTTTACATCATTTTCTGTCACTTTCAATGAACCCAGAGAAACCAACCAAAACTCAAAACCAATCTATAAAATTTTAGTGCTTGTCCAATTCATTTGACTGCAGAGCTTTCCACTATGTGGATCATGTTCCTCACACTTTTAATCACAGATAAATCTCTAAAAACATTCCAGTTACGTCTTTGAGATGCTTAATTTTTTTTTAAATAGAGCTTTTTTAAGTTGGTAAGTAGACCTTAATCGAAGTAAAGCTGTTGACTGTGTTCCCAGTACAACATATTACACTCTATAATAGATAATAATGGCTTTTATCTCGTACTATTTTAGCTGTTACATTTGGTGCAGTTGTGTGAGGTGGAGAGGCACATGCGGTCAAGTTTAAAGAACAACCAGTAGCAATGATACAAGAGAACACAACTTTAAATGTAACAAACAAAATGAAGTGTGCTGGACAATGTATGATACATTATCAGTGTATTGGTTTTATGTACAACCAAACAGTTGATAATTGTATATTTATTTCTCTAGCGGTACCTTTCAACCACAGCTCATTTGTAGAGCCATATTATGTAGTATCTATGAAACCAGTCAACTTTCTACTAGCTAGAGGTATGTATTATATAATATAATATGCCCTTCGAGATTTTTATTTCATGTCCAACAAACAATCTAATGCTAATTGTTATTTTGTTTACAATTCTTATTGTTTCACCAAACGTATAGTATTTTTCCTTCTGTGATAGTGTGTTCACCAACACATAGACATGGAAAACTATAATATTTGTTGTTTTAGGAAAAGCAGCGAAGATGTCTAGTTATGACGTCCAAGCAAACAGTGTACCATCTAAAGCTGGCAGTGCAGTCATTGGAATTATACTGTGGAAAGACTTTTGGCTCACACAAATAGAGAGGATAACTTGTGGTGGAAAGTAGATCTGGGAGCAGATCACTGTGTGTGGTCTGTCTACATTCTGAATAGAGGAGCCGATGAGAGTAATAATACAGCAAATGGCTATTTGCAAAAGAAAATTGTCAATATAACGAATGAGGCTACTTTTATTGTTAAGATGCCCATCCTGCCATTTGGGAAAGACTGAGGAATGCGATGGTGACGGTGGCTAACGAAGAATCTCAACTCTTTGTTACTGAAGGTGAAGATCTCTGTAACTACGTAGATGGCATACTGAACCGTTACCATAACCTGATTGGCTGTAACAAACCAATCAGAGGAAAGTTTGTACAGGTGTTATTGCAAGATTACACCCTATTTAATGTCTATGAAATAGAGGTACATGGTATTTAAGGTAGTGCAGTATCCAGAGGGGACAATCATTGAATTGTGTTTTATATTGTGTAGCTGTTGTGGTGAAATGTGTTTGATATTGTGTAGTTGTTGTGGTGAAATGTGTTTGATATTGTGTAGTTGTTGTGGTGAAATGTGTTTGATATTGTGTAGTTGTTGTGGTGAAATGTGTTTGATATTGTGTAGTTGTTGTGGTGAATTGTGTTTGATATTGTGTAGTTGTTGTGGTGAAATGTGTTTGATATTGTGTAGTTGTTATGGTGAAATGTGTTTGATATTGTGTAGTTGTTGTGGTGAAATGTGTTTGATATTGTGTAGTTGTTGTGGTGAAATGTGTTTGATATTGTGTAGTTGTTGTGGTGAAATGTATTTGATATTGTGTAGTTGTTGTGGTGAAATGTGTTTGATATTGTGTAGTTGTTGTGGTGAAATGTGTTTGATATTGTGTAGTTGTTGTGGTGAATTGTGTTTGATATTGTGTAGTTGTTGTGGTGAAATGTGTTTGATATTGTGTAGTTGTTGTGGTGAAATGTGTTTGATATTGTGTAGTTGTTGTGGTGAAATGTGTTTGATATTGTGTAGTTGTTGTGGTGAAATGTGTTTGATATTGTGTAGTTGTTGTGGTGAAATGTATTTGATATTGTGTAGTTGTTGTGGTGAAATGTGTTTGATATTGTGTAGTTGTTACTGTCTATCAATAAAATTATTATCTCCACTTACCTATATAATGTACTTTGTACAGTTGATTGGTTTTATTACCCTTTTATTATAAGCCTATGTTAGAGAGATAAAGTGTGTCACGAGAAGACAACTCCTTAGTGTCTATTCAGAAATACATGTATTCTTCTATGTTCGTATGTTTGTGCTATATTAGTATATCATTGAATGCAATATTATATCAAACTGTTATATTTTTTTAGTTCATCGGGACCCGGAGATGGTTTTTTGTTGCGCTTTTTAAGAACCTTCTCTTGTGTGTATGTACATACATGTCTGCACATATATGTATACATTTGTACATATATTTATGTACATACCTATACTGTACATACATGTAAAACCGAGACTATATAAATGGAAGGTTACAGCTAGTAAATATAAGATTAAAAAGTAGGGCATCTCAAAACTGGACTATTTCAAAAGAGCTGCCTTCACTGAGTATATTACTGATAGGTCCAGACAATAACTAGTACAAACAACTATATACAATACACAGTACAGGATGTTGTACATCACAATATCATGTGTAACTATTCTGATATCAGATAACACCTAGACCGGTACAAAGACAGTACTCTAGACTTCAATGCAATAATTATACGGTACTACATGTTAGCGCTGCTGGACCTAAAACTTATAACTGATTTTATGTTAAAGATTTAAGTCTTTATTTGGAATTGTACTTCAAATAAAAAGTTGAGTTTAAGAAACAGAGATAAAAGGCAATTACTGGAGGTTATTACGCAACAGAAGAAAGGATCTTTGATTATATCCTGCAGCTTGTATCAAAAACCGTTAATGATTAACCTATGATGGCTTACAGTGCCGGATGTATGAACTTGAACTTGACACTTTCTGTCCCAAAGCATTTACTTTGAAAAGTAGCAACTCTGGTTGCCTAGCAACGTGTCAAACCAGCTCTCAGTAACCAATGCATGCGTTGTATCTAGTATTACTGCCTCAGTATAGCAACAATAGTTAGTAAATATGAGGTATATAAACCAACATCAAAAATACTAAACCAAAAATATTGTAGTGATTTTTAGGGTGTTCTCTCTTTATTGCAACAGTATTAGGGAGAGAATGCGTGCACTGTGCAGTGGAGGGTGATGTACCACTAAACATAATGGTAAGAACTTGCTTCTATGTCAATTAGAAGGCTCTTCAGAAAATTCAACCAAAGCTCGGACCTTGACTCAACCTGGGCTCGATCTCCAACATTTTTACCAAACAACTACCAGATGTAAAGAAAGCCAACTGACCAGACAGATTAGACCATGGTAAAAGTTAATCACGTTTTAAAATGTGTGAAGGCTACAAAACACAGTTGAAGAGATCTTGTACATATCACAGCTAGCAACCTACTGAGCTATAATGAACATTGCACGCAGCTATTTATGGAGTTAGGGTATGGTCGAAATACTATAGTCTGATTGGTCCGTGGTAAGCAGGTGTATTAGAAAAGTCTTTGTATTCTCCTCCCAAGGCATTGGCTTGTACGGGTAGTCTTTTAGATCGTCTCAGTACACCCGCCTCCAGCATTTTAGGTTCCAGCGTCTTCTGTTAGTGTGCTTATGGAGAGTTGTGCCCACAAGGGTAGACAACTTAAGGTAGAATTAGCAGCGATTTCTATCAATTTTCAGCAGGAGAAAAGGGGTTTCTAATGAAAATAGGGGGTTAAAATTTGGGTAGTAAGGAGGGAAGGTTGTGGGAGTCAGACTGTGAGAGTTGCAATGGGCTGGGTTGAGGGGGGCCTGGGAGAAGGGGGTAAGGCCCCAGTTTATCAAGGTTATCAGCTGTTGGTGCAGTTAAGGAAGGGGAAAAGAAACTTACCAGAAGTGAGGGTGTTTGCGAAAGAGGCCAAGGTGACAGAGGTGTAGGACAACAGACAGGGGATAACAGGGGGGGGGGGGAGGGGTAGGGAAAATAGTTAGACACTAAATTCTATCATTAAGGGAAGATAGGGCGAGGGAGTAGTTTTCAACTGGTCAAATATCCAGGGGAAGGGTGGCGCAGGAGTACAAACATCAACAGAATGGTGATAAGTGAGTGGTTAGGGTTGGTTACAAAGGGTACAGGTGGATCCATAAGACTGTAAAACTGTTTTTTCACATGATTCCTTCACAATATCGCAATCAGATATATAATTGAGCAGTGAGTGGCACGCCCTCACATTCACTGATGGAACTGGGTATAAGATCGCCTTGGGTCCTTGAATAATACTATAAATAATTAGTTGCAGTTATTACGTTGCATTTAATGATAAAACTTACCATTTTGATTCAATCCCACATCAAAAAAGAACTCATTTGTTATCAAAGAAATCAATTTGTCTCACTCACCTAAAAAGTAGATAATTTTTTGTAAACTAGTTTTCAACCCTTTTCCGGTTGTTTCAGCGTTAGTTAATTACGAAATAACCTAAAAGTAATCTATGTGCATAGCCTTAGTTATAAGATAAACTTTTTTGTTGCGGTTGAAGACAAAACTCAACAGCTAACTTGTATGTTGATCACAAGAGATGAATCAAACAAATACTAATTAATATCTTTAAACACGTGTATTTCAGGTATAAATAAACAGTTACATGAATGATGTAACCACTTGTACAATATCAGCTGTTATATTGCTACTGACAGGTTGGGGTTGTTGCAAGATATCATGTACCTTGTATACCTTCATCTCACAGGTAAATGGGTTAATGTTTAGTATTTAGTGTCCAGTGTATATTAATTATGTTTTGAATGTAAAAATTTGCGCAAAAATAATTTTTAGACTTCCAGGTTTATGCTGTTGGATACAGAAAAACCTCAGAAAACTGACAAAATGAATATTCGATTTTTTTTTAAGCTTGAAGTCTTTGCTGTGAAAATTTCCGTAGAATTGTGGTCGAATAACTTTTTTCAAGATCTATAATTTATTTTAGCTGTCACACTTAGTGCAGTTTCGGGAAGTGGAGAGGCACATGCGGTCATGTTTAAAGAACAACCAGTAGCAATGATACAAGGGAACAGAACTTTAAATGTAACAAACAAAATGAAGTGTGCTATACAATGTATGATACATTATCAGTGTATTGGTTTTATGTACAACCAAACAGTTGATAATTGTACATTCATCTCTCTAGCGGTACCTCTCGACCACAGCTCATTTGTAGAGCCTTATTACGTAATATATATGAAACCAGTCAACTTTCTACTAGCCAGAGGTATGCACTAATATTGTATAACTTGTCTCTTACACATAAGAATAACGCTTTTGATGTGTTAATTTATGTTTCTTCTAAACTCATCTAGTCTTGATATTATATACATGCATGTGTTTGGTTGTGTTACAATTCCATTGTGCATAGACATCAGAGTCTAATTGTGTTAAATGATTATTTTAGGAAAAGCAGCTAAGATGTCTAGTTATTACACAGAAGACCTAGGAAACCTTTCAAACGCTGGCTCTGCAGTTGATGGTATTTATGAGCCAACAGGTTTGCTACCAGCTCATACGTACAGAGAGAAGGACCCCTGGTGGAGAGTGGATCTTGGAAGTGATCACTGTGTGTGGTCTGTCTATATATTGAACAGGTGGCAAGGTAATGTATATTCACCAAACATTTATTACATAGGCAATGCTGTAACATTTCAATACAAGCCAGCTTTTGTATAAAATTAGAATATACAAAATATTATTTATCAATTATTATTTGTTATTATCAGCTGACTATCCTGAAATTTGGGAGAGACTGAGGAATGCGGTGGTGACGGTGGCTAACGAGGAATCTCAACTCTCTGTTACTGAAGATGAAAATCTCTGTAACTACGTCGATGGCATACTGAACCGTTACCATAACTTGATTGGCTGTAACAAACCAATCAGAGGAAAGTTTGTACAGGTGTTATTGCAAGATTACACCATATTTAATGTCTATGAAATAGAGGTACATGGTATTTAAGGTAGTGCAGTATCCAGAGGGGACAATCAGTGAAATGTGTTAGATATTGTGTAGTTGTTGTGGTGAAATGTGTTTGATATTGTGTAATTGTTGTTACTGTCTGTCCATAACTTCATAATCTCAGTTCACTCGCATATTACATTTTTGAGCGTAGATTATTGGTTTTATTACATATTTGTACTCGTAATCAAACATGTATTGGGGAGACAACTCCTCAGTGTAAACAAAAACTGCACAAAATTTAATGGATTAATTTTTCAGGTTTTCTTATTAATACCTGAAAATGCAGTATTATAATTTGGTTCAAGGTAGAGAAATATGCTTGTATAAATTTTATTATTCAACTATTATTTAACTTCTTTTTAAAATATCTTACCAACGTCAAGGCTGTGTTCTTTTAGCATTTACATACTTTCTTGTCACGTTTAATAAATGTGTCAAGGTCAAAGAGTTCAACTTCTGTTTGATTTCATCTTTGGCAAATTGATTTTGTTTCGTTGCACAAACAATAGTAGCTATTTCATGCCAAGAAACCAATCAAAAGTACGATTAAAACAGTAAGCTGTGGTGGTTTATTGCACAGAAAACTTCGTGTTCAAAAGTGTCTGAACAGTTGTGAAATAGTCTAGATGATTTGCACGCGGTTCGTAAAACTACTTTCAAAGTTTTCATGCAACTTTTAAAAACAAATGCCTTTGGATGCTTTGAAATGCGAACCATAGCTAACCTCTATAATGACCAAACCAAATGTACAAGTTATATGGTCGTAATCTAAAGCAACGAATCTATTATATTGTGGTGTAGTGGATCTAGCAGTGATAGCAATTGGTCCATTAAATTCCTGGCGCCTTTACATGTCTGTGGTCTATGCAGTTTTCTACAGTCTCCTCAGCAACTCACCCAACTGCCTAAAGTGGCAACACAAACATTACAGATAATTAATTAGCAGGTTTCGCTCCTGCTCCTTGTACTTGCTCCTTCAGGCAACCAGAGACCAATGTCCCTTTCCAGAGTCTATCTTACTAGTACTTCTCATCGACTTGTGGCAGTCTGTGTATGAACGACCTATCCGTTGGATGTCACCATTTTATATATACAAAAATAGTAGGAATCAGAAAACATACATTAAAAATATATGTAGATAGATATAGATAGAGTTTTTTGTTGCTTGTTATTGCAAACCGGCTGCTTGGAGTTGCCTTTTTATCAGGAACATAATTCAGGGACTTTTTAAAAGAATTTTCTTCATTCTATACATAAATTGTGTTTTATTTGTCTAATCCATTTATTACATTATGTAAACGCATGATATTTACTCAAAGGCATATTAGTCACATTTTGTCTTTTATTTGTGGTAATTTAGTTGTCAGTGAGAAGTGAGTGCTCACAATAGGGTATAACTAGTAACATGTGAAATGTGCGCAAGAAATTCTGCAATTGCCACATGGTTTAACATTTCTAGACATTCCCGTTAGCTGGATTTTCACGTTTGTATTGAAAATAACTTGTAGTGGGCGAAAATCAATAGCAACATAAGACTTGAGTTCACATCAAAACAAGAAAACTAATTTAGAGAATGTTGATGACCAGCAGTTGTTTGATACAAAACACTTGATATTACATCGGCTCTCTTGCAATCAAAAAGAAAAACCCATAAATAATTATTTTGGACACCAGAAGTAATTAATCTAAACGTTTGTTTAGAGATGCTAAGATGCTACAGTAAGAGATGTTTTAGAGATGCTATCAAATGGTTTACTTCATTTGTACTAAACTTTGAACTGGCTGGAAGACTCATTGATTTTTTTAGAAACAGTTGACCGACTCGCTTCTATCCTAAATCGTTTGTTACAGTAATTTTTAAAAGTTGATGTACAAGCAAATCATATGACATGATGAATCTGTAGTAAGAGTATAAGTACGTTCTGTTGCTGTACTGTAGAATGTCCAGTAAGATAAAAACGAACAGAAAGCAAAACCAAAACATGAAACTAACACAGTTAGATATGTAATAAAGCAAAAAGTAGTTCGTCTGCTCTTAACACTGATGGGCGTGGCTGTCCATAAAAAAGCCCAATGTCTAGTATACAGTAAGGGCTTATATGCCTACCAGCACATAGACATGTTTGTTTTCTACATTATCATTTAGTTGTAGTTTTTTAGATCAAATAGAAAGTTTTTCCCATTTTTCATTATCAAAAAAACAAAAGTTTTAAATCAGGTAAGATATAATAGCACTAAATTAATAGAAATGCAAGAACTTGATGTTCAAAGGCCATCGACAGCTTAGGATCAAGCACTTTCGTTAGATGAGCTTTTATTGTCCTTTATGTATATATGCTTGTCTTTCAAGTATCTATCTATGAATAGACCAGTCATTGCTGCCTAGCAACTTGTCAACACCCTTATTGACAAGTTCATCTCAATCTATCAATTTTGTGCTCGGCTGAAATCATTTCTTAGAGATTCGCTGGCAAAACATGCTGTTTGTTTTAGCAGGTGGTTTCGCACAACATTCTTCTATTTTTTGTAATACAAAACTGCTTTTTATCGGATAATATTACATGCTTCTTATGGCAGTCTAACTAACTATAATTATTACATAAATCATTTCTGTTGTACTATTTCAGCTGTTGCATTTGGTGCAGTTGTGAGAGGTGGAGAGGCACATGCGGTCATGTTTAAAGAACAACCAGTAGCAATGATACAAGGGAACACAACTTTAAATGTAACAAGCAAAATGAAGTGTGCTGGACAATGTATGATACATTATCGGTGTATTGGTTTTATGTACAACCAAACAGTTGATAGTTGTACATTTATTTCTCTAGTGACACCTTTCAACCACAGCTCATTTATAGAGCCATATTGTGCAATTTATATGAAACCAGTCAACTTTCTACTAGCTAGAGGTATGTACTATATTACATAATATATACTTTGGCTTTTTTGTTTGATGTTCTTTGGAATAAAGTGATGCTATCCCAGCTCAAAATAACTTTTACAAGAAATATTATAAATAATAAATTACAATTTTTATATGTTTGATATATTTGATATAGTATCATTGTAGGGAAACCAGCCAATATGTCTAGCTGTTATGTATCCCTCGTCGATGGCCAACCGTCACAACCAGGTAGAGCAATTGATGGGGTCTATGAATCAAGTGGCACTGCACATCAATTAACTGCACATACAGAGAGAGAGGATAACCCTTGGTGGAGAGTAGATCTGGGAACAGATCACTGTGTATGGTCTGTCTACATAAAAAATAGAGGAGATGGTAAATATAGCTTTTATCTTTGTAAGTGCTGGAATGCAAAAAAGAAGGTGTGACAACTCTTGTAAAGTTTCAGCTCCTTGTTTGCATTTCTGATAGTTATAAAAGTCGATACAAAGAAAATATAACAATCATTGGACTTGGTTAAAACAACTCTTTAAATGATATTTGTATTTCAGTTTAACTTTTATGGCCAATTCAGATGGATTTCTGAATCTGATTTATTAAAGAAATAAATTTACCACCCAAAAGATACTTTAGAAAAGAGTCATTTTAAGTAAATCGTGTTTGATTTGATTGGTCAATTATTTTTACAATAAACTGGTCATAGGTAATACAAACGTTGGTTTTATTTCTGTGGGCCAAAAAATAAATCATTTAAAGAAAGTTTCTACCATGCAGTTTCAATTTCATTTTTCCTTTTGTTCTCAAATTGATGCGAAACAACATTTTTACACTGGCCAGTTTTTGGGGATGAATTTGAACATAAATAGGGTGTTGGCTATAGCAATATTACAACTATAATATCTATTAATCTGCAGATGACAGTGCTGCTTGTGATAAGTCAGCAAGGCATACAGTAACGACCGGTGTCAGCAGAAACCTGTAGGTGACGTGACTGACTGCAAGTAGGAGACATGTGTAGGTCACATGACTGCATGTAGGAGACACCTGTAGGTCACATGACCGCATGTAGGAGACACCTGTAGGTTACATGACTGCATGTAGAAGACACCTGTAGGTCACATGACTGCATGTAGAAGACACCTGTAGGTCACATGACTGCATGTAGGAGACACCTGTAGGTCACATGACCGCATGTAGGAGACACCTGTAGGTCACATGACTACAAATAGGAGACATGTGTCGGTCACATGATTGCATGAAGGAGACATGTGTAGGTCACATGACTGCAAGTAGAAGACACCTGTAGGTCACATGACTGCAAGTAGGAGACATGTGTAGGTTAGGTCACGTGACTGCATGTAGGAGATACCTGTAGGTCACCTGGCTGCAAGTAGGAGACACCTGTAGGTCACATGACTGCATGTAAAATCGTTTGTTTTCAGTTAAATATGATAAAATTTGGGAGAGACTGAGGAATGCAGTGGTGACGGTGGCTAACGAGGAATCTCAACTCTTTGTTACTGAAGGTGAAAATCTCTGTACCTACGTAGATGGGATACTAAACCGTTACCATAACCTGATTGGCTGTAACAAACCAATCAGAGGAAAGTTTGTACAGGTGTTATTGCAAGATTACACTATATTTAATGTCTATGAAATAGAGGTACATGGTATTTAAGGTAGTGCAGTATCCAGAGGGGACAAGCAGTGAATTGTGTTCGATATTGTGTAGTGTTATAATTTATCGCAATAAATGAGCTGTTGCTGTCGCTCACATGATTATATTCTTACCTGAGAGAAAGGGCAGCACTGCACCAGCTTAGAATAGTAAGAAATAGACACCGCAGAAGTACGTAACCCTGCCTTATATACCAGTATGTGTCATAATAAAGTCAACATCGAACAGCTGAATAATACAAGCAGCAAAAAACTGTTAAAACTAAATGTAACGTAATACAATAAATATCACTACAAAAACTTGAAACATACTCCTCCAGTAATATCTATGGTTTCATGTACAAAACATTCTTATGGTGCTGTATTATACACCTCACTTCATTTCTCACCCTCTGCCCTGCTCTACCCCCCCCCCCCTGCTCTACTGCTGTTTGACTCTATCCTCCTCATTCCTCCCTGTTTCTCCCTCTTCCAGGCTCAAACAGATAGAAGACAAGTAAGCCAGGATGCTGATAAATGTTTAATTGAGCTCAAGCCTTCTGCTTGTCCATCATATTGATGAAATACAACTATGTAGTGCAATAGTTGTTGGTACAGCAGATATAAACTATCTCAGCGTATTGGAATATAGAGATGGGTCAAAAGAGCAATCTCACAAGCAGAGCTACAGAGCTGTTTATCTTTTATACATGTAAATATCTTATGATTTGGTCATAGCAATGCTAGTCAATTTCACTGAATTATTATACTTGGTTTGATAATAAATTGTGAAGACAACTCTTAATTACTAAATGAGTGTTACAAGAAAGTAAACAATTGATATGTTATGACATGATGCGCTGTTTTACATGTACATCAGCATACAGTCAATATATTGATGAGACAACAGCAAGCATATGGGTGTGAATTGTTTTAGTCTTCAGCATTTCTTCTTCTCAAGGAAAACAACTTTGTTTTACAGGTGAGAAACCTAGACATACATTCGGTGTGAGATCTCAGATATATATGGTAACACATGCTCTATCGGGATATTCAAATAGATGCATGCGTACGATTTAATTATTTTTTCAAAGCACTGACATACTGTCTTTTGATGTTCAAAAACAATAATTTCTGGTTTCCTTTGGTCTTATAGCTTCTGTTAATGGTGAAAATTGATTAAATATGGGATGCAGAAGAAATGTAATAATGACAGTCCTTTGAAGACCACAAAATATAAGATCTGGGAGTGTTTGTGGCTAATTAGCTACATGTATCTCGGGTATAAATAAACAGTTACATGAATTATGTAACCACTTGTACAATATCAGCTGTTATATCGCTACTGACAGGTTGGGGTTGTTGCAAGATATCATGTACCTTTTATCCGTTTACCTCTCAGGTAGTTCATTGTTTAAATATTTATTATTGCATTATTTTTGCTCTATTGTTGCTAGTCAATCCAGGTGTGTAGAGAGTATTCTCACAGTTTTGGGGAGATGGGGAAGGTAGAACGAGATATTCAACACAAACTTGCCCAGAGTTTAAACGTGGGTCACTACCTGAAGGCTCATAGTCTCTCTGGGCTAGACAGCGCTGCCAGGTGCGCTGTCAGGAATGTGCTGTCTTCACTGCAGCAGTAAAAATACTCATTGACTGATTGATTCACAAGTGAATTTTCTCAGTGTCAATAAGTTATTTAAAAAGTTTTTCTAAGCATTTTTAAGTGCAATCAAAATATTATCTCAAATTTATCCCATGATAATTAATATTTTATCATGTGATTTTAGATTTTAGAATTCAAATACTATGATAATTGCGGTTAAACAACTTGTATCTTATAAGTTTTATTTTATTTTTAGCTGTTACATTTGGTGCAGTTGTGAGAGGTGGAGAGGCACATGCGGTCAAGTTTAAAGAACAACCAGTAGCAATGATACAAGGAAACACAACTTTAAACGTAACAAGCAAAGTGAAATGTGCTGGACAATGTATGATACATTATCAGTGTATTGGTTTTATGTACAACCAAACAGTTGATAATTGTACCTTCATTTCTCTAGCGGTACCTTTCAACCACAGCTCATTTGTAGAGCCTTATTATGTAATATATATGAAACCAGTCAACTTTCTACTAGCTAGAGGTATGTGCTATAATATATAGTATAATAATATGCACCTCGAGTTTTCTATTTCATGTTCAACAAACATTATGATGCTAACTTTTATTATATTTCTAAATTTTGTTGTCTCACCTAATGTGTAGTTTTTTGGTTCTGTGATAGTGTATTCACCCACACAAACATAGAAAGAAACCATAATTTTGTTCTATAATATTTGTTGTTTTAGGAAAAGCAGCGAAGATGTCTAGTTATTATGTCTCAGCAAGCGGTGTTCCATCTAGAGCTAGCAATGCAGTCGATGGAATCTATGAATCGACCACTACTGTGCTTAGAACTATAGCGCACACAGAGAGAGAAGACAACCCATGGTGGAGAGTGGATCTGGAAACAGATCACTGTGTGTGGTCGGTCTACATTCTGAATAGAGGAGATGGTAAGTATACCTTCTGATGTGTCAAGGCCTCCAACTAAACCTTAGATATTTTGTCCAAGTCTATGATAAATCTATGGGACGCTCTATTGTTAAGCTCCAAAGAAGACTTTCGAGAGACTGAGGAATGCAGTGGTGACCGTGGCTAACGAGGAATCTCAACTCTCTGTTACTGAAGGTGAAAATCTCTGTAACTACATAGATGGCATACTGAACCGTTACCATAACTTGATTGGCTGTAACAAACCAATCAGAGGAAAGTTTGTACAGGTGTTATTGCAAGATTACACCATATTTAATGTCTATGAAATAGAGGTACATGGTGTTTAGTTTATCCACGAATATTGTGAAATGCAATCGATTGAAGTGGTGAGAACCCACCTGTTTATTTGTGCAACTTTATGTTTTATGTATAACTATTTACTTCTTGCTCAAGTAGGAATCTGTAGGATGTTGTATCACTTTGCCTTCATCTTCAATAAATGTAGTTTAGTTTGCCAGCCATTCATTTTAGTTTCAGGTTCTCTTAAAAGCTCTCACAAATATTGCAAGTTCTTATAAAAGCTTTTGAGTTTCTCTTATCTATCTACGAATTTCTAGCCTAAAATTGCAACAAAAACAAAACCAGAAATCTCGCAAAGATTTAGTTGAATTGCGTTATTTTTGTACAATATGGTAACCAACGAATTCTGCACAATTACTGTTTACAGAATATTTAAAACTTTTGACTTGACAATTAGATATCTCCCTGTAATTTTCAGCAGTGTTATCTTCATCTTTTATAATAACAAAAGTTCACAAAATATCTACAATTAGAAATAGAGCTTAGAAATTACAAAGCACACTATAGGCGGATAAAACAGAAATATGACACAGTTTATTCCAGTGCAAAATATGCCCCACCTAATGGCCCTGCCTCACGAGCCAAAATATCACCCGTACCTGTCGTTCCGTCACACAGGATGGTACATCCAGAGCAGGATGAAGCAGAATGGACATGATCAATATTTTATCCTGTCCACCGTGCTGTGACTGGTTGATTAACTAACAGCGATTCCATTTGACAATATATTGATTTTCCGCTTGTTTATGAAGATCATACATACTTGAATAATATAGTACTACATCTTATAATAAGTATATGATCGTTGGAGTTCACCTGAAACTACCGCGGGCATACAATTATTAAAATAATTATTGTTTGTGGAGGAAACATTTATAAATAAATAATTAAAAGGCATAAAAGTTATAAATGATAATGAATCTTATACCTAATTATAATAATCTATCAATTACTTGAGCAGTAACGATAAAATTAGCAATAAAACATAGGTTTTAATAAAAATGAATATAATAATAAATAATCAGAAACAGGAAACCATGTGAAACGCACAAAATATTAATCCCGCTCTTATTTGCTCAATCAAACACCAAGTCAGTTGTTTCAGTTGCCAGTCAGGCTTGTGTGGCATGCTATTCGTCGACAGACTGGTTCTGAGTACAAAAGATAGGCTCATGTGGCAAAGGCATAAGTATTGATCCTCATTTGAAGAGTTGTCCTCTACTCAAGGAGGATGACTGACACATCATTTCTGAGCTAGGGCTAAGCTATCTAGATTTGGTTGTGACGTGAGAAGACAACCCAGATTCAAGGGCTTGGGGACACATGACAGTCCTGGCTGAGGGAAGAGACGTCTTTTGTATGTAATTTTACATAGAAGTAATATGATGTTCTAGCTATTCATAGTCAAAGTGCTGCAAGGATAAAACGCCCAGACAGACTCACCTCACACAATAACACACCAAGCGTTACCAATGATACTCAGAAAAGCACACAACTCCAATAATTGTAAATATGGATACGTAGACCAACTTTTTTTTCGAACCATATATGATTTTTACCTGTACAGAGGATGACTGCATTGAAGGTTCACAGTCTAGGAGGCCTGATACCTTATATAGCACAAATATACATGTGGTGCCAGCACTAATCCAGGCATTACCATTTGTTGTACACAATTTTATGTAACACCACCGGCATATCTCAGAGGAATGCCAGGCTAGACAAGCAGTACACAACAGAAAGCAATCCACATGTTATGTCATGTTAATATCAATTTAATATTTGTCTTGGTAAGTTGGGTTTTTACACGTCTTTAAAAATTATTTTCTTCTATGAGTCGTAAAATAGTCATGTTAACACAATAATGTCTGCCTTTTGTAAACATATTCGATCATAAATTATTATCAAGATCTGTTATTTCAAGGTGGAATTCAAAATAAATGCAATAAATTGATTTATATGCAAGGCAAGAGCATTCTACTTCTGTGGGAGGAAAAAGAAAAATGAAGTTCTATATCAACGTAGGGCTGCTACTTTCACTGCACATCACGGTAACAGGTATTGTGTTTGTTTAGTCTTTCCGCAGATTTTCCCAATAACAATAACGTGCATTACTTCATCTGGCATGTTCACCAAATAATTTTCACTTTTTTATTTAAAAAACCGAAACACCCTAATTTTCAAGCGTTTAATAGAGAAAAACACGCAGACTGTGAAAGTTTTCAAACAGTGGGGAAACCCCAATTCATTACGGGGATTTCCAGAATTTGTCCATTGTTTTGTATAAGCCCGCAATAATTATTTTTTGGGATTTCCCCAGTAATAAATCTTTTGCATAGGCTGCGCGTTTTTCTCTAATAATTGCTCTAAATCAAAGTAAAAGTAAATTATAATTGATAGTAAGCGTTTGATAAAGTATCAAAAACAAAACACCATGCAAAGCAAATTAAAATCAAATTTTGATTTTAGCTACTAATTATTTTTTTACTGAAAAAGTTATAAAAAATAATTCCAATTTTTGCTTTAGCAGCTCCGTGTAAACATGACGTTCCATCGATGAATAAAACTTTATACGTTAATTTATTATTTAGGAGCTCAAAGCAATGAAGTGTACATTTGTGATACACGCTCATTGGTAGAAGCAAACGCTGGAGGAGTTATTTTGAGTCCAACAGATAGAAGTGGGAATGTGTTTTGTACAGTAGAGTTAACAAACATACCTAGAGAGTCTTTGATTTTGGTGCACGTGGCAAACATAAATCTACCTACAAGTTGTTGGTACGAACCAGGAACAGTCAACAACTACATTTCTATAGACGCAACAGGACAGGTGCTGACTGCATCATCATCCAACCAGAACGTCTCTTATAGCATTGGTAAGAACACAACTACAAGTTTTACATTTCGTGCTTGTGGATATGTGCAGGATAAACATGGCTTTCGGATTGAATATCAAGGTGAGCAAACTAGAACATATTTTTGAGTTTTTGAAAATGTTTTTATTTGGAAAAGTTACGGGGTAAAAGATGGAAATTCCACGAGACCGTTTAATTATTTTCTTTTATTTCTAGTACAACACCCAGATACCTCACCTTCGCCAGATACCACGTCCTCTCTAGTTACCACACCCTCTCCAGATACCACACCCCCTCTAGATACCACGCCCTTTTCAGATACCACACCCCCTCCAGATACCACGCCCTCTCCAGATACCACGCCCTCTCCAGATACCACGCCCTTTTCAGATTCCACATCCAATAAAATCTCATCTACCACATCTTCAACACCTCATCGACCCACAACAACCATCATGAAAACAGTGACAACAAAAACCATTGGTGCTTCATCGTCTTTGCTACCTACTACTCAATACACTGCTGCTAAACCTTCACCAACTGCACTTAACCAGCCGATTGGTAGACAAATCCAGAATGTTTTGTTCATCATTGAAGAAACCACCAGTCTACCAACAGAAACGACTACAGAGAAACTGTGCACTACAACCACAGATAGCCGTGTCTCGGAGATAGCTTTGCTGGTTGTCGACTTGTGTTTATCATTTCTTACAGTTGGACTCATTTGCGGCTTTGGAGTGTTTGTTTACAGCAAGTTTAAAAGGTTTCTAACTATATTTGTTTTGTGGCGATGGTATTTTGTCTCAATGAACTGATTCGGTAGTATTTGGTAATGAAAGGTTTTAATAATTACAGTGAAACCCAAAAAGTGGTTACAGATGATGAAACAGGGAAAAAACAAGATGGTAAGGAATTGTCTGTCTTTAATTACAATTTTTACAAGTTTATAAAATCATTACCAAATATGGTTATAGAATTTTCAATTTACTACATGTTTTTATTACATGAGAGCATACTGTGATTTAATTTAAAGTTTTCTTGACCAAAAATAAGTTTTGTCACTTTTTGAGCTTAAAGTAACTTCATATCAAATCGAAATGGTTGACAATAAAACTGGTCGCTTCATGTTATAAAAAAATACCCTTGCATTGGGATAGCATTGGGATAGCATTGGGATAGCATTGGGAGAGCATTGGGATAGCATTGGGATAGCATTGGGAGAGCATTGGGAGAGCATTGGGATAGAATTGGGATAGCATTGGGAGAGCATTGAGATAGCATTGGGATAGCATTGGGAGAGCATTGGGATAGCATTGAGAGAGCATTGGGATAGCATTGGGATAGCATTGGGATAGCATTGGGAGAGCATTGGGATAGCATTGGGGTAGCATTGGGATAGCATTGGGATAGCATTGGGATAGCATTGGGAGAGCATTTGATTAGGGTCGGGAAAGCTGCAATTAGAGAACTTGCAGATCCTTATAGATATAGTGCTATTATTTAATTTTTTTCCAATTTCATGGTAAAAAATCTAACATTATCAGAGCAAATTGTGAAATATGCCTATTAGTAATAATATAATATGAATGCTTTAATCTCTGATTTTGTATTTCTGTAGCAGACAACTATTCAGGTGGTCAAAAAGCAACTTCAAATTTTGAAGATGCTACTGAAAAAATGACGAAAGTGAAAGAAACATACCAAGAAGTTAGTGAAAAAATTGAGTCAGCAAAAGAAACTTACGAAAATCTGGCAGATAGCGCTAAATCAGTTATCACAATTGCTGCTGTTTCCGAGAGAAAACCTTCACCCTCAGTGACAGTGAGGTAGAATACATGAGATGTGTAAATAAATAGATATCGAATGCATTGAATCCTTAGCTAACGATATTAAATCAGACCTTAAAAGCTTTTGGCTCTTTTTACATGCTTTACATTACATATTTTACAGCGCTTTTTATTTTTTTTCAGATTGGTGGGTGAAAATAGCTCCTCAGCAAATCAAGATCTTCCTCTTTAACAAAATGAATCCAGTGATACTTGGTGCATGAATGAAGTATAACAGGATTGCCAGCTACGCCCTATTGAATGCGTTCGATTTTTGATGCCAAATCCATACCCGATATAGACTGACATCGCGACTTACACGATGGAGCCATGTTACACGCTATGGTAAGGAGTGTAGTTCATGCACGTACCGGAAACATGTAACATTTTCAAGTAAATTTGTGTTTCTTTTCTAACGAGAAGACAAATCAATGCTGTTTTGACAAGATGCAATATGCATACTGAGTACTGCGTAAAATTCTATTACCATGACTAGTGACCTTGTAGGGGTCACTGGTCATGGCGACGCCCATAAACGGCTATGTTCTAATTGTGACGAAAGCTATATTACGAGGGTGCAATTGGCATCCCGTTATACTTCATCCATAGTTTGGTGTGGCATCAGCTACTGAGAAAATACAAGTTGCTGCCAAACCAAGTAAATGGACGATTATGGATAATTCTCTATTGTGTAATTTTTACATAAAACCAAATATAATAAACGAATACATGCAGACGTAGGTATAAATGATTTTCACGTGAAACGAAGTTGTCGTTTTGATAAACCTGGGAAGACAACTCTGGTATTACCAAGCTCGTGATCAACAACGTGACTACACAAGAAACATAAAGAATTTGTAGGATGCACTGGGGCACTCCTTGCAACCGCTCCCAAATTACCAGCGACTATCAACTTTGGATATTAGGCTTTAAATTATCGAGCTTTTATTGGCTGATTGGCAACTAGCCTGTGATCAATGGTTAAATTGATGTTCCATAAATACATATAATAAATAAAACGATGTTCTGTAACCAAAGGTTATCACCTGTTTATTTCTTGTTGTTTGCAGCGACTAGTAAATCACACGCAATGAAGAGCTAAGCAAGGTTCGGCAACGTTAATAACATTTAGACTTACAATCTGGATAACATTTACGTCAGTGCATTTTACACATAAATTGTGGAAAATATTGGACTGTAGCACTTGCAGCAACTACTGCGACAGCGAGGAGTAACAGCTAATGCTGCATCATACCTACTACAACTAGCTACTACTCTACTAACTCAAAAAACTCATCATCATCATCGTCGTTGGAAATAAAAAATAATAATAATTAATTATTATTATACTATTATTATCAAGCATCATCATTAATTATTATAGGAAAGAACAAGACATACTCTCAAGTTTGTTTCACTAGCGAGTAAGCAGGTGTGAAGTGCCAGTGGTTGGAGACGTCGAACGAGAACAACAACAATACAACAACAATAGCCTATTATTATTAGTTAGCATTATTTACAGAAGTATAGTATTATTATTATTTATGATGATTGTCACCCAACAACAGGAGTAATCTTCTATCTGACGGTGTCTCCTTGCCTCCACAACTATATCTAACATTTTGCATCATCTTATCCTCCCTTACTGTCGTTGGTATATTATTAACGATAATTACCACTGCATTTGTTGGCTAAAGAAGAATCCTTTCGGTTTAATCAATAATAATAAAAAATAGGATACAATCGTCAGAAGAGCAGCCAGTAGTATTAGTATTCTATTCGCCTCAAAGTTGGAAAAAGAAACAAAACTGTTCGCGTATTAGCTGATCTCATCTTTATGAACTCCTACAATTTTATTTGTACTACTACATCGTTTCATTTGCATAACTAACCATATCCAACCAACAGCAGATTTTTTATCACAACGATTAATAATAAGGTAGATATCTAATACACAATGGCCTCAGGATACAATCTACGTAATTTGATCGAAGATGAGGGGCTCGGGCTTTCTTCAGTGCTTAACAATTTCCAGGGAAATACCCACAACAATAACTACTACAAACATCAGATTTCACAGGTTCCACCTTCCAATAACAACAATCAAGCTTTTGCAAAAGAGCATTATACATCTGGTAAGTTTTCAGTTGCTTGTTCAATTTTTCAGGTTTAGAGCATGAATTTTGTAAAATCGATAGTAATAAGATTTGTATCGAAAACGTATTGTGCACTAAAAATCTGCTAATACACACCTATTATTTTAGCAACCACATTTACAGTATTTCTCATAAGTTTTCTGTGGGTCAGCTTACATTGAATAAGAAAATTGCAATAGAGTTTTAAAATACCATCCTGTTACCGATTTCAGGCGACAGCATTTGGCCAAGTGATTAAAAGTAATTTTTACGCATGTTTGTCAAAACACATTTGAAAATGGTATAAATTCTAATTATAAAATGATTATATTTTCCAAAACTAAGTGAACAACCCCATTTTTTAAAATTTTGTTTGGGCGGTTTATACTAATCCAGAAAACTTGTGTATCACACCCTGTTATGTTATAAGTGTCGTAATAACACATTTATTCGTTTGTATTTTCTCGGGCCAGGTGACAGGGAATCTGTTGCATGTCACTTGTTGAAAAGTTACATATAAATAGCGTAATGCTTATCTCTACAAAAAAATTTCTCGGAATCCAAATTTTTTGGTTTTATTTTTCCCAAAAGTAGCGAGCTGAAATTTCAATATAATATTTCTATGTTGGAGATACGTGCGGTTGCTGTATTGCTAGCGCTAATGGCAATTCTTCTGGAAAAGTTATTGCCTGAAACGACAGGCTGACACCGAATGATGGTTATGATGTCGATTTCTACTGTTTGTGCGATATTATGGTTATGATGTCGATTTCTACTGTTAGTGTGATATTCCCGTAATTTTTCCAATGGTTTATTCTCGAAGAAACTTTTTTTAACCACAGCAGTCTAAATAGTGTAAATAGAAAATTTTGATCAAAGCTATCCGAAGCGTTATATATAGGTACATGCTTGTATATGTGTTTACAGTTAACGATAAAGGTGGTCTGCAGTCGCAGCCCTGCAATAGAGCTAATGCTAGTCTGCAGCAACAGGCCGGCCCCTGGTACGACAATGGCCAAGATGACTTTGACCTGCAGTTCATGGGCCTTGAAGAGTTCTTGAATGAGACTGGTCTGCCTGGTACCATCTTTGAGAACGAGGCTCCCAACGCCAGCCCCACATCCAACTCAAGTTCTCTACGCATAAGTCCTCATGCGTTAGGTTCTAGTCCTCAGGCGCCACCCTGTATTCAACCCGTGAGTATTCATACAATTATACACTCATGTTATCTTACATTTTTTTATGTCACTCTCCATTACAGTATCGCATTTATGCCTTTTTTATATGCTATTTGGGGGGGGGGGGGGGGGGGGGGCAACAACACACTATTGAAGTTTAGTCATGGGTTTTCTATATAATAATATTAAAAATTTTTGACACCTTGTTTGCTGGTTAACTGGCTTCGTTAAATAAAGATTCCTACTGAAATAAGGCAGTTGTGGACACATCAATTAACGTTAAGAGTGGCTAAACTGTCATTTAGTGTTACATGTTTGTGATATATAAAAATGTAACTACTAAATTTGAATTGCAGTTTTTGAGATTTATTTATTGCTTATTGCTCTTTGCAAAGTAGTGTTTTAATAATATTTATTAGGTATTTATTAGGAAGATATTATTTTTTTATGTTTGCTGTTCAACTAAACTATGCCAGAGTACTAAACCATATTAATTGGTAAACCTCTCATCTTTGGCTGGTGTTTGTATCAATCAATAAGGCAGTTTATCAGCTGATGATAAATACATTTTGTAGACACTAAAATGGGGCATAATTCATGGTTTTTTCTACAGCTTGTATGAAATATCCCATTGCTGTAGACTGATTAATGCTAAGTAACACTATTCTAGTCAGTAATAAGACGAGAACAAACAAATAGCTCTGATTTTTGTTTATTTCAAATTGTAAAAATAAATACTTCATCACGATTAAGCTTACCACAAAAATGGTTTGATAAAATTATATTCAGGTAATAATTAAAATGACAAATACAGTAGCTGTCACAGTAGCTGTCACAGTAGCTGTCACAGTAGCTGTCACAGTAGCTATCACAGTAGCTGTCACAGTAGCTGTCACAGTAGCTGTCACAGTAGCTGTCACAGTAGTTGTCACAGTAGTTGTCACAGTAGCTATCACGGTAGCTGTCACAGTAGTTGTCACAGTCGTTTCACAAAAATTAACATCTCTGGTTTTTGTATTAACTAGCTGATTAAAGTGTTCCACGCTGAAGTTAGAGATTTATTTAAAAAAAAAATTAACTGCGCTGACTCAAGACCCTGCGCACTGTAGATGAGTACCCATTAAGTTATGGTATGTGATAGGCTTCTTTGTATCAGTCAGACTACATCAGTATGTACTACTAGATGTTAGTTCCTGACAGTAAACCTGGTTTTGACCTGATGCGCTGACCAGGATATCAAATGATGCCTATATGTCAGCGAAGTGCAGACAAGTCAGTAGTACAACCCCCCAGCCACTTGAACTGTAGGGTAATCACTCCGAACAAGCTCTTCACGCTTCATTACAGCCGGGCTATTCAGTCTCTAATCTTTAACTGGCAAACCGAGTGCTGGATTTAGGACTGTCACGTGGTCACGTGCTAATACACGTTTTAAAAGACGTGACAATGCGTGACTTGGCAGTAGCCGACCCTGTGATGAAGATAACAGCTGTGTTGTTATCTTTATCTCCTAACTAGTTGGCCCTATGGTTGCTGAGTAGATCGCTGCAAGGTGCAAATATTCACTGAAAGCGTTGTAGCAGGCATGGTAGACCATTCATTCAAATGCATTTATTGGCAGCGAATGCGTTTGTCTCATAAATATACTTTGCTGGTCCCATTCGGGTGGGTCACACATACTCTACTAGCAGAATTTGAAGGATTATCTTTATCCAGTAGATTATCCACTTGCATTTACTCACCAGATAAAATAAAGTTGTTGTTTCCGAGTGGATGCCCGACACTCTTGAAGGAATAATTTAAATAGGGCATAGCCCATTGCATGTAATCATGTTTGCAAAAGTGAAAACATGACGCTGGGTATTTGCGCAAACAAAAATCTCCAGTAAAATGTAATTCTAGAAAAGTTAACATTTTTTGCACAACTACTTTTATCTTTTGATTTGCTGCTAAAATCATTATTCATGTGACATAAGCGTGTAAACACATTCTATCCCAGTTAGTTACTGAAGCTATCCTGTCCTAAATAACAACAGCTGATAACGTTTTTCAAGTTCGTACGTCCTCAAAGGCACAGTTAATCACTTTGGGGTGTCCAGCAATGAGTCATTCACAGAAATGTACAATAACATGTTCTAGGTTTTATAACGTGAAGGGGAGATAGAAATGGTGTCTTACACTGTATTGAAGTGTCCGCTCATTTACACGGGCCTTAAGCCCTGGTCACACGAGACCGAATCTCTGACGAAACTGTCAACGAAACTATTTTTTCAAGCCCAGCGAATTCGTTGCTGAGCAAACCGAGCGAATATTTCAGTTTCGTCGTGATCAAGCAATGCTAGGTTTGGGAAAATCTTCGGTTGCGATGCTTGCATGTGATTGGACCATTGGACCAGATAAGCTCATTAATAGGTTTATTTTCTATGCTCTGTTATTGGCTGGTCTCCAATGTCAGGGTCATTCACAACGAACGCATGGTTTCCATAGTAGTAGCACATTTGTTTTTTGAATAAATAATTATTTATTATATTATATTCACAATGAGTTTTAAATAAATGAACAATCAAACAATTGGAATAGTACTGGCTGGTCAAACTTAGCTATTTATTAAAATAATCTATTCCAAACATCAATAATAATAATAATTCTTCCATGCTTTTACATCACGCAGTAAAGTATGAGTAGGCCCGCGCACAAAACGCAATCCTCTGTCATTGGATGAAACTAGTGATGCTAGGCGTAACGAACTAATTATAGTTCTCGTGTGACCAGTACAACGAAACTATTATCGTCGCACCTCGGCGATTTTCTAAAATAGTTTCGTAATAGTTTCTTTTATCGTTCGTTCTCGTGTGACCAGGGCATTATACAAGCTAGAATTAATAGGTTGGACACTGGTGTTTGTGTGTACTCTGCTGTATCAGTGCGTGTTTGCTTGTCTCAAACTATTTTAAAACTAGGTGAAACTATTTGACCCTCTAAACAAAATTTGTATTATTTACTGAATAAACTTAATTTATGACTAACGGAATATTTTATTGGTGAACACTACACCTTCCGCTTTCGTCTCGCAGTTGACACAAAAAAACCAAAAATAATAAATCGTTAATCGCCGATATGAAATAGGTCTAGTACTGTTGGCTATAATGTATCGCTAGCATTTGTTCCTACAATACAAATGTTTCACATTTAAGTTTGTTATGACTACCAGGGTTGGTAGTGCAGCATTTGGGGATGCGTTCAGGTCAAATGGCGTTCAGTCTGAGATAATTTAACTCGTCCACACCCAAACTCATCAGACTTTTAACTGCTTTTGTTTACTTAAAGTAAATCCCTGCGGAGTTATTTGCTCGATTTGTTATTGGAAATTTTCACTTCACTTTGGGGTGTGTCGGTAGTTCATAGAGAATTCTGATTTATTCCGCTCGCTGTGTAATCAATTGATTTTCATTTCATCGTAAATAATGCATAAGTTGTAAGATTTGTTTTCTGTGTATGCTCATGGTTTTGCTAGTGTTTCTGCAGTCCATATCGACTTCAACACCATGTAGAATGTAAAATGGCCAATTAGGTGCGAGATCTGCTGAAATCTACCAAAGTGGAGACTTTGCTAGCTATGCAAAAACAAAACGAGACCTATTCGGTTACACACCGTGGTGCAAATTGCTGACCTTGACTTTTACACTTTGTAGCTATTTACAACTTCATCACTTTGTACTGTTTCATCTGAATGCTTCCTTTTGCTTCACTATAGCTGTCCGAGACCCCATCTTTGTCCGCACCACTTCGGAGTGGACTCGCTCAATTTTCATCTCAACTCAGATCGGTCAAACACTTTACTGCTGCCCCATAGTGTTAGCTTACGCCAACATTACTGCTGCAACGACGACTAGCGACATTTTTATATAAAAAAATGATTGGCTCTGCATCCTTTCCATCGCCCAGTAATTCAAAACAGTAAAACAATAGATGGGTTGTGCGTTTTGAGCATTATATGGATATTGTAGTAAAAAATTATTATTGTAGCCATGCACGCCTCTGAGCAGCCTGGAGCAGCTTCTGTTGCGAGGGAATTCCTCCCTCAACTCCTCTCCTGTTTCCTACACTCAGTCTACCTGCTCCGATGACGGCAAGCAAGCCCTGCTCCAGCAGCGTAGCCCAACGACAAGCAGCCAACATAGCCCGCAGGCAATGAGCCATCAGTACTCACCTGCCAGCCAGCGTAGTCCAGCAACGAGTGAGTCTTCGTGTGCATCGGAGACTGGGGAGGAAACTCCTAAAGCAAGAGGTATGCTACTTCTGCTTCTCATGAAAACCAACTCCTCTATTTTCACTTTTATGTTCACAGACTCTACTCTAGACTGAATAGCAGTAATGGGCCATGGCATTAGTCTTCGTAGATGTAGTTTCTGTTATTGTTTAAACTAACCTGCAGGTCTATTGATCGCTGAAACCACCAGTTCAATATATAGTAATCCCGGGAGCATGTTACTGTGCAGACTCTCCAGTGACTTCCTATATTATATAGGAATTTTTGGCTAGGGGCCTTTGTCTCGCACCATTACTCCAGTTTACGTAGATTCACATTTTATTTTTAAACTGAAAGTTGCATTATCATTGTTGACTGTGTTCCTCATAGCATCATAGATTGCCAAGGTTACCAGATCTCACATGACAAGTAGGTGGATTACAGTATTTGTTGTTTTTGCCATTTTAGCGAGTGACGCACCGCTGGCTGTGGTTAAGAAGAGAAAATACTCTGAGGACGGTGAAGGATTGACCGACACTACTGTGGTCGTTGTACCTGGTAGGTAGAAAGTTACTCATATCTCATGTATGAAGTTGTATTCTCTTGTTTGTTTTGTGTTATTTGCTCACACTCTTTCAATAATACTTGTCCGGTTGTTTGTGCTGTTTGAAAGTACTTCAGTACTTTGTATTTCATTACAGTTAAAAAACCTGCGAAAATATATTACATTTCTTGTGTGTGGAGTAAGCATTTGATTGTGTTTTGTAGGCCAAGAGGGATTCAATCCCGCTGAAGCAAAGTTTGCTCCTGAAGATCTGCAGCCCCAGCCGATCATCAAGAAATCGCGAAAGGTTAGTAGCCGTTGGGGGTGTCTGTGGCTTGTGCAATACTACAGTATTACTAGTTATTTATTGTCTAGTAATATGCTAGTGTCTACACTCCCTAAATTTTTTTGAAAAGGCGTTAGGGAAAACTGAGAATAGACAATGGGGACGCGGTAGGAGTAATCTCTCTTTAGCGATGCACCCGGAAATGCTTTAGTCGATCATATAACTTATCATTAAAAATTGCAACTGGCTTAATTATTTGTTTGTTTTGACACTTTTACAGCAAGTTATTTGGCAAAAATAAAGTGAATGTGGTTTTGGTATTGAGTTAGGTGCGTAGTTCCAGCACAGCGTAGTAGTAAGTAGTATTGTTTATTAATTATTATTATTATAATTATTACCAACAATTTAATAATTATTATTATTATTTATTGATAATATTATTCATTGCTGATGTAAACTTAGACTGCTACTGCTGTTGTTGTTTGTGGTTCTGCGGTTGTTGAATGTTGTTGCAGTTATTATTAGAAAATAATATCATCATTTATTTTTCTACCAACTCCTCTTGCTTTCTTTCACCCAGTTTTTTTACACTTTTGTCTAATAATTTTGATTTCAACTCAACAAGGTTTGTGTTTGTGTATTTAGACAAAATTTATTTTATAAATTCTTATTAACACCCTATTATTACTATTATTTTTTACTACTAAAAGTGGTTAGAGTTCCGATTACCAACGGATATCGCGATATAGCCGATGTTAAAAGCGAGAAAATGATATAGATGATAGTTCCGGTCACATCAGGTTTTGGGAGATAACTCCTACCAGATCCCCATTAGTATTTGCTGCTTAATTGCATTCCAGTCCTATATATGGTAAAAGTTTTCGCGGGTTGTGCTATATATATGTACAGTCCTTCACCACCCCGCGCTCTCAGCAATCTATTTGTTTTCACCATTTCTGTCATTGAGTAAAAAAGATATGCCAGGTGGAGCATTCAACGCCTATTGCAACACCTCAGTGTCAGAATATCTGTTCAGTGTACCCTTCACTGCACACCCTTCACTGCACATAGCTGGCAAACCAACTGGATTGCCAGATAGCCCTGTTTAAGTGTAAATAGACTTGGGCGGATAAAGTATCAGATCTCTCTAGTAATCGTACATCAAACCAGATTCCTCACTTTTTCAAATTCCACAACGGTTAAAATCCTTTTCATCCCTCTTAAACACAAAGCTGAAGCAATCATCTACAACAATTTATTTTTCTCATGCCAAAGTTTCAGTCGCCATGAATTTGATCTTGACCTTGTGACATTAAAACTCCTGCTTTTATTAATAAAAAGTTTCTCCAAACTCGGTTTTTTTACTTTTAGCAATTTGTTTCTGAGGATAATAAAGACGAGAAATATTGGAAGAGAAGAAATAAAAATAATGTAGCTGCTAAGAGATCGAGAGAAGCACGACGTGCTAAAGAGAATCAGATAATTATGAGAGCGAGCTTTCTAGAGTCAGAGAACGGACGACTCACCAAGGAGAACTCTCATCTGCTCTCCGAGAATGAGCAGCTGAAGGAGTTGGTGAAGCAACTGCAGAAGGGACAGGCTTCCGGAGGTGGCAGCAATTAATGCTGACATCATTTTTATCACTTGCCTACACTACCGATTTATCACATCACATTACATTGTACAGCTCTTTCTTTGTTATCTGGCGGCTCCATATTTTTGTATCAGACAATATTGTACATACGCACCTTTGACCACATTTTATCCACTAACAACTGTTTGATTTGAGATTGTAACCTTGTTGTATACAGTTGTTTACAGTTTACTACTCCTCTTGTGCTAGTAACATCTACTTGGCATTTAATTCCCAAGATTCCCTTCGGGCACTATTTTTTACACATAAATCATCATTAATAGCAAACTTGTTTGAATTAGATATATATGTTCATATACGAACTTATTTTGCATGAATTTGAATTGCGTACCTACATTTGGTTGTTATCATTAGCCTTAACTGAAACGAAAGACGTTTTAGTCTCAATTCTTGTAAATTTATGCTCATATATTAAATATTTTTTAGACAAAATAAAATATGGTGTTTGTGTCACAATCGTGGACTAATAAATGTTGCCATGGCAATGATCTTTTAATCTCAGAAGACAACGCAATGTACATTTGACATCTTTGACGCCGGTGAAGGTATACAAAACTGTATTGTAGCTGTGTAAGAGGTAACAGCTACCAATAACTACAACATGTACGAATATTGAAAACAACATCCAAAATTGCCTCTCTCAACAACCACAATGAGTGCTACATGTCCATGGATGAAATATATAAGGATTGCCAGCTGCGGCTGCGTAATAGAACTTTTGTCACCAGCCAAATGCAGCCGTTTGTGGTAGTCACCATGCTGCTCCAAAATTTTCAAGACCACTCGGTCTCGTGATGAATATTGTGTTCTTATCGGTTTTTATACGCTTCAGCCACGCCGGAGGATACTTCAATAATTTTAATGAATCAAATATTGTTACTTACAAGACCATACCTGCTCCGAAAACAAACTTGAATATGCCAACGATAATATATCTGTAATTTCGGTACGTGGCAAAAAGCCGTACTTGAATTTGTTTTCAAAATCTATCGATTCTATGCAGTTTCTGCTCCGAAATCACAAACGTTCTTGTCATTTGGCAGAAGTCATAATAATACTGTTATTAAAAATGATTGCGATTATTTTGCGATTGCTATAGTAATCTATGGCACCATGTTTTCGCTTCGAAATATTATTTCAATATGGACGCCATGGACGACACTTTTCACGCTTTCTATTGGCCAAAATTGACTACACCCTGTTTGGGTTTCTGGCAATACTTATAGATTTCATCCATGTACTTGTCACAGTTCCTTCTCAAACCTGCTCAGTGCTAATGTGCCATCAGCTGGAAGGCATTTCTTTGCACACACTGGACTGAGGCCTGTCACATTGCACAGTGGCATTCAACAACAGGTCACGCTATCAATGCATCAGCTAGTATACTACTTTCTTATCACTGATATGCAGCTCTGCTGTAATATCAGTGGACAAGAAACAGAGCTGAGCACAGATAACATCAGTGATTTGACAATAACATTGATAGAGCATTTTAGGGGCTATTGTCAAACCGCTTATACTTAAAATCCCAAATCGATATAGTGTCAGTGACAACAGCCGTTACTGGAGTGGTTTCAGTGCATCCTTCCTTACTATCCTATCGAAAAACAGTAGGCAAAAAATGTTCCTATAATTATTCCCAACCTACAGAGGCTGTGGTTTGTTTATCAAAGCAGACAATCGACCGGTGCAGGAAAGTTGACCTGAACATGTATTATAGATACGTACTAATCCGTAGCAAGGATAGCTAGAGCCCAACAACGGACAGTAGTACAGGCTAGTACCATATGATAAGTACATAGCACATGCAATCGAATAATAAAAATATAAATAAATGAACAGATTGAGAGAGAAAGTGATTCTGTGATGACCAACAGCTGTCAGTCAGTGTCCGTGTTCAGATACTTATTAATATCTTGCACTTTTACAATATCTCCGGCTGTCAACCTCTCTGAGCACATGGGACACGCTGGGTCATCGCTGTTCTGAAACCTACAAGTATCATAATAAATAAATAAATAGATAATTGGTAAAAGAAATAAAAAAAGTAGCTGTTACTGTTAGTAGGCCAATGAAGTGAGCTCGGTGGTGTACCAGTACCATGTTGACTGGACCACTAAGGAAAAATAACTCCCTCAGCAGGCTATGATAAAAAGCCACAAATAAATAACAATATACAATCAGATGGTAGGTACTAGCTGACACCATCTGTGATTTATCCAAGCTCCAATTTACAAGAAACCCAAAAGTATTTCATGCGTTTTAGCAGGCTGTACAATTCTGTATGGCAGGTGATAACAATCAATAATAAAAAAAATCCCTTTGATTACCAATTTCCACAAACACTAGTTGCGTGATACTAAGCAGAGTTTACATGAGAGCGACTGTGTCTCCGTCGTATTTGATTGTCGCAGTTGCCAGTTGCCTTTACACAGTTGCAATACATGCAGTTTTAGAGGTTGCGACTTTGTAGTTGATCAATTGTCAGCTAATATAATTGAAGTTCGTTGCTGCTCATGCAGCTGGGTTCTCTATTAGGTAGTAGTTCTCTATACATTCAGAGGTTTTTTATTTATCTATAATATAAAAAATTGACTTATCTACAAAATGTAATAATTATCATTAAAACGAAATAAAAAATTTAAAAAAATCTGACTTTTTTTATGTTTGCATCCAAAAAAATAATAATTACTCCAAATACCAATCAAGTTTTTTAAATATATGAGTTTTCAGGGATCCGATAAAAAAATAATGAGGAATTATAAGCAGAGGTGGTAATATTTAATTATATAACAACCTTAGGATCTTACAACAATCATTGTTTACATGATAGCCAAGCTTGAATAAACAAAATATTGGACACGCTATATAGAGCAACACAACGGGTACAATTGTGTCATTTGGCTACAACATAGCTGTCAGTTCACGCTTGAACCCGACACTGCTGGGTTGCTGCGTCTCAGCTTGCGACAACCCTGCGTCTCCAACAAAAAGCTGCGAAGAAATTTCTGAGACAAAATGCATCGGCAAACTTCACAGGAAAGTTGCCTCGCA
Organism: Cryptosula pallasiana; assembly: GCA_945261195.1. Lineage (NCBI taxonomy): Eukaryota > Metazoa > Bryozoa > Gymnolaemata > Cheilostomatida > Cryptosulidae > Cryptosula > Cryptosula pallasiana. The sequence continues at coordinate 6,658,898 of OX183138.1, read as the reverse complement.
TTTACGAGGCAGTCAAAATGATCATTTTTGCAGTTGTCCAGGTTATTGAATGGAGTTGAGCTAAAAAGCTTTTAAAACACCAAAGTGTACGGTAAACTAATACACAATTGAATGCGACAATCAGTATCTAGAAAATGCAATGCTACGTTACGGTAGGTCACGACTGGAGTGTTTGGTGCAGCCATCACTGGCGGAGAGGGATAAGCTCCAGTGGGCTGGGAGAGATCGCCATTGTTGTAAGTAACAGTGGTTAATGCTGTGGTAAAACAATCAGCTCAGAACTAGTGCGTCGGTTGAAGATAAATATCACATATTTAGGTGGCTATTAATTATTCCACAAACAAAAACTTCAGACCAGACAGTTGAATGCCAAGAAATAATTATTTGAATGTGCCAAGCTGTCAAGCTACGTCCAAGCATTTGGTGGTTACCAATGCTACATACAGTCACTACGCAGTTCAATAAACCACAGGTGACGATTACTTACCTGGTGAAAGGCTCATACAATGCAGGGAAATCACATTTAGGGCATGCGCCCATGTCAGCTCTGGATAAATGCACTCCCTACAAAAATAGTACATACAGGAAAAGCTGATAGAATATCACATAGCTGAGGTCTCTCACGCAATACTAAAGTACAGTCAAAGTTAAAGAATTCAATTTTTTTGCTATAAAAGATACCTATTGTCATTTCACACCTACAAAATAGTGACAGAATGAAAACTTTACTATCTGATAGATGTCAATTACAAAAAGATAAATTACCAAATTACCATAGAACCTTTGATAAACAGGCGATAATGCCAAATGACAATGCACTATTTTTCCTGTTGCAACATCTAAATCATCATAATTAAAAAACAGTCATAGCTTAAAATATACACATACTACGGAGTATTCAATATGGTGATGGTGGCACCACATTAACCAGTACAGGAATGTATCCACCATATACAAGAGAGAGAGAGAGATCTTGAAAGGTTGTACAAAACAATTTTTAGATTAAAAACAAAATTCCTTGTCATACTTGAAATCCGCTGATTTTTTTGTACCCCATACATCCAAATGTTGTGTGAAAAATTTGGGAGACATTAAAAATATTTCTAAGGTAAAAACCATTACATGTTGTAATAATTATATACACAAACTACATTTTATTTGTGTAATATATTATATTATCGGTATAAGGGTTACCAATGAGATGATCTGTACAACAACTAAAGACAGAACATCGCTGAGATTCAAGAAACCCATCACAGATTTAACAGCACACATAAGTGCAATAGTTGTCTATAAAGCGAATGCCCAGAGAGAAGCAGAGAAACTGTCATATCTACCGAGACTGTGCAGACAGCATGCACTGTTTGTTGTCGACAGGTGCTGCCACTTGATGTCATCAAATGGCTGCCATGGATACCAGGGTTGACAAACCGGGCATTCAGAAATTTTATAACTTAACCATACAATTGGAAGGGAACTCGTTATTTATCCATAGCAAACTGCCAGCTATCGTGTAACTCTACACAGCTCTTAAGGCAAGCAATGGGCTTTATCCGTGGGTATATTTTTTTTTCATGAAAACAACCAGAAGTACTTCATTGGCCATGTGTACTATAATTTTTTTTTCAAAACTAAAGCAATGTATTCTATCAACGAGCCATGAGGTTTTCTGAGCTCTCTTATGCACTAGACTACAGTATTTGTCACAAGTTTGCAGTCGACAAGCTGATATTTGTGATGACAAAAATTCTTACCCTGATAGGTATGTAAAATTATTCTGATTACTTAATTATTAAAATTAAATTATGAAATTATCAAAGTTTTTATGATTAGTAAAATTATTAAAAAGCAGTTATCTTGTTAAATCAACCCATTAGATGTTACATAATAACAAATATGACGACTATGGGCATACGCTAGTAGACTGACATACAAGCCTTGTCTCTACCACAAGTATCAGCATTGCACTTGTTTTTGTTATATCGGCAAAAATTACAATTTTTTGCTGATAAAGAGCCAAAAGAGCTGGGTAAGCAGGGCAGGTGTTGTTTGCAATGAGGTCATTCAAAAACCAAACTGGTGCAGAAATACAGACAAGAGGACAAAAAGTTTAACCAATCAGTACAAATAGCAGAGTTCGTATTCGATCTTGACATTAGAAACGTTTCAGTGGGTATGATAAGATGAAAGCAAGTGTAGTAGCAGTAATTTCTTTGTCAGTTTGCTTCTCCTTGCATTTTTCGGGCGGTGTAGCTGCCATTATGAACGACAGTTGGGATTGTAAAATGGAAGAGGAAACGATTGTTGTTTTGTGGGAAACACGACACGACACCAGCATAGGCCGACTAGATTGAATAGAAAGCATGGAAAAGCGTAGTGCGGCGATGAAGTTTTGCCATTGGCTGTAGAAAGGGGATTGACTCACTGATAGCCAATGCAGAACGTTTGGAAGCCACCCAACAATAAAATTATAAATAGTAATATTTCTGACATTTATTCTTTTAATTTATTCTGATCAAGACAGCAAAGAGTCAGAGTGCATACCTAGTGGATGTGGTGTGACGTGGGTACAGTCATAATTCAACAACCACTTCAAAGATTATGCTGATTATTTGTCATGGCAGATAAAATCAACAATTAATGGCTAAAAGCACCCACCCATAGACACATATTCAGCTCCTAAGAGCCAGGAAGAGACGAACTAAGACATCAAGTTGTCACTGTAGCGGTACACTATTCATTCCATCCGCGTAAAGTACAAACATTTTGTGGAGATAATTAATTTTACTTAAAAACTAATCTCAAGAGAATTAAACTTCCAGCAGGAAAACAACTCCATCAATATTTACACATTCGCCACCGAGTCCACTCGTTTCGTTTTAATTATTGTTTTTTTTTTAAAAAATGTTTGCTATTGGTTTATCAAGCTCTTGTAATGAACTCTACAGATAACAATGCCTCCATCAGGCTTTTTACCTAAAACATTTTTGGTGTAAAAAATTTAACTTTTTTCCTTAATAATGCATAAAATAATTTACAAAAAATAAAGAAATAAGGTACTTCATAGATAGCTTCCTCAAGCTGCTCTTCAATCAAACTTAGATACTAAAGGTATTTTCAATCTTTGAGGTAAAGCAAAAAAACAGAGTTTTTTCTTGGAAGGTGAACAAAAAAATGTTAATGGCACAATCAGGGCTGTGAAAAATATTGATCTAACCAAGCATCACTTGAGTGATTACAAAAAGGTGAACTACGATAAGATAGCAATCGTTGGAAAGGAAACCAAAGTAAGTAACATACAAGTTAAACAAACACGTGGGTAGGCATGTAGGCGCACACATTGGATAGAATAGCCAGGCACTCACCGTAGCAATACAGTACGGTATTTGGTTCTTGCACTCTGGGCAGCTCAGCTCCATGTCAGTCAACTCAAAGCTGCAATACGGACAAGGGGACGTGCTTTCTTCCTCTTCCGTTTTATCTGGCCTCCTGCATCCAAAATGCACATATCCATTAGAGTAATGTAAATCGTATATTGAGTTACCACGGCAACCTGCCCTATTTTATTCAACTTATCGAGATGGAATCCCATCTGGAGTATAATCAGAGATGACAAATGAGGCGATGCAATCCAGGTACTGTTCACGGCTACCATACATCCATAACACCTCAATGTTTGAAGTCACAAACTTCAAGTGTAACACAAAAGACATTTCAAGTAGACACTGATACTACGTGTAGCGGACACTCATCACTAGAAGTACTGCATCCTACACCTTGACCATCCACAAATAACCGGTAAAGGATTTTATAAAAATCAATGCTGGGTATAAAATGATGCAAAAATTTGAATTTTCCACCTCATGCAATATTTATGTCAAATTTATTCTATTGTATTGTATGTAAGTGGTCAAGTCTATTGAAGAGGACAACTCCACATCTAAACACTTTCCCTACAGGTAGTCAATGACAGTGTCAAATAGAAGAGAAAAAATAGTGCCAAGTACCTCTAGTCTACACTTATATGTATTATGGTTGGTTTCAGGCAGCATTTAGCCTGTGGATGGCATTGACTCAAAGACAACAAGGCACGTGCAATGGCATGCACACTTATACATATCGCCATGGATACTACACACAATCACACAACATAGAACCAATTCCATAGAGCAATAGAGCTAACATAATACTAGCTCAGTATAACCTGTCGGGGCAAAAGGTAAAGCCATACCTGACTATAGCCTCAATTTTCTTTTTGTATTTCAGGTCTAACTTGTTTTTGTATTCTGGGCGGAGTAGCATGGTGGCGTAACTAAACGCAGATGTTTTTAAACCAGCCTTTTGGCACTCGATCACAGTGGACGTCAGTATTTGTACGATATCTGTATAAAATATACTCTATTAATGATAAAAACGGCAGGTAACAAGGAACTAAAGGTTCACTCATCTATAAAACCTGCAGTCCAAAGGTTACTCACCACAGATCTTATCCAATATTGCTGTGACGAATATATCTAGATTTAGCGGTTTTTTAAACTTAGGCAATAAATAAAACTTTAATTCCCACGAATCAAATCAGGTGCCTCAAATACTTGGTCAACCAAATCAAACAAAAACCAAAATATGAGCACTTATGCGCAAGTATAGAAGTGCGGCTGAACTGGACTTCCTGGTGCAAAGATACTCACGTGTTGGGAACTTGCTGATGTTGTTGGCTACCCTAATGAGCAGCCTGGCAGCAGTCAAATGGTCTCCCCTTCTGGCATGTTGCTGTCAAGTAACAATCGCAGCGTTGGTAATATGTGTAAAATAATAATGATCAATGGTGTCACAATAATAGGGTTTGCAACGTGTGTATTGTATGTAACATGTGTATTATATGTAACATGTGTATTGTATGTAACGTGTGTATTGTATGTAACATGTGTATTGTATGTAACATGTGTATTGTATGTAACATGTGTATTGTATGTAACGTGTGTATTGTATGTAACATGTGTATTGTATGTAACATGTGTATTGTATGTAACGTGTGTATTGTATGTAACATGTGTATTGTATGTAACGTGTGTATTGTATGTAACGTGTGTATTGTATGTAACATGTGTATTGTATGTAACATGTGTATTGTATGTAACGTGTGTATTGTATGTAACATGTGTATTGTATGTAACGTGTGTATTGTATGTAACATGTGTATTGTATGTAACGTGTGTATTGTATGTAACATGCGTATTGTATGTAACGTGTGTATTGGATGTAACATGTGTATTGTATGTAACGTGTGTATTGTATGGAACATGCGTATTGTATGGAACGTGTGTATTATATGTAACGTGTGTATTGTATGTAACGTGTGTATTGTATGTAACGTGTGTATTGTATGTAACGTGTGTATTGTATGTAACATGTGTATTGTATGTAACGTGTGTATTGTATGTGACGTGTGTATTGTATGTAACATGTGTATTGTATGTAACGTGTGTATTGTATGTGACGTGTGTATTGTATGTAACGTGTGTATTGTATGTAACGTGTGTATTGTATGTAACATGTGTATTGTATGTAACATGCGTATTGTATGTAACATGTGTATTGTATGTAACATGTGTATTGTATGTAACATGTGTATTGTATGTAACGTGTGTATTGTATGTAACGTGTGTATTGTATGGAACATGCGTATTGTATGGAACATGCGTATTGTATGTGACGTGTGTATTGTATGTAACGTGTGTATTGTATGTAACGTGTGTATTGTATGTAACATGTGTATTGTATGTAACATGCGTATTGTATGGAACATGCGTATTGTATGTGACGTGTGTATTGTATGTAACGTGTGTATTGTATGTAACATGTGTATTGTATGTAACATGTGTATTGTATGTAACGTGTGTATTGTATGTAACGTGTGTAGGGCAACCAGCAGTAGTAGTAGCGTCAGTAGTAGTAGTAGTAGTAGATGTACAGTAGTAGTAAATGCAGCAGTAGTAGCAATATCAGCAGCAGTAGTAGTAGCAGTAGTATCAGCAGTAGTGGATGCAGTAATAGCAGACACTCACTTTGACAAGCATGTAAGAATGTAAAATCATCAGGTTGTTCTGCATATCTACGGGTATCTTGATGCCTTCTTTCCTCAGCTCCTGGTACATGTTGAAGAGCACATCATGAGCATTGCGATACTGCCCACCATTTTGTTCTTCTCTGGCAATGATAATAGCAGTACGAGCAGCCTCAGGGTACTGTTTGAGAGCCATGTACAGTCTGAAGAGATACTTGGCGTCCTGAAAGAGACAGCCATCAGCTGAACAATGCTTACATTAAAATAGAAAGCTAAAATGCATTAGAAAGCACAAAGTAATACAATAAAATTGGCACTAACTCCATGCCAACTTCAAAGAACAAAAACAAATAATTAAAATTACTTGTGCACTAAGCTCGATGCTTTTACAATTATTTGAATTTTAAAAGAAGTTTTTGTAACGCGCCAGAGTATAACCACACTCCACAGGTCACATGTGGGATGGAAAAAAGAATCTACAATCAAATCGAATATAGAATTGCGAATATTTGCAAATAAAGTATGTGAACATTATGGTTAGACTTCAATCGATTGCCTTTCCATAGAAGTTTATTAAGCATTGCAACTGAAACCTTTCCATAGAAGTTCATTAAGCATTGCAACTGAAAGCTGGTGATAAAGCCGTTGAGCTGGCTTATAGCAGATGTTGATCCATGTAGTAGGTAACTTATGTGACCACCAGATGGCAGGTTGGCCTCTGCATCTCTCCAAACAGTTGTAGACGAGGTTACGGCATTTTACTCGAATTGAATTAGTGCCCAAGGAAAAGGAGATTCATATCACCAACATAGCCTGTGAATCAAGAAAAGAGCAATGTATACCTTGGGCATTCCATCTGTCTCCCCCATCAAAAAGTCAATGAGAGTGTGGGTGAGCTGGTCATCATTAGCTTGTCCCACAGTCTCAATGGCTAGCTCTATGCTCTGCGTGTCTTCTATACTCTGTACCCGCAGGAAGTGTTTCAGCGCCTGTCAATGAAACATTTGATATTAGAGCGAGTGTTTGTATGACTTGTGATGGGTCCATATTGTTTCCCCACTACTTCAACATTTTATTCCGTTCTAGTTTAATCCGCAGCTTAAGTGAAAAGACGCGATCTAAAGATACTGATTACAGAGCATAATATGAATGCGTATGATACACCCAATACCTTTCCCGATATAAAACCCAGCAATTCGTGGAAAACAAGCTAGAAATGACACAAAGCACATAATTGTGGCTTTGACTGTCTGCAATATGGCGAACCAATTTGATCAGCTAAAAACTTTGCGTTTATTCAATCAATCAAATAAAACTGTGAGTAAATAGATACGCCAACTTTTACAAGACAACTAGACCCACCCTGGAATATTGCTGGCAGAAGAGAAAAAACTTTCCAGCCATAAAGTGATTCTTTTCGGTCTCAAAGTACACAGCTATACTCTGGTAGTCCTCAGGGCTGGCATCTGACCCTGAGTGATAAAACAGAGAATGAAATGGGCAGCGACGAAAATAAAAAATACAAATGGCTGACCCTACGAGTCTTACTACAAAATATAATACAGTATATCTCTTTGGGCCACTAGATATCAACAGTCATGTCCATTTAATGGTTCAACTCTCCACACTATTACCAGCCAATGATTGCGGGTAGTTGAATCAATAACACACGCTGAATACTCAAACTGTGATTCTACAGGAAAGCCGAACACTCTCACCAATAATTTCAGCATACACTTCCATCTGGCCATGTTGCTGAGCCAACTGAAACGCCTCATCATTGCATTTACTCATCACAAGAAACTGTATGGCAGTTCCATAGTCTCCGAGTCTAATGAAAAACTTGGCCACCATCTTTGCTCCATCCACTGATTCTGACTCTCTTACAACTCTAACAGCCTCATCTGGGTTCTGCAGGTGGTCCAACTGAATTCTACAGACAGTCAGCATTTAACTGTAGAAGTCAATGGTATAGCTATAGTTCTTTGTGGATTCCAGCGGGGCTGAAAAGGGAGTGACAACTCCTTGTTGAGACAAATCAATCTCAAGTTATCTTTATACCCATAGTTGGCACAGACTGACAGAGAGCCTGTTGGGCCAAACCTTCCAGAAGGGAATAAAGTGGTGGGGGGATACCTACTACCCCTCATTCAAAGAATACAAGCCAAGCAGAGATTCATCCTCAAAAGATATTGTATCAAGTAGCCAGTTCAACTGAGAAATTAGTAATAGCAACAAAAATCAAAACTGGCTGAATGGTTATTGACAATATGTGCGTCTGTGAAGTCACACCTTTAGCGAGTCCAACAGAGAGTTGACACTGGGACCAGAATATAGGCCAGTGGTAACGAGGAAATAATGAAAGAGGAAAAATTTGCCACTTTTGACAAAAAACCGCAGTAAATAGTGATGTGATGACACACTGTACCTATTGATGACTTCCAGAATGTCAACTGGAGACGTAACACATAAATAATAGGTTAATTGTGGTTAACTGTACACACCACCAGGAAAATACTACACTTATTTATATGAATGATGACAAACTTGAAAGATTTTTTATTTTGAAAAAAATAAGACTCATTAACGCAACATTAAAAAAGTGCATTAAAAGCTATTTCAACGGTTTCTTAAAGGTATTTGAAGCAATAACAAGAGAGATTAGTAATGGGTGGAGTATGACATGTATGCGCAGGTGCTCTCACAAAATGATACAGCTAGAGCCTATGAGCAAGGCTAGATAGCAGGTACAGGTTACTTACCTGCTACCTAATACTACAATATAAGCTAACATTATCACATTTGGCCAACCCAGTGCCCCAAGCCCGTACCCCAAGCCATTGCCCCAAGCCCATGCCCCAAGCCCATCCCCCCAACCCCGCGCTCCAAGCCCATGCCCCAAGCCCGTGCCCCAAGCCTGTGCCCCAAGCCCGTGCCCCAAGCCTGTGCCCCAAGCGTTAATAAATTCTAATGTTGGACGTAAGACCTTTAATTTCTTGCGAGCAAAAATTGCAACTCAACATTAATGGAGCACATTAAAATTTTTACCCGGTTGAATTTCACTGAGAAAAAATTAGAGATTAGAAAAAGGTCGTAAATTAGCAGAAGGAAAATATGGAGCAAGGGAAGACAACTACTACAGAAGTTCACCAGAAAATGGTTAGATGGTAGAGCGCAACACTAATTGGATAAATTTATCTAAAACTTCTTATAAACTAAAATGCAAAAACAAATGAAAATACTTCATTTAAAAATAAATTATTTTCTGGAAAATTATAAAAATTCTACTACAGGGAAGTAATCAAAAATAATTTAAAACTAAAATCGTTTTATATATTAGAATTATTCAACAGAATTTTTGATTAGAAGTCAACGAACTATGTGAAGTAGTTTAAAGTGCAAGTAGTACTTTTGAGCTAGAAATGTCAGTGTATGGTTTGAAACATGGTGAGTCTGATGATTATATTAGAGTTGTTTTTAACTGATGCAATTTTTTAAGAAATGGCAGCGATTCTAGAACTTAAAAATAATTCAAAGTCAGAGTTGTCTACTCTTGGTTTTGGAGTGAGCTCATGAAAATAATATAGACTACCAGTTGACCACGGCAATGATCTATTGATATTCATCAGCTATGAAATCATCATGACCTTGCAGAGTGACGATTTCAACAGGAAAAAAACCAACTCCAGCTTTTAGTCATACACAACATTAACTGCACATTTTTACAACTGCTAAAATGAGGAAAGAAGTCTAGTGGAATATATCAAATAATGCCAAGCGTAATTGGTGGTCAGTCATTTTTTAGATTTTTTTCATTTGGCTTGGGTCTAAAGATTGTTGGTATATGGTGGTTCGCCAGCCTATTCTTGCATGGAGTTTTGTTTCGTTTCTTCTGCCAATTCATTGCCATATTAAAGATTTTAGTCTGACGAAAAATACTAGTTACTATCAGCTAATGTTCAGTTACTATCCAACTGCTTGAATCTATGACGCTTTACAAGTACACTTTTTGGAAATGTGCTGATGTGTGAAAACGACCACAAGTTTTAATGCTCAATTTTTGACTATGAGCTAAAGACAAGGTTGCGCCTAATTCAACACTTGTCTTTTATTCACCGATAATTACCCTTTGGATTTACCGTTATAAATAAATGACGCTCATTTAGCAGAAAAATTGATTCTGTGATTATAATTTTGTTAATCAACAGACAAGAAACCAGGGCTATTAAGTAATAATTTTAGCTAGTAACATAACCACATACTCTTTGTTTCACTTTTTTCAAATAGTAATTAGACTTTTTTGGAGGTTATGAATGAGTACCTTATCTTTTATTAATGAGAACTGACAATGGTCCTCAGCTTATCATATTTTCAGCCAATAGAATTAAATACCTTGAAACTCTAGCGACTCCTGGCGTATGCACTTTTATCATCACTATCCCCATTATTATCATATGATACACTAAGATGCTGAAGAACTATTTGGTACTAAAAATTACCTGGGGTTGGATAATAAAAAAAAACCATACACAAAAAATTTGATACACACAAATATCCCATCTATCTAACATATCAGTGACATATGTTGATCAATAGATAGAGTAACAACTGATTATTTACCAATTTAGAGAACTGATGCATCTTTTAGTTTGGTTGTTTTTACGAGACAAAGTCTGCCATTTATCTCATGTACTATCTATTAAAAAAATTTACGATTGTGGCTGGTTCAATACACTAGGACGGCTTCATGTGACTCACTGCGAGGGCAATGAATAAGGGGCTGGAAACTATTATTAGTTTTGTTTTTTTTAATTTTTTTCAAATATTTTTTAAAAACATTTTTGGTGTAAAAGATAAAAACATAAAGCAAATTTTTAACTGATGCTCACATTGATTTAGAAGCAATAAACACCCAAAATTTAAATATACCACATAGCTGCAATGCGGTAGATTGGTGATCCTACTACATCCCTACTACAGGGTCACTACTGTAGATTTGATGGCAACTTGTTTATAGTCTGCTATCTATATTGGGAGCTGGGTATGAGTAATAGCGCTACACAGTGTGACAAAGATATTAGGGCTACAGTTATTGTAGGGAAGTTGTTTTTCCAACTGTCCCAGTCTAAATTGAAGAGAAGACAACTTGACAATTTTAAAACATATGAAACATATGATCCAAATGAGCTAAATGTTCAAGTAAATATCCAAATAATTTACTGTAAGTCAATTTTAAGAATGGGAACGATTTAATCGCTGGAGCTTGTAATTTACGCAGAAAACTCAAAGGTGCTACTTGCACTTTAAAGAATAAAAAATGCTTTAGTCTGATTTACAGTCTGTATAGCCCCGAAAACAAAAGCTCTTCTACTAGGAAAAGCTATCAACTTGCTATGTTATACAGCACCCATGCCCATGTTGTGTTGGCTTGTAGAGAGCTCAAACATAATGCTATTGTAGAAAACCTCTTTATAAAATATCACAAAATCACATCCACTTTCGTATATAAATTGTGTCAGTGCAGAGTTGTCCTCTCTATAATTTGGTGAAAAATCTATTAAAACTCACAATCGATCCAACAGTTTTTCCACTATTTTATGACATATTATGATAATAACTTTCTTTATAGAGATGCTGGTCTTTTTAGTAATTGTTTTTGATTGCTTATTGTTAGTCCTTCAGTATTGTCTCCTAGAGATATGAGAATACTATATTTAAAAAAAACAAAAAAAATTCTTTTAATCGGTGTTCAGTGCGGCACACGATTTGACAATCATTAAGAATATTTTTATTTTGCACCGTAATAATACAATAATATATATTAATATAATAAATACAATAATGCTATACCAATTCGTGCGAGGTGTATTCCAATATAAACAAATGGGAGGGTGTTTAGTCTGCTCTCACCTGATGACATTGTCCCAGTCCTTGGCGCTGCCATATGCGGCTGCTGCCTCTTTGTACTTTCCATCTTGTTCCTTAGCTTTGGCGTATTGAGAGTGTATCTTGGGTGACATCACTTGAGGCAGCAAATCACCGACCTTTGACCTACATAAAGCGGATTGGATGCTATGAACACTATCCTGCATATTTCACTTCTAACGGCCAGTATCATTCATTCACAATGACCTAAATATTGACCGCCAATTACCAACTTGAAAAAAAAGTACAGCTTGTCAAAAATTTTGTTAAGTGGACAGGGAGAATAGGCTAATATTGATAGAAAAAGGTACAAAAAGATACAAAAGTTTCCACAACGAGCATAGCCTCTGAACCAAAACGGATATAACCTATTACATAAGCCCCACCCACTATACCTTTAGTTCTAGGGCACATAATATTGCAATACAAACCAATTTTTACTCTTGATGTATACAGATGCTGCTTTGTCCCAATATTCCCCCTTCTCATACAAGAGAGCTGCTTCTGTCCATTGTTTCATTGTCTCCAGGATGGCCGCGCACTCCTTCTTTAGTATCCTGCTGGGCATCTTCAGCGCCATGTTCACTCCTCTACAACCACATCAATGTTCTAACGATGCAAATAACAACATGCACTTAGTAGCCTGACTGACTTGAAGACATCGATTTGTATAAAATCATCTCTTATTAATAGGAACATTTACTAGCATCAAACTATAACGATCTGGTCATACGAATCTCAAGTACTGTCTGGAGAGATAACTACGAGTTCTCTCATAAAGCGCATGGTTTCATCATCTCTATTCTATCAGACCTCACGGAATGTCAACGACAAGGAGGAATGCATTTCAAGCGCATCAAGACAAAAAAGGCAGTAGCCAATTTTCCTCAAGTAGACAACTACGAGTTTGTAGCAGAGACTAGTATTAATCCATTAATTAAAATAAGTAGACTCTTGGATCAAGTAAGTGATCATTTGGTATTGCAACTTGAAAAAGTAAATTGTTAGGCAGGCTAGAACTGTTGGGTTTTCCTTCCAGAGTAACTTGTCGTCAAGCGAGCAAAACAAAAGCACTTCATACAGTAGATGTTTGCTACTGTTTTGGTTTGACTCTACAGTAGATGTTTGCTACTGTTTTGGTTTGACTCTACAGTAGATGTTTGCTACTGCTTTGGTTTGACTCTACAGTAGATGTTTGCTACTGCTTTGACTCTACAGTAGATGTTTGCTACTGCTTTGGTTTGACTCTACAGTAGATGTTTGCTACTGTTTTGGTTTGACTCTACAGTAGATGTTTGCTACTGCTTTGGTTTGACTCTACAGTAGATGTTTGCTACTGTTTTGGTTTGACTCTACAGTAGATGTTTGCTACTGCTTTGGTTTGACTCTAGAGTAGATGTTTGCTACTGCTTTGGTTTGACTCTACAGTAGATGTTTGCTACTGCTTTGACTCTACAGTAGATGTTTGCTACTGCTTTGGTTTGACTCTACAGTAGATGTTTGCTACTGCTTTGGTTTGACTCTACAGTAGATGTTTGCTACTGTTTTGGTTTGACTCTACAGTAGATGTTTGCTACTGCTTTGGTTTGACTCTACAGTAGATGTTTGCTACTGCTTTGGTTTGACTCTACAGTAGATGTTTGCTACTGCTTTGGTTTGACTCTACAGTAGATGTTTGCTACTGCTTTGGTTTGACTCTACAGTAGATGTTTGCTACTGTTTTGGTTTGACTCTACAGTAGATGTTTGCTACTGCTTTGGTTTGACTCTACAGTAGATGTTTGCTACTGCTTTGGTTTGACTCTACAGTAGATGTTTGCTACTGCTTTGGTTTGACTCTACAGTAGATGTTTGCTACTGTTTTGGTTTGACTCTACAGTAGATGTTTGCTACTGTTTTGGTTTGACTCTACAGTAGATGTTTGCTACCGCTTTGGTTTGACTCTACAGTAGATGTTTGCTACTGTTTTGGTTTGACTCTACAGTAGATGTTTGCTACTATTTTGGTTTGACTCTAGAGTAGATGTTTGCTACTGTTTTGGTTTGACCAACTGAGATTAGTTTTCTGCTCTTAGATATATATTCAACAAACTGCTCTTTGCAGTGTCACCAGGTTGTGTGCTCACCTTCCAATGTCACCAGTTTGTGTGCTCACCTTCCGATGTCACCAGTTTGTGTGCTCACCTTCCGATGTCACCAGTTTGTGTGCTCACCTTCCGACGTCACCAGTTTGTGTGCTCACCTTCTGATGTCACCAGTTTGTGTGCTCACCTTTCGATGTCACCGGTGTGTGTGCTCACTTTTTGATGTCACCAGTTTATGTGCTCACCTTCCGATGTCACCAGTTCGTGTGCTCACCTTCCGATGTCACCGGTGTGTGTGCTCACCTTCCGATGTCACCAGTTTATGTGCTTACCTTCTGATGTCACCAGTTCGTATGCTCATTCTAGCAACTCCAGCAGCACATGACTCATCATGGTCTCTCCTAGACTCCTCTCTAGTGATGCCAGCCTCATAGTGTTTGAGGGCGTTCTGAGAGTCACCCATAAACTCCAGCTGTTGAGCGTACTCCTTGCTGATGTAAGGAATCTGCTCTGGGGCTAACCTTCTGGCCAAACTCAAGGCACTGTCCCAATGCATCAGGTCTCTTCTCATCTGCAGCAGAGGAAAGCCATTAATGTAACACAAGTATAACATGTGACTTCAGATGGGTGGTGTTGTGTGGTGTAACCATTGCAAATAGATAAACTGTTAAGACTTTACAAACCAGCGCAACAGAAAAACTCTGAAACAACGCAATTCACAGCGTTATATCCAATAAGATTGCAACATTAGGTTTTTCTCAGAGTATGTGTAGTCAGTGAGGGTTGCATACGTATAAGGTATTTTCAAATCAAAACCAAAAAACACTTTTTCTTTCGGGAAAATAACTCCAAATTTGCATCAGGGTTGACACTTTTTCAATGGATAAAAAAACGAATTATATTTAATGAATCTTCAGCTAGGTGACACGCTTAGCGCATTATAAATAGTACACGATGAAAAACACACAAGACAACTTTATGTCTATGACCACATGCCTACAAGACCACCATAAAGACAGCTCACTAGCTTGTGGAGCACACAACTCCCGACCACACACCATCAACTGCAATAAAAGGTTAGTTAATAAGTCGTGCTGTAAGCTACCTACCTCTAGCGCAGCCAGTGGCAATGTGGACTCCATAAACGCAGTTTGTGCAGCGTCGAACTCAGCGAGGAACATAGCTATGTAGCCTGAGAGCAGCTTGTGATCTTCCAGATTACGTATTTTGTGAAGAGACATGACCATGCCTACATCTCCGATGTG
The DNA here is from genome assembly GCA_945261195.1 of Cryptosula pallasiana. Lineage (NCBI taxonomy): Eukaryota > Metazoa > Bryozoa > Gymnolaemata > Cheilostomatida > Cryptosulidae > Cryptosula > Cryptosula pallasiana. Next base: position 6,643,562 of record OX183138.1, on the reverse strand, counting down.
TCGGAATACTCTCAAAGCTAATGAAATAAATAGAAAAACCCAATCAACTGCATGTGTAGTTTAGGCTGAGTTCTACAAGGTAGTTAGAGCTACAGGTGGAGGGAGCGGGGGATGAAACTGAGGACTTATTTAGTGTACTGTATTGCTGTTAGAATATGACACTGTCACCGTCACCAAATTATCAGTATTTGTTTTTAGAGAGCAATTGATGAGAGGAGATATGTTGAGGCAGTTACCACAAGGAGATGTGTTGAGGCATTTACCACAAGGAGATATGTTGAGGCAGTTACCACAAGGAGATATGTTGAGGCAGTTACCACAAAGAGATATGTTGAGGCAGTTACCACAAAGAGATATGTTGAGGTAGTTACCACAAAGAGATATGTTGAGGCAGTTACCACAAGGAGATATGTTGAGGCAGTTACCACAAGGAGATATGTTGAGGCAGTTACCACAAAGAGATATGTTGAGGCAGTTACCACAAGGAGATATGAGGCAGTTACCACAAGGAGATATGTTGAGGCAGTTACCACAAGGAGATATGTTGAGGCAGTTACCACAAGGAGATATGTTGAGGCAGTTACCACAAAGAGATATGTTGAGGCAGTTACCACAAGGAGATATGTTGAGGCAGTTACCACAAAGAGATATGTCGAAGCAGTTACCACAAGGAGATATGTTGAGGCAGTTACCACAAGGATATATGTTGAGGCGTTCAATAATATATACCACTTAAGACCCACCAAAGTCAATATCAAGAGCTCTCATTGCTGCCTTTCCCATCTGCTGCCACGCCTCCACCGAGTTCAGATGTCTGCAGAAGTTCCATGCATCCTTGAATCTCTTTAATCTCACGCACTGCTCGAGTGAGTTAGTTAGCTACATGTGCACATAGACATGTGATACATAGACATGTATACATAGACATGTGATACATAGACATGTGATACATAGACATGTGATACATAGACATGTGATACATAGACATGTGATACATAGACATGTGATACATAGACATGTGATACATAGACATGTGATACATAGACATGTGATATATAGACATGTGATACATAGACATGTGTACATAGACATGTGTATATAGACATGTGTACATAGACATGTGATACATAGACATAAGTATAAAGACGTGTCATAGAAATGTGATAATAGACACATGATATATAGACATGTATGACATGAAACAAAGCGTGGGCACACAACTCAAGTGTCCACTCCAGTCTGACAAGGCATGTCAATAATTACTCTAGGAAACTCGCCAGAAAGTCTGAGATGTGAGACTAGACATCACAGAACTACCCGTTTCCATTACGATGGACAAAAAAATGAGAGCTGAACTATGACTTACAGAATGCAGCTATTTTCTACGCCAAGCAGTGAGGGTTATTTTATAAAAGTAAATAGTTTCGACAAAATTTCATTTGAAAATCTTTTCCAATCTCAAACCTGTAACAAATCAAAGGAGTAGCTACACACTGAGAGTTGCAGGCAAAGGAGTGCTTACATCTGCCTGAGTGAGATCTTGAGGTCTATGTGTAGTGTGAGACTCCAATACAATAGTCATCACTTTACCGCTAGGGGTCTGTAGCGTCACCTCTCCACAGTTCAACATCAGAGGAATAGTTCCAAATGGGAGCTTAGTCTTTCCAGCCAGACTACAGTCATTGCCTTAAACGGAAGAAGTATATTTGTCACCAATTACCAGATTATTAAAACTACGTAATGTGACTCTACCAAATAGCCTGAGGCCCACCACCTGAAGCCCTAGCACATGCCAACTAAGATGGGTATGCAAAGGGATATAATATAACAGATGAAATATAGAATAAAACAATGAGCGTATGACATCTATACATCCATATTCAGCCACAAATTATTATGGACAACTCAAGAATATTGTGATTATTTAAAATTCATTCATTCAAACGCTAGCACAACAGAGGTAAAATACTTTCTAAAATTTAAATTGGGAAAATTAATCACAAACAAAAGTGTTTTACATTTTGATGTAATCAAATTATTTGCACTAAACCATACACTAAAAAACAAAAAATAATTTTAAATTCATAATCAAATTGTCCGCTAAGGATGCCAAATCCCGCTAAGGACTAAACGTGAATGCAAGATGATAGGAGTTAGGAGCAGCAGCGTTAGAAGACTCACCAAAACCGTTAGAGCCATCGCCAGCTGTAAACATCAGCTGACAGTAGAGGCAGCAAATATGTGCTCAGTGATATGCCAGCATTTATACACACGGTGAATCAATTATTAACACATCTTTGAAGCATCATTCAATGAACATTTCACATTAAGTGAAACACGATCTACCGCCAGAAATATTTCATGCAACCTTCGCTCCACGAGATAAACAATACAGTAACAGCTACAGCAAATCAGGAGTCAGTTCACAAGCTGTGTAAAAGCCGTGAGCTCTATGTAAGTGTATTAAGAGATATTGGTATTGCTCAACCCTGTCATGAGGAGACAATTCTCCAAACTATTTGTTGGTAAAAAATGAGAAGAATGGCATTTCTGGGAGGGGGTTAGTGGGGCACACAACTAACCTTTCATCGTATGCTTAGAGTAGACATATGAATAGATGGTTTCATCGTCGTATGTCACAAATATCCCTTTGTCATTGCTGCTGTTCTCCCAGAGACATCCGCGGGAATGGCTGGGGAAGTCTTCTACCACCACTAGCTCATCATTTACCTGCAGTTACATGGTGGCTACGCCTTAGTCAAATGCGTGTACCGGCTCTTTGTCAATAGAATATAACAATGATTAGATGTAGGGTATTTTTTCGTGAGAAATTGTAATTTCAGGTAATTGTCTCCTCTATACTTAATGAGAAGATTACTCCTGAAACTGTTAAGAATTTTGAAAACTTTTATTTTTGTCAATCAGATGATTTATACAAACGATTTGTAAGCACTGGCTCGTACCAAAGCCTGCGCTTCTGGAGACATCACTTAATGCGGTTACTGTTTTTAGTTCTTAGGCTAGAGAGAATATTTTAAAAAGAAAACAAAAATTAAACCCACCGGGTTGTAGATATACCCGTCACTCCTCTCGTCCACAAATATAAGCCGAGTACCCGAGTGGTCGGGGTAGATCTGCTTTATACCACAGATGTGCCTAAACTCATTCACATAGGCCCAGTCTTCTATGAAGAAGTACTTTAGGTCTCCTTTCTACAACATGTATAGCCTCATGATCTTAAATAACGGTAAACAAGGTAGGGTTAGAGTAGCTATACTGATTTTATCCAACCTTCTATTGTACTTTTAATTCTAGGTGACACACAACCTAAAAAACCAGCAGTTGAATCCATATATCATGACATAATTTGGATTCAGTTACATAACAACATACATCTGTGCCGTAGATGAAAAACTGTGCTGTCACATCATGGCACAGTATCTTGGCATCACTGTTAGGTTCTGGGAATAACCTGGCTTCCCTTTCCTCATCTACAGGATTGTTCTCCGCATCAATCTGCGCGTGACAAAGTATATCAAACGTACAAATGAGAAATATAGTCTACTGGTTAGAAATGAGTGCACCACCAGGATAGACTAAGGCTCACCTATTGGGCATACCGATAGACTAAGGCTCACCTATTGGGCATACAGATAGACTAAGGCTCACCTATTGGGCATACAAATCGACTAAGGCTCACCTATTGGGCATACAGATAGACTAAGGCTCACCTATTGGGCATACCGATAGACTAAAGCTCACCTATTGGGCATACAAATAGACTAAGGCTCACCTATTGGGCATACAGATAGACTAAGGCTCACCTATTGGGCATACAGATAGACTAAGGCTCACCTATTGGGCTTACCAATAGACTAAGGCTCACATATTGGGCATACAGATAGACTAAGGCTCACCTATTGAGCCATTGAACTATACTACCCCTGGAATGGACAATAAAAATACGCTATATAAAATTTACATTGAGCACTGGGTAGTTCTATGGCAAAGCCAAGCGGCCATTTGCTTACATTGAGATTTATTCCCCCTGTCACTTGGACTCGCTGTTAAAGCAAGTTAGCGACTCATGTGACGTTTTTAATGCATTTCCTGACATCAACAAACGACACAAAACATTTGCTGAAGTAACTGCTGCAACGATGTTCTTCAGCAGTTGGCAACCTGAGGAAATTGACTAACAAATAAGTCAACTTACGATGCATGCTATGCCCCCAAATACTGCGTACTAGCAGATGCTCTGGAAGTCTGGTACAGTCTGATAATGATATTATTATAGTAGCAGCCTTAGCTTAATAATAATTAATAATAATAATAATAATAATAATAATAATAATAATAATAAGAGGAGTGATTATTATTATTATTATTAAATAAATAATTCATTTACTGCTACAACAGCAACTTGAACATCATTATTATTATTGTTATTATTATTACTTTTTTAGAAATATTATTATTTATTATTGTAAAATCAATGATATTATTTATATTCATTATTATAATTATTATTAATTGATATATATATATATTATTAAATTTACTTTAGTAATGTAATATTGTATACTACTTAGAGTGAGTCTAAGTATTATTATTATTATTATGCAATAATAATAAATTTTAATAATAAATTACTAAAATATATTTAATAATATATATTTTTTAATATTATTATTATTATTTTTATTATAATAATTATTATAATATATATTATTAGCATATTTATTATTTTTTCTCTCTATTATTATTATTATTATTAATTTATTACTGTTTATTTTATTATTTTACAGTTATTTGCTAATATACTAAAACAAATAAGTAAGCAGTCTGCAAATATATATTATTTATTACTTGACAAAACTTAATTATTTACTATTTGTTCGATTAGGTTCTCAAATATTCTGTAAATATTTATTTACAACAAGTAAATTCAAATTGTATACTTATATCATTATCAGTACTTACGATAATTAGTTGTTATGAAGCTTTAACCAATAATAAAAAATAGGAGTTTGGTAATGAAGACACTAGATTATAATCGATAAATGATGTAATCGTAGAGTTTGAACTATAAACATCTTTTTTATTGAAATAATCTTTTGCATCAGTTGCTCATACCGTTGACAAGTTTTATTTTTCGCCATGCAATTACACATTTAGTTTTTGTAATAAGTAAGATATATAGATGCATTGCTCAATTCTTCAAAGTATGTCATCAACGTCCATATGTTGTCCATGAGGTTGGCATGATTGCAATACAAAATTGGCTGAAATTTAATGCTAATTATGCGCATAATTTTTCTGGAGCTAATTGCTATTAAAAAGCCCTCTTCACTCATATGAGAGAGTGTTTTCAAAGTTTTCTGCTAGCGCTGAGCAAAAATTTTTTTTATAGCTTTTTCTGCTACGGGTACTAGTTGCTAGTAGGCAATGTATGCAGAAACTGTATTTAACACAATTGGTGTTGTCCTTTGTTGCATGCACCAGTCTGAACTTTAGGCTTTGACAGTTAGCATATGCGTTCATGTCAGTATTCAATGCCTTTAGATTGTGGTATATGTATTTTTTATGATAGATTTTTATTCATCCTCTGTTTTTGCAGGAGCTGTTTGCATCAAGGGATCTGCAGTGGTATGAATGGAGCAACAAGCTCCATTAATGATAAAGAATTCAAAGTTACACTTCATCATGTTTTAAAAGCATTCCAAACTGTTGTCACTAGCTTTCCTACACTATCATGCAATACGGTGGCTTTTCATCAATTCATATTTCTTTGGCGCACCTGTTATGTACAGTTTTGTTACTAATACTAATTTAGTCTGTCAAAGTTATCAGTTGTGTACTCATAAGTTTTTGCCTTTTGGAATCAATTATTTTTGTGGATGTTGTTTGATGTTATCAATAATTTTGCTTCATTATTTGTAAATATAAATATGTTTTGTTTTGGATTGGAATACTAATTAGCAGCACTATTGTCCATTGATTGAATAAATTGCCATTGGTATTATTATTATTATACATAATAATCCATATCTGACATGGATATGTACAATCATCAGTTTTATGCCTTTCTGCATGGCATGTGCTGTTTTTGCTTATGAACTGTGATAGCACGGAATGTCTAGAATGTTATGCATGCAAAAAATATTTTTCCAACGTGACCAATTTCACAAAATTCTTGAAGAAAGATAGTAAGTAAACAATGGAAAATCCATTGTTTATACAAAAGTCACGTGACAAATCAATGTAAGAATATGGCCGCGCTATTTGCCGTTTTCAAACGACCTTGGCCATTCCAGGGGTAGTATAGTTCAATGTATTGAGCATACAAATAGACTAAGGCTCACCTATTGGGCATACAGATAAACTAAGGCTCACCTATTGGGCATACAGATAGACTAAGGCTCACCTATTGGGCATACAAATAGACTAAGGCTCACCTATTGGGCTTACAGATAGACTAAGGCTCACATATTGGGCATACAGATAGACTAAGGCTCACATATTGGGCATACAGATAGACTAAGGCTCACATATTGGGCATACAGATAGACTAAGGCTCACCTATTGGGCTTACAGATAGACTAAGGCTCACCTATTGGGCATACAAATAGACTAAGGCTCACCTATTGGGCATACAGATAGACTAAGGCTCACCTATTGGGCATACAGATAGACTAAGGCTCACCTATTGGGCATACAGATAGACTAAGGCTCACCTATTGGGCATACAGATAGACTAAGGCTCACCTATTGGGCATACAGATAGACTAAGGCTCAAACAAAACAACATTCTACTGGTATATCAACAACTGCAGACACAATGAAAGCATGACACACTCACTGTATGAAGCTGTACTTTGGCATCAAAGAGTACAGCTGCGTAGTCCTCGTTTAACTTGATGGATTGTACGGTGCCCAGGTACTCCCGGTCTCTCAGTTTCACTGGTCCTACAATCACATCCAGTTAAATTAACCAATCAAAAAGTCATTAAAAATCAAACAACCAATCATATATTGAAAGAAAAGTACTAACGCAGCTTATAAAAATTGATATGCTATATGTTAGAACGAAAGCAATGGGTATTTCATGGGCTATACTATCCATGTATACACATCTAAGACAACTAAAAAGTTTTGGTAATACCAAACTTGCCAGATCTCAAATATTACATATTTCAATAGCAAAAAGGTGAAGGAAATCTATATAAAGATTTTCCTGCTCAATTCACGTGTCTCAACCACACAAACAATACATAGTGTCAGAGCAACAGTACACATAGAGTTGCACTAGCAATATATAACTCTATGCAGTGACTCATGGCTAAGAGAAGACAACTACTAATGCAAACAATAGATGTTCTACCAACAACAGTACATAGACATAGACAGTGAACGTAGAGCTGCATAAGGACAACTAATAAACAGTAGATGGGTACTAGACTATTGTAGGTAGGTATGTATACACCAAGCACTCTACTAACACAAACGGTGCTACAACAATGCAGATAATAAGAAATAACAAACAAAAACAGGCAAACAGTGAAAAAGAAAGTGTTGTTCACCTGGCCAATAGACGCTACCATAAAAACTTACCACCAAATAAGTGCATCCGACCTTGCAGTGACCTGATGTTAGTTAACTCACGGGCTACAAACATGGGGTACAACATTGTCACCTAAGGCTGAAGAGATCTATCCATCGCCCAACGTCAACCAATGGGGGTGAGAAACCCAAAGCAGTTTCTCACACCAGGAGTGGAATAATCTACTCTCTCGCAGATCACATGACCAGAGCGACCACCAATAGAATGACAAATAAACCCCAAAAACAAACAAAATTTAGCCCAATTAGAACTGATAATTGTCTTAGCACTATGCGGACACTACACCCCGGCCCTTCTCACCTCATGAGGGACATGGTCTACTTAAAAGAAATGAGGCTGACAGAGCAAGGCAAAGGCAGACAGGAAAGTTGTAGATGGTAAGCTAGAAACCATAACCCATACAACAGAGTAAGTGTACAATGTGAGTCACAGTATTAGACTCACCTCCAGGTGCAAGCACATAGAACCACACTCTATTGTTCATGCCTGTAGCCAAGTGGTAGGGCCCAAGGCCAACAAATGAAGGCTCAACATCTATATGCACTGTGATTGGCTGTTCACCGTTGACAGAGTCTTGAATTGTAACCTAAACAGTGCAGAGTAACATTACAAGTATTATGTACCACAGGCTACAACCTAAACAGTGCCGAGTAACATTACAAGTATTATGTACCACAGGCTACAACCTAAACAGTGCCGAGTAACATTACAAGTATTATGTACCACAGGCTACAACCTAAACAGTGCCGAGTAACATTACAAGTATTATGTACCACAGGCTACAACCTAAACAGTGCCGAGTAACATTACAAGTATTATGTAACACATGCTACAACTTAAATACCTGACATTACTACAATAGAAATTGCATAAATCAACCCCGTAGAAATCAATTAACTGGTTTATTCAATGTGACAGTGAAGGTCGCAAAAATCAACCAATAAAAATGGCTTCATATATTTCAATATTGTCATCCTCTAATTTGACACAACTATTTGCAGCTTTTTCATTTTTAAAAACAGTTATCGCGCAGATTTCGTAAACAGCCCTGGATAAAGCATGGTGTTAACAAGCAGTGTTTTTTTATTGCATTGAATATTGGACTGTGGATCGTAGGCTATGTAACTGACTACATTGTTTAAACATACTCCCTAAGACAGCTGAGCAAGAAACTTCAACACGTGTGAGTTTTTGATGACTGAAATGTAGTCAATCTCAGAATGTAACAAAGATTTAAGGCTATCTATCAACCAGCAATAGGAAAAACATGACACAAGTCTTAGCAAGTCGATCGATCTCAACATGTCATTGAGATAAGACAACTAAAATGCTGCCGATATCGATAAAATAGTTATTACTGTCTGTCGGTACTTTTTTTAATGATTATTGTTGCCGTTATTTGATGATGTATTATATTAATGAGGATAATTTTAAAAAACAAACAAAGCAAATTTGCTTATTTATTATTATTTCTTATTATTATTGTTTATTATTATTGTTTATTATTATTATTGTTTATTATTATTGTTTATTATTATTATTGTTTATCATTATTGTTTATTATTATTGTTTATTATTATTTATATCAAAAGAATAATTATTATTCATAAATAACAATAGGTCAAGTTGTTATTATTACTAAAATTAATTTTCAATGTCAGTCAAGAGAAGGAAATGTCTGCAAGTATCCATATTATAATATTATTAGACAATATAATTCATTATTATTATATCGATATTTGTGGTCTCCTGAGGTATGACTGCGTAATTCAATGCCATTTCTAATTAGATGTATTTTTCTTGGCACTTTAAAGTGCAAGTAGCACCTTTGAGTTTTCTGCATAAGTTACAAGCTCCTTAGGCAGTGATTAAACCGTTCCCATTCTTAAAATTGACTTACGGTAAATTATTTGGATATTTACTTGAACATTTAGATCATTTGGATCATATGGCTCATATGATTTGATATTGTCGAGTTGTCTTCTCTTTAATTCAGATTGGGATAGTTGGAAAAACAACTTCCCTACAATAACTGTAGCCCTAACATCTTTGTCACACTGTGTTGAGCTATTATTATACCCGGCTCCCAATATAGATAGCAGACTATAAACAAGTTGTCATCAAATCTACAGTAGTGACCATGGATGAATTATATTTCATCCATGGTAGTGACCCTGTAGTAGGATCATCAATCTACCGCATTGCAGCTATGTGGTAGTATTTAAAATTTGGGTGTTTATTGCTTCTAAATTACTGTAAGCATCAGTTGAAATGTTGCTTCTTTGTGTTTGTATCTTTCACACTAAAAAAGGTTTAAAAAATACTTGAAAAAAAAGGAAAAAAACAAAACTAATAATAGTTTCCACCCCCTTATTCATTGTCTGCTCAGTGAGTCACAGGAAGCCGTCCCAGTGTATTGAATGCAGCCGCAATCCTAATTTTTTTATGATAGGTAGAACATGATATAAATGGCAGAGTTTGTCTCATAAAAAACAACCAAACTAAAAGATGTATCAGTTCTCTAAATTGGTAAATAATCGGTTGTTACTATCTCTATTGATCAACACATGTCACTGATATGTTAGATATATGGGATATTTATTTGTGTGTATCAAATTTTTTGTTTACCCATGGTTTTTTTATTATCCAACTCCAGATAATTTTTAGTACCAAATAGTTCTTCAGCATCTTAGTGTATCATACGATAATAATGCGGATAGTGATGATAAAAGTGGATATGCCAGGAGTTGCTAGAGTTTCAAGGTATTTAATTCTATTGGCTGAAAATATGATAGGCTGAGCACCATTGTCAGTTCTCATTATTAAAAGATAAGGTACTCATTCATAACCTCCGAAAAAGTCTAATTAATATTTGAAAAAACTCAAACAAAGAGTAAGTGGTTATATTACGAGCGAAAATTATTACTTGATAGCCTTGGTTCCTTGTCTGTTGATTAACAAATTTGTAATCACAGGATAAATTTTTCTGCTAAATAAGCGTCATTTTTTTATAACGGTAAAACCAAATGGTAATCATCGGTGAATAAAAGACGAAGTGTTGAATTAAGCGCAACCTTGTCTTTAGCTCATAGTAAAAAATTGAGCATTAAAACTTGTGGTCGTTTTCACACATCAGCACATTTCCAAAAAGTGCACTTTTAAAGCATCATAGATTCAAGCAGTTGGATGTGCCATCAGCTGGTAGAAACTAGTATTATTCATCAGACTAAAATCTTTAATATGGCAAATGGATTGGCAGAAGAAACAAAACTCCATGCAAGAATAGGCTGGCGAACCACCAAACCAACAATCTGTAGACTTGAGCCAAATGAAAAAAATCTGACAAATGACTGACCACCAATTACGCTCGGCATTATTTGATATAAGGGAGTTTGCGAAAGCCCAACGAGGCCGTTAACGAGTACGTGAGAGAGGTCACGTGGTACCACTAGAGCGGATTATCGGTGATTAGCTGTCTCGTCCCACGTAGTACCTCTCGTAAACGTGAGATTTTTTACGTCAATTTACTATTTTTACGGAAGGGAATATTTGCTACGTGAGGCGCCTCTTTTACACTGGAGGGAATTTTGTTACCGCCATCGCAAATTTTATTATTAATTATTATTATTTATTATTTTTATCATTGTTGATTAAACGCCATAAAAAACATGAAAATTACAATCACTCACTGGCGTATACACATTTTGAATAAACATCAGTTAGGCCAGTAATCCATGTACAGGAAGCCACCACCATTCATAATAAATAAATACAGCTGTGTGTTAATAGTAACTTATAACTTTGTTTGGGAGGCCATTATTATTAGTAAAATAAAAATTCAAAAGGTGTAAATGCTATCGCTGTGAAAACGGAAATGATTTTCAGTCAGGGAATTGGCTCGCTCGGCGAGATTGTCGCAACGTGCTTGGTGAGCTTATCCCAGAACTTAATAATTTTGCCAATGGGGACCCGGCAGATTTTAGGTGCTCACCAGGGGGTGCTAATTTGATGATACCGGAAGTTTACTTGAAGTTTTATCATAATATCGTTAAGATTTTCAAAAATCCACTACTTTTATTTTTATTTTTTGCTTTAGAAGTTTCTTCTCACTGATATATTGAAATGGCAGGAGCTCCAATGTCTGTTTTAGCTCACTACATTTTTTTTGGCACAATAAACAGTTATAATCAACTCGAATAATCACTTTTTATGAACGCTAACAATTCTGACTATAGATCGCTATATAAAATATAGAGTGAGCTCGTAAGAGTTATCTCCCATTTATTATTATTTATTACTTATTATTTATTTATTGTGTGTTGTTGTCATCAGGGATTAACACTATTCATTTTATTTCAGTGTTAAATAATTTTCATTCAAGCACAAATTTGATCCAACTTGTGATTAGGAAATTACAAGTTTCACTCAAAAGCCTTATCTTAAGAAGAAAATTAATTCATTTAGTTTAATTAATAATTATTATTATTATGATGATGATTATTTATAATAATAATAATATCAAAAAAATTATTATTCATTTGCCCTAAAAATTAAAAAATATAAAACAAACTTTTAAAAACAATTGCTATTTATTAGTCACATATCACAGGGTACACCAGATTTTTGGTACACTTGGGATTGTCATAAGAGTTTGTTATTATTATTATTGCTAGTCGTTGACTGGAGTTATGAAATCCGCAACAAACGATTTACGAGCAGTTGATGGGGATGGAGCTTGTAATAGTGAGGATGCGCCGCGTAAATCGAGCATAATAGTATATCGCTGTTGTTGAGATAAATTGACAGGGCGCACTGTAAGTTATTTACATTGGCAAACTTAGTTAGGCCCGAAATACGATACTTTGGTTCAACTGCATACTATCTATGAGCATCATTATTAAATTAATTTTTTCAAGTGAATAAAGCAAAATATTTTTCAAAAGAAAAAATTAGAGGTTATATTGATCCCTCAAGCTTCCTCGATCACATTTTTTTTGTCATATTAGCTGCTTAAATATCTCAAATTAAAATAACAGTCAAGCAAGTCGTAAATTCTAATGATAAGTTATATTAGCAATTGGACTGCTTCCGGTTGCATCTACAAAGAGAAACTGCGTGCCGGATCCCCATTGGCGCGTACCCTACGTTAACGTACTAGTTAGTCAGGGTTTTTCGCAAACTCCCTATATTCCACTTGACTTCTTCCCTCATTTTAGCACAATGTACAGTTGTAAAAAAAGTGCAGTTAATGTTGTGTATGTATGACTAAAAGCTGGAGTTGGTTTTCTTCCTGTTGGAATCGTCACTATGCAAGGTCATGATGATCTCATAGCCAATGAATATAAATAGATCATTGAGGTGGTCAACTGATAGTCTATATTATTTTCATGAGCTCACTGCAAAACCAAGAGTAGACAACTCTGACTTTGAATTAATTTTAAGTTCTAAAATCGCTGCCGCTTCTTAAAAAATGGCATCAGTTAAAAACAACTCTAATATTATCATCAGAATCACCATGTTTCAAACCATATGCTGATATTTCTAGCTCAAAGGTACTACTTGCACTTTAACATTGAATTATCCAAGTTTTACTATATACAATATTACCAACTTTACCAGTTTCTCCTCTCAAAGTGCACTCACTAGAAACTGTGCAGCGTTTCAAAAGCCAAACTATAATCCTAACAACAGGCTTTATCTAAAACTCAATTTTAGAATAAAAACAAAAACCTACTGAGAAGCAGACAAGGTCACCCAATCATAAATAACTGTGATCTGATCCAAACAACTTGTAGACTGAGTTCCTCACCTCCAGCAGTGAAGTGAGATAGGCTATCCTTGTGTTGTAGGAGTCACCAAGTATTGGTAGTCTTGTAAGAAAGACATGCAGGTTACCCTTGGGGGTGGACACAGCAAGCAACTGTCCATCATCTGTCCACTTCACTTGGTCTATGGATCTCTCTTCATCCAAAGTAATGATAGAAGTGACTTCCTTCATGTCACTGGCTATGTGTATGCGTATGCTACAGCCAACAATATCACTTGTATCAGTGTTACAACAAGATTAACCTTCTACACAGCCAACAATATCACTTTTATCAGTGTTGCAACAAGATTAACCTTCTACACAGCCAACAATATCACTTGTATCAGTGTTACAACAAGATTAACCTTCTGTACAACCAACAATGTTACAAGGTTAATCTTACATACAGCCAACAATGTCACTTGTATCGATGTCATAAGAAAAATTAATCTTATATACAGCCGAAAATGTCACTTGTATCATTATTAGAGTAAGATTAATCTTCTATACAGCCAATAATATCACTTGTACAGATGCTAGAGTAAGATTAATCTTGCCTCAAATATTCTAATGGCTTACAATCAAACCACCAGTGACATAGTACAGTCTAGACTTACTCAATTCCTAGCTAACGATGAATACACAAAAATAAAAGTCTGAAATCTTTTTACAGTCAGTCCCTAATGAAATACAAAACCTCTAACAACTATTGAATAAACTCTATAAAGCGGAACAAACTGTAAGGTACCTGTTGTCACCTGCTGATGCTGCCATGTCTACAGCAGCATTGATGTCTATAGAGGTGAGCCTATCTTTGTGGTCACGCTGCTGATAGAGCTCTTGTCCTATTTCCTTCACATGAGTAGATATAACAATAAAATAACCAGAGGAGAAGCCCAGCAGTATGTATCCATCTCCAAACCTGTGCATGAAGTTACACTACCATCTATGAGTCTGTATAACTCTATGGTTTATGTAGAATATTCCGTATAACTCTATACAAATACATACCACTTGTAGTCCACTATGGAGCCATATTTATTCTGAAAAGCCAGCTCCATGGGATTGTCTGGGTCGCTGATGTTGAACAGAAACATTGCCTTCTTTCCAAGAACCATGCTTACCTGCAGTACATCAACAATTGGTGCAATGCAATCTTTGAATTAGTAATACTGACTACTATTAACTACTCACTACTACTAACTACTTACAACTACTACTGCTACTACTATTGCTGTTACCACCGCTGCTACCACTAATACTACTGCTGCTACTGAAGCTTTCGTGATAACTTCAAGATGAGTTTTTGAATTGATGGGGTTCATAAAGTAATGTCAAGAGATTGCAAGCAAAAGAGTTTGAACTAAACTATAGCAATATCACAGTTAACCAAACAAAAATCGGTGGAAATCTATCGTTTGCTAACAGCACAGCTAACCATGAAAAGCCTGTGATGGTACGGTCATTGTGATGTCGTCAAATGTATTCAAATGGTTTAGTAACCATTAATAAAATAAGAATAATGATTTTTAAATATATAGCGTAATTAGTTTAACAAAATTAATAGTCTGTTATCTCCACCATTATAATTAGATTTTATCATAAAATTTACCCAAAACGCAATAGAAGACAACTCAAAATTGAAACACAAAAAAAAAACAGACACTGCCACAAAATAATCTACAAGTTACAATTTACAAATTACTTCTTGTGTACAAACAAGATCAATTTAGCTGTTTTAATTTTTATGCTAACATCATCATGTTGAAAATATGAAAAACTGAGATTAATCCAACTCTTAAAAACTATACAATTGAAATTAATCTAGGTCTTATAAATTCTATACAATTAGGATTAATCTAGGGTCTTATAAACTCTATACAATTAAGATTAATCTAGGATCTTATATGTTCTGCACTAACCAGAGTGATGTTGTTGTTATATGCTTTATACTAGCTGAAGTTTATCTAGTTATAGATAAAGTATTTACAAACAATATTAATGAAGCTCGCGACACAACACCAAACACAAAACAGTTCATGTACCTACCGTATCCTCTCCTATTCTACTTCTCTCATCCATCTTCATCTCGCTAAACTGTATATCTGATGGCAGATCTCTGAGAGAGGCCTGTCTAACCGTGTCTCCATCTACATTGCTAATACTGAGGGACTTATCATCACTGCCCAGAGCTAGTAACCCTCCCTTACTCCAAGATCCACAGGTAATCTTTTTTGTATGCTTGCCAAGTATTGGTATCTTCCTACAAGCAAACAATCTATATTAAACGCATATCAGTCTAGAAAGTTCTATAAAAAAAATATCAACCAACTTCAGATCACAAATTTTGACAAAAAATTCAACTACAAATTTTTTTTCTCTCTTTACCAAATTTCGTTATATGCAGGGTCCATCTATAGAAACAATTAACTTGTATTTTATAAAAATTGCAAAAACCGAATTCCCAGACTCACAGCCCAAGCCTGATGCTGGCATTACATAACATACCTGGATGTTCCATGATTGTAAATGAGCAGATTTCCTTTAGCTGTGCCAATAGCTAGCAGTGACCCTGATTTCGACCACGCCAAGAATGTCAAAGGATCTCTGCGCAACAGAAAAGCGACAACCAATAATAGTACAACACAAATGAGAAAAATCAATAAAGGTAGAGTTATTTCCTCTCTAAAAAGAGCACACAACTCTGAACAGAAAGACAATGCATTCCAAGACATTAGCCGACCTCAAACTGCTGTCCACTTGTGATGTCCGTTGAGAGTTGGCATCCCACATGAATATGATGTGACTTTTGTCAGAGATGATAGCCAACACATCCCCATCTTTGTCCCAACCCAAAGCCACCACTGAGCTGTAAACACCAGAGATAAGTTGAGTACGCTGAAATAGTATAAAGTCTTACAATATCTAATACAGTGATGTAATATTTATTGCTCAGAGCCTTGGCCTCAGAGCCTTACCCTGGTAGCTCTATGTCTTTCACTAACAAACCATGCCTGTCGTAGATGTTCACTTTGCTATCACCACTGCAACAAGAACACTGCAGCGTAAACCACAGAAATAATTAATATGCACACATGGCCGAATGAACCAAACAAAGAACTCACCTGGTTGAAGCTAAGTAATTTCCATGAGTCTTTTGCCAGCTATATATTGAATGGCTACCCAATGGGCCTTGGAGGGAAAAGAGTTTCTATAATATAAAAGAATAAATGAATTACGGAATACAATTTATTTACTAAAACAACATTTAAATTATTTTTAATCTTGCTCAGCCAGTAAAAAATATCAAGTTAGTTGAAGGCAGAAAGCAATTACGATTACTAAAAAAATATAAAAAAAGGATAAGATTTGGCAAAAAAGTGATTGAAAATTAATTTCAACTTCTAAAACCAACGTTATTATCACGAAGACTCCTGTATCAATAATTTATATTTCATAAACTGAGCTTTATTATAAAACAAGCTGCAAACATAAAAACATTATTGAAACCATTTTCATTCTAAAAATCAAAAATTATTTTATGTTGGCTAATAATAATAATAAACAAATACTACTGCCAAAAAATACTAATAATGAAATGATAAAAATAACAATTCAATCAACATCATCAAATGTGGTAAATAAATCACTTGTTTATTATTATTATTATTTAAATTTAACTACTACTATCCCTAAACTTGAATTCATCACTAACCAAAACTTAGAAAACATCATCATAGACATTTGAATGATGTCTGATATTAAAAAAAGACGTCAGCAGCTCAGCCCTATGAGCCAAAAAAGACCAGTGGTGGACGTGGTTTGTAGTAGCAAGTAGTAAGTAAATTATTAATTTTTTTGAGATAATCCTCAACAGTTATTATTACAACAACAGTAGTAGCAGAAAAGTAGTAGTAGTAGTGGTTGGCTGATGATATTTATTTATTTATATTTGAAAGGTTTGCAATAAAGTATATAATCTAGGAGAAAATGACTTGTTGACCTCTATCTACACTACAAAAGCAGGTGGAAAATAAAAATGAGCAAAAGAAAGTATCATCAAATTATTCAATCTAATACATACACTATGTCTATCTATTTATTTCTGATATTATTATTATTATAATTTATTTTTTCTCATCGTTAGTAATTAATAAATACTGTGCAACACGTGCCAAAAACACAAACCTTCATTCCTGACATTTTCTTGACATCAAAGATGAAGAAATAGTGTACACAGTGAAAAAATTAGTGAGGTTTATCGACAAATTACAAGAATGAGAGAAAAAAAAACTTAGCAACAGGAATGCCGCGCAGGCGCATATATCAACGATGTACTTTTGCGCAGTTTCTCCTAGTAGCCGGAAATAGTGAAGAAACATTGTTCCTTTGCCATTGTTTTTTTTGTCAATACATGAAACAACAGCAATTAATTATAACAAACTTTAAATGTGAGCTGTTTTGCTTGCAGCATAGTAAGTGCTGTATAGCGTAGTTTAAAAAAGCCAGCTGCTATTTATAGAAAAGTCAAAATAATTATAAATAATATATTATAATAATTATTATTATTGTAGTTGTTGTAGTAGTAGCGGTCTTGATTTTTTTTCGTGTTTTTTTCCGCCGACTACATTATATCATTCTAATAATTGAAAGTTATAAGTTTTTACTCACAGCCTGTTAACCGAGATTTTTAAAAGTACTAACAAGTGTTTGAATTTATTCACGCTGCGATTCGTTTATTTGATCGCCATGTTTGTCCGCATGTTGTGCGGGACTGGGCTTGCTGTTGAGGATTGATACCTTAGACGCAAATGGTAGCGCTATAATGAGTCGGTAACCCATAAAATTAGTACGTATCAATGGGTTTTCCCCAGTTCTCGGCGCAAGTTGATTTTTTGGGAGTTATCCTCTTTCTGTTTTGACCACACATTTTGTGCCACTTTATTATAGACAAAACTTTCTATTGCTAAAAAGTTTTGTGATTAGCCACACAATTTTTTTCATATCTGCAGTAATATTACCATGTACCTGATTGGGGTTTCAGCTCCAGACCTTACGGTAACACCGTCTAGCCCGGTGACCAGACAATGGTGCAATGGTTAATTTGCCAGGCCATTGGGCTAGGTGGTGTTGTAGTAAGGTGTTAAGTGGTGCTTTTTTCGCAGTTGCTGAAACACTCATGTTTTTTTTGTTGCAAGTAATGAAAATTATAAGTTTAATTTAACAGTTCATTTAGTGTAAATGTTCCGATGATTGTGCTAGTGTGCTCTACATGTATCTTGCCAGAAAAGGTGTTGATTTATATCAGCAGGTTGTCCCATAAAATTCTGATAATAAAGGATGTTTATGAAACTATTCCTGACCCTCTCAATTCTGGTGGCTATACTGGCTTACATGCTACTTACAGGTACAATAAATCAGTATACTTCTGTGCAGTATTGTGTGTAGTATTTCTGTTATTAAATGTGAGCTGATTGGTTGATAGTGTATGTTTTATTTATATATGAATGAATATTTTTTTACCAATAAAAGGTGCCTTCTTCAAGCGCAGGTACTGTATGTGTAGTACATGCGGAGTAATTGATGGAATAAACTAACACATTGTAGATAGACATCAGGGACATAGTCTTGCCATATTAGTCCTGTCTGCAAGAAATAATTATGCTCAGCGACAAGCCATTAGAGAGACATGGATGAAGTCAGCGAGTTTACTGAAGTATGGCATCATATCTTTGATCTAGACCTATACCATAGGCATGACACATCGTATAGTTGTGGTGTGTGTATTGAGCAGTTTTGTAGGCATAAGCATAAATATTATAATATATTTATAGTGTGTACATTGTATAGTATACAAACATAATTTGAAAGTCTTCAAGTTTTTTCATTCTAAAAATAATTTGTAAATCATAAAATTTAGCATGAAGATGAAATTTATAATTGGACAACCTTGTATGCTGCACCCAGATGACAGGATAGATGAGTACAGCTGTGAGCCATACAACATTGATCTCTCAGGTACGTTCTTTGTCACCATTGATCTCTCAAGTGTCACCATTGATGTTTGACAGTTTTGTGTCATTATAATGGTGGTTTGGTTTGGACTGCAAAATTGGTTTTCTTGTCACATCTGTAATAAATAGCTGTACAATAGTTAGGCATCTTTGTTATATTCTACAGGTGGGGATGAGCTAGAGGGGTGGACTGTTGTACCCGCAGAAGGTGGCATTAGAAGACCTCAAACTACAGAATTCAAATTTATTGTATGTTGAGGCTTCCACTGCAGTTCTTGTATTCTCACTTAGTTTCTTTTAAAAGCAGTTTGACAAGTTCTCTCCTGACCAATCCTAGAATTCAATAACTTTCAGGCTTTCATCTTGCATATTTGATGCATATTCATGTTTTGGAAACATCACAATTTTCTCAGTAGACCATCTCTGGCTAACTCTCTGGCTAACTCTCTGGCTAACTGTTATTGAACTGCATAAAACGACTCGCTGACTGCCAATACTTTTGGTGTATTTTTATAATGAGTGCTTGTTATATCACTTCACATGTTTTAGGTGTTGCGCTCTGTTGTATTGACTGAGTTGAGTGTACCTAGAAGTTGCCTGCCCAGCTCTGGAAGTGTCACAATATCTTTGACTGATAGAGTGTCACAGGTGAGTGCTAGCTCATTTCACATGTCACGTTGTCTCTGTATGACAGCAGGTTACAGGTGAGTGCTAACAACATGTCACATGATGTTAGTTGATATTTGTGTGTAGTAAACATTTCTACTTGTCTGTTACTACACTTTGCTTCCTGACGATTCGTTGTTGCTCTTGTTGTTTTTCGCTCTACCACCATAATCCATAAATAGTTGAGCGTTCATGTATCCTAGACTGAGGTGGCAGCATTAGAAGTAACGGCAGCAAACAGTAGCCAGTCAGATGAGAGAATTAGAGTAAAAGTCACACCTACCGTACCCCTGCCAAAGGTTCGCATCTACACCTTGCAGAGATATTATATTTTATATCTTATATATTATACCATGTACAGTGTTAGTTGTTATATATTGTACTATGTACAGTGTTAGTAGTTATATATTGTACTATGTACAGTGTTAGTAGTTATATATTGTACTGTGTACAGTGTTAGTAGTTATATATTGTACTATATACAGTGTTAGTAGTTATATATTATACTGTGTACAGTGTTAGTAGTTATATATTGTACTATGTACAGTGTTAGTAGTTATATATTGTACTGTGTACAGTGTTAGTAGTTATATATTGTACTATATACAGTGTTAGTAGTTATATATTATACTGTGTACAGTGTTAGTAGTTATATATTGTACTATGTACAGTGTTAGTAGTTATATATTGTACTATATACAGTGTTAGTAGTTATATATTGTACTATGTACAGTGTTAGTAGTTATATATTGTACTATATACAGTGTTAGTAGTTATATATTATACTGTGTACAGTGTTAGTAGTTATATATTGTACTGTGTACAGTGTTAGTAGTTATATATTGTACTATATACAGTGTTAGTAGTTATATATTATACTGTGTACAGTGTTAGTAGTTATATATTGTACTGTGTACAGTGTTAGTAGTTATATATTGTACTATATACAGTGTTAGTAGTTATATATTATACTGTGTACAGTGTTAGTAGTTATATATTGTACTATGTACAGTGTTAGTAGTTATATATTGTACTATGTACAGTGTTAGTAGTTATATATTGTACTATGTACAGTGTTAGTAGTTATATATTGTACTGTGTACAGTGTTAGTAGTTATATATTGTACTATATACAGTGTTAGTAGTTATATATTATACTGTGTACAGTGTTAGTAGTTATATATTGTACTGTGTACAGTGTTAGTAGTTATATATTGTACTATATACAGTGTTAGTAGTTATATATTATACTGTGTACAGTGTTAGTAGTTATATATTGTACTATGTACAGTGTTAGTAGTTATATATTGTACTATGTACAGTGTTAGTAGTTATATATTGTACTATATACAGTGTTAGTAGTTATATATTGTACTATGTACAGTGTTAGTAGTTATATATTATACTGTATACAGTGTTAGTAGTTATATATTGTACTATGTACAGTGTTAGTAGTTATATATTATACTGTATACAGTGTTAGTAGTTATATATTATACTGTGTACAGTGTTAGTAGTTATATATTGTACTATATACAGTGTTAGTAGTTATATATTGTACTATGTACAGTGTTAGTAGTTATATATTGTACTATATACAGTGTTAGTAGTTATATATTGTACTATGTACAGTGTTAGTAGTTATATATTGTACTATATACAGTGTTAGTAGTTATATATTATACTATGTACAGTGTTAGTAGTTATATATTGTACTGTGTACAGTGTTAGTAGTTATATATTATACTGTATACAGTGTTAGTAGTTATATATTGTACTATGTACAGTGTTAGTAGTTATATATTGTACTATATACAGTGTTAGTAGTTATATATTGTACTATATACAGTGTTAGTAGTTATATATTATACTGTGTACAGTGTTAGTAGTTATATATTATACTGTATACAGTGTTAGTAGTTATATATTGTACTATGTACAGTGTTAGTAGTTATATATTGTACTATATACAGTGTTAGTAGTTATATATTGTACTATATACAGTGTTAGTAGTTATATATTGTACTATGTACAGTGTTAGTAGTTATATATTGTACTATGTACAGTGTTAGTAGTTATATATTGTACTATATACAGTGTTAGTAGTTATATATTATACTGTGTACAGTGTTAGTAGTTATATATTGTACTGTGTACAGTGTTAGTAGTTATATATTGTACTATATACAGTGTTAGTAGTTATATATTATACTGTGTACAGTGTTAGTAGTTATATATTGTACTGTGTACAGTGTTAGTAGTTATATATTGTACTATATACAGTGTTAGTAGTTATATATTATACTGTGTACAGTGTTAGTAGTTATATATTGTACTGTGTACAGTGTTAGTAGTTATATATTGTACTATATACAGTGTTAGTAGTTATATATTATACTGTGTACAGTGTTAGTAGTTATATATTGTACTGTGTACAGTGTTAGTAGTTATATATTGTACTATGTACAGTGTTAGTAGTTATATATTATACTGTGTACAGTGTTAGTAGTTATATATTGTACTGTGTACAGTGTTAGTAGTTATATATTGTACTGTGTACAGTGTTAGTAGTTATATATTATACTGTGTACAGTGTTAGTAGTTATATATTGTACTGTGTACAGTGTTAGTAGTTATATATTGTACTATGTACAGTGTTAGTAGTTATATATTATACTGTATACAGTGTTAGTAGTTATATATTATACTGTGTACAGTGTTAGTAGTTATATATTGTACTATATACAGTGTTAGTAGTTATATATTGTACTATGTACAGTGTTAGTAGTTATATATTGTACTATGTACAGTGTTAGTAGTTATATATTGTACTATGTACAGTGTTAGTAGTTATATATTGTACTATATACAGTGTTAGTAGTTATATATTGTACTATGTACAGTGTTAGTAGTTATATATTATACTGTATACAGTGTTAGTAGTTATATATTGTACTATATACAGTGTTAGTAGTTATATATTATACTGTATACAGTGTTAGTAGTTATATATTATACTGTGTACAGTGTTAGTAGTTATATATTGTACTATATACAGTGTTAGTAGTTATATATTGTACTATGTACAGTGTTAGTAGTTATATATTATACTGTATACAGTGTTAGTAGTTATATATTATACTGTGTACAGTGTTAGTAGTTATATATTGTACTATATACAGTGTTAGTAGTTATATATTGTACTATGTACAGTGTTAGTAGTTATATATTGTACTATATACAGTGTTAGTAGTTATATATTGTACTATGTACAGTGTTAGTAGTTATATATTGTACTATATACAGTGTTAGTAGTTATATATTATACTATGTACAGTGTTAGTAGTTATATATTGTACTGTGTACAGTGTTAGTAGTTATATATTATACTGTATACAGTGTTAGTAGTTATATATTGTACTATGTACAGTGTTAGTAGTTATATATTGTACTATATACAGTGTTAGTAGTTATATATTGTACTATATACAGTGTTAGTAGTTATATATTGTACTATGTACAGTGTTAGTAGTTATATATTGTACTATATACAGTGTTAGTAGTTATATATTGTACTATGTACAGTGTTAGTAGTTATATATTGTACTATGTACAGTGTTAGTAGTTATATATTGTACTATATACAGTGTTAGTAGTTATATATTGTACTGTGTACAGTGTTAGTAGTTATATATTGTACTATGTACAGTGTTAGTAGTTATATATTATACTGTGTACAGTGTTAGTAGTTATATATTGTACTATGTACAGTGTTAGTAGTTATATATTGTACTATGTACAGTGTTAGTAGTTATATATTGTACTGTGTACAGTGTTAGTAGTTATATATTGTACTATGTACAGTGTTAGTAGTTATATATTATACTGTGTACAGTGTTAGTAGTTATATATTGTACTATGTACAGTGTTAGTAGTTATATATTGTACTATGTACAGTGTTAGTAGTTATATATTATACTGTATACAGTGTTAGTAGTTATATATTATACTGTATACAGTGTTAGTAGTTATATATTGTACTGTGTACAGTGTTAGTAGTTATATATTATACTGTGTACAGTGTTAGTAGTTATATATTGTACTGTATACAGTGTTAGTAGTTATATATTGTACTATGTACAGTGTTAGTAGTTATATATTGTACTATGTACAGTGTTAGTAGTTATATATTGTACTGTATACAGTGTTAGTAGTTATATATTGTACTGTGTACAGTGTTAGTAGTTATATATTATACTGTGTACAGTGTTAGTAGTTAGATATTGTACTACTATGGACAGGGGTTTGAAGGATTGTTGGTGGCAGATGGTTGTACAGACAGAGATACTACTGTTACATATGGGATAGAGTGCTCTCCGTTCCTTCACTGTGTAAGTTTCATAACATTATATGTGTTGTATATAACAGTAGATGTGTTGTATATAACAGTAGATGTGTTGTATATAACAGTACATGTGTTGTATATAACAGTACATGTGTTGTATATAATAGTACATGTGTTGTATATAACAGTAGATGTGTTGTATATAACAGTACATGTGTTGTATATAATAGTACATGTGTTGTATATAACAGTAGATGTGTTGTATATAACAGTACATGTGTTGTATATAACAGTAGATGCGTTGTATATAACAGTAGATGTGTTGTATATAACAGTAGATGCGTTGTATATAACAGTAGATGTGTTGTATATAACAGTAGATGTGTTGTATATAACAGTACATGTGCTGTATATAACAGTACATGTGTTGTATATAACAGTAGATGTGTTGTATATAACAGTAGATGTGTTGTATATAACAGTAGATGTGTTGTATATAACAGTAGATGTGTTGTATATAACAGTAGATGTGTTGTATATAACAGTAGATGTGTTGTATAAAACAGTAGAAGTGTTGTATATAACAGTAGATGTGTTGTATATAACAGTAGATGTGTTGTATATAACAGTAGAAGTGTTGTATATAACAGTACATGTGCTGTATATAACAGTACATGTGTTGTATATAACAGTAGATGTGTTGTATATAACAGTGTCAGGCGGTAGATAGGGTAAAATCGATAAATATGATAAAATAGGGAGTTAATAAAACTAACCAATAATAATCTTAGTAAACAGTAATAAGGTAAACTGCTAAATAACGGGACCGTAAGCAAGAGGACTGTATTTCCACTTTACTACAGGCACTCAGTAACCGTTTGTAACAGTCCGAGACTGAGACTAATGAGTTATGAGTATGTGGCCTGTCCCTACCCTCCTGACAATTATAAATATATAAACAAAACAATTCCTAAGCAAGCAAACAGCTGTAATATTACTGCTAGTGCGATACGAAAATCAGCTGGAGATGGTTGTCAAAACAATCTGTCTGACTGAATAATCAATATCAATGAGATTAATACGTGAACAAAAACAATTATCAAACGGATAACTAAGTGAAATATTCTTTTTATAATTTATATCAATAAGATTATTGAAAATGGAACCACTATGATTATTAATAATTGACCCCAAGCAAACCCACGTTAAAAAAAGTGAGCTTACCCCAAATAGCCAGCCAAACCAAAAATTCAGCTATTTGCCACCAGGACCCCACCAAACCGTAATGGAATTGGTGTCAGTTACTGCTGTTTTATAAAAATAAATCTTTGACTGTAAAGTCTGAATCTAAATAAATGGTATATCAAATTACTGCGTAATGTCTACTCAACAAAAAACAATCCAAATACTTAACTTTAAGAAAAACTCCGATGTATACCGAACGTCGTCAAAACAACCAAATCAAACTGCCAACTTCTCAATTACAAAAATCTCTATACCTATCAACCAGTTTCATTCATCAAGTACTTCTCTTCACAATTAATGCTGGCTGTCAGCAATGTTTCAGCTAATGCGCTAACACCGTTCTACCTAGCTAATGCCAAATGTCAAAATAAATCCCTTATTTGCCCTGTAACTGTATAAATGCTAAGTTATTTTCGTATAGCAAAAACGATGCTTTCCTCAAACAATTACGGTATTACCTAAACACTGATATCTTCTGAATACTGTCAAAACAATAAAAACCAACTTCCAATTACTAACTATCTATATCTATCAACCAGTTTCATATATCAAGCACTCCTCTTCACAATTATTGCTGGCTGTCAGCAATGTTTCAGCTAATGCGCTAACACTGTTCTATCTCACTAATGCTCAATGTCAAAATAAATCACTTACCCCGAAAAAGCTAGCGTATCCTGTGGTATCTCCTCCAATCAATGTTTCCTTCCAATACTTGTGGTCCAGTAGTGAATACTCCTCTTTAGTAACAAATAGGCTAGCGTGTCCTGTGGTATCTCCTCCAATCAATGCTTCTTTCCAATACTTGTAGTCCAGTAGTGAATACTCCTCTTTAATAATGCGTTTGCTCCTGATCACTTGTGTAGTCCTGCTTGAAGGCGTCTGTTCCTCTCATCTAACTGCTAAATCTCGCTAACTAATCACAACATTACTATCCAAAAATTAAACAACGACTGCCCAAAAGTTAAACAACGACTGTCCAAAAGTTAAACAACGACTGTCCAAAAGTTAAACAACGACTGTTCAAAAGTTAAACAACGACTGTTCAAAAGTTAAACAACGACTGTTCGCTCAATGCTGCTCCGCTGCTCCTTATATAGTTGCAGCTTCTTTCATCATGATCTCTAAAAATATCTTGGATTCCCAAATTTCCAAACCTTCAGTTTTTCCCGGCTGACAATTGCAACATGTTTTATCATCTCTCTTTGTTTTTGAAAATAACTGGGTTCCTTGCATAGTTGCAGCCTATTTTCATCACGAATCCAAAATTTATCTTGGGTTGCGACATGTTTCATCATGTCTTTCTTTCCTAAAATAACTTGTCAGATTCCTAATTCTGACAGCTTGTTTTCCCCCCCTAGCTTCCCTTGTAACTTATATGTTTGTTTGTGAGTATATTGATCTTGCAGCCACTTTTTATGCTTTAAACTATTCCTTCTCTTACAACAGTAGATGTGTTGTATATAACAGTAGATGTGTTGTATATAACAGTAGATGTGTTGTATATAACAGTAGAAGTGTTGTATATAACAGTAGATGTGTTGTATATAACAGTAGATGTGTTGTATATAACAGTACATATGTTGTATATAACAGTACATGTGTTATACATAACAGTAAATGTGTTGTATATAACACTTGAAGTGTTGTATATAACATTAAACACGTTGTATATAACAGTGGATGTGTTGTATATAACAGTAGATGTGTTGTATATAACAGTACGAGCGTTGTATATGCTGTTGTAGATTCAGGATAAAACACAAGATGCTCCACTTGTTGGCCTGAGCTTTCGTGTAGCAGGTAAGTATATACATCTTAAACTAAGGTCCGTAGAACTCACACACTCATGGATTTGGGCTGTGTCTCACGGACTTTGTTATAATAACTACACTAGACATCAAAATAGAATTATTTGCTTCAAAATGGCCCCTGATTTCTGAGTTCAGCCAAATTTGTGGTTATGACTTTGTCTTGCAGAAACAAATATAATATTTGTAGCTATTACTATTATATCCGTAAATACAGTATAACTCGATATTTAATAAGAATATATTACACCAATAAACATTAAAACATGTGAGAAAAAGCTGCAATCCTAATAAACAACGTATTCCACAATAAATGAAAATAATTCATACGAAATAATAATAATTTATGATAGATATCCCTAGTTTCTATTGACTAATGATGCCTATTGTTTACCTGCTGATTCTCAGTTGCCTCAGACTAGTAATCTTTGGACACAGAACATTACAAAGTCAGCAGGACATGTAAGTTGATGCTGTCAAGCAATTATAAGGGAGATGTTATATTTGCATATAGCATTATTAGTTATATTGGCACTTGATTATAGATAAAGCGCTGTTGGCTCAGCAAATGACTTCGAAAGATTCAAGGATGTCTTCTTGGAAAGCATACCAACAAAAGCATGTTGCACAGTTGTCTAAAGAGAGATCACTGTACAATGACATACTAATGACTGATACCATTGATGTCTACAGAAACCTACCGGAAAAACTTTTGCAGGCATTGTCTTGGTGAGCCAGTCTAATGTCTTATGGGAGTTGTGTACTCCATGTCAAAAGAAGACAATTTCAATGATCTATTTCTATCAATTATTTGGTTCTAGCAAAGCTGCTGAAAGACTTTTTTGTAACCTTGCTTGTATCATTAGGGTCATTGATAAACAGAGATATATTTTATCTATGCTTTTACATAAAACTAATATAAAGATGGCAGTAACAACTATCATTTTAGGGCGACAGACGAGGTGAATGTTAACTACGTTATGAAGACTGATGACGATTGTTACTTAAATATGACCATAATACTTGAAAAGATTTCAGCATTAGAGAATTCTGGTGAAAAACAAAGAGTTTGGTTGGGGAAGTAAGTCATGTGATATATATCTACTTTTAGTACCATCTGGCTTTTTGTAGCTTTTCATTCCTAGCTTTCGTGTAGCTTTTTTCTGGCTATTTGTGTAGCTTTCCATTTCTAGTTTTTGCATAGCTTTTTTATTCCTGGTTGTTTGGGAAGTCCCAAAAAATTATAAAAGCTGCGTAAAACTAATTTAAAAGCTTTCAGCAGCTTTTTTTAGCTTTTTTGCATTGTATCATCTGTCATTTCATCCATCACTTGGTTTCTGACTGCAGTTTCAGGAAGAACTGGGCTCTTGATGACTATGGTAAATGGGCGGAGCATAGCTATACAGGAGTTACCTATCCTTGGTTTGCTTGTGGCTCTGGGTACATCATTTCCTCAGACATTGCTACTTGGATCGCTGCCAATAGTCAGCATTTACACAAATTCCAGGTATATCTATATACAATGCGCTTACATAAGATATTGCTTTATTATGTCAGTTCTGTGTGGTTTTATTGTTTAACTTTGCCCGCCGATCTCAAACACTCGACTATAGCAAACATTGCAGGGTGAAGATGTGTCTATGGGTATATGGTTGTCTCCCTTGGCCCTCAGTTACATACAAGATGGAGACTTCAGTTGCGAACTAATGGAAGATGATGACATACCCAGATACGCTACTGTTCCAGAGCTTTCTGCCCAGCAGTTGTTGGCTGTGTTTAACAGAAATTGATGCTTTGTATCAAGGAGCCATTGGATGCTGTAAGCCATTTTAATTGGTAAGACAACTCCTTGTCATAGTTGTTTTTACTTACTCTGCGGTTACAATGTGTCTAGTGAATAAACAATATAAGTTCTATATTTGTGCAAATCGATTCGTATTTTCAGCAAAGTCGCTTTTGATTTCTGTAGAACAGGTCACATACGAATAGTTGTATATAATTATAGGAAAAACAATGTTCCCATTTAAAAAGCATCAAAAAAAAGTTATATTTCCAGCTACATCAATTTTTTGTTTAAGCAAGTAGAATTGTTGAAACCAAACAACGTCATACACTCAATCAATAAAGCGATCAAGCAGCAGCTTTTAAAAAGTAGTGAACTTAATAGAATGAGTTTGAACTTTGTTGGCAGTTAAAGTTTTTGTGGCTTGATGATAACAATATTGTTACTTGCTGGAAGTAGTTTTGACCTATAAATCATATTATTGACAGACGGCTCTATAAAATGGAAATAAGATGAGTCGTCACATTTGGTCTAAGTCATAATGTGATTCATTTTATAATAAAAGTAATATCTCTAGTGCTGCCGTATTAAATACTGCTTTGTGGAATGCTGCCTTTTTTATGATTCAAAAAAGAGTATCCCAGACCACAGCCACCTTTTTATTTATTAGTTGATAAATTCTGTTTTCTAATTACTTGATTTCAAAAGTAAAGTTGCAAAAAAATGGGAGTATTTTATTTGAAAAACGATTGTTTTGCTGTATTTAATTATTGTTGTTTTCAAAAGAACAATTTTGGAGCAACTAGTTGCATATGCAGATAAGAATTATTTCTTTAAAGCATTTGCGTAGAGTTTGTATGAAATACCCAAGTGGACCAGTAGGCAGGGCTGGTAGTTGCTGATGTACTACTACATAACATCACATTCATGGGAGGCTGAGAGCGTATGAGCTGACTGGCAGCTGTCAGCCTACTCTATGCAGCAGCAGCTGCTACGGATGGCTATTGAGCAGCGAGCAATATTGAGTGGAAGGCATTGCCTACTCTGCCGTTTATTGGCTCCGGGTGTTATCTATTGTGGGTTGTGCGCTTGGTTTTATTAGATACGAGAGAAAAATCTGATCCATCAAAACTGCTAGAGACAGCAAACACTTTGATTGAAATTTGTGTAACGCTCCAGTGTTGACTTCCTTATTGGGAAAATTGTTTCAGTTTTTTAGTTTTGAGTTTTAAAGCCATATCAGGTTTTTTGTCATTTTGTATTTACATGAAAACTGATTCATAGAAATAGCAGTTTGTGTAATTGTAAGTCTGAGAAAATTTGTGATGATTTGAACTTGGTGAAAACCAATGTTCATGTCAACGAAAATAGATGTTGAAATATTTTTCATTTATTATCTTAAAGTATGCAGTTGTTCATTCTGGTCTTTGTTCTTTTTGATTTTCGCTTTGATATACATACGCTGCCAACTGATATATATATATACATACGCTGCCAACTGATATATATACATATACATACGCTGCCAACTGATATATATATATACATACGCTGCCAACTGATATATATACATATACATACGCTGCCAACTGATATATATATATACATACGCTGCCAACTGATATATATACATACGCTGCCAACTGAATTATTAAAATTGTAGTATATATTTTTTTAGTAATTATTTTAGTATTGCTGTTAGAAGCCAGCTGTCTGCTTGGCTTGTAATTATTCAATATCCTCTAATAAGTAATATTTGTTCCAGATTTCTCTCGGCACTTTTTTATAGTTTTATTAAATCTAAAAATAGCACTCAGAATTTGAAATATTGAAAAATTAGGGTATATTAGTCACTTAAATGTATGTAGAATGAAATGTTTTATATAGACTACTGTGACATGGAGATAAAGTGTTGACACGCATAGGGAGGTGAGGTGTCACATTTAATGCATTTATATCAATCTCTCACCTCGACTACCCACAAGCACTTGATCATGCGCAGCCATGAATGCTCCACTATTAGTGAGATGTAATTAGAGTGCTTCAATGTATCTTGTCATATGTTGGTAAGTGTGGGCACGGGCCACGCTGTCTACCCCTATTGTAGCAGCCCTCAATATCACTGACACATACAATCTTACCACAAAGATACATTACAAATACCTTAACACACTGTGTTAGCCTTGAATCCCTCAAGTGTTTTTGTTGTGGGTGGGTTGAGATACCCGCCCACCAAGTTGTCTGATAGTTTTTGCGCCCAAAGTTGTTAATATTCAGGTAAATATTTGTCAATTAAGTGTCAAATTGTTTCTCTCTTGTATTAAAGATATTTTAATTTACTTTTAATTTATTGCACTTATATTTGTCGACTGAGTAATTTGTGTATATTCTTAAAGATAAATATTGTTGTATCTAGAATGTTGAATCAAAAAAATTATTTCGTTTTCTGCTAAATTTTATCGTCAAATAACAACTATACAGCATTTTTACGAAAAAAAACTTTTTTTAACTTTTCTATGTTAGGATTCACATTTATGTGCTCGTGTACCCCTCATCATGGTTGAACAGAATTGTGTGACGAGTGTGCATGACTTGTGGGCAGAGCCGCAAAAAACTTATTTCCAAATGCTCCACATATTCCATGTAACACAAACGCCTACACCGACTCTCAAGCTTAAATTTTTCTGCTTTGTCCACATGACATATCCATCCAGTATAATTCACTGGTGTAAGTATTTAACATTTTAGACCTTCAATCTATATTTATTTCCATAATTACCTGCAAAATATTTCTGTTGAGAAGCCAAATTTACATTTTGTCTGCTGGGTACCCGGACAAACATGATAGAAGTGTTAAATGTTGAACCAAACCACAGGCTAAGCTTTGTCACGATCTGCGGGTGGCTACACCAGCGTATCTCTGTTGTGGGTGTTTCACCATTAAATGGACACTTTAATTAAGAAGTGTGCCTGATAAATTGATTTCTTTGACATCACACTGTGTTA
Source organism: Cryptosula pallasiana (assembly GCA_945261195.1). NCBI lineage: Eukaryota > Metazoa > Bryozoa > Gymnolaemata > Cheilostomatida > Cryptosulidae > Cryptosula > Cryptosula pallasiana. The sequence goes on along the minus strand of OX183138.1, from coordinate 6,611,265 downwards.
TGTAACCACAAGTATAAATATGAGGGAATCGAAGGGATACGGTTAGATTGTGAATTGTCACTTTACTCGGCTGTGTTTATTCCTTCACCAGGTAGAAGTGTTTTGGGTTTATTGTAACTCAAACATCAAATGTTTCATACGAAGTAAAAAGCTTTTTACAGCAGCTTTTGTTCAATGAATAATTTAGTATTTAGATTTATAGGAATAAAAAATAGGAAATATCTTTTTTAATTTTTAGGTGGATATTTTTACTGGCACTGAACAAACAATTACTAATACAGACATCACTGCACTCGTGTGTTTTTTTTTACATTTTTCCAACTGTCAGTTTATTTTGTTAAAACATGCGTGTTTTGCAGGTGCATATCACTGCCCATAAAATGGACGTTTTTTTCTATAATACTATAATTTTATCTTTTGTAGCATGAGCTCCTACAATACTATACCAGATCAACCCGGGTTGGGATACGATTCTGCACTTGTCGACCCACCCTCTCACGCTCCTCTCCCCTATGACCCACACTACAATCAGGTGACTACCTACGATACTAACTGGTACTCTGACAGCTCCCAGTGGCAGCAGTCTGATTCTGCTGGATATTGTGAGGGCAACCCCCCAGGTTAGTTAACTGTCACCCCTTTGAGTGACTTTTGTCCTTGTTTACAACAAACAAAACAAAAATGTGGTTGTTGGTAATTTGGTTCATCTGTTTTTGTTTGCAATGTGTATCCAACTAAATCCTCCAGCAAACATAGTCGCTATTTAATATATAAGTTTTATCGATTTAGTTCATTTTATATTAAAAGTGATACAAAATTAATCTTACATTTCCTATTATTGATATTTAGCTTTTGATTTTGGTTTTTTTCACAACCCTTTGCACTCCATTGTACAGTATTTTACAAAACCAAAAAGTTGTGTTAAACTCCTATTTTTCAATTTTCAAGTCAATGAAGTAGATAAATGGAATTTGCGCTCAAGCATGTACTGTGAGAAGCCGAATTTTTTCTGAGCTCAATTTTTTAGTTAACGTCATGCTTTATATTTTCACCAAAGATGACTCGTACATGCACCAATATCCCGTGGCTGACTACCTCTACTCACACACTCATGATGAGTCCAGCTGCTCCCAATCTAGAAAGAATAAGAGAAGGCGTCTCACCACTCCGATTCAGAGAAAAGCCGCAAACGTTAGAGAGAGAAAACGGATGTTTAGTCTTAACGATGCATTCGATAGGCTGAGAAAGGTTGGATTATTTCTAATATAGTTGTAAAAGTGTGAAATAGTAGAGGAATGATGGTAGAGTAATGCATTTATTTGAACTACTAGCTGTCACAGCAGTTTAGTAGAAGCATTACAGTAACAACATAAAATAGTTCTGTGCTTGCAGAGGGTACCTACATTCACGTTTGAGAAAAGACTGTCCAGGATTGAGACATTGCGGCTGGCCATTGGTTATATCGGCTTCATGACTGACCTGCTGATACAGAAGGATGCAGCACCTGAATACCTCAAACAGGTGAGCTTTTGTGACTCCAACGTTTTTCTTTTCAATTGCAAACTTGGGCACCTTGATGTCCGGAAAGACGTTCAAGAAAAAATTCAATTGCTAGACTCCTCACGATAACATTTAAAAGAATCCAAAAATAAATTATTTTCAACTGCTAATACAATTTAGGTACTGTTGTAATTGCAAGGCCGTATTTATTATTATTTTGAGTAATTCCGATATCCCAGAGTTATGTATTCAATATTCTGGTGCTATGTATTCAATATTCTGGTGTTATGTATTCAATATTCCGGTGCTACGTAATTGTTTTACAAATGTCCATGATAGATCAATTGTTCTACGAAATTGGTTTTGGAGCGGAGAGCTGAAAAGTTTTAAACATGCCAGGCATCTGGACTATAACACCTTCAATACATAGTTTGGCCTCAGAAAGTGACGCCAATCCTCCTGACCAGATATAGGCCTACGATAAAGTAGTCCCTAGCCTGATTACACTTTTTATATCAGATATAACGTAATGCTAGTCAAACCTCTCTTTTTAAAAGAGTTGCTGGTTTGACAGCGAGCACGAGTTTAGGAATTGCTGAGGTCTGGTAAATAAAGTTGGCTCAGTGTCGCAGCAGATCAAGCAAACGAGCTCCTTATGTACTTCTAAATGGGGACAGTGACAGTCTTTCTCAATCGCTTCAATTACCGGAAACAGTTTATCGCTAGATAGATTGTATACAAGTGTATGTTTCAGATTTGTTATTTAATCAGTTCTTGTCTTTTTATCTGTTTTAAAATGCATTAAGAAGAAAGAAAACATATTTTAAAATTGGAAACTAAAAAAATGACTTGTCAAAGGGTTTTAATTAGCAATTTGAACTAATAAAAAAGTGATAACAATTTATGGATTTTAAAAAAAAACGGAAACACATATATCCCTAGATAACATGACCGTAGACTTTGAAAGTTTTTGATATTTCTATTATTGTAACGTAAATGCCAAAGACGGTAGTTTATATAAATTACTCTCTCTGTCATCATATTACAAAAGACGAAGGGGTGTCCGTACGTCTGTCACGGGCGTGTCACACTTCCGGTAGGAAACGGGGTCAAAAGGTCGAATGGCCGATATATATGATACAATGCTGACGGTCCGCATCTCGGTCCCAGGTGGTCCCGGGGCCTCGGCAGCGGGTCCCGTGGCATCGCTGCCGGGGCAAGGCCGTAGCCTCAGATCCTCGGTCCCCACCCCGGGTGGGGTGGGTACTCGACACTCCCTGCCCCAACCGGTGGGTGTTGGAACTCGGGCTATGTCGGCTGGGCCTTAGCCTCAGGCCCTCAATTTTAAAACAGAGGCGGAGTGGGTACCTGAACCGCCCCGTCAGACGGGTGTTAGAACTTGGGCTACAATACATTGGGACTGTTTTACTAGACCTGGAGTTGTCTCCTCAATACAAGAGAGCACGACTCCTGATGGAATTCTCAAACATTCCCTCACCAACAGAGGTCATGCACACGGTGCATCCATATGGAGAATAACCATATTACAAACAAATTGAACAAATATTGCTATGAGACTTGCATCGCAGACCAAGCCCGAAGGGCTTGTCATCAAAATAAACATAATCAATGGGCTCGGAGACAATATCCCTCGCACCTAGTTTGATAGTTTTTTTAGTTTTTGAACCGTCTTTAGGGTTGCCCTCCAGGCACAACTAAACAAACGAATGAACAAAATGGAAAGACTTTCAGTAAGTGGACATGTTTTTAACAAATACCCTTGCAAATACAATCGTTGATGTCATATGATTACAGGCAGTTTTGAGGAAAAAGGCGCAATACTTCATAACATGCGATGAGAGTGGCTATGATTACAATGCTAACATCATGACAGATTACACTACCCACAATTCCCCAGGCATCATTAACAGTGACATGTATATAACAAATGGGTACGGCATGAGCACCGAGGGGCAATACCCACCGTACAGTGGATATACAAATGACACAACGCATTTACAGTATCCCTCGCATGGCCTCAGTTCTCATTGTGTAGACCAGGTTCACGCGGGCGCAGAAACAATGGCGCTTCATAACAGCCCAACGATACTCTCTACTAGTGAAGGTAGCCTGTCTTCAGATAGTGATTAGTCATAAAGCGTACAAATTAAATATTATCTTTAAATTATTTTATATATTAGAATGACTCAGTAACATGGATTTATTAAACTGTTAAATGCACATAGATGTGTACACCTTTATATTATATCTTATATATTATATCATTATGCAGGGAAGAAAATATAAACTGGTTCTTCTACGGTCTATCAACAAAAATTCAACAAAAAAATATAATGTAAAATGGTGTAAAATTTTGGCAAGTTCCTGTTGGCATTTATTGAGATTATATCTTGTATTATGTCTAGTTGTCCTTTCTTGCAATATACTCTGACCATCCTCCAGGGTAATGACGTGCCCTACAAACATATATCACTACTATACTGATTTATGCTCAGTTTCTTTCCACAGTTGTACATCTTTCTCTGTAATCTTTCTCTTCAGCTACTCACATTGTATGAAATACACTGACAGCCAGCAATAAAACTTCTCTGCTCATTATATTTCTGGTGCACAAAAACTATCAGTACCATATGTGGAGAGTGTTAGCATAAAACCGCTGATGTACGCTCAACTAAATGTATATAAAGTAGTTGGTAGTCTATATACTGTGAATAGCCTTAGCTCTAACTTACTTGTGGTACCCAGCTTCCCATAGAACAACAAGAGCCTTGGTACTCCTACATCCACGATGGCAGTGCACAACAACATTCTCATCATCTTTGGAAGGCATATCTACACCATATTTCTCTTGGAACTCGTTGGCAGAGAGCATTAATGCCTCCTCCAGGTTTTCCACTACAAAACAGTAACCATAAAATGAAATTAGGAGTTGTCTCCTGTGTATAATTTACCAATGCAGGAAAGAGTAACTCCTTAATGATGGATATCTAGTTGAAGTAGGTATACATCACAAAAAGACAATTGTGATTAAAACCTGATTAAAATCTATGAAGTCCATTCATGGCCAGATAAACCTGCAAACATTCGGTTGAACACTGCACATTTATTTTGGGAGTATTTCCTGTAAATTTCAATTTGTGCTTCAAGACTAATGCATCCAAATTCCATTATCAACAGCTTATGTGTTGGCAAATTTTTAGCTGTTTTAAAAAAATTTGGATCTTTCAAATCTAGTTGTTGCTAGCAGTTCTAGGGTTGAAGAGGACTACTAGACCAAATTGGTAAGATTAGTCGTAAATTAGCTCATATTTATTTTGTGATGGATTCTTGCAATGGTTGTTACACAATTTTTTCAATCTTATAAATTTTGATTCAGATTTGAGAACTATTTTGTCTTCGAACACAGCAATAACCTCAGAAACGAAAATCTGAAAGTTTTTCTGTTTTCACAAATAAATTATAATTTGAGATAATCTCCCAATCTGTCAATAATTGTAAACTTGAAAGCAAAGCTTCTCAATTTGAATTTGCTTCAGTTTGTACATAATAGCAGTTTTACCAATAATAAATCAAAATGCTGACTGTACTAAAACACTAAAAATTCTGAAAACAAATCGAGCTTTCAGCATTCCGGAATGTCTGCACAATATCTATTTTTGGAAGGCCTTTCATCTACCAAAACTAGCCAAATTTTTGCAACGTTGCTTCATGGCCAAAGGTAAGTTGCATTATTTTGTTTACATGTAGATGGAGTTAGCAAGAACGAAACTCCGTGACAATCTTTTTGGCAAAAAACACCTTAGTTCAGTGAAAAACCTATAACACAATTAGCTGGTATTAACTAAAGGCTTTTGTGCAATGAAACCTGTTTACTATTCACATACGAGGTAGATTGGTAGCTGCCGGTATCATTCCTGTTTGCTCAACCTCTTCAACATGTCTCACATCAAATAGTTGAATGTCTTTGGACTGTATCATAGACATCAATTCTTCATAGTTGATATCCGTGTATGGGCGCAGTGAGTTCAAATCATTGTTGTTTACTGAAAGGCACATTCTTTATGTTGTATATTTGCACGTAATGTTCCAGTGCTAATTGTATTGCCGGAAAATGAATTGGTTGCAAAACAATAAGCCTGTATAAAGGCTACATCGCTACAAATCACATTACGTGAGGGTTTTGTAAATACAGATTAAAGTGCTGTGTCATCGACATAGTCTAACAGGATGTTAATTATAATTGGTTGCAATCATCAAACTCTAACCGGCTTGAGCAGTCACGCACACAGAGCCAAGTTGTAAACCACCCAACACAAGCAGTATAATATAGATAAGATAATGAGGGACCTCAACATTGAATTGTTTGTAAGCAGAAAAATTCTCAAATTTCAAAATCTCTAAAAACAATTCTGGGATAACAGAGTTCAGACTCTCATTTCAATGTGGACATGAGCAATAACCCTTTTGGAAACGTGTTATAGGCTAATTCCTTCTATGAAAGTAAGGCTATTTTCTATATGTTACTATTGACTGCCATCGGCCATTCAGCGGCTAGCATGTTGAATACCTCGTCAATCCAGCTCGTTCTATTGCGATGTCTCTTTCCATTAGCAATAAATATAGGGACAATCCTCCAAGAATTTCTGGTTTTTAAATTCGTTTTTTCACACAAAAGTGCAGATTTCAAATATGACAACCATTTTTTTTGAAAAATTATTTTGTACAGCCTTTAAATACTTTTGAATACCAATGAATAGCTATTTTGAATATCCTGTTATTCCAGGTACTTTTTTTCTCTTTGCTGTTTCTTCATTTCTGTTTTTTGCTTTCAATTTGCTTCAAGTTTTGGCACATTATGAAAAACATTTTTAAAAATGATATTGATGCCAATAAAGTGCATATATGTATAACCTGTTACTGTTACAATTGCATTTGGTCATGAATACCATTGGCTCAAAGATACAAATACCCTTAACGTCACATCAAATTGGACAAATGAAAAGCCAGAGCAAATTTGGTGTACTTTTATATTTACATGCGGCTTGTGTGAGCACAAAGGAAATGAGCTGACCAGCATCAGGACAAGCTTTAGATCCAAGGAACAAACATTTTGTGAGTGACTACAGCTAAGAGAGAGGAATGAAATGATGAGTAAAAAAACTCACCGATTTCTTCATACACTTCCCAGCCACCAGGGTAGTGTCTGGCTCTACAACAGACATATATACTACATCTACTATACAAGCATGTACTTATATGTTATACTTGAATACATCAAGTCTCTAGTATATGCATACAGTGTGTACTTGCATACATCAAGTCTCTGGTACATACATACAGTGTATACTTGAATACATCAAGTCTCTAGTACATACATACAGTGTATACTTGAATACATCAAGTCTCTAGTACATACATACAATGTATACTTGAACACATCAAGTCTCTAGTACATACATACAGTGTATACTTGAATACATCAAGTACCTAGTACATACATACAATGTATACTTGAACACATCAAGTCTCTAGTACATACATACAGTGTATACTTGAATACATCAAGTACCTAGTACATACATACAGTGTATACTTGAATACATTAAGTCTCTAGTACATACATACAGTGTATACTTGAATATATCAAGTCTCTAGTACATACATACAGTGTATACTTGAACACATCAAGTCTCTAGTACATACATACAATGTATACTTGAACACATCAAGTCTCTAGTACATACATACAGTGTATACTTGAATACATCAAGTACCTAGTACATACATACAGTGTATACTTGAATACATTAAGTCTCTAGTACATACATACAGTGTATACTTGAATATATCAAGTCTCTAGTACATACATACAGTGTGTACTTGAATACATCAAGTACCTAGTACATACATACAGTGTATACTTGAATACATTAAGTCTCTAGTACATACATACAGTGTATACTTGAATACATCAAGTCTCTAGTACATACATACAGTGTATACTTGAATACATCAAGTCTCTAGTACATACATACAGTGTATACTTGAATACATTAAGTCTCTAGTACATACATACAGTGTATACTTGAATATATCAAGTCTCTAGTATATACATACAGTGTATACTTGAATATATCAAGTCTCTAGTACATACATACAATGTATACTTGAATGCATCAAGTCTCTAGTACATACATATAGTGTATACTTGAATACATCAAGTCTCTAGTACATACATACAGTGTATACTTGAATACTTCAAGTCTCTAGTACATACATACAGTGTATACTTGAATAGATCAAGTCTCTAGTACATACATACAGTGTATACTTGAATACATCAAGTCTCTAGTACATACATACAGTGTATACTTGAATACATCAAGTCTCTAGTACATACATACAGTGTATACTTGAATACATCAAGTCTCTAGTACATACATACAGTGTATACTTGAATACATCAAGTCTCTAGTACATACATACAGTGTATACTTGAGTACATCAAGTCTCTAGTACATACATACAGTGTATACTTGAATACATCAAGTCTCTAGTACATACATACAGTGTATACTTGAATACATTAAGTCTCTAGTACATACATACAATGTATACTTGAATACATTAAGTCTCTAGTACATACATACAGTGTATACTTGAATATATCAAGTCTCTAGTATATACATACAGTGTATACTTGAATATATCAAGTCTCTAGTACATACATACAATGTATACTTGAATGCATCAAGTCTCTAGTACATACATACAGTGTATACTTGAATACATCAAGTCTCTAGTACATACATACAGTGTATACTTGAATACATCAAGTCTCTAGTACATACATACAGTGTATACTTGAATACATTAAGTCTCTAGTACATACATACAGTGTATACTTGAATACATTAAGTCTCTAGTACATACATACAGTGTATACTTGAATACATTAAGTCTCTAGTACATACATACAGTGTATACTTGAATACATCAAGTCTCTAGTACATACATACAGTGTATACTTGAATACATCAAGTCTCTAGTATATACATACAGTGTATACTTGAATATATCAAGTCTCTAGTACATACATACATACAGTGTATACTTGAATAGATCAAGTCTCTAGTACATACATACATACAGTGTATACTTGAATAGATCAAGTCTCTAGTACATACATACAGTGTATACTTGAATACATCAAGTCTCTAGTACATACATACAGTGTATACTTGAATACATCAAGTCTCTAGTACATACATACAGTGTATACTTGAACACATCAAGTCTCTAGTACATACATACAGTGTATACTTGAATATATCAAGTCTCTAGTACATACATACAGTGTATACTTGAATATATCAAGTCTCTAGTACATACATACAGTGTATACTTGAATACATCAAGTCTCTAGTACATACATACAGTGTATACTTGAATACATCAAGTCTCTGGTACATACATACAATGTATACTTGAATAGATCAAGTCTCTAGTACATACATACAGTGTATACTTGAATAGATCAAGTCTCTAGTACATGCATACAGTGTCTACTTGAATACATCAAGTCTCTAGTACATACAGTGTATATCCAGCAGCATGAAGTGACTGTAGAGCATTGAGACTGCGAATTCCACCCAGACAGTGTAGCACAATATTTGTGTCACTTTTACGGGGCATATCCGCACCGTACCTAGCTTTAAATGCTTCAGGGGAGAGCTCAAAGGCTCCAGCAAACTCTGACACTGTATCAAAGATACAAAGTCATACCAGGCATAACTTTTTCTGACGAGCGACAATTTTAGGGCACGGAATATTCTATCAAATACATACAAGGGATATTTGTAGCGCCTGGCATCATTCCAGTTTCAATCACCTCTTCGGTTGTGCGTACATCAAACAGTTGTAATGTCTTGGATTTTATTCCAGACATCAATTGTGTTATAGAGACATCAGTCCATGGTCTGGGTGGCTCTACACTCTTTGTAGAGTATTTCTTGCCTGAAAATGGCAGTTGTCCGGTCACAACATCAGTGAAAGCTTGATGCTTTGAATTAGATGCTTTTCAAGAAAAATACCAACCATTGATGTCCTTGAAGTTGAGTGCAGAACATAACGGTTGCCATAGCAACTGCCTTTGGAGAGAGCAGCTCCTTTGGATGTGGATGGAAATGGGAAATGAACTATGAACAACGCCTGGTGCTGACTGTCTGACACATGACAGATACCTCACTGCAGGCCTCAATAATTTCTGTGCCATCACTTTTTGTAACTCGCTAAAACAATCATATTTCACTGAATATATGGTGGCTAAGAAAGCTTTTAGGTTTGCTTTGTCAAACATCTAAACTCTGTGTAAAATGTCTAAATTTTTCAAATCATCAGAACGCTATATTAAATAGCTCGTACACTTCTTAAATTGTCTAGAAAAGTTTTATAAAAAACATGAAGATGTCCAGCAACACTCATGTACCGATGGTTTGAGTACGATATGCAATGTGGCCATTTATGGGAGTGAGATGCATCACTAAAAGATTTGCGATTCATTTGTGTCAAGGCAGGATCAGTTCACTAAAGTCTCCAAGCCCACTCTATTAATGTGACTTTTTATTACATATCAATTTAAACAGACAATTTGCAAAGTATCTAAACAGTTTCAAAAAAGGTCAAAATGATCTTAAACAGAATCTATATTACGAGCCACAACCGTACAAGTATGTGTCAATCTGTGGCACATGTACACACATGTATATGAATATAATAAAACTTGGACATGAGCACTTTGTGGTGGAATGTTAATTGTAGCTAGACAGACAAATTTTAATAACAAAAGCATAAATACTTCCTGTTAAGGACAGTTAGTGGGTGAGAAAGAGGCTGATTGGCAGCGATTTAGTTCAATTATTGATATTGATAATCGCTAATAGCTGCAGAGGTAATTGAGAATAGGTAAATTGAATGGTCCTCAAAGTAACGACTACATTATAAATATTACACCTTCATCATTTTAAAAGACTACGTACATCACCATCGTGCATTGTTGAACAACGCTTGCTAAACTTACAAGGCTGAAAATATGAGACACAAACAATAATGGACAGACATAAAATCAACCCAGCAAAGCTGGGGCACAGTCAATAAATCTTTTGTTTAATTATTATTGTATGCTATAATTATTATTGTATGCTATAATTATTATTGTATGCTATAATTATTATTGTATGCTATAATAATTATTGTATGCTATAATAATTATTGTATGCTATAATAATTATTGTACGCTATAATAATTATTGTATGCTATAATTATTATTGTATGCTATAATAATGATTTATATTTCATACTAGCAGTAATACACGTCGTATTCAAATACTCCCATCCATTCTACCTCCACCAGGCTCCACTCTCTTCTCCTCTACCTCCATCTTCCCCGCTTTACACCACCTGGCCCCTTCCGATCCTCGCCTTTTCCCCGCCTCGTTCTTCCTCTCACTCTCCGCCCAACTCTATTCCTGCGTTGTTCAAGCCCTGCCCTAACTCCCTGGAACCGAGCCTCTCCATTCTATTGGATAGAAGACACAGGAAGGCAAGGCGCTGGCACATGTTTATTGAAATTCTTGTTGTATTGCATCAGCTACTGCAGGCATCTACCATAAACACAACTAACTGAAAGAATGATGCAATCTGTGCATAATGGGAAATAATAGAGTCATAAGTCAATAAGGAAATACTGCTTATTCAACATTTTAACTATCTCCTGTATTGCAAAATTTTTTTATGATTTGCTTTCCGGATAATTGAAAAACAAAAGTTAGATTTCTAAACATTCCCAACAAAGGACAAATGACGAAACCAATCCCTGATGTAGCACTTGGGTGCTCCAGTTGCTCTTTGTAGGGTTGCCCACAAATTATTGCGTTCTGCATTTAAAAATACCTGAAAGCTTTTCAAACCATCTGAATGCTTGGAAAGGTGTGTGAAGCTTCGAAACCTTTTGAATGTTTTGGAAAGCAATTTATACGCTTTGTAAATCCAATCCAATTTGCTGGTTCCACTAGCACATTTTTTCAGTCACTGATCAGGAAAATCTTAAAGAGACACATAAAAATTTGTTTTATTTTTCAATCGTCTATGTATATATAAACGTGAAAAACATCTGTCTGTCTGTTTGTATGCCTATTTCGACTACTATGCCTATTTCGAACACACCGAGATGGATAAAAACAGGTATAAAAACATTTCAAGGGACCAGTTTGATGTATGGTAGGGATTTAAATTTGCCATTTGTTCTCTAACCAAGGATATTTGTAGATTTGGTACTTTTTCAGCAATATAGGTGAAACTAAATCACAAAATATTGCATTTCACTGGTACAAAATAGTATGAGTGTCAAATAAGCAACCCATGTTGGTTTATGACTTCCAAAATGCTTCGATTTCCTATTTCTTTTTTGTAAAATTGCTTTTTCGAATAGTTGTCACATTAGTGACTGCAACATGACAGCCCACTGTTTTTGTCATTTGTCCAATTTAGTGGGAGAGAGAGAGGGTAGAGCGAGGGAGATCTGGAACAGGCTGGGGTTAGAGCTAGGTAGAGAGTGTGAGGTAAAGCAGGCCAGAGAAGAACGAGGATCGAGGTGAGAATAAAGTGGGCCAGCGCACTTGAATATGACGGGTAATACTGCTAGTTATTATTATAAATGATCAATAAAAAAGAGTATCCATATTCTTTTTGAGATTATATACAAAAATCCTTCATATGCTCAAACGATTTGTTGCGTGTCTATTGATTAGTATGTCTATGTAAGATATATCACCAAAGTATTCATACCGCTTACACTTTTTTAAATCATCAGAATCATTTAAAAATCATCTAAATTGTTTGCAAATTGATTATATGGCTTGAAATTTTTAATGGTTGCTACACAAGAAATACAATCTTATTGCATAAAATTCAGCAACTACCAACAGCGAACCGTGTATGATTATTAAAAACACTGGCACGCCAATTTGTTTCTCATGACTCGCTGCACAGCTACTAAGGCCGATATTCACTTATGATAAGCCCTAACCCCGTTTTAAGATACAATTCATTAGGCTATTTACTGCATTTACAGAATTACTCTTTATGTAAAAAGATGCGTAACAAAGCATCTAAACTATTTTAAAACCATCTTTTTGAAGTAAAAGCGCCCATGCTAAGAGCTACTACACATTTCTATAGCAATTTTGAATTCATTCCGCATAGCAAATGGGCATCTAATCAAAAGTACAAACAGTACTTTTGGCATTAAAAAACAAGGATTGTTGTGATAAATATTCTTTCCAAATTTTATTTATGATTAATGAAATAATACCTAACTAATAAGTAATAGCAATAAAAATATGAACAATTTATTTCGAATAACAAATGATGAAGCACAATTAAAGTTTCTGACAGACGCATGATACACAGAATCAAAATACTTCAAAACAGAGAGGAAAGTTTTATTGCAAACCTTACAGGACGTTCTAGCTAGTGTGACCGATGTTTGCAACAAGCTCAGTTTTCATATGCTGAAAGGTAGGAGAATGAATCACTGGGTCTACCTGTTGTGAAAAACGTCATCTGCTGAAAATCAGAACGATGTTTTATCAACTGCATATGAGGAGCTTACAAATGACAGAAAAAAACCCAGCAGTCATCATAAGGGCTGCCACACAAAATGAGCACACATCATTTATCTATGCCTCCTCTCGTTTACAATATTGTTATATTAATAACTGCTTTCTACCAAGAATCATTAGAGATTTATGCCTATCACATTACGCAGCTAAACAACTGAACCGTTAGTTTTACAAACTTTTTAACCATTATATAATAAAACCTGAAGCACTCTCTCCCAAGGCCCACACCCTCCTATGGCTAATCATCATGAGTGTAACACTTGGAGGTAAATATCGAAGTAAACAATTAAAACTTAACTACAGCTCCAACATTCATATATACATCATCATAAAAAAGATAATTATGATAATAACAGCTCAGAATATAATACTCACAACTAAAACAAGTAGAAAAAAAAATTAAAAACAGTATTATTAATTAAACAAAATAATAATAAAAATAATAATAATAATAATAACATGATTATTTATATTTTTATTTTGTAATAATAATAATCATATATATAATAATAATCGTATATATAATAATATATATTTATAATAATAATAAATAATAGAATAATAACAATAAATAATAATAATTATTAAATCTATTAACTACTAACTACTAATAATAAATAATAATAATAATAACACTTACCCAAACCTGTAGCTAATAATAATGATTACTAGGTGAGCCAAGTTTCAACAGAACTTTTGAATTCAGCAAGCTGAACGGTTTTGAGTAAATCAAGATAGTGTAGAGGTGACAAAAAACAACATGTAACCAGCAGCAAAATGAATCAAATGTTGCATAGTTGTTGTTTCTTCCACTGAGGAGTGAGATGAACAAATGTATTTTTTTTTCTTATAACCATATATCCAAGCAATAGAATAATATGTTTCTGAGGTGAATTTTGAAACCGCTTCGCAAATAAAAACAAAGTTTGAGGTTTCACTACAATTTTAGCGAGTAGGTTTTATTCACATTTGCCATGGGCAACTAGTCTTCAAAGCAACGATTATTATGGAAATCCGGTGCGACGTTGCCGGTTGTCGGTTGGTGGTTGTCGGTTGTCGCTTATAGGTTGGTGGTTGTTGCTTATTAGTTGTCGGTTGTCGCTTAGGAAACTTAGCTAAGACACTCTTTGATTATGAAGGTAATATAATTGAATACCAAGCAGTTGGAGGGTTTCTTCTATTTATTTATTGTTGTTGCTGTATTATTATTTACTATGTAATGAATGACGATCACCAATAACATTCTTGGATTTGATAGTATGTTTTTCATGTTGTACCTTACAATACTTAAGGTATACATCACAAACATCGTAGTAATCACCACAGTGAGCCATATGTTATTGGTAACAAACTCAAATCAAACTGGAGTGAGATTAAAAAAAAATTAAAAAGTTTTTTTTACAATAATAAATAATAATATAATATATCTATGTAATACTGTATTACATATATTATTGTAAACAAAGTTTTAGTTTTTTTTTATTACCGCTCCAGTTTGTTACCAATCATACATGGCTCACTGTGCTTATTATAAATAATTAATAATAATTAATAATAATAATAATTATTCTTATTTTTAAAAGAGAAATTCAAGTTTAGTTAAATCGTACAAAACTGGCATTAAAATGTACAGTTGAGTGCAGTGATTGCAATGAACCAATTTTTTATGTGATCATTGCATTAGCTCAGCCAAAAACTCAATTTTTAAAATGCAGGTTTCACTGAAAATCTTCTTTGTTTGAGGTGGCAACCACAAACCACAAAATGAAATCAGTCACGCATAACTTTATATATGCGGTAATTAGCACAGCAATTAATTAACACGCACGCATAACTGCTCCATTGTATCATATATATATAGCCAGTAATGTTCACGCAGCATTACATTAATTTAATAATAGTTGGCAATTGCTTATCCATTCTGTCATATTTGACTAGCTTGTTTTATTTGCTGGAAAAATACAGATATGAAGAAATGTGTACTAGATACTGATTGTTTTGCGATGAGAATATGCATTCAATTAAAAAATACATGAAGAAATCTTTAGGAAAACATTGAAAGATAACCTAAGTGTATCTTTACAGCTAGCACTACCATTGATCGGGCAATATACACCACCCGCATAAACTTACTGGTGCGTGGGAAATGATAACGGGCTAAAATAGCGTCGCTCGAAAAAAAATAATCAAAACATTTTTTTTAAAAATAATATAATTAAATGACAATACCACTATTAATAATAAAAAAAAAATATACAGGTAAAAAGGAAAGATGATTATAGACAAGTTTACCACATCAGATTCGCCAGATGCCCTTCTAGGTGCTGGCAGATTTTGGATTTCGAAGGACGACTTTGGAGATTATTTACCAGCTCCATGTGTGATTTGAAAAAGAGGCTGCAAGAAAATGTTTTGAGGGATATGATTGGCTATTAGGTGGACTTTAAATTTTGGCGGTGGCAACCTGGGTTCTAGAGATATTGAAATAATCAAAACACATGTTTTTAATCACGGAGGCGACAAGATTTTATATGATTGTTTTGGCTCGGTCACGTGGTACGAATTTTAAATCGTTGTTTAAATATTGTAAAATAATAATAATGAATCATTCATTTATTTATAATAATAAAGTTGATGATAAAAAAGTAGCATTTAATCATTTTTGTTTGTGATGTTATCCTGTCAAATATGACTTTATTTGTATTATTATTATGCCATTATCATGATAATAATTTTAAGAAAGCATTAATTAAAATATGCACTACTATTTATTTCTTCCTCCTTGTACTCCAACAACTTCCCTTGTTCAAAAATATTCCCGAGTTCTTCTCTTACCTCAGCTAGCCACCTACTCCACCGCTATCTTATTAAGTAATTCACCGTCTCTGTCCTCCATATATCAATACCATTTTTGAACCCTCAAGCGTGTCTATGTCTGAACGTACCACCCGTGACAATCACAAGATACCCAGCTCACTCTCTTACACCACGCTACCTCAATTCGCAATTCTGTTAGAACATCAAAAGCTCTCAAGCTTTTTAAAAAACCTCTAAAACCTTTCTACTCCAACATGAAGATTAAATCACTAATACTCTATTTTTACTCGCTCATATATTATACAGGAATTTGTGTCTGGGTGGTAGCCACCTGTACACCTTCCCGACGCGTTCTGCCTCTACCCTAAGTCAGCGTACAATAATGTGCTATTATTGTTAGAGTGCATGCATTGGTTTGTGCAGTTATGAGTGCGGCCGAATCTGGGGTGGAATGAGTGCTGGCAGTTTACAATAATTATATTATAATTATTCGCTGCATCCGAACATGGCTATGTTCGACAATAATTGTGCTGTAATTATTGTTTAGTTTATAGTTTGTTGCGAACTGTTGCCACCGACAATAATTTTGTTGGAGTTATTGTTTAGTTTAGAGTTTGTTGCGAACTTTGCCACCGACAATAATTGTGCTGGAATTATTGTTTGTCTACTTCGACTCAGTCGAGATCGACAATAATTGCACTGGAATTATTGCTGTGCTATCTTGTCCCGAACTCTAGAGTCCGAATTTAGTGTGAGCCGAACTATTAGGGCATCAGGTGCTTTGCGTCGTACACCTCCGTAGTGAGGGAATACGCAGTAAGAGGGCGAACCGTTCTCACTTTCCGCCAAGCCTCGTGCTTGCCAATAGTCGACCAGGTCAGCGCTTGTAGTTTTGTTGCTTCTAGCTGTGCTTGCTTCTTGAGAGAAAGAATCTTCTGAGAGCCAGGCTAACTCTGAACTTTATTGCTCAAACATAGATATTTATACAAAGTAGGCGGGTAAAATCTGGTAAAGCCACGCCTGGGTAAAATCTGGTACAAGCCACGCCTTGTACTTACATCAAGCACCAAATGCAATTGTATAATGAAAACCGTGGAAACGTATAAAATATAATAATAATAATAATTATTTGGGCACATCATAGAACTGTTCTAGATAGACGCTTGGTAGCACAGGTAACAATAGAACTAGGACAAAACATAGACAAAGCGTAAGCGAGTACATATTGAGATAATGTGTAGACAGTGAGTTAATATCGAGATAATGCGTAGACAGTGAGTTAATATTGAGACAATGCGTAGACGGTGAGATAATACTGAGTCAAAGGCTTAGGCCAAGTACGAGTAGATAATCATAAAATGTTTGACAAGCACTGGCGTCCCTCACAATATTACCAACAATGCAATGCTCTTTCTAAAACTCTCTTTCTCCACAAGTTTTTTGTCTCACTTCCACTCAACTGATCATATGTCAAGTGATTCGGCGTATGAACTGCAATGTACATATCTGTAAAAATTTTCTGTAAATATTGTTGTGTAAATCTGTTAAAAATATTGTGTATATATATTTTGTATATATAATGACATTGTAACATTGTTGTCACTATTTCCCTCCTTTATTCAAATTGTGTTGTAAAATTTTCCCTTCATTTTTTTCTAATTATTTCTTCTTTTGGTTTGGGTGTTCTATGGAAAACATGACATATGTATGACATAATAATTTAACCACATTAAATAAGCGTTTTTGCTTTTAGCTACTGTACAGAAGTATCAGTATAAGGATGTATCCAGTATGTGACAACACTTCTCGAATCCTACATGAATCAAGCCACTTATATGCAGTGAACCATTTTTGCGGACACATTGACGCGAAGGAGATTTATATTCTACTGCAATGCCTATGACAGAGAATAACAGGACACCAGAGTATATTGAGTCATCATCAAGCCTGCTCCAAATGGCAGGATCATGAGTTTGAACTATTTTTTAGTTTTCTAACAGCTTTGGTTATGTAGGAACATTTCTCGTTACATTTTATTACCCTTTATCTAAATACAAATGTTTATGATGGTACAATCTTCAACTAAACTAATTTTCCTGCTATGGACAGTCAATCTCTGACTCCTTCACAAGCATATCGCTTAAAAAATTGATACTTTGCTCTATATTAAACTTGCTGCTTAAATTTTTTGGAGTTTCTATTTGCTACATTTCTCATAAGCGGTTCATATTCATTTACTTTAAATAGCATTCATTTGATGTCTTCATGTCAGCGATACTACAATATATCACCAGTATTTTATAGGTATTGTCCCGATAACAAAAACCAATAAAATTAAATCGTGGATTAAACAGTTAATTTTGGCACTCATATGTTGGGATAGATACTGTCTCACATTTTACTATTCATAACTTGTTAGTGTAACAGGGCATTTTCTTCTTAGAAATAAATTTATGTCAGTTGCCTTAACTTTGAGCTAAGAGTTGGAAGCTGTTGGTGAATTTGTTTTGGGCTAGTAATAGATGAGTTAGTAAACTATAAAATACAGCTGTAACTCATACAATTTTTATGTAACTGTTTTCTAATATTTTTCACCAAAGCAGAGCATCAAACTCAATTAGACTTGCTTTTTAACCTGGCAAGGTTAATAGCAGCGATGATGCCATTTGGAATTTCCAGTTTTGTTTTTTGTGATTGGAAAATTGCTCAGTTTGTAAGTTACCTATGACAAGACTGGTATAATCACACAAAACGATGAACTTGGTTGCTATATTGCTCATTTCGTTTGCCCTGAACCCTGGATGAAATGTAATAGGATTGCCAGCTCCGGCTGCATAATATCACTTTCGTCACAATTGGAATGTAGCCATAAATGGTGGTTTATGGGAGCCGCCATGATTAGCGGGTGCCATGGATGACACTTTTCATCCATCCTATTGGCTAAATTTGGCTACACTCGTTCAGGTTTCTGGCAATCCTGTTATATTTTATCCATGCTTTGCACACTTGTTGACTGTCACTTGGATAAATTACAGCAATGGGCTGCCCTTTTGATGGCTAGATAGCCACGTATGAATGTAATGTTCCCTTGTAGTAAAAGTTTTACAAACAAACTATTTTTGAGTCATATGCAAGTACTAGGCCAAGAATTTAGTAGTCCTTGTAAGTGATGGTAATGTCTAATCCTTCAATAAGTTCATTCTGGCATTATCATTTGTGTTAAACAGCAAATATTCTTGTATAACTTGATGCAATAACCTATTTCTACTGTTTTCATGTTAGACAACTAGCACAGTTTTCGTAGACAACACAAATATACGTTGGAAGAAATTCTTGAAAAATTCTAACTGTTCAAATCCTTTTCGCAGGTTTCTAGCAGAGTAAATTGCAATTTCGTTGTGCCTGAAAAATGGTTGAGATCATCAGTGTATAGAATGAGTATGCAATTCATTTATGTGCATGTTTATAAATTTTCAACTGATTTTTTGACAAAAGAAATCTGCAGCGAAATGCGTGAACAAGGCTTATAAGTTTCGGTTATATATTTCATCATATACTTATTGCTTGACCATTGCTTACAAATGACAAAAAAAAATTTTAGCCCACAAAAATCACAACAGCTACCAAGTTATTACACATTTTATGTTCATTTGTAGTTGTTGTTTATAGTAGTATATATAATCGTTGGTTGTATTACTATTTGGGTCAGCCAATGATCATTTTGAATGTTTGGAGTTGTCATGCCTTGCATTATTGAAAGATGGTAAGACAACTCATGAGTAAAGAAGATTCCGGTAGGTTGGTCATTAGTCTAGATGTTGTGTGCATACTTTTTTAAAATACTAAAATATTTGGTATTTCTATCACTAAGATCACCACGTGACAAAAGACTGTAAAAAACAGCTTTCAAAGTATATATAAAAAAGCAAAAAAAATGGATATGGAGCAGGTTACCAATCTTTTATTATGTATGTAACCTACATTTATAAAAATAAGGACAGCAAAATCAAAAACCACAATATAAAACAAAAATATTATCTTAAACAAAATCGCTCAAAATCAGCACATAGAGGAATATTTGATCAGCCATCAGCAATCTCATGAAACATAAGTACAGCATGATGAAATACACTATGTTAAGTAGTTATGCAAAGGAGCAAGTAAATTGCCTTCAATCATTTTTAATCATAAAGGTTGGTTCACATTGCTACAGCGATAGTCGTAATTGTCTTATTGCCGATGGTTTCCCGCTAATGTGAACATAGAATACCGATCAAAAACTCGTGCCAAAAGGTGAGCGTAATGTAATAAGATGGAGATTTGAGCCTGCATAAATATGAAGCGCTTCCTTGTACATACAATCATCTTCCTAGAACACAGACCAGGAAAGTCCTACAACATAAGTGATACACTTGTACAACAAAAAGAACATTTGAAAAGATTAATGACGTTCCCACTGCCCATTGTTACTATCTAACACAACTAGTACCAAGGAAGCGAGCCTGGCCAAGGAAGCAAGAAAAGATGACCTTGTTGAGTTGACTCTGATTGAATAGAAAAAACGGTTAGGAATAAAATGTCATTAGTTACATCTAAAAACCCAATTTTCAATCTGAAGAATCACGTACTTATGCAAAAGTATGATCTATTTCTGTCAAAAGTTCCAATATCATCAAACAGATAACTTATGATTTAAAGAATCGGAAAATTTCTTAATTGCTGGTAGAGGAGGATAGAGTAATAGTAGCAATAACCACACCAGTTATAACAATTTATTACAATTAACAACAAACAATTTGTGATGGCTGCTGTCCAACAAGTTATTTTCAAATAAAATAGAGTGAAACTAATCAAAGCAGTTTATTATCTACTGGTGTCTCAAAACAATACTCACTCTAAACTATATTAGTGTGGTGTAATATTTTTAGGAACTGACAGACACTTTTTCAAGAGCTGGGTTTCTATTACATTTAAAAAAAGGAAGTAAAGTTAACAAACCAAGTAACTATAGTTGTGCTATGACAATTCTCACATATTACGGGGCTAATACTGAAGCAAGTTCAGTTACATATTTTCGCATATCTATTCCAATCACTCGGAACCTATAAAATCTGTGCAGTGCAATGATATGCGGCTAGACATCTGGCCAGGAATAGCCCAGATTTGAAGATAAAGAAGACAGATTTTGGAATACTGAAAGGAAAACATGATACAACTCACACAACTACAAAACAGAATGCAAAGAAATGATGATGATAGGCAATTCAGAGGTTTACAAGCTGCAATAATGGGTTGCTAAACCTAAATCTCACCATTTTCAACAGCGGAGCCTTTTTATCCTTTGTTTTTATATTTGAAGGTTAAACACTGATTAACTGAAACAAAGCTTTTTATGCTGCATGCTCACTGTAACCATATTCCTGAATATCAGTTAGAGGATAATTGTTACAGTAAGCCCTGCATAGTTCCAGAGCAAATAAATCTTAAAAGCTCCCAAATATTGGGAGCTTCTAAGATTTATTCATGCTCAAGCAAGCAAATTAAAAAATTGAGGTGATAAACAAACTAAGATAGTTTCAAAACTCTTGATTTATGCTACATGTACATCTACCGATTACCTACCGATTTGTCCTTACCGATTGGAGATGACGTCAAGGAGTTTCCCCTAATTTTTTCTCCAATTGCCATTCTCACGCAATACCGGTGAAACTCGCTACATTTTTTCCGTAGTTAGCCATAAAGTGATTTAAAACAACAAAGACGGGACGCTAAAAAACGATTCTTCATCTAAAAATAATTGCACTTGAGAAACAGTTTTGTTGGAAACATTAAAACCGCAAACGGTGATTTGATTGGTCCAATCGTAAAATATCTACCGATTTTTTGACCACGAGCAAAACCTACCGATAGCCTCAAATAAAATGCTACCGATTATTTCATTACGTCACACAAGAAACGGATGCACGGAAATCCTCAATCGGTAAGGCGAATCGGGAGCTAATCGGTAGATGTACATGGGGTATTAGCCTCAGTAATAATATCTCATAGTTGGTATCTCTAAATATAAGTGTGGCTAGCAAGTAGAGGCCAGTATGCAAACAATCATTAACATAGTATGACTGATTTGGATAAATTATGGCAACTTTCCATGCAAGCAGACTTTCCAAAAAGCAACAAGATATGCATTGGCCTTAGTACTAGAAATTGGTTTCTAAATACTAAGTGGCAACAATATAATAAACGACATAATTGATAACAATTTTACTTATGATTTTTTTCCAGGAAATTACTGCTCAACAAAAACATCGGGAGAAGAATGTATTGGCTGCAGAGATGGTGAAGTACTTGATAAGATAAGATAGCGGTGGAGTAGGTGGCTAGCTGAGGTAAGAGAAGAACTCGGGAATATTTTTGAACAAGGGAAGTTGTTGGAGTACGAGGAGGAAGAAATAAATAGTAGTGCATATTTTAATGCTTTCTTAAAATTATTATCATGATAATGGCGTAATACCACAGGCAGCTCCAATTCACTGACCTGGCGGTGGGGGAGGATAATTAAAAATACACTCAAGTCCACTCACCCACCCACCGCCAGGTCAGTGGATTGGAGCCGCCTGTGCATAATACCAATAAAGTCGTATTAGACAGGATAGCATCACAAACAAAAATGATTAAATGGTACTTTTTTATCATCAACTTTATTATTGTTATAAATGATGATGATGATTTATTATTATTTATTTTACAATAATAATTAATAATTATTATTATTAATTACTATTATTATTGATTATTTATTTATAATAAGCACAGTGAGCCATGTATGATCAGTAACAAACTGGAGTAGTAATAAAAAAAAAAGTAATTTTTTTATACAATAATATATATAATACAGTATTACATAGATAATATATATATTGTTGTAAAAAGATTTTTTAATTTAATTAATTACTTTTTATTACCACCACTCCTACAGTTTCAATTTGTTACCAATAATAAATATATGGCTCACTGTGGTGATTATTACGATGTTTGTGATGTATACCTTACATATTATTGTGATGTACAACATGAAAAACATACTATCAAATCCAAGAATGTTATTGGTGATCGTCATTCATTACATAATAAATAATACAGCAACAACAATAAATAAATAGAAGAAACCCTACAACTGCTTGGTATTCAATTATATTACCTTCATAATCAAAGAGTGTCTTAGCTAAGTTTCCTAAGCGACAACCGACAACTAATAAGCAACAACCACCAACCTATAAGCGACAACCGACAACCACCAACCGACAACCGGCAACGTTGCACCGGATTTCCATAGATTATATATAATCGTTGGTCATTGTAGACTTGTTAGGTGGCCTGTACATAGAGTTATCTTCCCTTTTAATTCTATGAGCCTGGTCAACTCGCCAAAGAGAAGAGAGAGAAGACAATTTACTCTAACCATATTTTGCTGGCGTGGATACACTTTTTGGTTTGTCCACTAATTATTTTAAAAAAAATCTTACCGGGACAGAAAAGATTCAGCATGATCGGCAACATTCTTTCCAGTTGCTCACCCAAAACTGTGCTGATTATAACAAAACACATTATCCTAATTACATTATAATCAAAATACATAATTGAGACCAGATTGAATATACACTTTTGGTTGGTTCTCACAAAAAATTACAATATTCATTATACATTTTTTCTCAAATTCACACCATTTACAGATCATGAAGCTAAATTGACATTAGTGTACCAATTAAGAGGCAGATTTACGTGGATAAATTGAATCTGGAAGTTATAGATTAACAACAATGCATTAATGTTGTTTTACGGTTTCAATGGTCCATACAACTGAATGAGGTCTTGCTGATGAGTTCAAGAAGTCCACCAGCCAACATTTACCAAGCAACAGTCTTTCTAAGGTTAAACAATGCTTCTGTCCACTCATTCACCACAGCTAGAGGCAAATTTTACATTAATACAGAGACACAAGGTCTTCATCTTTATATTACATAGAATGATTACCTTCTGTAATTTGCTGAATGACTCAAAAGTGCTGCGTGTGTGCTGTCGTCATGTTGTTTGATTTGTGGGGACCCTCTTGGGATTCAAGTACAATTTAACTACCACATGAAAACTCCTAACTCACTGATAGCTTCTAAAAATTCAATTTTTTCCCTAAAACTTTTTGCAAACTTCAACTTCTGTTTCTTGAACAAGTAAAAAACAGACTTTGAAATGGCTCAGCTAGGACATTGCTTTCCCATTATCCTTGTGTATGTAGTTTTAGTTGCTCCCTACTGTGATATTATTACCCTTTACCATCTTCACCCTTCATTCTCCTCAGCAGTTGGCTTCTAAGTTTAAATATTATTATTGTTCGGCATTGCGGCCAGACACTTTCCTGTTTTAAACCCTCAAACTCAACTGCCACCAACCAAAGCAACTGGTCCAAAATATATCATTTTTTTCTTTTGCTAGCATGACAGGTATGGTTCGAAAAAGACGACGGAGCATTTCACAAAATACCAATAACCCAGTATTTTAAAGATAAATAAAATAGCTTGTAAGTTGTTTTGGCATTATTGCTGTTAAAAATGACTTCGGATGAAATTCTTGTTTAGCTTAGTTGCCAGTCACCGGTGGGAGAAGAGGAAGTATTACATAAATATTGAGACGAGAGAGAACAAGAAACAGTGATGAAATCTAGGAACTGCGCATTTTGCTTCCATACAAATTTTGTTGAGCAGAGAGAAATTGAAACTTGGCATTCATGAATATTTAATTCATAATTCACTGATAACTTTTGCAATAAATAATTAGCTGGTTGTTGGAGTTATGCTCTCAAGATAAGTTACTTTGACAATAAGGAGACAATTCCAATATGATAATTTGATGCTGTGACATTTTGGGCAAATCCTTTACATCACTTGCAAAAAATCCCATAATTTTCTTACAATTCTAGAGATTACTTTCAAGAATTTTGAAACTGGATTCAATGAAGTCTGGACTAACAGAAATAAAAGACATGATATGCACATACACTTGTCTGTTGTGGGTTCTATAGAATATTGAATGCATCTCTGCAGTTTTAGCAGCAATGCCACCACAAGCAGTGAGAAAGGAAATAGATGTGACACTCATGAGGTGTGTTTTTTATTGGCAGCCAACCAGCCAGCCATCTGACCATATACTGTGCTGAACAAACTGTAGTGGGCTATGTGCTATTAAACATGGTGAAAATCAATTTCATTAGATATACATACTGGTAGGCGATGGCAGCTGCAGCCAATAGTACTGAGCGACAGCCATATTTCACTTCTTATTATTATATATTTATATCAACGTATAAAATTCTAATTAGCTCAGTGTATTTGTATAATTAAATACATAAATATATATATTCCTGAATGTATAAAAATATTATTTACTTCAAAATTTACCTGAATCGAAAAGTTGATAAAAAAAAACAAGATCAATCAATGCTATCAATACTGCTACAGCTAGTGCTGCTACTGCTACAGCTAATACTTCTACAGCTAGTGCTGCTACAGCTAATACTGCTACAGCTAGTGCTGCTACAGCTAGTGCTGCTACAGCTAGTGCTGCTACAGCTAGTGCTGCTACTGCTACAGCTAATACTGCTACAGCTAATACTTCTACAATGTTTCTACTGCAACTGCTACATGGCCCTGAGCTAATAAACCAATAGTACAGTTCTATTTGAACTGATTTTCTCGTTTAGTAATTAAATGGGCCACTAGCCGTACTAGCCATGTTTATACAGATTGCTTTCTGAAATCCATTCTATCAATTAATAAAACACAGTTTTACCTACCAGAGCTTGATTTGATGAAAGTTGTCCTCTCTTGCATTAAGTTTAATAACAGGTCTGGAGATGTAGTTGAAGTAGGGGCGAGTCAACTGAAATGGGGCAAATTGATAAAACCACTTTATG
This sequence comes from Cryptosula pallasiana, assembly GCA_945261195.1. NCBI lineage: Eukaryota > Metazoa > Bryozoa > Gymnolaemata > Cheilostomatida > Cryptosulidae > Cryptosula > Cryptosula pallasiana. The sequence continues at coordinate 6,585,281 of OX183138.1, read as the reverse complement.
GTCTAGTTGCCAGTGGGGCGAGTTGACAGGCTATCTTTTTCATTGAAGTCGCATAGATGAGTGACTACACATATCTATTGATATCGTACTATTTCTTATAAATTTCCCCAAAGCCATCCAACACTAATACGACAAAAAAGTGAAAATAAGTAAAAGAAAAACAGTTTAAAGAGTGGGCATGCGTAGGATGTAGGTGATGTATTATGTCTATTTGTCCTTTCTTGTAATATACTCCAACCATCCTCCAGGGTAATGACGTGCCCTACAAACATATATCACTACTATACTGCTTTATGCTCAGTTTACTTCCACAGTTGTACATCTTTCTATGTAGTCTTTCTCTTCAGCTACTCACATTGTATGAAATACACTGACAGCCAGCAAGCAATAAGACTTCTCTGCTCATTATATTTCTGGTGCACAAAAACTATCAGTATCACGTATAGAGCGTGTTAGCATAAAACCGCTGATGTACGCTCAACTAGATGTATAAGTAGTAGTTGGTAGTATAGATACTGTGAATAGCCTTAGCTCTAACTTACTTGTGGTACCCAGCTTCCCATAGAAAAGAAAGAGCCTCCAGACTCCAAAATCCACGGTTGCAGTGCACGACAACGTTCTCATCATCTTTGGAGGGCATATCTACACCATATATATCCCTGAACTCGCTGGCAGATAGCTTTAATGCCTTTGGTAAGTCTTCTACTACATGACAGAAAAAAACAAAAAAATTAAATTAAGAGTTGTCTGTTCTGTATAATTCACTAAAGTAAGAAAGCATAACTCCTTAATGATTGAATTGCCAGTTTATTACAGTAGGCACACGTTTTGAAAAAAATATTTTTATCACAAAACTGATAAAAGCTTGATCTAACCACGCGTATTTATTTTAGATTCATCACTCAAGATCACACAATGCTGTGAAAGCACTGTTCCTTCATGCAAGCAGCACCTCCTACCCACCTACTGTTTGTAAGTTTGTGTAACTTTCCAGTCATATAAACACAATTTTGGTATATACTAGCTAGTTAACTAACATTCACCTAACAATTAGCTAGTACTAACCAAAGCTGTTTGTTGTGCAATAAAACCTACTCATTATTTACATACAGGGTATATTGGTAGCTGCCGGCATCATTCCTGTACGGTCGACATCTTCAGCACGTCTCACATCAAATAGTTGGATGTCTTTAGACTTTATCATAGACATCAATTCTTCATAGTTGATATCCGTGTATGGGCGCAGTGAGTCAAAATCATCGTTGTTTACTGAAAGTACATTTTTATGTTGCACCTATGCATGCATTTGTATATACAGTTAAAAGTGCATCATTGACGTAGTATAACAGGTGCTGCTTTGTTGACATCGGATGCTCGTTCCATTCATTAAACAAGATTATAAGTGACTTCACTTGAGCAGTCATCCGTATAATGTGAAGTTCCAACTACCAACACAAGCAAGAAAGCAATTTTTAACCATGGCCTCCATTTGTACACAAGTCATACAAAAATATTTACATGCATGCTTCTTCTTCAAGTGAAGGTCAAGATCAAGTCACATTAGACAAACAGCCTAGACTAACTATTAGTGTGGCAGACTTTGAACTGTAAAAATACAGTTAGAGGAAGAATCAATTCAAATTAATCAATTTTCCTTTAGATCCAAGGAACAACCATTTTGTGAGTGACTACAGCTAAGATAGGGGAATGAAATGATGAGTAAAAAAAACTCACCGATCTCTTCGTACACTTCCCACCCACCAGGGTAGTGTCTGGCTCTACAACAGACATATATACTACATCTACTATACAAGCATGTACTTATATGTTATACTTGAATACATCAAGTCTCTAGTACATACATACAGTGTATATTTGAATAGATCAAGTCTCTAGTACAAACATACAGTGTATACTTGAATATAACAAGTCTCTAGTACATACATACAGTGTATACTTGAATACATCAAGTCTCTAGTACATACATACAGTGTATACTTGAATACATCAAGTCTCTAGTACATACATAGTGTATACTTGCATACATCAAGTCTCTAGTACATACATACAATGTATACTTGAATGCATCAAGTCTCTAGTACATACATACAGTGTATACTTGAATACATCAAGTCTCTAGTACATACAGTGTATATCCAGAAGCATGAAGTGACTGTAGAGCATTGAGACTGCGAACTCCACCCAGACAGTGTAGCACAATATTTGTGTCACTTTTACGGGGCATATCTACACCATACCTAGCTTTAAATGCTTCAGGGGAGAGCTCAAAGGCTCCAGCAAACTCTGACACTGTATCAAAGATACAAAGTCATACCAGGAGTAACTTTTCCTGATGAGCGACAATTTTAGAGCACATAATATTCTATCATATACATACAAGGGACATTTGTAGCGCCTGGCATCATTCCAGTTTCAATCACCTCTTCGGTTGTGCGTACATCAAACAGTTGTAATGTCTTGGATTTTATTCCAGACATCAATTGTGTTATAGAGACATCAGTCCATGGTCTGGGTGGCTCTACACTCTTTGTAGAGTATTTCTTGCCTGAAAATGCCTGTTGTCCGGTCACAACATCAGTGAAAGCTTGATGCTTTGAATTAGATGCTTTTCAAGAAAAATACCAACCATTGAGGTCCTTGAAGTTGAGTGCAGAACATAACGGTTGCCATAGCAACTGCCTTTGGAGAGAGCAGCTCCTTTGGATGTGGATGGAAATGGGAAATGAGCTATGAACAACGCCTGGTGCTGGCTGTCTGACACATGACAGATATCTCACTGCAGGCCTCAACAATTTTTGTGCCATCACTTTCTGTAACTCGCTAAAACAATCATATTTCACTGAATATATGGTGACTAAGAAAGCTTTTAGGTTTGCCTTTTTAAACATCAAATCCTTTCCAGCACGTATACATTTTATCAAAATAGCTCTTCCACTTTTTAAACCATTTAGAAAAGTTTGATGAAATATATGAAGAGGTCCAGCTACATCTATGTTACCAATGGTTTACGTATGATATGCATGTAGCCAATCCTGGGAGTGGATATTTGCACAATATCTCGAATTATGGGAATGGCTATTTGCACAATATCTTGTATTATGAGAGTGGCAATTTGCACAATACCTGGGACAATTTTTTCAGAATGTTATGCTGAAGAGTTACAATTCATATAGACAACTTTTTCCTGTAGCCAAAATATTGCGTCCATAGTTTTTTTTCTGTTGAGTTGCCAAGCCTCTGATCCCGTCAGGGGGAAAACCACTAAATTGAACTGAACTGAACTGTCCAACCAATGATAATACATCGCATATCGTTAACTATTGGTACTTTGAAATTCACCCCATATGCTTATGTCACTTATATAAACGTATATACATATTTCTTCACTTTCTTCTGAATGCCGGGTAAAAATAATGGCCTAGTTTTGGACCCATGGTTTGTCTGCTTTAGTAAATTCGTTGTAGTAGTTTACCCATGACCTAAGAACATTAAAAACTAAAATTGATTTGCTTGTTTGGTAAAGAAGCTAGCTAGCGCTTCTGCTAATGGTGTAGATTTGAGTGAAATCAAAGAAAAACGATTCATAAAAAATAATAAAAAAAAACTGTTATTATTTACTTATTAGAGTTAGTAGCAATTATTGTTACCGTGATTATTAAACTAAAGATAAAAATGATACATACAGATAATAGATTAATAATAATAATAGTACATTAATAATTAATTGCTGTAAACCTGGGTATCATCATCACCCACGCATATGTATTCATTATTATTTATAATTATTATAAATATAACATATTTTATTCATTATTATTATTAGTATTATAATTATTATTATTGATTACAACTAGACCTACTATTATTATTATTATTATTATTATTATTATTATTATTATTATTATTATTATTATTATTATTATTATTATTATTATTATTATTATTATTATTATTATTATTATTATTATTATTATTATTATTATTATTATTTATAGTAGTAAAGTAATGATAATAATATTAATTACATAAATAATTTAGAAATTAATGATAATAAAATTGAATAATAAATAATTAAAACTAATATATATAATATAATAACGGAAAAAAATAATAAAAGTAATTTTAATAATAAATAATAATAAATTAAATAATATACTAATTAATAATAATATAATAATAATAATAATAATTATTTATTTCCCTAATAATAAATAATATGTATGTAGTAATGAGTGAGTAGTCTAGCGTGTGCGTAGCATAATTTTGATTGATTTTAATTACCCAAAGTTATAGGTAATAATAATCAAATACGTCGAATATCAACAGGACCTAAGGAATCAACAAATTGAAAAAAGTAACCAGCAGCAGACAAGAAGTCGTTTCTCCAACCATGGAATTGCCAAGAATCCGAACAAATTTATAGTTATAGTTTGTTGTGGGGGTGGGGCCGATTGTGGTGAATCGTGTCGCAAGTAAAACCAAACTTTATTTTAGCGAGTACATTTAAATTTCCAACATTGCGGCTTATGTCATTGAAATATAAACCCACTGGAATGGCCAAGGTCATATTATCGTGTGTCAATTTGAGCGCCATCTTGGAAGGTGTTACGCGTACTTAGCAACTACCTAACAATAACAATGTTTTGTATTATCCTTATGTAGATCTTTAGCCTTTGGGCAAGCACATTGTCACATAAAAATATATCAAAATGGAGCTGAAGCTCTGCAGATTCATGGTACTTTCTCCTTGATTGTGTGATTTCTAGAGGGGACATAAATTAACAGTTTAAACCATCACACTAACTTTTTTTATCAATTATAATTATATATCTATCATAATTAATTAAAATTTTTTAACCAAGACCATCAAATACACACAGAGTGTATGCATACAAAAACAAAGAAAAGAACAACGTTAACCCGTCATAACAATTTTTTTATCAATTATAATTATATATCTATCACACTTATAACTTTTTTTCAAAAATCATCAAATACACACAGAGTGTATGTATACAAAAACACAGAAAAGAACAAGGTAATTAATTAACAATATAATGCAATGTATGTTAAAAATATTGCGAACTATAATTTTCCGAGATAATTGAATTAAATACAAGTTATCTTTACAGGAAGTTACAACAAGAGTTATATGATGTTCACAAATCACTTCATTTAATTACGAAAATTACGAAACTTATGTAAAAAAGCAATATATTTGTAAGTTACAAATTGTAACTAAATGCATGAAAATGAAAGCTGTAACTAACAGTTCAATACAACTTCACACATACAACTTCTAAATTTAATTAATAAACCAGAAATGTAAACAGTGACACAGCCAAGAACATGTGGAGGCACTATTTCGCAGCTCATTAGGCTCTTAGTGCTCAGTTTCAAACGGATCTTCAGGCTCATTTGGATTTCGAACAACCATAAGTGGGAGATATATAGCGACAGAGCTGCATTCAAAGGCACCTTGCATTTCCAGTACTTCTGATTGGAGCACCACATTTGATCAGTAATCGCCAGAACCTGTTCCTGTTCAACAGAAAGTTAACTGTTTCATTCTCCTGAAACGATGACAATAAATGTGAAATAAAAAACTGTTTGCATTTGGTGAAAAACACTTGACTCCAGCATAAATTATGTTGTAGTTAGAAATAGTTAATGTCTAAATCATTATATCAGTAGTTTTATTAAGCGAATGAAATGTGTAATCAGGAATAAATATTTTTGTCCTAACTGGAATGTAGCTGCTCGTAAAATGGAGGTATCCGTTAGTTTAGACTGAAACCAAGACATTTGGTTAAAAGTTTGACTATGATCAACGACTTACCATATAAGTAACCTGAGAAGAGGAAGAGTGAAATGTAGTCTTAAATACTCGTAGGTCCTGTTGAATAGAAGTGCAGTGTCAAGTTTGGTTGCTCACCTATTAACCATAAAGACAGTATTAGATGAGACCATTATTCTCTAATCTAACGAAAAGGATAATTGTAAAACTTGAATATATAAAATATTCAAATATGGTTTCACTTTGTTCAAATATATATTGATGGAGTTATTTCATCCAATGATGCAATTTACTCTTCAAATTTGCTTCGAGTTCAATTTAGAAGTGCACCGAATTTCCAGTAGCGTTCCAGAACTTTAACTCTTTTTTATATATTTAGTTATTCAGCTAATGTACCATAGAATAGCTACTACAGTTTATAATTGACTATTAATCTTTGCCATCAATGCAATCATTAGCATACGCAGAAAATTGAACAAAAAATGAAACAAGGGTGCGGCAACTATTAGGTGACTGTGCAATAAAACTAAGATCAACAAGTGGAACAAATGTTAAGACAATTTGGGTTTACATATGTCTATACCAATGTTAACCTCATACTCTGGACATTATAGAAACGGGGGCTGCCAAATTTATGGTCCTTTCAAACTGTTAGAAAATTCTATCTCAACTGAGGTAATACTGAGAACAAGAATAATTACATTCACGGTGGATAATAACTACAACAATGATCTCAATAAACTGCAATCAAACCAAAATATTTTACTTATAATAAAAATTACAGTATATAATATTATAACGTCCATGATCAATTATCATTATTTATTTAGTAAAAATGATAATAATAAATTTACATGAATCAATGGATTGGTTGTCATTATTATTATAAAATAAGAATCACCATGGAAATTTTTTCGATTATCATACTGATATTTATTACCTCTGTATTACCTCTGTGACAATAGTACACTCTAAATCACTAGGTGCAAGTGGAGTGCCTTAGGAGGAAAACAGTGTGCTACAGTGTTATACATGGTTCCAGCATGTAGCTGCACAATGGTTATACGGTTTCTGTAGTACTATCATGTCATATATAGTTCTAGGTAAAAAGCTGTTGTGAAGCATCTGGAGGTTGCATATATGGAAGTGAGCTCTCCATGGCTAGCAGCGCGTGTGACTATCGTTGTTTTAGATCTGCTATTGATTATTTCATCATAACTGGATGAGAATACACTGCGTCATTTCTCGTCTTGCAGGATTTTTGTAAGCAACACTATCTTATGGTTTTGCCTGCGCCTGGTTAACGTCAGGAGACCTAACTGTTCTCTGGCTTCACTGACACTGTCGCGATCTTTCAGACCACTCACAAACCTAACAGCTCTGACCACCTTCGGTTGAGTTTATAATAGCTTTGTTGGTAGGGTCCCACAGTGTATCAGCTTATTCTAAAATGGGTCCACATAGACTGGTGTATGCAAGCAGTCGGCTGTTTTTGGGCACAGTACCGAGTGTACATTTGATTTGATTTTACTAGCTTTCTCAGTTTTTAAGGCTATGTGTTGCTCGAAATGTAGATTGTGTTGAAGGATGACGCTTAAGATATTTGGTGCTCTTCACCCATAGAACTTGCAAGGAGCCAAGCTTGTAATGTAACAGAGGCTTAGGATTTGGTCCAAAGCACATGGCATGCCACTTCGTAGAGTTTAAAGGCATTTTCCATCATCATTGTGACCACCTTTCTACGGCACTAATGTTCTCTTGGAAGGCTATCACAAGGTTATCATCACCTTAGCAATGGTCTGACCACAAGTACACATCAATACTCAAGTTTATCATAAATAATCGCTGCACACACAAAAAGTTATTGAGTAATAAATAATAATAGTAATAATTAATAACGATAACAGCCAAAATTATTAATACTAATAATATAGATTAATAACAATTAATTATTACTTAAGGTTTTATTATTATTTTATATTATTTTATATAATAATAATAATTACTATTTTTTATTCATTCAGCAATGATCTAACGAGACCATACCCACCAAGATTTAAATCAATTATAATAATTATTAAGTAACCGCATAATTAAAATTAATAGTAATCATTTATAATTTAATTATTAAATAATTAGAATAGTAGCAGTGTGTGTATATAATAAAATACAAATTTCATTGTTATTATTTCAATAAATTATTATTAATTAATAATAAATTTAATAATAATAATTATTAATTATTATTATTTATTAAAATAATAATTAATAATATATTATTCAGCAATGATGACATGTCTAAAATAACCACCATGAATTATTGTTGGATATTGATAATTTGGTGGAGACAGATAAAACACAAGCACTCACCAGTAAGATTTAAATCCGAAGGCTGTAGCAGACGATGCCACGTCAATAGTCATGTGACTTCCGCTTTAGCTCTTGGCCGTAGGTAGTCGTTTCTAACCGTTGTAATAGTTGTAAGCCGTGTAGAACCTAGCCTATTAATTCACATCCAATAAAGTCCTGAAGCATACAACAGAGAATATCCAACATGCCCCTTTCCCTTTTGGGGAAAGCCACCGGCGAGGAATTACCATCCATAAACTATATAAGCCGAAGCCAGTTAAAGTGTACAGTAAGCATTTGCTAGCAAATCGTCTAGAAGCACCATTTGCATAATACATGTGAGATTTAAAGCCTCCCGAAGCAATTCGTAAAGTGTCATATACAAAACCAAACCATGGTTAGTATACGGAGCATGCAGAAGACCATTAGCACTAAATATACGTACCAGAAACAAAATATAACTGTCCTGAAACAAATACATACCTGGTTAATAATGGTAGCTATGTATCTTTTGAAACTGAAGTTCCTTATTACACTAGACAATAAATTAACTATGAACCTGTAAGTACTAAACCATTTACAAACATAGGTAATACCGTTATTCCTATAAATTACCAGTGACAACCAAGTAGTCACCCCGATTTTAAACTTAATAATCACTCTAGAGACATCAACCTCTCGGTAATCTAGTCTCTTACCATTCACGCGCGAGACATCAACCTCTCGGTAATCTAGTCTCTTACCATTCATACGCGAGACATCAACCTCTCGGTAATCTAGTCTCTTACCATTCACGCGCGAGACATCAACCTCTCGGTAATCTAGTCTCTTACCATTCACGCGCGAGACATCAACCTCTCGGTAATCTAGTCTCTTATCATTCACTCATAAGACATCAACCTCTCGGTATCTAGTCTTTCTGCACATGCATTCGATAAGGATTCAAACATTCATACATATCCAATTACTTCCTTTTACTCTTTGACCTGTTTGACATAACCATTGGTTTCCAAATTTCCATTACCGCTCTGAGGGTCAGAGGGGGTCTCAGACTCCTCCCTCGTGACGCTAGAGCCTTCCACACACGTGTGTGCGGGACCCTCGATTCCAAGGGTCACAGGGGACTCTTGGACCACCTGCGAAGCACCAGCCGTTTTGATGACGGACTGGGATCTGGCTATAGTAGCTAGAGCCTGTCTAACCACAGCAGTTTTCTCAAACTCTCTGTCGAGAGCCTCTCTTTCATTCACTATTTTCTCCATTTCCAGTTCAAAAGACCTAGTCAAACGTTCCTTTTTATCAGCAAGCAATTTCTGTTTCCTCTCATATGCTTTGTCACTCATAATGCCTTCACTCTCTAAAAAGTTGGCTAAGCGATCCACAAACCCATCATCAGCCTCACCGGATGCACACATTTTAGATGGAGGGCCTTCATTTTCATGATCATCATCTAATTTTCTCTTAGCAAGAAACATTTCGCCCCCCTCAGCACACCTCTCCGCACTATGACCAGCTTTCATACACCACCTGCATACTTCCACCGTACAACTCCTAGCCCAATGGCCGCGTTCACCACATTTGTTGCACACTAAACCGGGGCATTCCGCTGCGCAATGATCGCGCCATGCCTTGCACACCATACACCTCTTCTTCCCATGGCTACCATACAATTTTCTAGTTCTAGGTCTCTCTGAGACACACTCTGCACCCTCAAGACCACTCTCTCCCATTTTCACCACGTCGGCATAAGACGTTCTGGGCGTGTCGGGATGCTGTCCCTCAACACTCTTGCCACGACACTCCGCAGTAATCACGCAATTCTCCTCATTCACACAATTTTTCACTGCTGCCTCAGCAGATATCTTTACACCAGCCCCTAAGGGCTCTTCGAGATTCCCTGGCGCTGTCTGATTGCCATCGACAGCCAACACATCCATAAATTCGACAGAGCTGTCACCAAGATCCATTGTTGATAGGTATAGTAGGTATGGTATTGTAGAATGATCTAAAACCATACACGAAACCTCTAATAGTATACCATATCGGTAGCTTTCTTTTTCTGCACCTTGCGACCAGATTGTGTGACAACCATTTTATCAGGTCTAGACCTAAAGGGACCAGTAAAATTTTTTATGGCGGATTGGTTTTCCGTTTGTACCTGAGGCTCAACAGAATCTACACTATCTGACACATCAGCAAAATTATCATCAACTATAGGGCCATTAGCATTTAACAAACTATCATCTGTCTCAGGCATTACCAACAATGGAATATCTTCATATGCCGATTGTGTTATGCTTTGATCTTTATTCAACAAAAATAGGTGTTTTCGGTTTCTCCTTATTTCACTATTACCAATTTTAACCCAATAACTTTCAGGACAATTGTCCTTTCGTGTTATGATGCCATCAGCACCAGTGTCCGTTGGAGATTTGACCCAAACTAGGTCGCCAGGTCCAAGTTCAGGTAACTTGGAAACACGGTATTTTTTGTCCCATGCAATTTTCATGGAATGGCGTCTAGCTTTCTCTTTTTCTGCAAATATATCGTAATTTACTGTAGTACCATATGACCTACCGAGTGAGGACCTAATACTTCTACCAAACATTAAATCGCATGGGGAGTAACCGGCAACCAACGGTGTATTTCTATATGCTGAAAGAGCTTCATCCTTGTCTGGGTTTTTATACCAAAGGTTCTTTACAATTTTGACGGCACTTTCAGCTAGACCGTTCGACTGGGGGTACCTGGGACTACTAGTAACCAATTTAAAGCCAGTAGAACTTGCAAACTCCCGAAACTGCTTACAGTCATAGCAACGTCCATTATCTGAACGTATCAATCTGGGTATGCCAAATCTAGCAAATATTACTTTCATAGCAGAAATAATTTCACTGGCTGTTGCTGCTTGTATAGACAATGCCTCTATCCATTTTGAATAATAATCAACCAAGACTACATACAAATCGTTTTTGAACTGGAACACATCAGAAGCTATAATTTCCCAAGGAAACGATGGAAGTTCACTTTCTTCCATAGGTTGGTGCTTAATTGATCCATGTCTAATACATACACCACAATTTTCTATATAATGGCCAATTTCAGCGCTAAGACCAGGCCACCAAAAATGTTTTTGAGCCCTTTTTCTACATTTAGTAATACCTTGATGTCCCTCATGGCACTTCTGTAAAAATTTCAATCTAAGGGAATGTGGAATATACATCCTCGTGTCATAAAATAGCAAGCCTCTGCCTATACTCAGGTGATCTCTACATGTATAGAGTCGTGCTAATTTGCCTTCGAGCCTACTTTTGTGCCCTTGCCAACCGTTATGTATATGTTTGAAAGCCTGTTGACATGTTTTATCAGTACGAACAGCTTGTAAAACCTCCTCTTCATTGCTGTCAACTGTTATAACATTGACCACTGATTCAACAAAAGATTCTACCTCTTTACAATCTGTAAGATCTACTGAGCTGTAACTACCACTGTTAGGCCTACTCAAAGTATCTGCTAAGTACATAGTATTGCCTGGTGAATGGAATATTTCATAATCATACCTCAAAAGTCTAAGTTTGAAACGTTGCACCCTAGCTGGTAAACTCGAAAAATCCTTTTCGCCTAGCACCGGAACTAAAGGTTTATGATCTGTTTCGATTTCAAATTTCCTTCCAACCAAGTAGTAATCAAATTTTTCACAAGCCCACGTGATGGCTAAAGCCTCTTTTTCTATCATAGCATATCTTTCCTCAGTGTCGGTCATTTTTCTAGAGGCATATTCAACAGGTTGGCCAAAACCATTTTCATCTAATTGTAACAATACAGCCCCTATAGCATTTTTACTGGCATCTGCAGAAACTCTGTGTTTCTTGTTCAGATCGAATGCACATAAAACCGGTGTTTTTGAAAGTTCCTGTTTTATATTCTCAAACGCTGACTGTTGAACCGAATCCCATAGCCATTCCGAACGTGAACCAGATACGGCATATATAGGAGCACACAGTTCAGCTATTTTACTGCTAAATTTACTGAGGTAGTTAACCATACCGGTAAATCTCCTAGCTTCTGTCTTGTTAGCCGGAGGTTGAATATCTTGGATAGCACGTATCTTGTCAGGATCTGGCCTGACCCCTGAACCACTGATTAAATGTCCTAGAAATTTGATTTCACTACGACCAAACTCACATTTTTCCTTCCTGAGTGACATACCGGAGGACTTGATTCGTCTTAATACTGCTTCTAAATTTTTCCAGTGTTCGTTAGCATCCCGGCCATAAATCAAAACATCATCCATTAAACAGATGACGCCTTCAAGTCCTAGTAATATTTTTTCCATAGTACGTTGAAAGAATTCTGGGGCTGAGCTTATACCAAAGGGCATTCTTTTGAAACAAAACCTACCCCACGGGGTAATGAATGTAGTCAACAACTTGCTACCCGGGTCTAATTTCACTTGCCAAAATCCAGAATTGGCGTCTAATTTTGAAAACATTTTGCCATTTGACAAGTGACTAAGCATTTCTGATACCTTGGGTAATGGATAGACCTCCCTTTTCACACTTTTGTTCAACATAGTCAAATCTATACACATCCTAATTTTGCCATTTGATTTAGGAGCTATGGTGAGGCCTGAACACCAATCTGTAGGTTTTTCTACAGGCTCTATAATATCGTTCTTCAACATGTTATCAATTTCAGTTTTAGCTTTGTCCTTAAGCCCTGCCGCTATTGTCCTAGATGTGTATAAACATCTAGGTATTGCTCCTGGTCTTAATTCAATCTTGAAAACACCCGGCAAGGTACCCAAACCTTCAAAAACTTCAGGAAACTTTTCAAATGGCTCAAATTTACTTACACATAATTCGTTTATGATTGCTAACAGATTTAGTTTTCTGATTTCAGGTAAACCCAGTAAGTTTCTTGAAGAACCTTTTAGAATGTAGACCGGTGCTACAATGGACCGGTAGCTGCTTTTGATGGTAACCTCACACATACCGGATACTTGCAATTTTGATCCATCAGCTCCACTAAGACATTTAACTGGTTTATTCAATGACAGACCAAGGATTTCACTTGTATTTTCTGTCAATACTGATACTTCTGCACCTGTGTCAAATATAAACTCAACCTCTTTTTCATTTACCTTTAGAGTACGTTTGATATTATTGTCACTGTCATCTAGTCATTGTTTATCACTGTTAGTAAACCTAACTCTTCGAGACGGGCTTATGCTGTGACTGCTATCTCGACTACGGTAGGGTGAACCACCGAAACCAGACCGACCACTGTGACTGAACCTGTTATTACAGTCTTTAGAAGTATGACCACGACGATTACACAAAAAGCATTTGACTTCCGGACAATTACGGACTCGGTGTCCAACCTTCCCACATTGGAAGCAATTACTGCCCTCTCTATCTGGAGAGCCATAACGGTAGACAGATCTACTTGATGGGGAACCATGTGGTGAACTGTAATTATGACCCCTACTACGACCATAGCTTTTATTGTTTTGTCTATAATACCTAGTGGGCTGTCTATGATCAGTATCATCTTGTCTACTATTTCTATAATGGTGGTTACTGAGCACATGCCCCTTATAAGGGCGTTTGTGTGAAGCGCTACTAACACTCCCATTGCTAGATCGACTACTGTCGCGTGAGCGACTAGTGAACCTCGCGTAGTTTCTACTATCTCTATCCGACGATTCATGTTCATTAGGGGAACTCTGATAATTAGTTTTAGTGTTCCTGGGATAACTTTCATGTTTACTCTTATACAGCCTACGTACTGACTTCTCGCCATCAGAATTATGAGGACTGTCACAACATGACAACTCACTGACTTTATTAACACTGGCTGTTTTCTGATCGACAGAACGGCCTGTCTTAACAGCGTTCAAAATTTCTTCCGACACGTTAGCCATTTGTCTGGCCTTTAGTTTGGTTGACAATTGTAGCCAAGAAAGTTCAGTTTCTTGCATTAGCAATTTTCGAACTGAAGAGTCACGTAAACCATTCACTGCAAGGGCTACTGCAAAACGTTGTCTCCACTCATCATTATCAACACCCAGGTTCATATCTCTGCTAAGTTTTTCGACTCTTAATAAATAGGCGGTCTCATTTTCACCACAAGCCTGAGAAACTGTGACAAATTTCATGGTTCTGACGTAAAAACTTTCCCTTCTATCGTAATGATTTTGCAAAACATGAAGTGCTTGATCAAAACCATCATCGTCTTGGTTATCTAGATTAAAGCCTAGCGACTGTAAAATCGTTATGCCTTCGCTACCAATAGCACTGAGTAAAGCGAGCAATTTTGTTCTACCTCGGAACCTATCTACTAAACGAGTTTCATCATTGTTTGTCACTTCTTCTTTACCCAAAGTCAACGTTGACAACTCCATTGAAACATTGAATTGAGTTAGCCAATTATTAAAAGACAATGAAGGATTTTCACTACATATTATTAATTTAGGAAATGATTTCAGATCTAACCTATTGTTCATGTGAGCCATGTTGGCCTAAATCAGTCAACGTACACGATAAAACGAACTGAAATTATACTGGATTACTTCACCGGACACTGTTATTTTTGTATCCAAAAAATGACACTATGCTAACACTTTCAACACCAACTTGACAACGTTTATAACAATAACAATGTCAACAATAACAAATGTAACAATCAATATAATTATAACACAACGGAAGTATCACTTTGTTTGCTGTAACTACACGCAAGAATAATAGTATTTCACAATAATTCACTGTGACACTGTAAATTTCCACTTCCCTGTGGATCAATTCAACACTTTCAATGTTATACCCACTTGGTATACAAACACTTTACCGTAGAGCTCACTTAGCTCTATAAATTCCACTGTATTAATTTTTCACTCGTTATTGCTGATACCCACACGGTAATTAGCAACACTTAATATAACACTCTATTTCACTATTTTATATCACTTCAGAACAACACTATAGTACTGAACACTGTAAGCACACTGTAGCAACACTATGATAACACTGTGGTAACACTATAACAACCACTTCATACACCACTATAGCAACACAATATCAACACTGTAGCTACACACGTAACGGCACTATAACACCACGGCTCCAAACACTAGCACAACACAGATCACAGAGCTCACTCAGCTCTAAATATAACACACAACACTTGACACTTGATAATTACACTAAACACTGGTTTGTTGGCTTTTAGCCACACAATATCAACACTGTAGCCTCACACGTAACGACAATGTAACACCACGGCACAAAACACTAGTTCAACACAGACAACAGAGCTCACTCAGCTCTAAGTAGTACACACAACACTTGACACTGAATGAATACACTAAACACTAGATTGTTGGCACCCACACGGTACACAACAATAAACACTAAGGCACAAATAATAATCACAAGAAAGCAGTTCACTTGGTAGTAACGCAGATCACTCGTTGCACCACTGACACCAAACAATTATTATAATTATTGGTGTTCACTCACTTAGTACACAACTATATCACTGTCGCACAAATAATAGAGAGCTCACGTAGCTCTAACTCTAATAATAATAGTAAACACACACAACACTGCACTTATTGTACACCACTAAGTACACTAACACTGTACTTGTTGTTGGTATCCTCGTGATACTCAACAACCACTAGGAAGAAGAAAGATTAAGCTAACAACAATGGACAATAACACAAACAAACACTAACTCACACTGAAATATTATTAAACACTAAGCTTAATTAAAGTTATGAATTTTAATTGTAAACAACAAGCTGCACTTATTAATTTCAGTGCACTTGGTTGGTGGTAGGTATTCAAAACCTACGTAAAATAATTAATAATAATAATCTAATGAATTATTTAACACAAGACAAGTATCAACAGCAAGACTAACTAATAAAAATTATTATTTAGAATTAATAATAATACTTGAAGAACAACAATAAATTATTTATATTTTATTTTTTATTTAGCCAATAATAATAATAATAATGAAATTTAAACTACTAACTCAGGACGACACACTAGTTGCGATATGGAACTAAGTAACCACGGCAACAACTCTGTAATTGGAAACACACACTACTAAACTCTCGTAGTAGCTCTGTATAATATGTAAACTTGCGACAGTAACAACACCGCACCGAGTCAAGGTCACTAATCGAAGGCTCACACACACGGCCTTTTAAACACCAATATTTTATGTCCACACGACAATAAAATACACCTCTAGCACTCAATACACTAATATCACACGTTTTAGTAATCACTTATCACCACTGAAGGCTCTATACCGACTGCGCCATGTTGGATATTGATAATTTGGTGGAGACAGATAAAACACAAGCACTGACTCACCAGTAAGATTTAAATCCGAAGGCTGTAGCAGACGATGCCACGTCAATAGTCATGTGACTTCCGCTTTAGCTCTTGGCCGTAGGTAGTCGTTTCTAACCGTTGTAATAGTTGTAAGCCGTGTAGAACCTAGCCTATTAATTCACATCCAATAAAGTCCTGAAGCATACAACAGAGAATATCCAACAATTATACTCATTGTAAAAAATTTCAAATATAATCAATGTTGTTGTTGGCGATAAATTAATTATTAATCAATAAATAAATAAATAAAAATAATAATAAATTTGAATCAAAATATCAACAACAACACTGACTGATGAAAACAACAATATCACTCTCAAATTATGGTGCATAGACCTGTTGAACAATGTTTGTTGAAATCTACGCGCCTCAATAGTTAACATGATTAAAACAATGAATAATAAAACTCTGTTTGCAAGCAGATAAAGTAGTTTCTTTCTGAAAAAGCTTAGTTCAGCCATCAGCATTCATGTAACATAAATCGGCAATTAACACCTACAAATATGGCGCTCAAATGGTCACACGGAAGTTCATTGGTTAATACGGCGGATGGCCATTCCAGTGGGTTTATATTTCAATGGCTTATGTGCTCTAAAAGAGAAGACAACTAAGTAATTATACATACAATACAAAAATAGATTTCGTATTGCTTACTTTCTCAAGTGTAAGGTGCAGCATACCCATGGATGAAATATATTTCATCCATGAGCATACCAGAGCTGTGACAAATCACGATTTTCATGACTTAAATCAAATCATTTGAATTTTCCTTCAAATCAATTCAAATCAAATTTTTACAAGTGAGTAAAAATGTCAAATCAAGTCAAATCATGCCTTTTTCCCAAATCAAATCAAATATTTGGAGCGTCATTTGCAGCAAATTTTTCAAATCATCACTGAAACTATTAAAAATGTAATAAAAAAAGCCTTCAGCTTTTAATAGGCTGCCTAAACAAATTGACCCAACTTTAGATCACAATGTGTGGTTAGCTGGCCTCTAGAAAACAATATTCTAACTTGATTACTTTCGCAAACTTGCATTTTCCTTTGAACACTTTCGAGTGGAACTTATTTATTGGTGTGCCGACCGATATATATTATCATTTAAATTCCAAAATAATGCTTAGACTAGCCAAATGAACTAGCCAGTTCCATTAAAATGCACACCCAGTAAACAAAACAATCAACCACTATAGTTTATACCTTTCTGAAGTTCTTTCATTGTCAAAAGACTGTCGTTGTGGTAGCCTATATTGCTAATAGTACCAGCGATACTAGATAATTGATAAATAATAGCAAACACTGTGCATTAGTTTGCATATGTATCAAAGCAGTTATCATTATAGTACGTCATCAACTAATGCATTACTCGCTACAGATAAGTAAATAACCTGGTCGCCATTCATAAACACTCTCAGCTCACCACTTCCAAGTCAGAAAAAAAAGTAGTCAACTAATAATTCAACTTTTGCTGATGAAAACTTATACATAAAAGAAAAGGCAGCATAGTTTTCCATGATCCTTGATTACTATACGCGAATAATTAGGTAGTTTCTTTTCACTGCTTATATTTATTTGCTGCAATTGAATACTACAATCTCAAGTCAATTACAAGCATTAAGAAAAGCTGCAAACATCATCACTGGTTTTTTTGACGTTTTGCTGTATTTTTGCAAATATTTGGTCAAATCGTGTGAAAAGAGGCAAATCAAATCAAATAACGATGAAGAGTAACCAAAGCAAATCAAATCAAATCACCAGTTGTATCAAATATTTGAAACAAATCATTTTTCAAATATTTGAGTCACCAAATATTTGAATCTCGGTGATTTGGTCACAGCTCTGCAGCATACCTGTTATGTCTCCTGATTTGTCATACACCCACCAGATATTTTAGGAACAAATTTTCTCTACTCCTAAAAACCGCTGAACCCCATGAAAACTCTTGGTAATTGAATATTCTCTCAAAAACCTCTAAAAACTTTACTCCTACTTTTTTATGGAGTAAAAACTACACTTTGAGATGGCTCAAGGTGGACATTGTGTTTACTCTATCCTTCTACACATAGCTTTTGTTTGTTCGACATATTTTTTATACGATAGTCCATTTGTACGTTGCATTCACTTCGGCACTCAGTTTTCAGAGCTGATAAACACACTATCATTTACTTCACCTCTACACAATTTCCTTATCTATACCCTCAGATCAGACCCAGCTGCGACAATCTGAAGCAACAGGTCCAAGATATCTCCTCTGTTTTCACCAACCAACATGACATTAATCACTGCAGCTCATACCTGTCAATGACATTTATGAGCTGCTGCACTGATTAGGTAATGTTCATCTGACAGCCCTGAAATTAAAGCGGTGGACAAAACTTCGTTTGAACAATCTAAATGTAATTGATAATAAAATCAATATGCACTTCCAAAACTTAGTTTCTTTCTCAATAGAGATTGATTAATGTAAAAGCTGTAGAAGCAATTTAAAAGATATTTAAAACCTTCCATACATGATAATTTGGTTCAAAATCTGAAAATTGAGCAAATATTTTTATTTTCAGTTTATTATTTACAGGTTTTTAACTCAATTTAATAGTTCCATAACACTCCAGTAGTTGTATTGTGTTACATAACACTTCAGTAGTTGTACTGTGTTACATAACACTTCAGTAGTTGTAATGTGTTACATAACACTTCAGTAGTTGTATTGTGTTACATAACACTTCAGTAATTGTATTGTGTTACATACCACTTCAGTAGTTGTAATGTGTTACATAACACTTCAGTAGTTGTATTGTGTTACATAACACTTCAGTAGTTGTATTGTGTTACATAACACTCAGTAGTTGTATTGTGTTACATAACACTTCAGTAGTTGTATTGTATTACATAACACTTCAGTAGTTGTAATGTGTTACATATCACTTCAGTAGTTGTATTGTATTACATAACACTTCAGTAGTTGTAATGTGTTACATATCACTTCAGTAGTTGTATTGTATTACATAACACTTCAGTAGTTGTATTGTGTTACATAACACTTCAGTAGTTGTAATGTGTTACATAACACTCAGTAGTTGTAATGTGTTACATACCACTTCAGTAGTTGTATTGTGTTACATAACACTTCAGTAATTGTATTGTGTTACATACCACTCCAGTAGTTGTATTGTGTTACATAACACTCAGTAGTTGTAATGTGTTACATAACACTCAGTAGTTGTAATGTGTTACATAACACTCAGTAGTTGTAATGTGTTACATAACACTTCAGTAGTTGTATTGTGTTACATAACACTCAGTAGTTGTATTGTATTACATAACACTTCAGTAGTTGTATTGTGTTACATAACACTTCAGTAATTGTATTGTGTTACATACCACTCCAGTAGTTGTATTGTATTACATAACACTTCAGTAGTTGTATTGTGTTACATAACACTTCAGTAGTTGTATTGTGTTACATAACACTCAGTAGTTGTATTGTGTTACATAACACTCCAGTAGTTGTATTGTATTACATAACACTCCAGTAGTTGTAATGTGTTACATAACACTCCAGTAGTTGTATTGTGTTACATAACACTTCAGTAGTTGTATTGTGTTACATAACACTTCAGTAGTTGTATTGTGTTACATAACACTTCAGTAGTTGTATTGTGTTACATAACACTTCAGTAGTTGTATTGTGTTACATAACACTTCAGTAGTTGTATTGTGTTACATAACACTTCAGTAGTTGTATTGTGTTACATAACACTTCAGTAGTTGTATTGTGTTACATAACACTCAGTAGTTGTAATGTGTTACATAACACTCCAGTAGTTGTAATGTGTTACATAACACTTCAGTAATTGTAATGTGTTACATAACACTCAGTAGTTGTAATGTGTTACATAACACTCAGTAGTTGTAATGTGTTACATAACACTCCAGTAGTTGTACTGTGTTACATAACACTCCAGTAGTTGTAATGTGTATCACTCAATGTGTAAAATTTAAATTTGGCTTCATACACAAAGATTCTGCTTGAAATAAAACTTTTGCTCTCAAAAACCATAATTTTTTTATGAATTGTTTGCCCACAGTATCTCAGGGTTGTCGCACAAACGTTAACCAGCAATTACGGTGTAAATAAGAGATGTGCACGACTGATGATATTCGATGAATAACGATAAACAGTAACCACAAGAAGAAAAGGACCATTAATTGCCTGTAAGCAGCTGAGAACGTCATCTTTTTAATTACCAATCAACTGTTCTAATGAGCATGATTGCATACAATGCATTACAGACGTTTTTCCTGTCAGCATTGCGACAGTACATAACCGAGTGTTGTGCATGCAGCAAGAATGGAAAAAAATAGTGTGATTCAATAAAGTTCCAGTTTCCACTAACTGTATTTTATACTAAACATACATCGTACATTTTGTGTGCCATAACCACCATATATTTAGTGAAACCTAAACATCTAACCTAAAATTAATGTATTTGAAAATATGTGCAAAGATCATATAAAAATAATAAATTTTTTACTAGCCTAAACACAAACTGACTAGATAGTCAAAAACATGTATTTATACTGTAAGAGAATAATAATGTTGCAGTCAGTCAAGTACCAGTTTAGGAGTTGCTTCCTCTCGCAGATAACGCAGTCGTTCTCGATGTTTCAGAGCCAGCGGACTTTGCCAACTAAAACGAAATGCAGTAAAATTTTCATCTACTCGTAGTACTGCTATGAACAGGAATTGGCATCAAAGGCCAACTTTTGCTTATTTTTTGATATTCGGTTTACTTAAACAGAAGTTGTCTTCTCTTTTATAAAGTGAACAACTCCACTGACGCACAACAACTTGAAAAAGAATTATCAGTATTACAGGTACATGTATGCTATAACATATTATCTAGACATCTAGAATGATCTGACCAAGATGTATCTAATGTAAACAGCAACTCACAACCTAAGCAATCAGAGCATTTTTATATCGGTGGACAAAGAGCGAAAGAATTTATGAAGATAGCAACCTGCCAGTTTTTAAATTCGCCTGCATTGACGTAGCTGAGAACTATAGAGCTGTAGATACAATAAGAAAAAAATCAGCAATTAGAAGGCCTCAACAAATTCACAAAGGGCAGTTATCCCACAACAAAATTGTCTCCCTGATTTCATTCAAACGTAATCACCTGCACCGGTCTTGGACGGAGAATGATGTCACATTGCTGAGCCAGTTGTGAACTGCAGGATAAGATAACACATCCACATCTACGGTTTGGAGCGCTTTATATACGTCTGTGTCGACCTTACATGGCCGAAATCTGCAATATTATGATATATCAGGTAATTTCATGACAATGTAAACGCTACGTGTCAAGACACAATCTGTAACATTAATCATAACTGGATGTTAGTGTCACTTGTCACCTGTCCATGTTACATGCCAGCGTCACCTATTAATGTCACATGTCAATGCCAAATGTAAGTGTCACCTGTCATTACCTCTAGTCAATTCTTCATTATACCAATTATAATATAACTTGTTATCAAATAAGAATTGTTAGTGTCATTAATAGTGATGTCCGTACACACAGATGAGAAAACATAAATAGCGTACCCTTTAAGAAAAACCCTTTTACCGGGCTTATAAATTTTTTGTAGTGGAGTTGTAATCTTGGGTGTCTGTGGGGAAGACAACTCCATGTGAGGTAGCTCAGGTTTATTAGTAGGTGGAACTTCTTGGAATGATTGTGGAGTTTTAGATGGGGTCATCGGAGATAACCCACCTGGACAGCATAAAAGAAATTAAAGCCTCAAGGTTCGTCAGTTATAGTCAATGCGCAGGTAGAATACGAGATAAAAGGAAACTCAAGTTTAAATACATCTACAACTAAACAAAACATTCTGTTGAATTCATAACTGCAAAGCTTACATCTCAGAAGAAAAGTAAGTAAATGATTCATTAGCTTTTTAAATGAATTCATTGAAAAATAATAAAAGTATTTACAAAACAAGCACTTGTTTTGAGTCTAACCTTTTGAACAATCAGCAATCAAAGTTGCCTCCCTTACCTCTACCGAATGGCCAGAAAGTCCTTATTATGTCCATATAAGGAGCTATTGAAGGAACCATACACTCAAGCACACTACGCCGTGGTAATGCTACAGATGGCGATGGAGAGAACAAATGTCCACCATTACTGTCTGAGATTGTTGGAGCTTTGGAATTACTGTAGGTACATGGTTGGTTAGAGATGTTACATTGAGGTCTAACATACGCGGGAGAGGACGGACTGTGTATGGAGAGTGTAGAGAACAATGACGCAAGCTGATTGTCTGTTGTGTCAAGGTCACCATCTCCTTTATGACCTGCAGAGAAAAACAGCTAGAGAAGTCAATTGTTTTTGTGTCATTAGTTTATTCTACAGAAAATTATAATACTACAGAAAAAAGACAGAGTTTCAAAATTGTTAATCCTCTACAATCTCTTTCAGAGAATTAAATATCCAGGTAAAAAAATATGAATAAACCTTTGTATGTGTGACTTGGATGTATTGGTCAGCAAAAGCTTTGAAAAAAAAGTTTTAAAGAAGAAATGGTGCATAGGCAGTCAAAAAAATCACAGGCTAACATCGAAGGAGACAGGAAGTAACAATAACTGTACCTGGAGTAGAGTTATCGCTAGTATTTGGAGTAGAGTTATCACTAGTAGTTGGAGTAGAGTTATCGCTAGTAGTTGGAGTAGAGAGTTTATAATCACCGGAACTCTACAATAAACAGTTACATATGTTGGCACTACAGGGTATGTCAATTGTAAAACACAGAGTATTGCCATGCAACAAATTAGATACTTTCAAAGGAGTTGTGTTCTCACTACAAACACGTGGTAGAGATATAATGATTCATTGACAAAACGAATTCCTCATACAATCACACTGGACCATCGACTATATAACGAAAGAAGAGTGAGCAGATAGAAATGTACCATGTCTGCTGATTGGTCAATATCAGTTTCAAGAGACAGCAGGTACTTTTCCAGCTTCTCAAGGCCGTCTGGTTGTCTGATGTCGACAGCGCAACCCAGGAAGTCCCAGTATTCTAACCAGGGTACATCCATGTCACTAGCCAGTGTTCTACAAAATACACAAGCATCATTAAAGCCGTACGCAACTATGCAAATGGGTGTGGTGTAGGATATATTAGAACTCTGTTCAGTTCTTGTCAGAGTTGGAAAGATTTACAAATAGTAGCTGTGAAATCTATGCTGTGGCTAAAACTTGCTTCCAATTATTTAAAATAACCAATATTTCTATTTATATACAAAACAATATTCAACATTTCGGTTATATAACAAAGTCTCAGTTGAATTTGAGACTTTAAATCGTAAGTCTAGTTACTAAACTCTCAGGCTATGTACTTTGACCAATGATCCAATAAATTAGTCTCTAAATGTTAGTTTGTGACGAGATTCAGAATTCAATTGAGTTGGTGACTCTCTACTCAGGAAACCATACACTGTAGAAACCTCACCTTCCCACCTGCTCTAAGCCTTTCTCTGGGTCTCCTCGTACAATATCTACAAACCCATGGACTGGCTTACATTCTTTCTTTGATGGTGTCCGCCTCGGAGACGACCAATTTCGTTTGAACTCACACGCCTTAAAGGACAGATATGTAATATTGTTATATCAAAATAAATTATATTCTATCACAATATCATGTGTAATCAACAGTCTGGTAACCTAACACAGTACAGAAAACGTCATTATCAGTTGTCTATTTTAAAGCTAAGACTTGATTTAAAAAAAACTTTCAGAATTGCCGTGTGGGTTTAAATGATGTACAGATGGGGTGTGGCTACACACAGGTTGGTACAAGATACCTCTGAGGCTACACGCAGGTTGGTACAAGATACCTCTGAGGCTACACACAGGTTGGTACAAGATACCTCTGCTGCATTTCAGCTAATTTCGATGCTGGATATCTTCCGGCGTGCATCAAAGCTCACGATATTGTAAGTGTTTGACAAGTAACAGACCAAACACATCGGAGGCTGTCTAGTGAGGGTTCTAACAGAAAATTCTGCTCTTGTTTGCCGCTTGCAAAAAATTCACATACGCTCGGGATATAAAAAATCTTTATATTTTGCGAACAAAATCGATTCTGATTGGTTCTTATACAAACCCTGTGACATTTTTAAACATGTTCACAAGCGCATCTGTTTAGGGGACATACATATGTTCACAAGCGCACCTGTTTAGGGGACATAGATATGTTCACAAGCGCACCTGTTTAGGGGACATAGATATGTTCACAAGCGCATCTGTTTAGGGGATATACATATGTTCACAAGCGCATCTGTTTAGGGGATATACATATGTTTACAAGCGCATCTGTTTAGGGGACATAGATATGTTCACAAGCGCATCTGTTTAGGGGATATACATATGCTGATAAGCGCACCTGTTTAGGGGACATAGATATTTTCACAAGCGCACCTGTTTAGGGGACATAGATATGTTCACAAGCGCACCTGTTTAGGGGATATACATATGCTGATAAGCGCACCTGTTTAGGGGACATAGGGCCAACGACAGCTTTGACAGAGACACCAGGTGTAAGTTTCTGGTTGGGTGCAGAAGGAAGAGATATTGTTGGCAGTGAATGTAGATGAGCACAACGTAGGGGGCTCGTCACGCACAGGAGGTCTTTGTCTTCTCCTGTAATAGAGAAGTTTACAATATATGCAGGATGCGTAGATGTGTGTGCTCATGGAGTGATGCATAGATGTGTGTGCTCATGGAGTGATACATAGATGTGTGTGCTCATGGAGTGATACATAGATGTGTGTGCTCATGGAGTGATACATATATGTGTGTGCTTATGGAGTGATGCATAGATGTGTGTGCTCATGGAGTGATGCATAGATGTGTGTGCTCATGGAGTGATGCATAGATGTGATATATAGACATATGTACATAGACATGAGATACATAGGCATGTGATGCATAGACACGTGATGCATAGACACGTGATACATAGGCATGTGATACATAGACACGTGATACATAGACATGTGTACATAGACACGTGATACATAGACATGTGTACATAGACACGTGATACATAGACATGTGTACATAGACATGTATACATAGATATGTGATACATAGACATGTGATACATAGACATGTGATAAATAGACATATGTACATAGACTTGTGTACATAGACATGTGTACATAGACATGTGTACATAGACACGTGATACATAGACATGTGTACATAGACACGTGATACATAGACATGTGTACATAGACATGTATACATAGATATGTGATACATAGACATGTGATACATAGACACGTGATACATAGACATGTGTACATAAACACATGATACATAGACATGTGATATATAGACATGTGTGCATAGACATGTGATACATAGACATGTGATACATAGACATGTGTACATAGACACGTGTACATAGACACGTGTACATAGACACGTGTACATAGACATGTATACATAGATATGTGATACATAGACATGTGATACATAAACATGTGATACATAGACATGTGATACATAGACATGTGATATATAGACACGTGATACATAGACATGTGTACATAGACATGTGTACATAGGCATGTGATATATAGACATATGTACATAGACATGTGATACATAGACATGTGATACATAGACATGTGATACATAGACACGTGATACATAGACACGTGATACATAGACACGTGATACATAGACATGTGTACATAGATACGTCATACATAGACATGTGTACATAGACATGTGATACATAGACATGTGATATATAGACATATGTACATCGACATGTGTACATAGACATGTAAGGTATAGACATGTGTACATAGACATGTGTGCATAGGCATGTGATACATAGACATGTGATACATAGACATGTGTACATAGACATGTGATACATAGACATGTGTACATAGACATGTGATACATAGACATGTGATACAGTGGTGTTACAAATAAATGGACTGCACTAATTTTTGATTGTTCTTCAGTATAAAAAGGTTGACTTTATGTATTTCTAGTCACCCTACAACAGTACTTCCATATGCCAAAAGGATCAGCAAAACCTTCTCTCTGGTGAAAATGTAACTCACACGTAAATTCTGTGATAGGTGCATTAGAATGATATGTCACATGTCAGAAAACAACAATTAAATTATTATTTCTAGGGTCAGCATTAGAGGCTATTTTTTCCTCTTTCCTCTCAAACTTTTTGAAAAACCCTTAGTACGAGTGGGTGACCCTGAGAAGGGCCGTTGGGGTATTTGGCTGACATCAATATTTTGTAGGCATGATTCTGGCTTCGATTACCGCTTTGCATCTGCAAGGCTTGCAATATGAAACCAGGCTTTAATAACTTCCTCAATCAGTTTGACTTTGGCTGTAGGCTTATTCTTACTGATTATGAGGCCTGTTTTGTGCCATAAATTATCTACGGGATTGATATCTGGTGACTGAGCTGGCCAATCCAATGCAGTCACTTTTTACTGTCTACACCATTCTTTGACTTTCTTTGCAGTATGACATGGTGCATTGTGCTGCTGAAATATCCACTCATCATCTGCACCAAATATTTCTTGAGCAGATGGCAAAAACTTTGGTCTCCAACACATGAATGTATTTAACCGCATTCACCATTCCTTCACAGATGTGAAGACGGCCACACCCCTTCATTGAGAAACAGCCCATATCACCACAGATGTTGGATGTTTTACAGTTGGACCGATGCATTGAGCTTTGTACACCTCTCCTATCCTGCGTCTAACATCGGTTTGGCCACAATGATTCTGTGTGGGGAAGTTTGATTCATCATAGAAGATAGCCTTGGTCCCTTGCTTTACTGTCCCCAGCTCGTGAATCTTTTCCCATGTTGGATGCTTCCCCCACTGCTGCTCCGTGAGAAAAGGTTTCTTCCTCGGTTTACAGCCGGGTAAACCATTTTTTAGCAGAATTTTTTTCACTCTTGATGGGTAGATTGCTGTTGCAGTTGACTCTCTCAGTTCTCTGCACAGTTCAACACTATTCAAACAGCGATTTTGTCGATTGAGCTGCACCAGCTTTCGCTCTACTCTAGGAGTTGTCTTCTTTCTTCCTCTCTCTGTTCTTTCCTTGAGTTCTCCTTGCTGTCGGAACTTTAGTACGGTACTGAGAACTGTAGCTTTTGCCACTCCAGTCTCTTTTGATATCTGTCTGAGAGACATTCCTTGCCGGTGAAGGTGAATGATGATTGCTCTTTTGGTTTCAGATAGATGCAGTGGCATGGTTGTGTGCAGAAACTGGTAAAAAAATTGTGGACTAACAGCCTATCTTTTATAGCCTGTGAGAGACTTCCGTCCCGCTGATAAACCCATTAAAATGTTGCACACGTAAAATTGAATTGGAAATATATGGTTTAGGTACTGTGTGAGTGTCGATTGAACGAAAAATTTTGGTGGCACTGATGAGATTATCCTAATTTTACCAGGTTGCTCAATAGCGTCTAGGTCCCAAATATAATTTCTCTAGGATCAATGTGACATTATCAGAAACTAGAGGACACAAACTTTAATTTGATATCCATTGCTCAAAAGATTTCCTCAGCTTCTAACTATGCCATGGAAATTAGGTATTCAGACCATGTACATGATGCACTGATAACAGGGCCGGTCCATTTATTTGTAACGCTGTACATAGACGTCTGATACACTAAGTGACAGAAACATCAGGCTATGACTTACTATATGGTAAGCAAGTAGAAGTCGCTGAAGAAATAGAACCAGATGGATCCCAGGGTTCACCAATGAAAGGCATCGTAGCAGCATCATCAGATCTGTACAACGGTACGTAGCATTGACCTAGGGGGCACATAGACTTATGCATGCACTTATGCATGCATACATACATTGTCAGCTCAGATGCTGCACATAACAAGTAAGATATTGAGGCAGTTATGTAATGCATTAGAGAAGAGAGATCTAGTAAATGATTGTTGGACAATGCTGTTAGTACAAACCCTTTCCAAGTCAATTCACTAACTCCTAATTCTTGTAGGCTGAATGGTATTACATAACTATTAGGTAATATAATTGTATTACAGCGAGGAGGAGATAAATCTCCGCACAAACCATTGACATGCATGTTTACAGCTAACGTTTCGATGTTAACATTGGTTTAACACTTTTGTATTTTATATAGCCAACAAACCTACCATCAAGTATACCCAGTATTTCCTGTTTGGCAGCGTTACTAGTTCGATTACATGCTACTCCCGCTGCCGTAAATCCATCCTTGTTCACTCTCGTCGTATCCATAGCAACCTCATTAGCTAACAGTCGAACCATCTCCGCGTGACCAAACTTGGCAGCAAAGTGAAGAGGTGTCTCATTGCACTACAACAGCAAAAGATTCTGATCTGGCATCTAGCCAATAAATCCAATGGTACAGTAGCAGCAAGAGATGTTCTGTAGTTATTATGTAACGCCACTGCAGGTATGTCTTATTACGTAAGAGTAAACACCTTGTGATGATAGCATCTATGTATGAAACCTACTAACCCCTTTGTCTGGAGTGTTAAGATACAAGTCTATGAGGAATATCATTCTCTGGCGCCTGCAGTCGGCGCTGTCACCGGGATAGAGTCTGGAGAAGAGCGAGGCGTCACTCAGATAATTGAGGATGACCTCGGCAGCAGCTACTTGACCTTTGAGGGCAGCACAGTGCAAAGCATTGTACCTAAATCGTTCCTGGAGCATAGTGGGAGTATCACCCGAAGCAATCAAGTATCTAGGATTGCTATCTACTGATTCTCTAATCTTTAGCACATCTCCCTTCTCT
Source organism: Cryptosula pallasiana (assembly GCA_945261195.1). Classification (NCBI taxonomy): domain Eukaryota; kingdom Metazoa; phylum Bryozoa; class Gymnolaemata; order Cheilostomatida; family Cryptosulidae; genus Cryptosula; species Cryptosula pallasiana. The sequence goes on along the minus strand of OX183138.1, from coordinate 6,555,820 downwards.
ATAGCCTGCCTGAGCTTTACAAGCTCTTGTATACGTACACTGCTGTAGGGGAGGCTCTCCCCGCCACCCGCAGCGCTGACAGGGGCAGGTGGCTATAACATACAAACAACCACAATACATATATTGCTATCATTTTATGCCCACACATAAATGATTGTGTGATGTCACCTTGTCACGACTTCGCAGGTAAATAAAGTACCATACAGCAGTTACCTGTGGGATGACGCTCTGCAGCGCATTAAATTCTGTAGCCTGCTCCATAGTGCTGAATTTTTTCATACGTGCCGGTTTTATTTTCTTGAGCACTTTCAGTGCCTCTATTTTGTCAGTATAGTACGACTCTGTGAATAATTAGTCACCAGTCAGTGCTGGTGTGTGCTACAGTATGCACCACTGTATATACTACAGTATGCACCACTGTATATACTACAGGATACACCAAAGTATATACTACAGTATACACCACAGTATATACTACAGTATGCACCACTGTATATACTACAGTATACACCACAGTATATACTACAGTACACACCACAGTACATACTACAGTATACACCACAGTATATACTACAGTATACACCACAGTATATACTACAGTATACACCACAGTATATACTACAGTACACACCACAGTACATACTACAGTATACACCACAGTATATACTACAGTATACACAACAATATACACTACAGTATACACCACAGTATATACTACAGTATGCACTACAGTATACACCACAGTATATACTACAGTATGCACTACAGTATACACCACAGTATATACTACAGTATACACAACAGTATATACTACAGTATACACCACAGTATATACTACAGTATGCACCACAGTATACATCACAGTATATACTACAGTATACACCACAGTATATATTACAGTATACACCACAGTATGCACCAAAATACATATTATAATACACACCACAATATATACCAAAGCATATAAACAGTGTTCACTACAGTATACACTATCGTAAACACCACAGTGTATACCACAGCATGCATCACAGTATATATCACAGTATACATACACCACAGTATGTACTACAGTACGTACCCGAGCACATACTGCAGCACACATACTACCGTGCAAACAGTATATAGTATGCATTTCATTGCATACTACAACAATGTACAAATTTAGTGCCAACACGAAATTTCACAAATATCAAGCGTAGAATAATGGGAGTTCCACTAGTAAGCAGTCATTAGATTGATACTGTCGAGTAGAAGGTCGATTTAGAGCAAATCTACCAGCTGACTGGACAAACATAGACAGGAAAGAACATCAAAGGAATGAATGCAGATACAGTTGGGATGAATGTAGACACCTCCTTGAATGAACATCGGCACATCTCGAATGAATGTTGACCATACTATAAAAAAGAATTTTGACATTCATTCTCAGAAGTGTCTACGTTCGTTTCCGGCAATGTATGAAATACCGTTTATTTTGTCATTCATTCCAGTAGTTGTCCAATTTGACGAAAAAAACTGTAAATTTTTTTTTCACCTAATGAACTTCAAAACAACGATTTATATGTTACCAGGAATTAATGTTGACACCTGTAGGAACTCACATCGAAATTTTCTTCTCTTTAGCACAGCAGACATTCATTTCAGGTTGGTCTACATTTATTCCGGTTATGTCTGCATTCGACCCAGTTACGTCTGCATTTGACCCAGTTATGTCCGCATTCGACCCAGTTATGTCTGCATTCGAGTCATTTATGTCTGCATTCATTCATGTTGACATTAATTTTTATCTATCTTCATTGCAATGTGATAATAATTGTAAGGGTTGAACCCTCACCAATAAATACTCCCTCTGGCACGCTTGTCCCCGCAGGCACTTGGATCCCATAGTAGTGCTCTATGCTACCAACATCTGCTATTGACGCCATTTACACCTTCTGCAAGCAACAAGCAGGCACAACATTCAATCTTCCTGTGACCTTCAAATTGCCAAACTAACCAACAACAGCAACATCACATTGCTGTTTTAAAAATTTAGCCAATCAAACAATGGCAATGCAGAGCTAATAAGTTATCATTATTATTTATTATCAATGCTTATAACTATTAAAATATTAATCAAATTTATAAATAATAATGGCATTATTATTACTATAGCAATAATAATTACTATTCTTTTCCTAATTATTATTCTACTTAATATTATTAATATATTTATCTTTATCTTTGATTATTATTAATACATAATAATTATCCATTATTATTGATCCAAGTAAATTTAATAACTAATAATAATGAATAATAAAGTTATCCACTAATATAAATTATTATATTAAGCAATAAATAATTATAATAACAATTAATAATTCCATTACATCATTTGTGATAAAAATGGTTAATAATTATATTATTATAATAATTAAATAATATGTAATAATAATAATATATTATATATATTACTATTATAATTATTATAACAAAACAACATGCCAAGAAACACGGATAGTAGTTGTTGTTAGTTGTATGATTTCATTCGCATACAATAATAATAGATCTTCAATACTTTTATTGAAAATCTATTATTATTATTATGTGCAAACAAACTTATACAACATCCCTCTTTGCAACAACTACTAACAACTCACACACACTACTGTCAGTGTCTGTGAGAGTGGGAAGAAAATGCAGTAATGAAAGAAAAAAAAATTCTCAGGTTGTTCTGAATACAAAAGACTGTTTAATTTAATAAATAAATTGGTTCAAAAACAATTTCATTTAAATTTGTAGAAACTTATATTGTAGACGTGTTTGATGTTGTACTAAGCTCTGTATTTTAATCAAGAGCATGTCAAACTGCAATCGAAGTACAATAATCGTACAATTAGTAAACAAAATATTAAGCAGAGGCAAACTACAAAACATATACAAAATTATTAGACAAAAGTTAGAGTTACTTTTGAGCCTCTGTTTGCTACACTCTAGGTAGAGTTCTAAAACTTACTCTGTGAACTTTAGTTTTGTGTGCATATGATTTGCTGGTTTTAGCAGAACTAACCTAGTCATGTGCAGGCTTTGTTATTTACAGTAGCTATGGATTAAAACAGCTATTATTTATTGGTTAGCATTGTAGACTAAACAAGGTTAGCAGAGAATTAGTGGAAAAAAGCAGAAACATTATGTGCAAGACCAAAGAATGAACTGAAAGCTGGCAGCTACATATATATATACCATAAATACTATAATAATAATAATAATAATACTGGCAGGCCTTTTCGAGTGTTCAATAAATTTAATAATATTACCTCGTGGAAATAGAACATTCAAAATCACCTCGCGGTGCAAACAGGGAATGCCTCTTTGGTCAGTGTTTAGTCAGTGTTTATTCAGTGTGGCAGCGACAGCTGCTTATTGTTGAGTGTTAGTTGACCCCAGCCTAAGATCCCTCACGCTGCGCGGAAGGAAGCTGTTGTAATATGTCTGACTCGATGCATATATTGAGGTTGGCTCTCCTCTGCTGGCAGCTCGTGTGACCATAGCTGTCTGGCTTCTACTGTTAACCAGTTCATTATATGCTGAGGCAAGGGTCTGGTTTCTGGTTTCATCTGAGAGTATTCTCATCAGTAATGACAACCTGTGTGATTTTCGTCATTCTTTTAGTGGTTTAAGCTCAAGTTGCGTTCGACCTCCAGTTACCCCACGTCTACCCTTAATGTTTTTGATAAAGCGAACTGCTTGAGATTGTACATGCTCAATAGCATCGCAGGAGTTATTCTCACTTGGGTCCCAAAGGGTATCACCGTATTCGAGGATTGGTCGGCAGAGACTGGTATATGCAAGCAACTTGCCTCTCTGAGTCGCCTCATGTAGAGTGTATTTTATGCAGCCAAGGATTTTAGATGCGCTCTTGATTTTGGATGTTATATGTTTTTTAAACTTCAGGTTTGATTGCATTTCTATACCGAGGTAGTCTGCTCAACACATTCGAGAGGGCAGTTACCGTGGAAGTACTTTGGATCTACACATGGCCCTTTGCTAAATGTAATAACTTCACATTTATCAGTGTTGAATGGCATTTTCATTTGGTAGACCATGCATGCAGTGCATCAATATTTTCTTGGAAGCGGTTCCTATCTTCATCGTTGTTAACCTCTGAGTAAAGCAAGGTCGGTGTCATCAGCATACAGACTCACACCACATGTTACAGCTTCTGGTAGATCATTTATGTATGTATATTAGAAACAATGTGGGTCCCAGCACTGAGCCCTGGGGCACCCCTGAAGTAACCATTAAGTCTGACGATAGTTTTCCTCGCACTGCAACCCTCTGAATTCTCCGAGCAAGAAAACCCTGCACCCAATTCACAATTAATAATAATGTGTGGGCTTATTATTATTATGCCGTCAATATCATCATCAAGCAGTGATCGATAAAAGAAAAAAAATCAATGCTCAGGAGGTTCTGAATACAAACTCAAACTAGACTCACTGTTTATTGTTAATTATTTATTATAATTATAATTATTTATTATTATAATTATAATAATTATGATAATAATAATAATAATAATAATTATTAATTTTATTAACAAATATTAAATTATTGGTTCAAAGACAATCTCATTTAAACCTGTAGAAATTTATTTATACTATAATTACTGGCAGGCCTCCTCGAGTGTTCGATAAATTCAATAATATCAACAAGTGATATGACGATAGTTGTTGATTGGATTTGATAATAATATTATTATTACCACCACCAATCCCTCTTTTTTCTTCACAATCTTTGGCGGTCACAAATGTTATTAATTGCTTACGCTACGTCTTAGCGCAGAATCTTCAACTTTTTATAAAACCATAGACTCTCATAAAGCGCCGCTCTTTGATACGACATATTTATCAACGATTTAGTCGTGCCTTTATAAACAATGTTATGAAATTTTATTACCAACGATGGTATAAGGTATATACTATGGAAATCCGGTGCGACGTTGCCGGTTGTCGGTTGGTGGTTGTCGGTTGTCGCTTATAGGTTGGTGGTTGTTGCTTATTAGTTGTCGGTTGTCGCTTAGGAAACTTAGCTAAGACACTCTTTGATTATGAAGGTAATATAATTGAATACCAAGCAGTTGGAGGGTTTCTTCTATTTATTTATTGTTGTTGTTGCTGTATTATTATTTACTATGTAATGAATGACGATCACCAATAACATTCTTGGATTTGATAGTATGTTTTTCATGTTGTACCTTACAATACGTAAGGTATACATCACAAACATCGTAGTAATCACCGCAGTGAGCCATATATTATTGGTAACAAACTCAAATCAAACTGGAGTGGTAATAAAAAAAAATTAAAAAGTTTTTTTTACAATAATAAATAATAATATAATATATCTATGTAATACTGTATTACATATATTATTGTAAACAAAATTTTAATTTTTTTTTATTACCGCTCCAGTTTGTTACCAATCATACATGGCTCACTGTGCTTATTATAAATAATTAATAATAATTAATAATAATAATTATTCTTATTTTATTGTAAAATAATAATAATAATAAATCATTCATTTATTTATAATAATAAAGTTGATGATAAAAAAGTAGCATTTAATCATTTTTGTTTGTGATGTTATCCCGTCAAATATGACTTTATTTGTATTATTATTATGCCATTATCATGATAATAAGTTTAAGAAAGCATTAATTAAAATTAAAATATGCACTACTATTTATTTCTTCCTCCTTGTACTCCAACAACTTCCCTTGTTCAAAAATATTCCCGAGTTCTTCTCTTACCTCAGCTAGCCAACTACTCCACCGCTATCTTATTAAGTACTTCACCGTCTCTGTCCTCCATATATCAATACCATTTTTGAACCCTCAAGCGTGTCTATGTCTGAACGTACCACCCGTGACAATCACAAGATACCCAGCTCACTCTCTTACACCACGCTACCTCAATTCGCAATTCTGTTAGAACATCAAAAGCTCTCAAGCTTTTTAAAAAACCTCTAAAACCTTTCTACTTCAACATGAAGATTAAATCACTAATACTCTATTTTTACTCGCTCATATATTGTACAGGAATTTGTGTCTGGGTGGTAGCCACCTGTACACCTTCCCGACGCGTTCTGCCTCTACCCTAAGTCAGCGTACAATAATGTGCTATTATTGTTAGAGTGCATGCATTGGTTTGTGCAGTTATGAGTGCGGCCGAATCTGGGGTGGAATGAGTGCTGGCAGTTTACAATAATTATATTATAATTATTGGCTGCATCCGAACATGGCTATGTTCGACAATAATTGTGCTGTAATTATTGTTTAGTTTATAGTTTGTTGCGAACTGTTGCCACCGACAATAATTTTGCTGGAATTATTGTTTAGTTTAGAGTTTGTTGCGAACTTTGCCACCGACAATAATTGTGCTGGAATTATTGTTTGTCTACTTCGACTCAGTCGAGATCGACAATAATTGCACTGGAATTATTGCTGTGCTATCTTGTCCCGAACTCTAGAGTCCGAATTTAGTGTGAGCCGAACTATTAGGGCATCAGGTGCTTTGCGTCGTACACCTCCGTAGTGAGGGAATACGCAGTAAGAGGGCGAACCGTTCTCACTTTCCGCCAAGCCTCGTGCTTGCCAATAGTCGACCAGGTCAGCGCTTGTAGTTTTGTTGCTTCTAGCTGTGCTTGCTTCTTGAGAAAAAGAATCTTCTGAGAGCCAGGCTAACTCTGAACTTTATTGCTCAAACATAGATATTTATACAAAGTAGGCGGGTAAAATCTGGTAAAGCCACGCCTGGGTAAAATCTGGTACAAGCCACGCCTTGTACTTACATCAAGCACCAAATGCAATTGAATAATGAAAACCGTGGAAACGTATAAAATATAATAATAATAATAATAATAATTATTTGGGCACATCATAGAACTGTTCTAGATAGACGCTTGGTAGCACAGGTAACAATAGAACTGGGACAAAACATAGACAAAGCGTAAGCGAGTACATATTGAGATAATGTGTAGACAGTGAGTTAATATCGAGATAATGCGTAGACCGTGAGTTAATATTGAGACAATGCGTAGACGGTGAGATAATACTGAGTCAAAGGCTTAGGCCAAGTACGAGTAGATAATCATAAAATGTTTGACAAGCACTGGCGTCCCTCACAATATTACCAACAATGCAATGCTCTTTCTAAAACTCTCTTTCTCCACAAGTTTTTTGTCTCACTTCCACTCAACTGATCATATGTCAAGTGATTCGGCGTATGAACTGCAATGTACATATCTGTAAAAATTTTCTGTAAATATTGTTGTGTAAATCTGTTAAAAATATTGTGTATATATATTTTGTATATATAATGACATTGTCACATTGTTGTCACTATTTCCCTCCTTTATTCAAATTGTGTTGTAAAATTTTCCCTTCATTTTTTTCTAATTATTTCTTCTTTTGGTTTGGGTGTTCTATGGAAAACATGACATATGTATGACATAATAATTTAACCACATTAAATAAGCGTTTTTGCTTTTAGCTACTGTACAGAAGTATCAGTATAAGGATGTATCCAGTATGTGACAACACTTCTCAAATCCTACATGAATCAAGCCACTTATATGCAGTGAACCATTTTTGCGGACACATTGACGCGAAGGAGATTTATATTCTACTGCAATGCCTATGACAGAGAATAACAGGACACCAGAGTATATTGAGTCATCATCAAGCCTGCTCCAAATGGCAGGATCATGAGTTTGAACTATTTTTTAGTTTTCTAACAGCTTTGGTTATGTAGGAACATTTCTCGTTACATTTTATTACCCTTTATCTAAATACAAATGTTTATGATGGTACAATCTTCAACTAAACTAATTTTCCTGCTATGGACAGTCAATCTCTGACTCCTTCACAAGCATATCGCTTAAAAAATTGATACTTTGCTCTATATTAAACTTGCTGCTTACATTTTTTGGAGTTTCTATTTGCTACATTTCTCATAAGCGGTTCATATTCATTTACTTTAAATAGCATTCATTTGATGTCTTCATGTCAGCAATACTACAATATATCACCAGTATTTTATAGGTATTGTCCCGATAACAAAAACCAATAAAATTAAATCGTGGATTAAACAGTTAATTTTGGCACTCATATGTTGGGATAGATACTGTCTCACATTTTACTATTCATAACTTGTTAGTGTAACAGGGCATTTTCTTCTTAGAAATAAATTTATGTCAGTTGCCTTAACTTTGAGCTAAGAGTTGGAAGCTGTTGGTGAATTTGTTTTGGGCTAGTAATAGATGAGTTAGTAAACTATAAAATACAGCTGTAACTCATACAATTTTTATGTAACTGTTTTCTAATATTTTTCACCAAAGCAGAGCATCAAACTCAATTAGACTTGCTTTTTAACCTGGCAAGGTCAATAGCAGCGATGATGCCATTTGGAATTTCCAGTTTTGTTTTTTGTGATTGGAAAATTACTCAGTTTGTAAGTTACCTATGACAAGACTGGTATAATCACACAAAACGATGAACTTGGTTGCTATATTGCTCATTTCGTTTGCCCTGAACCCTGGATGAAATGTAATAGGATTGCCAGCTGCGGCTGCATAATATCACTTTCGTCACAATTGGAATGTAGCCATAAATGGTGGTTTATGGGAGCCGCCATGATTAGCGGGTGCCATGGATGACACTTTTCATCCATCCTATTGGCTAAATTTGGCTACACTCGTTCAGGTTTCTGGCAATCCTGTTATATTTTATCCATGCTTTGCACACTTGTTGACTGTCACTTGGATAAATTACAGCAATGGGCTGCCCTTTTGATGGCTAGATAGCCACGTATGAATGTAATGTTCCCTTGTAATAAAAGTTTTACAAACAAACTATTTTTGAGTCATATGCAAGTACTAGGCCAAGAATTTAGTAGTCCTTGTAAGTGATGGTAATGTCTAATCCTTCAATAAGCTCATTCTGGCATTATCATTTGTGTTAAACAGCGAATATTCTTGTATAACTTGATGCAATAACCTATTTCTACTGTTTTCATGTTAGACAACTAGCACAGTTTTCGTAGACAACACAAATATACGTTGGAAGAAATTCTTGAAAAATTCTAACTGTTCAAATCCTTTTCGCAGGTTTCTAGCAGAGTAAATTGCAATTTCGTTGTGCCTGAAAAATGGTTGAGATCATCAGTGTATAGAATGAGTATGCAATTCATTTATGTGCATGTTTATAAATTTTCAACTGATTTTTTGACAAAAGAAATCTGCAGCGAAATGCGTGAACAAGGCTTATAAGTTTTGTTTATATATTTCATCATATACTTATTGCTTGACCATTGCTTACAAATGACAAAAAAAAATTTTAGCCCACAAAAATCACAACAGCTACCAAGTTATTACACATTTTATGTTCATTTGTAGTTGTTGTTTATAGTAGTATATATAATCGTTGGTTGTATTACTATCTAGGTTAGCCAATGATCATTTTGAATGTTTGGAGTTGTCATGCCTTGCATTATTGAAAGATGGTAAGACAACTCATGAGTAAAGAAGATTCCGGTAGGTTGGTCATTAGTCTAGATGTTGTGTGCATACTTTTTTAAAATACTAAAAGATTTGGTATTTCTATCACTAAGATCACCACGTGACAAAAGACTGTAAAAAACAGCTTTCAAAGTATATATAAAAAAGCAAAAAAAATGGATATGGAGCAGGTTACCAATCTTTTATTATGTATGTAACCTACATTTATAAAAATAAGGACAGCAAAATCAAAAACCACAATATAAAACAAAAATATTATCTTAAACAAAATCGCTCAAAATCAGCACATAGAGGAATATTTGATCAGCCATCAGCAATCTCATGAAACATAAGTACAGCATGATGAAATACACTATGTTAAGTAGTTATGCAAAAGAGCAAGTAAATTGCCTTCAATCATTTTTAATCATAAAGGTTGGTTCACATTGCTACAGCGATAGTCGTAATTGTCTTATTGCCGATGGTTTCCCGCTAATGTGAACATAGATTACCGATCAAAAACTCGTGCCAAAAGGTGAGTGTAATGTAATAAAATGGAGATTTGAGCCTGCATAAATATGAAGCGCTTCCTTGTACATACAATCACCTTCCTAGAACACAGATCAGGAAAGTCCTACAACATATATGATACACTTGTACAACAAAAAGAACATTTGAAAAGATTAATGACGTTCCCACTGCCCATTGTTACTATCTAACACAACTAGTACCCAGGAAGCGAGCCTGGCCAAGGAAGCAAGAAAAGATGACCTTGTTGAGTTGACTCTGATTGAATAAAAAAAACGGTTAGGAATAAAATGTCATTAGTTACATCTAAAAACCCAATTTTCAATCTGAAGAATCACGTACTTATGCAAAAGTATGATCTATTTCTGTCAAAAGTTCCATTATCATCAAACAGATAACTTATGATTTAAAGAATCGGAAAATTTCTTAATTGCTGGTAGAGGAGGATAGAGTAATAGTAGCAATAACCACACCAGTTATAACAATTTATTACAATTAACAACAAACAATTTGTGATGGCTGCTGTCCAACAAGTTATTTTCAAATAAAATAGAGTGAAACTAATCAAAGCAGTTTATTATCTACTGGTGTCTCAAAACAATACTCACTCTAAACTATATTAGTGTGGTGTAATATTTTTAGGAACTGACAGACACTTTTTCAAGAGCTGGGTTTCTATTACATTTAAAAAAAGGAAGTAAAGTTAACAAACCAAGTAACTATAGTTGTGCTATGACAATTCTCACATATTACGGGGCTAATACTGAAGCAAGTTCAGTTACATATTTTCGCATATCTATTCCAATCACTCGGAACCTATAAAATCTGTGCAGTGCAATGATATGCGGCTAGACATCTGGCCAGGAATAGCCCAGATTTGAAGATAAAGAAGACAGATTTTGGAATACTGAAAGGAAAACATGATACAACTCACACAACTACAAAACAGAATGCAAAGAAATGATGATGATAGGCAATTCAGAGGTTTACAAGCTGCAATAATGGGTTGCTAAACCTAAATCTCACCATTTTCAACAGCGGAGCCTTTTTATCCTTTGTTTTTATATTTGAAGGTTAAACACAGATTAACTGAAACAAAGCTTTTTATGCTGCATGCTCACTGTAACCATATTCCTGAATATCAGTTAGAGGATAATTGTTACAGTAAGCCCTGCATAGTTCCAGAGCAAATAAATCTTAAAAGCTCCCAAATATTGGGAGCTTTTAAGATTTATTCATGCTCAAGCAAGCAAATTAAAAAATTGAGGTGATAAACAAACTAAGATAGTTTCAAAACTCTTGATTTAGCCTCAGTAATAATATCTCATAGTTGGTATCTCTAAATATAAGTGTGGCTAGCAAGTAGAGGCCAGTATGCAAACAATCATTAACATAGTATGACTGATTTGGATAAATTATGGCAACTTTCCATGCAAGCAGACTTTCCAAAAAGCAACAAGATATGCATTGGCCTTAGTACTAAAAATTGGTTTCTTAATACTAAGTGGCAACAATATAATAAACGACATAATTGATAACAATTTTACTTATGATTTTTTTCCAGAAAATTACTGCTCAACAAAAACATCGGGAGAAGAATGTATTGGCTGCAGACATGGTGAAGTACTTGATAAGATAAGATAGCGGTGGAGTAGGTGGCTAGCTGAGGTAAGAGAAGAACTCGGGAATATTTTTGAACAAGGGAAGTTGTTGGAGTACGAGGAGGAAGAAATAAATAGTAGTGCATATTTTAATGCTTTCTTAAAATTATTATCATGATAATGGCGTAATACCACAGGCAGCTCCAATTCACTGACCTGGCGGTGGGGGAGGATAATTAAAAATACACTCAAGTCCACTCACCCACCCACCGCCAGGTCAGTGGATTGGAGCCGCCTGTGCATAATACCAATAAAGTCGTATTAGACAGGATAGCATCACAAACAAAAATGATTAAATGGTACTTTTTTATCATCAACTTTATTATTGTTATAAATGATGATGATGATTTATTATTATTTATTTTACAATAATAATTAATAATTATTATTGATTATTTATTTATAATAAGCACAGTGAGCCATGTATGATCAGTAACAAACTGGAGTAGTAATAAAAAAAAAGTAATTTTTTTTACAATAATATATATAATACAGTATTACATAGATAATATATATATCATTGTAAAAAGATTTTTTAATTCAATTACTTTTTATTACTACCACTCCTACAGTTTCAATTTGTTACCAATAATTTATGGCTTACTGTGGTGATTATTACGATGTTTGTGATGTATACCTTACATATTATTGTGATGTACAACATGAAAAACATACTATCAAATCCAAGAATGTTATTGGTGATCGTCATTCATTACATAATAAATAATACAGCAACAACAATAAATAAATAGAAGAAACCCTCCAACTGCTTGGTATTCAATTATATTACCTTCATAATCAAAGAGTGTCTTAGCTAAGTTTCCTAACTCTTTAAATTTCGTCTGCTTTATGCCTGATTGATTTACGAGTCTCGTGCGCTTTTGAAAAATATCATCAAACTTTGAAAACTTTTTAAAATTCAGCTGTTGGTGTTACAGAGTTGTAAAGAAGAGCATCAGACTCATCAATACCTATTCTATAAGTAGATTTTTAAATAAAGCTAACTTTGTGCTTGTGAAGAGGTAAGAATATTTTTTATTTGACACTACTTTTTTTCAAATTTCTGAAAATTGACATTTTTGCTTTGAAAAAACACCAAAAGTAATACTCAAAACAAAAAACTGATGCGACAGATAGAAAGAAAATTTAATTTTGATGCATGTAGGTAATTTTTGAAGAATTAATGGGCTACTGCATTAGCCATAACATGTCAATCAAAGTTGGCCTTGTTTTGCGAAAATCCCGGAAATTTTTTCAAAGAATAATATTAATTTTTTTTTTTCTATTCAAGCTAGCACCTCACTTTTTACACCACTGAATAGAGAATTTCAAGCGCTATCTTCTGATATAAAGAACCATAATAATAAACACTTTGAAAAAAAAAACGAAAAATAATAAAAAATTACTAGTTAACAATATCGTCGTCATCCAAATAATTAATTTATGGCATACTACCTGTCATTTTTAATTCTAAACAATTCCAGCATGCTTAAATAAGTATAATCCAACCATTTATCAGAACAAATCTCATCCGTGGAGGTTCTCTGCAAAAGATATTATTTCAAACTATCTCAGCAAGAAAAGTTATTTCTTGCCCGACAAGGATCGGGGTGCGGTTCTCATGGAGCGGTTTCCGTTTAGACTGGCAGATTTTCCTCAAATAAAAACCACAAAATAGAGGAGATTCTGTTCTACACGACGATATAAAAATTTTTACTGTAGGTCTAATAGAAATACTGAAAAAATTGCTCGAACATTCTCGCGACAGGAGCCGTACTTTAATAATGAAGAGAGCACAACTCCGGCGACAGCTGTCGCAAATGATCACTGAAAACAACCGACAACTAATAAGCAACAACCACCAACCTATAAGCGACAACCGACAACCACCAACCGACAACCGGCAACGTCGCACCGGATTTCCATAATATACTGTCGTTGATATTACTGCGATGTATAGGTTGTATGTAAATCGTTCTGCGCTATTCGAATTTTTTTTATCGCGATGACCAACGCCATAGAGGTAAAACAATACGTGTTCTTCTGTGACGTTAGTGGAATAAGGCAATCTCTCTTATTGGATGGAGAATAACTATGTCAATACTGGGGCTGACCAAAAGCCTGACCTGTGAAAAGAAGGAAGGTTAATAATAATAGAACAATAATAATAATATAATTATTAATAATAATAGCATTCTGATTTAAATACCAAAACTCCGAGAAAATCAGGTATTAGGTTGTTAAAGCTCTGAGAATCAATTTATAGGTAATTCAAGCAGTTTTTTCTATCACCGTTGGTTTTGAGCATCATCATCAGGGAGTGAGTGACCATGATGATCGATGAATCAGTGTTTTGGGGATTGGAACTAAATTAAACTAATAAATACTTTTAATAATAAATGACAATAGTAATAATAACGAGTGGTGATGATGATTATTATTATTATTAATATTATTGTGGTTGGCAATATGGACAGGACTGACAACAATCCACAAAAAAATGGATGGAGAACGTAGACAGACAGGCTTGTCATCATCATTGATGATTGTTGTTGTTTGTTGTTGTCTTCTTTGGTTGTTATTTTTTTGTGCTTGTTGTTTAATTGTTTGCAATGATGATGTTGTTGACTAATAATACTACGAGTTACTATGGTGGTCACCTGTTAGTTGTTTATTAGTTAATGTTCAAGTTGTTTTTTAATTGGTTTATTATTATTATGATTTTCTTATTTATTTCTGTTTGAAATTTTTTTCCAATAATTAAAATAAATTTACTCTTGCACCGTTGTTTTTATATCGGCCCTGAGAGTGAAAATTGTGATCTACTGAGGCCTTTATTTATCAGATTGGCTCTACCCCAAAGTTGGCGTGTTGTTTGCGGAGTAAAAACCGACATTTGTGATTAAATGTCCAAGAAAACTTTCACTACCATATACATGTATACTGGTTCAATATATTGACATCAGATTTTCTGTATACATTATATGGTTTCTGGGTTTTCAAGTACTTGTTTGGTTGCAATAGTTTTTCTTTTATTTAGATACAATGGCAGTGTGGTAAGGTCATTCATACATCGCATTCTTGCAATCTAAATGAATGCACGGTTTCTGCTTGGCACTTGGTAGTTTTCCTACGTGTGATTTGAAGTGTTAGTCACCAATAATGTTAGTGGTAGCCTATAGATGTAGTACTCTCTTTTGCTTAGGCTGACACTTCGCTAACAGTTCTTTTTCTGGGTTAGTGAGAATGGAGAGCTGTATGATTTAGACTAAATGCTAACTTTGAGAGGCTGCTTCTTTGGTCCATTTTGTTGGTGTTTTTTTTTGTGCCTATTGGGTTCATTCCATCTATTCTTTGATTTTGATTAAGCAGGAGGTTCTTTTATTGATTAGCTGTCACGGTATGTTTTATTGCAGTTATGAGTTATCCGTCCGGAAGTGATGCATCCTCTACCGCTGGTAGTGAAATAGGGTTGACTGCTAGTGTTAAAGTTGCCTCCCCTAACACGCCTGCTCCTTCTACTCAACCAACACTAACGATCAGCAGAGAAGGAGCGCAGACACCCACAGTGTTAGCTGTACATACTTCTGCTACCCTCCCGAAACCAGGTTAATAAAGTTGTTTTTTTTTACAGGTGATATTCAAGCAGTAAGTACTGCCCAGTCCACTTATATGTGCCCGTTTGTCTTGTGTGTTCTCATTTCTTATGGTTCAATGTTATTATTTGTGTTTTGTTATCTTTTTCTAATGGGGTGTCAGACTACCTAACATGTAAAGTGGTTCAAATAGTTTTATGAATCAAGCATACTACAGCGTGTCTAACTACTAATCTTTTTCTATAAGAACCCAACAGTGTAGGAGATTCCAAAAGCTCTAGCGCAGTGGTGAGCAACGTTATGACATCACAACAAGCTCACAAAAGACGAACAATTTCTTATGAAGAGATCAAAGATAATGGTAATCTGCCTGTATCTGCTTCTGCAGTA
Source organism: Cryptosula pallasiana (assembly GCA_945261195.1). Classification (NCBI taxonomy): domain Eukaryota; kingdom Metazoa; phylum Bryozoa; class Gymnolaemata; order Cheilostomatida; family Cryptosulidae; genus Cryptosula; species Cryptosula pallasiana. Next base: position 6,540,102 of record OX183138.1, on the reverse strand, counting down.
GATCTCAATGACTTTGAATGTCCCGCTGGAGATAGATATAAAAAACCTACGTCAAAGTTAGAGTGAGTTCCTAAGTGTTATTGATAGATTCTTCTTATTTGGGTTATTAAACAGTTTTAATGATTAGTTCTACAATAATGTATGTCTGCTATAGATAACTTGCCCCACACACAACTTGCCCACCTTTCAACTCAGTGTTGCCAGTTCAGCTAAAAACTGTAAAAGAGCTACACCAATTTTGTATTCGTTTGCTCAAAACATTCATAGCCTGTCATTTTTGCTTGCGCCGTAATAAAAAATGTTTTGATTTTTTAATGTTGTGGTGTAGCTAGGGTCCTAGAAGAAGACTAAATGCACAAATATGAAAAGTCTGCGCGGTATAGCTTGCCTACATCTTTAGCCATTTCTTTGTCACAGTTTGTTGAAATGTAAGCATTTGGCATTGATCTCTCGTGCAGTTTGACTGTCACGTTACTATTTCCTTTACCACACAATCAGGAATACCTTCTGATTTCACTCACATATGGCTGTTTTTGCAATCTGACAATAATTATTTGTTGCAGGGAGTTTCGGCTGCTAATCAAAAGAATAGTAGAGCATTTATTCTTCCGAGCTTTCACTATCATACTCATCTGCATAGACCTCTCTATAGTAATTACGTCTATTGTCAAGTTTGAGACGGCTACTGAAGAGGAGAGACTGGCGATAGCCGACGAGCTTTATAGACTAGATATTGTAGCTCTTGTGTTTAGTTCGTATTTCATGGTTGAAGTCTTTTGCAGAATCTTTGCTGAAACGTAAGCAAGAATTATATATTTTATTATCGTTTATGAAACTTCTAGAAGCATTTTAGACCTCAAGCAATAACCTATTTGATTATTGTTATTACACAGACCAAGAGTTTTCTTCCGTGAGATTCTAGAGATAATAGATGCTGCGGTGGTATTGATATCATTCATAGTCGTACTTGTTGACTTCTCCATCGACAAGAACTCTGTAGAATATATCAAGTAAGTGGATTTTAACGTTGAACTTTCACATTCACCTTGTACTAAGTAAGAATATATTATTGGTTTGGTATTTAGTATTTAGTAATATTCTGTATCTAATCTGTAACTCATTATTACTAATTCAAGAGTTAGATTGAATTTGCTTTTTATATCGATCAGTCTTAATCGTATAAACCAGAAATAATGAATCGTTATTCTGATTGATTGTGGGAACTTAACAAAGCTAGTTATGTAATCAGGTGTGCTGAATTCGAATTGTAGCAATAATACTACCTTTGACTTTGACTACGGCAAGTAAGTTGGTATCCATTTTCCAGTTTATTCACTCACCGTAGCTGCACCTGTTTCACTGGTTATTCTACTCTGGTCTGGCATGTGTACATTTCGGTTGGCTTTTCTTTGTACCATCACTTATGTGTGCTTTTTGGCCCATTTGCTTGTACATTGTCTGCTTTTCCTTCCTCACTCTTAACATAATCTTAGTAGAAAGGTGTTCTGGGCAGGCATTCTATGCTTCGTAGCGCTCAGTTTCCATTTGCTGTTAAGTGTAAGCGTATTGCTGATTGGACAATGAATATTCCTATTAAAATATCTTTTCTGCTCATATACTACTAAGGTTCCATGCTGTGGCTCTGCTGAGACAGAAAATTGAGTTTGAAAGTTTTTTGAGATGGATAACGCTAGGTCGGCTTGGTTTTGTCTCAAGTGAAAGTGACTGTAGAACATCGGCATTTATAGGCGCTCAATGGACGTAGCGGTTATGTCTCGGTGTTTATTGCCCTAGTGTGTGTTTATTGCACTTGTGTGTGTTTATTGCACTAGTGTATGTTTGAAATGAAGATTAAAGAATTATATTATAAATAATCTGTCAATTATTGAATGATGTTTGTAGTATTCAATTCATTCATCACTTTCATCCCTCACTGTCCAATGTTGATGTTGAAAGAACTAATGGACTGTTGTAATAATATTACTTCTTTAGGATTAATAATTTTTATAAAGATACTATTATTAATAAAAAAAAATCATAACGATAATAATTATAATTCAAGTATTTATTATCATATTTGACTGTTTATTATATTATTTATTGATTTTGATTTAAAAAAGTAATTTTGGTAAATATTGCATTGTGTTATTTTTTGTAGTCTAAACGATAAGTAAAAACGCGCAACGTGAGCAAATTTTTTATTATTGGGAAACCCAAAAAATAATTATTGCGGGCTTATATAAAACAATGGACAAAATCCGAAAATCCTCATAATGAATTGGGTATTTCCCAATATTTGAAAACTTTCTCAGGCTGCGCTTTTTTACCTAATAAAAAATACAATTATCAATAAAAACATAGTTTTTTGCGGTTGCTATGGCTACAAAAGCTCATTGCTCATGGATACAGATGTCACATAACATCAGTGACTTTCAAAGTCGACTTTCTGTTGCCGCAATGTCGCATCATGGAATCATAGAGCTCTGCTGCTCAAACTCTAACATGTCTATTTGTCCTATTTCTCATCAATTCCTGTTTTCTCTCTCTCCATCTTTCAGTCACATGGTTGTTGTTGTTCACTGCGGTAGCAAGTGTTTGCTAACATGGTAACATCTGTTTGTTGCTATGATAACGTTTGTTTGCTGCTGCTACAATAACAATGTATCTGGTTTTGATTATTCTCGTCGAGTGTTGTATGCAACATAGAATCCCAGAGTGTCAATGACTGTTTGTTTGTGGTACATTATATTTTTCATTTGCTATGGTAAATTTTTCGTTTTCAATCGATTTCTTGGTTGCAGATGTTAGTTAAGATATACAGTCTTATGGGCTTTGACTTGTAGGGTTATCGGTGCTCTGCGACTGATTCGACTGGTGAGGTTTGTGATGTTACTTCGTATTACCGTTACTCAGCGTAAGCAGCTGCTCAGAGCAACGCGCTTGGTCGTGTCCGAGAATAAGAGAAGATACCAGAAAGATGGTTTTGATCTGGATCTTTGCTATGTAACTGGTAGGATGTCATACATAACTCTACTGTTTTATTGCGCGCAGAAATTGATGGTGTTTTAAGAAGACAACTCCTCAAAAGCTTTTGAGTTTGTCATTAGAGTAGTACTTGTTAGCTTCAAGAAAACCAACTTTATAGAATGTTATTTACTTTCTGCTATTATTAGTATGATTAAAAATAACTCTATTACCCATATCTGTACAGGTTTATATCATTATTAGTTATTATGGCGTAAGTGATTAGTTTCTAATATAATAATATTTGGATATGTTTGTTTTGTCTACTTATAGATAACATGATTGCTATGTCGTTCCCCTCATCAGGCTTCATGGCTATCTACAGAAACCCCATAGAAGAAGTTTCTAGATTTTTCAATACAAAGTATTTTGGAGCCTACCGGATCTACAACTGTTGTAGTGAGTCAATTTGTGTTGTTTGTTATACTACTTGTATCTTCCAGATCTCCGATACTGCACCTCTCCGATAAATCTCCGATACTGCAATATAGTAGCTGGTGCAAAATTGGGGATTTTGAGAAGTAGCTTGTGTTATTTTCCCATTAAACTAACAAAAATCACTTACCTCTAACCCCAACGAGTATTACCACAATAAATCTCCGATACCCACCTAACTCGGGCAAGTACACATTCCATACATATGAGAGAACGTCCCGGTAGCAATTGTCTTTGTCACCAATTTATTTCTGATGAAAATATTACATTTTATTATAACATTATTCGAGTCAGATTGCATTAGAGTTATGGTACCGTTAGCTGCGTCATTGCATTGGTGCATTGGTCGGTTACACATAAAGTTATTGATAGGCATGCAATGGATCTATCTGTGTTTTGCATTGCTAATTAGCTGGATTGTCAGTGCCAACTATATATAACATACATGTACGTATCTGTTGTTTGCATTAGTGTATGTGAGTGACCTGCACCCTATGATTTCAACATACTTCTCCATGCCTCACTATACACCAACATACTAGAGTCAGTATTAGTTACTAGCTGGTTCATTCTGTGGTGCATAAATACACGTAACATCTGCTTCACTGTTCTGCTTTTCGTTGTTTGAAGTTTTGTTGGTCTGTTTTTTCATTCATTCATCTTGTTCATGAGGATTTTAGCAAAGCGTAGTTCTATTTTCTTCTCATAGTTGGCTATCATCTACTACATCTGCTGCACAATAAGTTATATATTGTATGTCAATATTAGTTATCATCATAAATGTATGTTGAGCTAACCATTGCTGCCCTACCCAGGTGAGCGCTGCTACGACGGAGCCAAGTACTTCAACAATTCTGTAGTACGGATACTGATAGACGACCACAATGTGCCCTCTCTGCAGCAGATTGTTGACTTTGTGAAGGATGTAGAGAAATGGATGAACATCAATAAAGATAATGTGATAGCTATCCACTGTAAAGGTCTGTGGTCTATTGTTGTATATATGTTTGTTGTATTGTTTGTGGTATATCGTTGCTTGTATGTGTTGATACACAGTGATACATTTTATGTTTGTCTGTGTACAGGAGGTAAAGGCCGCACTGGTACGATGGTCTCCATATGGTTGCTACATACGGGTACATTCACCAAGGCTGACGAGGCTTTAGAGTACTTTGGTAGCAGGCGCACTGATCTCAGCGTCGACTCCAAGTTTCAGGGGGTAGAAACTCCCAGCCAAAGCAGGTGTGTATATACATTTAGTCAAGTGCAGGTAGTATGTTCTGTGTAGACTTAGTCTGGGTATGGTGTGTAGCAGGTATGCATCTCCTAGCCTTGTATGACCTGCAGAGAAATGTGTGTGGTAGTAATACTAGTGTTTGTTTGATGCAGGTATGTGAACTACTATGAGAAGATGCTTGCCGAACATCAAGGTCAAATACCTGAGGAAAGAACACTGAGGCCTGCTAAGGTGTCAGTCTCTGGTCTCACAGGTAATAAATACCTCCTCTCTCTGGTTTTCTACTTTTATTGTATAGATAACAGGACTAGTTATAGCTGGGTAAATGTATATATTCAGCCTTGGTTTGATTTAATTGTAAATAACACAATAATTGTCTTTGAATGATAAAAAAAATTGTTGAAATGATTGCCTAAAAGTGTCAACACCACATTTGTTGTTGTGCGGGGAAAATTGAATTTTTGCTGCCATAGAAGCTGTTAATGATCAATTGAATTTTACCTAAAACAGTTACATGTTGTAATTGGTTGATATCAACTGTTTTTGCCCAGTTTTATTTGCTAAAGAGACGACACCGATATAAATTAGGAGCTTTTTTCTTTTTGGGAAGCAAATATTTTGATTCACGCATTTTGTCTAGAAAGTTTGAGCGACTTCTTGCGATTGTTCTGTTATCAGCGCATCAAGATTACTTCGCTCACCACACAAACAATAAACTTATGATTTGGTGAATTGTTTTATTTTTTATGGATTATGTGATCGACATTAGATTTTATATAGATTACATATAGAGAAACAATACCAGTAGAGTTATATCCCTGCTACCAGTAGAGTTATATCCCTGAATACCAGTAGAGTTATATCCCTGAATACCAGTAGAGTTATATCCCTGCTACCAGTAGAGTTATATCCCTGAATACCAGTAGAGTTATATCCCTGAATACCAGTAGAGTTATATCCCTGCTACCAGTAGAGTTATATCTCTGAATACCAGTAGAGTTATATCCCTGCTAGCAGTAGAGTTATATCCCTGCTAGCAGTAGAGTTATATCCCTGCTAGCAGTAGAGTTATATCCCTGGCTACAAGTAGAGTTATATCCCTGCTACCAGTAGAGTTATATCCCTGAATACCAGTAGAGTTATATCCCTGAATACAGTAGAGTTATATCCCTGAATACCAGTAGAGTTATATCCCTGAATACCAGTAGAGTTATATCCCTGAATACCAGTAGAGTTATATCCCTGAATACCAGTAGAGTTATATCCCTGCTACCAGTAGAGTTATATCCCTGGCTACAAGTAGAGTTATATCCCTGCTACCAGTAGAGTTATATCCCTGAATACCAGTAGAGTTTTATCCCTGAATACAGTAGAGTTATATCCCTGAATACCAGTAGAGTTATATCCCTGAATACCAGTAGAGTTATATCCCTGAATACCAGTAGAGTTATATCCCTGAATACCAGTAGAGTTATATCCCTGCTACCAGTAGAGTTATATCCCTGAATACCAGTAGAGTTGTATCCCTGAATACTAGTAGAGTTATATCCCTGAATACCAGTAGAGTTATATCCCTGAATACTAGTAGAGTTATATCCCTGAATACCAGTAGAGTTATATCCCTGAATACAGTAGAGTTATATCCCTGAATACAATAGAGTTATATCCCTGAATACTAGTAGAGTTATATCCCTGCTACCAGTAGAGTTATATCCCTGAATACCAGTAGAGTTATATCCCTGAATACTAGTAGAGTTATATCCCTGAATACCAGTAGAGTTATATCCCTGAATACCAGTAGAGTTATATCCCTGAATACCAGTTGAGTTATATCCCTGAATACCAGTAGAGTTATATCCCTGAATACCAGTAGAGTTATATCCCTGAATACCAGTAGAGTTATATCCCTGAATACCAGTAGAGTTATATCCCTGAATACTAGTAAAGTTATATCCCTGAATACCAGTAGAGTTATATCCCTGAATACCAGTAGAGTTATATCCCTGAATACAGTAGAGTTATATCCCTGAATACAGTAGAGTTATATCCCTGAATACTAGTAGAGTTATATCCCTGCTACCAGTAGAGTTATATCCCTGAATACAGTAGAGTTATATCCCTGAATACCAGTAGAGTTATATCCCTGAATACCAGTAGAGTTATATCCCTGAATACCAGTAGAGTTATATCCCTGAATACCAGTAGAGTTATATCCCTGAATACCAGTAGAGTTATATCCCTGAATACCAGTAGAGTTATATCCCTGCTACCAGTAGAGTTATATCCCTGAATACCAGTAGAGTTATATCCCTGAATACCAGTAGAGTTATATCCCTGAAAACCAGTAGAGTTATATCCCTGCTACAAGTGGTACATTTTGTTTTTTCTGTCAACTCCAGGAGTAGGAGAAGGTAATGGAAAGGATTTAATTATGCAACTGATGATAAAAGGAGAGGTTATATATGAAGCTAGGTTTGGTACAAACACCAACTGCACGGTGAGTATTTCACCTTGTCATCTTGTCAGTATTGTCTTGTGATTAATCATGGAACTGGTTGCTTTAATCAAACATGTTAAAGTTTACTGTTTATCAACCAACACTATGATCATTAATATTTGTAAGGTTTTACAAACATTTTGTGATTATGCAAGCTTAGTGAGCTGAAGCTACACTAAATTAATACTAAAGGATAGACAACTCCTGATTAGAAGTGCATTGCTCCCTCATCCTGTATACAACATGTCTGGTCATTTGCATTTGCAGTTTTATATAACAAATGTCTTTGTTTCAACATTCCTTTACAAAAAAAATTTTTTAATATCTCGTTTTTATATCGCAGACTGTGTTTGAAAGAGATACAGCCACGATAACCGCATCACTAATTAATTCTCCAAACATTGCCGGAGATATCAAGGTTAGATTTGAGGCTACATCAAACATTCCTTGCGCTTACGATGGCTGCCCGTGGTTCTTCTGGTTCAACACATCATTTATTGAAGACAACAGGTACGTGTGCTTACATGTGTGCTTACATGTGGTACGTGTGCTTGTGGTTTGTGTGCTTGTGGTTTGTGTGCTTGTGGTTTGTGTGCTTGTGGTTTGTGTGCTTGTGGTTTGTGTGCTTGTGGTTTGTTTATTTCTTTTTTTGAGGTATGCAAGGCTGCTTTCAGTACCGAACTCCTGGGAGATTTTTAATACTTGCACTTTATTTTATTAGCAATCCAGCTGAACTAAAATATTTAACAGTTTCAAATAATCATTAATGGTAGTGAAGTTCAAATTTTTTGTTTATAATTTAGGTTACAATCTATGCAAAAATATTGGTGTGAACTGAAAGTTTTATAGCACAGAGAAATACAAGATGGTTGATGTGTTCACAAGAGATTGATAAAAAATTTGGATTTTTTTAAATAACGGTTTATAACACAAACCCATCTGGTATTTCTCTAGATTATAGTCTTTATGAAATATAAAAATAATATAAATATAATAGTTAGTAACATAAAGTAAAAAAACAATAGTCAGGATTCCCTGAAAATTTCAGGATTAGTAAATGACATCAACTCACCTAGTAAGATTCTACAGTTCAGTTAGTATTCAGCTTGAAGTTGGATATTCAACTGATGATGGGCTATGCTAACAGCATAAAATAACGAACACTCGTGGTTTTGTATTTAGTTTGGAGTTGTCTGCCTGTTGACGCTTTGTATAAAGAAGACAATTCCTATTCAATTATATTTTTATTCAGATCCCATATAGTGAACAGATTTCAATGCATTTATCTGTTAGTTAGATCCCATATAGTGAACAGATTTTATTGCATTTATCTGTTAGTTATCATTCTATTTTGCCTTTTTTTCTTGTGGCGTGATTTTATATTTCTAATTTCTAATTTGCTGCATTCATTTTTTATAACGGTGAATTTATCAATGGAGACTGCGTCATCTTTCACAAATGTCATTAAATTAGTCCTGGAAACAGTTTATGAAACCTAGTGGCACAATTTAAATATATATAAAGTATTGATTTTGTTTTGTTATAATAAATAACAATAGTTGTCATTGAAACGTTTAAAGAATTGTTAAAACTAAAGCTTAATTATTCATCTCAAAATGCCAATATATAGTTTTTCATAATTTGCAATTTTATATGTTATAATTGTGATGGAAAACATATTTTAGTGGAGTTGTGCCTTCTACAAGCGATAACTTTGGTATAATTCTGTTGTTGTCTTCTTTTGGAGAGATAACTTTGTTGTGTCCTGTAAACCCTAGCAACTCCTGGGGTGTGTACTCTTACGAGGCTAGTCCCCATTGTACAAACATTAAACGCTCCATGGATATGTTTTGTTATGATATTTCTTGGAAAATTTCCATGTTAACTTTTGTCGTAGCATTTCAGGCTTCTCTTCAATAAAAGACTGTCATACAAGTTTACAAAGTTTTTGTAGTGTTAGATCTCCTATAAGTCTGATACTATAAATTTGCGCTTGCTTTCCAGGATCTCTCTTGGCAGAGAGGAGCTAGACAATCCGCACCAGAAGAACACATGGAAACTGTATAAGGAAGACTTTAGAGTGACCCTCGAGTTTAATGAGTCCGTTTGAGGTATTTCTCTTGCCACCGATTATTCCAGTAAACGCCTAATTAACAATGACATATCTTACGACAGGCTTCTCTGTGTATTCTTGTTGTTATCTCGTTACTTTATGGTAAAAATCAAAAACCATTTGTCTATCATCGAGGACAAAGAACTTTGGACTGTGTTATTGATAGTAATTTTTTTTTTAATTTTATATTTTGTCAATTTATTTTTTCTTTTTTTCATTGAAATTTAAAATGCTCATCATTGTAAGCCCTGTTTACTCACAATATGAAACCACCCAACGAGCTATCTATAATTATGCATCTTCCTATATTTGATTCATGTATCTTTTCTATGCAAAATTTGTTTAAATTTATTATATTTTGAAATATTGAGATTGATTTAGAACAAAAAAGGAGATAGAGAAGTTAGTTACAAATATTACGTTGCTACGTGCCTGCTGATCACATGGCCTATCCACGCCCTATCCTAGATATCACTGATAGAAACGCAGAGTGCTTTACTTTTGATGTTTAACTTATTGCAACAATAATTACCTTTCACAAACCTGATGTTGATTGGTGCTAACTTTTGGTCATTTATTCTCGCTAAAATAAATATAAATTTCAATGTCTGGCTTCACTAGTTGTGTCGCTTTTTGTAAGTCAAACTAGTTGCTTATGAGTGTGTAGGATTTATTTATTGCATTCACTTGTATATAAACACTAAATAAATTTTCTCAGTGACTAACATGACTAACATATTATCTAGAACGAGTTACCAAGAACCAGTTTTAAACTTTGGTTCGTTGCGCTTGCCAACTACGTTAGAGCGAGAGAGCTAACACTATTATAGCAGATTTGCTCATTGATTTTATATTTTTCATATTATTGTGAATAAAATATCTCCATCAGAATACATAACAATGTAGATGGTGTAGTAATTACTTTGTATTAGTATTTATTATACTCAGCTATTTTATTTATTCTAGGACAGGTTTTGTTAGCTGCTAGAAATGCATATATGATACAGGTTGTTACCAGGTTACTATCTATTTAGATGACAGTTCACTGTACGACCAAACCTGTAGCACAAGGTGAAGGACTTGTATATAATTAGTCTAACATATTGCGGGCCCTCTTCTTGTTTGATATCAAGCTTGCTATGCACACTTGTCAGAGGGCTTGTAGTGCCATTGAGGCCTGGCTGAGGTCTGTAATTGTCTGCCCCCAGGGCTTTTGTCACTGCGCACTGCATAGCATACAGTAGCATATGGGCAGTAGACCAGTCCTCAATTACACTGGCAATTAGTGGCGTATTGGCTATTGTAATATACACTGTGCCATATCTATAGAGGATTGTAGTTTTCTAAATCTATTTTGTGACAAAATATTACGTAGCAGTGGTTTATTGTTATACTTCTATGATGTTTTTTTATATTTATTAAAATATGTTTTACGCAGAGAAAAGCAATGGTTCTGCAGCTGGTTGTTTTCAGATGTTGTAGTTTTGGACTAGTACAACACAAGTTTACAAAAGGCAAATCATTATCTTCGAAATCTGTGCTGGAAAATAATAATTTCTTCATCCGTTGAAAACATTAGTTGTTTTAATTTTTTTTTCCACTCCCAGAGTTCTTTCTGGTAATGTACTAGTGGTTTCACACTAGTTTTAGTGGAATAGCAGATGCTACTCAGCTACCAACTAAAACTTTGATTCATAAAAATAAAAAATTGGTTTTTACTGCTGAAGAAGTTTCGATGTAATACGGCAATGGTACAGATAAAATAACAATAATGACATCAAATTTGAAACTTACACGTAGAGAATTTGACAGTTAGAACATCAAATCACACAATATTTGATTCAGATTTTTTAGTTTTAATGGAAATTTTTAGTTTATTTGTGTGATGTACCTCACACGGTGACTTGCAGGTTTTCTGCTCCATTTGCACACTTTCCATACAGATCATGGAAAGTTGTATGAATGAGATGATTGCGCTGTTGTGTCTCCCAAAACACCCAACTCTGTGGCACATAATCATTGCTAATTTGATAATAGCTTTGTACAATCGGGATACGGAGGCACTGCGCACCAATGAGGGTCGTTGTGGGCACGAGCTAATAAGAGGCTTTTTAAGGAGTTCGACTTTGTTTATTCGTCTCATTTGCCAAGGTAAATTAATTTCTGAAAAGTCTTCATCAGATTTTTTATTGTTTACTTTTATCAACATCCCATTGTGGTTGGGGAAATTTTATGCAAAAATTTCATTTTTCTTTTTTACATCCTTGAAGAGCCTCTATAGGGATTCCTTTAAAACTAAGTTACAGCTAATGATTGTCACATTTAACTAGATTAATGGACACGCGTGACTACTAAGATTATCGTTGTCAATGATAAAACTAATCAGATATTGCCACTATTATATTTGATAATAAAGCAAGCAGCAACTTTTAACATAATTTACTAAATACAAAACTATTAGATTTATTAGTCTCCAAATTGCATTATCATTGAGCACCGCATAATACTAATATGGACTATCCGTATTTACCTCAAGCCGTCGGTCAATTCGACTCCAGCGTTGTTGGAGGTAACACAGCTGTCGGGTCATCAGGTAAGTTAACGTACATGAACATGTTGTAATACTGTATTGGTGCAAGCCGCATGCGATATGCCCTTTTATGTATACCTATGTTTTGGTTGCAATTCATTTTAGATTTTTGATTTGAAGTTGTTGCTTTATTTCATTTTCTTTTAAAATCATAGCAGCGTTAATAAGATTCTTTTGTGGAATATTTTTAGTAATAAGTTGGTTGATTTGGTCAGTTTTTGTGGTTATTCATCGAGAATCTTTTGCCGACAATGTGGCAAATTCTGTTAAATTCTAAAGAATAGTGTTTTTCTGATGATCTCTGAAAAACTACCATATATGGACATCAGCGTATTGTTACAAGTTCAACATTGAAACAGACATTTGTACTCTCAAGTCAATCAGTATTTTATTACCTCTCACTGTTGTACGAGTCTGCCCATCCATACAGGGTTCACTGGATTACACGAACATGGCAACTTCAACCTCGCCTGCTCATATGCAGCGATTCCAAGCACCCCGTTTGTCCCAACAGACCACGGCCAGCATTCAGCCTACAGGTTTGCCATGTTTTACATTCTACGCTTTATAGCAAAGATTTTATGTTTTATGAAATTATCTCAAGTAAAATGTCTCATTTTCCATAACTCAAGCTATCCTTCAATTTCAGTTTTTTGTCTAAATACCAAGTTTATTCTACGAATATTGTGATTGAGTTTTATTAAAATACAAGAAAGCCATTCATTAATTTTTGTATTGAAATTTGCTGCTAGTTTAATCGAAAAAAACTTTTTTATAAAATTTTTAATGATGGTTCACCCTTTCTGGGATCATGAATATGATAAGCATTTATCAATAAAACAATGTTTGAAATTGTGTATATTTTGTATATGTGCATTGTATGTTTTTATATATATATAGTATATTTTTACATATATGTATTGTATATTTTGGTGTTTGAGACAATTACGTTACTGTACAGTTTATTCGGGCGTAACATAAGATGTGGTACATAAAAGACTCCAGAAATCGGAATTCACTCGAGGAAAACACTATTGGTTTGACCCATTTAACAACTGTGAAATAATGTTTGTCGAATTCAACAATGAACCAAAGTTTTTCCTCAATCAAAATTCTTTTCAACTTTAAAAATCCACAGTCAAATAGTTTGATGAACTTTCAGAATTTTGCGACAAGCAAAAACGGCAATGTAATAACCATTAAATTTCTTGCTGATTTCAATTTTTTTATACTGTTACAAACTCTGGAAGTCTATTTCAGTAGATGTGTATTTGTGACAGAGAGTACATTACGGTACATTTATAGCAGTGTCGTTTGCGCTGTTATTAATGTATATCTAGCCCTATATATCACCATTGCAGGTACCCATATAGCTCAAGGTCCTACCAAACCATGGGAAATGTATCCACAGTCTCGGACCCATGTGGACAGCTGGTTGGCCACATGACCACACAGATGGGAAGAAATATGAATAACAATGTTACTGCAAACGTACAGCATGGTACTACCGCAGGTTTCACCTCAGGTACGACATTGTTATGTAATCAAGTTATCACTAGCCAAGAACATGAGTGGAATTTTTGTTATTTGGAGTTGTCACATCTTTGTGATTTGACGCAATTAGCATGAAGTCATTACCAAATTGGCACTTGAAATAAAATTTCTAGCATCGAGCAAAACAAATTTTATGCAGTGAAAAAATATTCAATGTTCCTCTCCATGATGTATACCATGGTAAGGTAGAATTGCCAATAGCTTTAGTATCTACTCAGGAATGACAGCTTACAGCAAACTCTATCCACCCGGCCCCATGTCTAACATCGAGTCATACAGCTCGTCCTCAGAGAAGAGGAAACAGAGACGAATCAGAACAACGTTTACATCTGGACAGCTGAAGGAACTGGAGAGAGCATTTGCAGAGACCCACTACCCTGATATATATACAAGAGAAGAAATAGCCATGAAAATAGACTTAACAGAGGCCAGAGTGCAGGTAAGGAGAGGATTGATTTCTTGGACTATTTTGGAATTGAAAGTAATAAGCAAGTATTTCTTTGAGGTTTCTATTCAGCTTGCATTGAATTCTGTCTGTTGGTATTTTTGTAAAGTTAGTTTCGTATAAAGTAACATATTTAATGCATTTGCTAAATGATCTTTTTAGGTCTGGTTTCAAAATCGTCGGGCAAAATTTCGGAAGATGGAGAAAGTGAAGCAAAAGCACGACGGAATAGGCGACAAGAAAGATGGTGAAATGGTTGAGCAGTTGTCTCCTTCTGCTGCCGCAGGTAAGTCAGCGGCTGAGTAAAAGTTGGAAAGTTACTCTTGAAACTCACTAGAATATTATTGACAATGCTGTTTGGTGAAAACAAAATCATAATTGCAAACATGTCAGCTAATGTTGCATTGTTGCCAGTAGAAAGCTAAACTTTTTCTTCTTTTTGGCCTTATCAATCAATTTGATAAACTGCAAAAATTCAGGAAATTTCTTCAAAGATCAGTTACATCATTTGATTTTTGTTGTTTGTTTTAATGTATTCCTACCTTTTGGCTTAGAAATTGCCTTCTCCTGACAGATATCTTGCCTTATAAGAATGTACTACTAGGTTTCTTTGAGATAATAAGACTGCTAGAGAGATGTTTTAATGAATGAACCAAGTACATAAAATTTAATTATTTGGAGTGTGAAAAATTATCAACTTTACTCTACGCTTCTTTGGCTAGAAATATTGAACAAAAAGTTATATTACAAGGTAAGCTGAAAAGGGAACATGCCATGAGTCAAGAAACTTTATCATCTCCAGTTTTTGTATTATTTTTTAAAGTTACATGACATTCAGACGGCTTATAGATTGATAATAATAATTAAATAATCATAAATAATGGTCACATAATCATCAAAACCCAGCAAAATATATTCTTTTATTTTAAATCTTAAAACAGCTTGTGTGATAGAATAATAACATTTTAAATTTCCAAAACAGAAATTAGTTCAGTTTCATGTAAAACTGAGCTTTCAGAAATTATGTGATAATAACAAAAATGGACCCAAAAGAGTCATCGACCTGACAGCATGTATAATGCACCAACTTGTTATTGCAGATGAAAAGTCTACAGGTTCTACTGATGAACAACAACAGCAGCTCAATTCTCCGTGTGAGAGTTCTTCGTCAGCGTTTGCTGCAATAACAGGGGCTGCCTCTGTCGGGCCCTATAGTTCTATACTAAACACTCCTCCTAGCAACAATAGCCACACCGCTAGTTTGCACGAGGATTTCTCCTAGGACAACTTGAGTGAAAAATTATGTAATGTTGTTTAATAACATGAAGTTAGATTTTTGAGATTTGCTATTGAGATTAACTAGTTACAGTTTCGAGGATGAATTGTCATTGCTGTTAGGAGTTAAAGTTATTTATGCAAAAATTTTGGCAGCAATGTTAATAAAAGTACAAGTTTTCAGTATTTTCTAGTGAATCTTTTATTATTAGCCGTTCGCTTAATTTATTGTTTTTTTTACCATAAAATGTAACTTCAATTAGCAAAGATAAAACATTTCATCAATATTCTAACGCGTATCTGCATCCTCATTCAGCGTCATCGTGTGAATAATGGAATCAAACTTTACAATTTTATTATATTATAGGTGATATTAACTGTACACTTATATTTTATGTATATATTATTTCTATTTATTGTTTAACTTATTGTTTTTTCTAGCCCTTCGGCTCCATGAGGTACACATGTCCTCAGGGAGACAACTACTATTTAATTAGCAACGATCAGTGAAACCTTCCATCAATAAATATTCAATTATCCAGCAGCAGACGGTGAACTCATCCTATGCTGACGTCGCTGACACACATTCAACTTTAACTGACCTCATCAGAAAGCAGCTAGTTCTATCATCGCTAGTAGTTTAGCAGTTCTTAATCTTATGGAAGTTTGTAGCTCAAACACAGCTCTCAAAAACTCAAATAGAATTTTATATATCATGATTTTATTTTTGTGCTTTGAATGAACATGGCAGGCAAACAGGTTTTAACAATGGCGAAATCATAAGATTAGTAATGGCATGCATGAACACCTTGTAGTGTTTGTCATATAATACTCTTCTCTTAAAATCATCGGCAGCTAGAGTAGCAGGAAGTGCCATGGGTTGTCGCTAGTTCTTCTAGTTGAGTAAAGTACACAACGTAGATCGCACCACAGCGGCATGCCCAGTTCAAAGTCATGTACAATTTCACATTTGTACAAGCTATATAGAATTAAATCGCATAACTACACCGTCTCAGTTTGACCACTTAGTTAGCATCGTGAGGGTTGCTCATCGCCGTTTCCGCACAGTTTCTCACATAGAAATTAGCGTGGTGATGAAACTTGCCCGCTTGAGTTGGAAATCTGCTGCTAAGGCGCACCGCCTTGCGTCGTTTACCGCGCTGTGGGTAGCCGTATTCCATTCCGGGCGGAGGTTTGTCCGGGATGAAGTTTGGATCAAAGTAGCAGCAGCCATCAATCTCTTTATAGGGAACCAGAGAATCTCGAATATTGCAAACCTTGTCAAACTCTTCAGCGGAGTTCATACAAAATGGCTGGCCATTGGGCAGTGAGGGAGATGATTGAGGATTTTGAGATGGTATGCAGTGTGGGGGTGGAGCCATGGGTGGTGCAGAGAAAGGAGGAGCGTTGTGCTGAAGCGCAGCAGGATTGGCCATCGCAGCTCGCAGTGGATGCGCTGTATTGTACATTGGTCTAGATTGTTGTGGATAAGGAGGTCTTGCGAAGCCAGGACATCTCGCTGGTGGATACTGATAGGGATAGTTGTGTGGTTGGTAAGGAGGTCTGTGCATGTGAGGTGGCTGATGAGGTGGTTGATGATATGGTGGACAGAAGCGTGGTGGAGGCATTCTGAATCTTGGACCAGAACGAGCATCTAACAATTTAACAATACATTAATGATGATATTGTGAAATTTCTATTTAAAAAATAAAAAATGAGCGAAAACTTTTGCTTTCAGCCATAAATTCAAATCACAAAAAATTGTCAAGCAAACAACACACTATGTACATTTTTATGCATTTGAATCAATAGTGGATTCTCGCAAAATATGTTATCCGCTTGAACTTTAGTTTTGTGCAGATGCAGTGCAGGTGTATGGAGCAAACACAAAGTGGCAGGAAGTCGGCCTCTACCAACCACAGGTGCATTGTGTGATTAGGTAATGGTACTACTAGACTTTTATCTATATGAAACAAAAGTAAAAGTTGTCTACCCATAAAAAGAGCACACAAATCCACATTTACTTGCAATATCTCATCTTATAGACATTATATATCACCAAGAGCCTGCTGGCAATGCTGTCTGTTTCTAAAGTAATATCATCTTACTGTTGTTGAGAGGTGGAGCTTGCTGTTGTGGTTTGGTTTGTTGATCAGGCAAAACAATGATGTCTTGCACTTCTTCATAGCAGTTGTCCTCCCCCACATGTTCCAACATTTCTGGCCCGTCATGGAAATCATTGCCACTGTACTCACCGTCTGCTGACACTATGTGCTGTCTTGACTATAATTACAAATGGTCATGTTTAATAGCGAGTTTATTAGTTTCATCTACATTTTCAGTTGTCTTCTCTTGTATTCAAACATTCATTTACTTCTCAAATAGAGCGTACAATAGTTAGTGCTTAGCTAAGGTTCGAAACCTGATTGAACTAAACAAATGCTAATACTGGCAGTGGAAGATTGTCCCCTCTTGGCTATTGTGTGCACCGTCCTACCTGACTTCTATCATGGCAGTTGTTATTGTTAAAATACTGCGAGCTTCCTTCGTAGTGAGATTGTCTGTTGTAACATGTACTTTGGTTGTACCCAGATGGCTTAATGTAGCTCGTGTTTTGGTTGTACACTGGTGGCATAGGGGCCTTTCTTGGTTGAAATGGCTTCGCAGTAACCCAGTCTGAAATTTAAAGGATAGTCTATCAAAGACCAAATCAAATTTTCATTACCCAGTAAAAAGTATTATAGAGCCAAGGTGTCTCTCTATACCTGATGTGATGGGTTTAGATTTCTTTTTAGGCTTAGCAGTGTCCACAGACTCATTAATATCAGCACTGGAGACTGTCTGAGGGCTAGTAACTGCAGAATTGGTGCTTGCATCATCCAACTCTGCAAAAAATGCAGCTTCAGCTTCTGCAAGTAAAAACTCCTCTTCAACATCATTGATAGTCTCACAAATAGGCTGTGAAGAGACAACTCCTTCAACCATGTTGCTGTTGTTTTCTGCTTTCTGTTCGAGAGGTGTTTCCTGCAAGGATGTATTGGCAGAGACGGCAGCTATCTGTTTGGTAATTGTGTTTTCGCAGCAAGATACTGAGCTTACTGAGGCAGCGTTCAATGTATCGTTGTTAGAATCTGTATGTTGATTGCCAGCTCTACTCGTGGAGCACTGGGTAGCTCTATGTATGGTCTGAGAAACTTGCAGAGTCTGGGTTGCCACATGTAACTCATTTGTCTCACAATTATTTTCTGCCTGACTGACATTCACATCTGACATTTTCATTTGGAGCACTTTACTTGAAAGAGAACTCTTCTCTGAAAAATCATCTTTTAGGCACAGTTCCTTTGCAGAAATCTCTGTGTGCTCACTTCGATTTTCTACAAATTGATCATCAGAACTGTTGACAATTCTTCGTTCTGAGACAGATGAACTGTTTAAAGTGTCATCTCTTGTCAGCGATAATTGACTCAGTCCAGTTTGCTCTATGGATGTGTGAGGTGAACAGTTGTCAGCCGTAATGCAGTTTGAGCGTTTTATTTGGCTGGCTGCAGTTTGAGAGGGAAGCACTTCTTCTATCTGGCCATCACACGCTGTCAAAGTGATGGCTGGTATCTCTCTGCAATGGAATAAATCAGAGGAAAGCTGGCTAAGAGTTGTGTTGCGTGACTCTCCATCTGCCTCCACCAACTCAGAGCATTTCATCGCACCAGTTTCTCCTGATGTCACTGTTGTTTGAGAGTTGTCTCTAGCTAGTTGCAACATGTCACCACTTCCTGGTTCAATCTTATGTTGCGCATTCATCTTATTTTCTGTTGTCGAAGAGGCTGGTACATCGCTTTTTGGTATGAGCGGGTCTGGAATTTTTCCACTCATGATATTGACTTTAGTTGTTTTAACAGTCTCCAAAACTACTGCATCCTCATAACACACGTGTGCTTTCATGTGGCAGCAACTTCTGTTGACTGATTCTAGCGATCCGACATCTTGCCATTCCACTGTTTCAAGAATCGCATTTTCTATAGCATTGTGAGAGATTTCTGCAGCCAGTTCAGCTAATTGCTTTTCCTTTTCAGCTGAAAACTCGTTCATTCCTTGTTCATTGGTACCAGTTTTACTAATGGAGTGACTTCCAGCTGCCATTTCTTGTTCTGTAAGCTTTAATAAATCGATGTGGCATTTCACTATTGTCAGGGGCCGATAGATTTCACCTTCCTCTACAATTGAAAAAATAATTAACATTGGGTGCTGAAGAAGATTCAATCCAACAATGATTTAATTTTATGAACGAAGAAGTAATAGAAATATTAGTTAGTGATTTATCAAATATCTATCTAGCATAATAGCGGTTCTACGTTTTTAGAAATACAATATTTACGCATTTTGTCTCTACCTATAAATATCTTGCCTCATTCACCCCAACTTATTATTTTAAGTAGAATAATTATTTAAAAATTTATTATTAGAATGTTCTGTTGTAATATTTTTTCTAACTAATAAGCAAACATATATATATACATTTTAGTTAGCAATGTAGACAATAACACTCACCTTTCGTGGCTTATATCACTCCAACTTTGATGAGTACAATAAATGTTTCTGCTTACCAATGTAAAATGTTGCCAGGAGTGATAAAAACCTACATTCTCTATCTTACAAAAAATATTTTGAAAAACTAGTTAGCAGCTATGCCATTAGGTTATGCGGAACGTCACTCGTTATGACTCGACAACTACTGTTGAAATAGTATCAAAATAATTACTCTAATTTTGTAATTGCTTCCACAATTTAATACCATTGTACACAAACTTCATCGTTGTTTATGTGTATCTTCTTCGATTGTTTTTCAGTGATAAAAATCAGAATATCGTTTTAATAATAACCTAGGATAGCACATAAATAAATAAAACCATAAATAATAACCAAACAACAACAACAAGTGACAACACAAATCACTACAACTATCTGCCTAGCCTAGTACAATAACCAATACTCTTTTGTTGTTGTGAAACCAATTGTTTGTACTTTCATTATTATCTTTTAATATCAATTATTATTATTAATTATTATTATTAATTATTATTATTAATTATTATTATTATGGTAGTAGTGATGATGGACATAAAATTGGAGGTTTTCACCAGACATACCTTTAGGTGTGGCTGAGCTTGTAGGTAAGGATGGAGTGTAAGGTTTTGGAGTAGCATGTGCCAAATCTTCCATCGATTTAGCCATGAGTGTTTCAAAAAGTATCTATAGATAACATTGCCTTGTTAAACCTGGTATTTGATGTAAAGAATGATCTCTCAGTCTAACAATGGGGAGCTGCTACAACAATAGTCTATGACAATCTAAGTACACATGGCTGCATTGTAGGATACTGCCATGACATATAAAATATTTCATATCAGCACATCATGTGCCCATTTTGTGTTCAGAAGGCACACTTGCATAATTGTAGAATGGTCAATTATTTTAGGAAAGAGCAACTCCTGGTTTTAGATTGCTGAGATTTATTTGTTAATGAGTATGTGGTCATTGTTGCTATGACGATGAGCCATCCGTATCACTTTATAAACTAAATAATAAATAGTTTACATTAACAAAACTATGTCATCCACCCTCCACTCCTTTACTGTGTTACACACATACGTCGGTGGGTTTTCGGCTGGGTACTCCACTGTAGTGTTCTAGTCTGTTAGCAAATTAAGTGTTCAAGGTTTAAATCAATTTTTGCATATTTCTGACACAGAAACCATCTGCTCAAGAATATGTAGCAGCTTAAATTTTGCTTACCTCCAAAAATCATAGCAACTTTGCAATCAAAGGCATTATAAACATAACATCATTATAAGTTGAATATATTTTTGTTTGTTAAGCCCACTTCAACAGCTGGCAGTGGGCCAAATTAATTACACTACTTTACATTATGAATGAATCCAACTCATCAGCAGGTCAATCAATTCATGTAATTCTCCCATGATTGTTACAGAAATAGCAGCACGATAAAGTTAAACAGACAGGTATGCTAATTTTGGCTTTTAATTGATGAAAAAATGCCACATTAATCCGATGATATCATCCATAAATAGACCTTATATTACATAAAGCATGTTTTTGTGCGATATATCACAATTTCAATCTATTTTATTGCGATTTAACAGACGGTGCGGCTAGATGAAACATTATTTGATCAGTCATATGAGGGTCAAAAGCAGACAGTTAACAGTTTACTTGAATATTGGACTCAGTAGGAACTAGCCAAGTATGAACTGGGCTGAACTCGCTTTTCCATGAGAAATGTTAAGAGTTATTGTAATTCCATCCTTTTCTGCATGCACCTCATTTTGCTGCCTGTTTTTTGAAATGTGGCAACCTCAACGTATGGGAAGTTTGCTGCCATCTAACTTCTGCTCACCGCTAACTAGATTTATCCTGCCTGAATGTTCCCCTCTCACAACTTGCAATAAAACACAGAAATAACCATAACAATCGCAGCCAAACTTGCATAATTGACATTGTATAATTCAATAACTTGTTTAATTCACTGCAAAAATCAAAGTCCTGCCCGGTCGGTCACTAGTCCAACTATCAGCCATTAAAATTGGATTTACACAATTCGATATAGCCATTACTTTCTAATTCAATGTGGAAATGCAGTTTTCCATAATAAAGTACACTGATTACTGACTTGGTTACAAATCTTTTGGATGATGCTTAGTTCTAAAGTCACAGTTATATATTGCACTTGTACAGAAGAGCTCAAGTGATGATGCTTAGTTCTAAAGTCACAGTTATATATTGCACTTGTACAGAAGAGCTCAAGTGATGATGCTTAGTTCTAAAGTCACAGTTATATATTGCACTTGTACAGAAGAGCTCAAGTGATGATAAAACTCCTCCAAAATAACTAACTCATTAGGTTTTTAAACCTTCCAAGGCAAAACCAAATATGTTAATGAGCAGAAGCCTTACACACACTGTTGTAATCGGTCAGGTATAATGGCCTCCCCTGAGAACCTGGTTTACTTTTTAAACCATCATGATGATGGTGGCATTTGTTTTAGAATTCCATTATATTCATTCATAAATAAATAAGAAATATTTTTTTCATGATGAAGAATATTGCTGTAGTTAAATGCATCAAAGAATAAGTGTGAAAGTAAAAGATGAATATGTTGTTTGAGTGTTACATTATTATACATCAGCGACAAACTTGAAAATGGGGTTATTGTTATGTAACACACACTCAAACAACATATATATTCGTCTTTTACACTAATTTTTTCGTGCATTCAACTTCAGCAATATTCTTCATCATAATACAAAGTCTGTATTATTTATTGATGAACTAATATAATGGAATTCTAAAAAAAATGGCACCATCATCATGCCGGTTTAAAAAATATACCAGGTTTTCAGGGGAGGCCATTATACCTGACCGTTGTAATCAGTGAAGTGCTTGCAAGTGTAGTTAAAAAGAAACAAAGAAGAGATTTTCTGCTGTTTTGTGTGTAAGAAAATGGAGATCGCAACATTATTAACAGCAGACAAGAAAAATTACTGTAACCTGTTGTGATAACTACGTACCGAAGCAAAGAGGTGTCAACTTGAAACTCTTTCTATTAAATGTAACTTTAAGAATAACAGTTAACGAATGATTTGATATTTTGTAGGAAACCATTTACTTGAAAACAGTTTATTGATATTTTGTTTGTATCTACTAAATATTTATTAGCCTCAAAACCTCCTGAAGTAAGATTGTGTAGTTCAATACTATCCATAGTTCAATGTAATTTCTTCATCCCTTCAACATTGAATTATGCAGGTTTCACTGCATATAATATACACAGTTTTGTGATATTATGAACTACTATTAACAAATGTAGGGGGATCCACCAGCGAAATTTTAAACTATTTCACTTTTACATACTTCCGGGTGCCACTACTGTTTGTGATACACTTTCATATTCTGTTTTCATTTTCTGTAAAAACTTAATCCCCATAAAAGGGAAGTTGCATGAGTTGATTTATACGCAGGAGTTTAAAAAATTTGAATATTCTATTACTTATCATAAGCCAAAAATTGAGTGATAGTTAATTATTATTTCAGATGTGATATATAGCAGTATGTATGTATAGTGGATCATATATTACTAGCCAGCTTAGTGAAGAATCCTGAGAGAAGTAGATTCCATCATGAGTTGAAGTATGAGAGGAGAGAGTGAGTACACTACTGAGATATGAAGAAACATTTTGCTAAAAAAATTCTATACGGGAAAATTAATATTGTTTTCCAGTCGGCTATCGCTTTGATATATCTCGACTTACTGTCTAGTGTAACATCTAAAACAGAGTTTTATGTCAACATTTTCCATTATAAAGTGTAAAAATTGAAAAGAAACAAATTAGCAACACTTCCTCTGGGCCTTCATATGATTGGGTGGTTAAACATGGGTTAATTATGTTAGTGATGAGGACAAGGGCGAGCATGACAAATATTGTTGTGTAACACCTCCTGTGGAGGTATTTGTCACTGTGTATGCTAAAGTAACCGCAGGTAACGCAGGTAGCGACACTGATCTCTAATTATTCAAACCTAAAGCTTCAGATGATGGAATGTGATTGATATTTGGCTTTCAATGGCAGAAAATTAAAACGATTTGACTCAAAGTAAAATAATTAATGATTTTTTCCCAATGATGACATAACCAACGAATGATTTACATTCACCTTTTTCATTTCATTTACGGCAAAAGCTGGTGTCATACCACTGGTACAGGAAGTGATTGGGAGCCAGTCATTTCATAGGCATGGTATTGCAATTCCTCAGTATTTGGTATGTATGGAATCAAAGTCTGTAAAACTACCCATGGCCCATTTTATTGTATTCAATGTTACATCATAATGGAGTAACTACGCCAGTCTAAATAATTAGGAATGGTTTATTCTAGATGTTTTTTGCAAAACTTACTTATTTTTTTATCAACCCATTTTTGCCAGCTGTTATTTGGCTTGATAGATTTTAACTTTTGAAAATTTTATTCATTATCAAATGTCGGCACCAATCCATAATTTTTTGTGAACTTGGAAATCATACAAAAAAGCCAAATCCACTACATTTTGTCCATTTATAGACAGTAGATTCAGTTTTCAAAATCACAAAAGTTACAAGTCCTCTGAAAAATTCTGCGCTACTTGCAATTAGTTTAGCCATTTTCTGCAATACTTTTTGTAGCCTCCATATGATAACTTAATTACAAAATTATTATATAATTAATAACTTGGACTAAACCACCAAATGATGGACCACAAAAGAAATTGATTTGTCTCACATTTGACTGATTATGATTTTGTATTTGTCATCGTGAAAAAAAAACGTGGCCGATGATAAATAGACAGCAAAAACCATAAAATAAATGGTTACTGTTTTTTGCATTAGCACCCTGGTGTTTATAATGATTACAACATTTTACCAATTTTATTGCCAGCTATTAAAAGTTCCATTACTATAGATCTGCCCATTTAAATGGTAGCAATATGGGCGGCCATCAAAGGTAAAGGTTTCACTTACATTACTTAATCCTGCGTATTGTTAATAGTTCTGTCAATAGATAAACACTGCATTTGCATATAAAATAGCGCATGAAGTGTTATTATCGCATGAAGTGTTATTATCGTGTTAACAGAGAACAATATAATCTTGATTAAGCTATCAGCATAGATATTGGTAAACCTGGGTGGTCTGATATGAATCATTGGACAGATGAGCATTGCTGGTGCTACAATTATTGTTACGTAGTTACATTTACATCGAGTAAGTATTGCAGGGTCACACAATTACAGAACTGGCATTACTACGTAGCAACACCAAGGATGTAGGCTTGTGCTGCTATGCGATTAGACTGAGAAGAAGCGAATAAAATATGGATTATTTTTGTGATCTGGGATGAAAGCATTTTTCAATAACTTCTCATAAAATAATATGGTAAGAAAGAGCGCTGGACTCATCCTGTTGAGTCACACTCATTTTTATGAAACTTCATAAAAACTCTAAATTGAATAACGTTTTATGCACCGATTAAAAAGTTTTACACTATAATGGTGAGCCTAACTGTTTACAGAAGCGGCTCATTTATCCAATTACATTTTCAAAAGCGAAAAATATATTTCAATTTTGTAACCCTAAAATCATTTAGATCAGTTTTTAATTATGAGCAAAATGGGTTGCTTCTAGAAAAATATAGCAAAACACAAAAAATTTTGTGATGGAAATAATAAATAACTTAGTTACCATTTCCACAGAACTTTCTTGTCACTCTGGTGGACCAACCTTCCTGACATAATCTTCGAGAAATACCTTCTGCATGAGGTAAATAAGAGAACAACACAGGAAATAGCAGAAGTTTAGTTGCTGCAGCTGGTAAGCTTCTTTTGGTCTGAAGCTCCTAGTGGCTTTTTTAAAAGCAGTTCAAGCTTTTTAGACTCTGTGTGTGGGCTACTACAAGTAGGTCAAACTTAGCATTTTCAGAGAGAACATTTTGTCTCAGTTTCTAAGTTAGAGCGATTTTCAATTTAGTGAATTTTAAAAACAATAATATTTAGATGGTAGAGGAGTTAATAAAAAATAGTATTACAATTTATATTAAGGCATATTGACCATTTTGCTTTAAAGCATGCAAGCACACCACTTCTTTATGTTTCAATTTACGCATTTTGGTACAAAAAATATAAGGTGGTTAACAAGCCATCATTTGGAAAACATAAATGAAAGGAAAATATGAAAAATTGTTTGATTGCACGAGGTTTTCCTTTAATCAGGCTCATCTGCACACTTACACAAATTTAGAATTAACAAGAGATACAAAAAGCGGTACACAAGTACATTTGACCTACCAGCATATAATTGCTGTCAGATCCTCCACAGCGTTTTGTTGCGTATAAAAACTTTAACATAAAAAGCTTTTCCACAAAATGAGGAACAGTCAAATTAACTACCAATAAATTGGTAACTTCCTGAACAGTTGGTAACCGCAATGGATGACACGCATTCCAGCGGGTAGAACTGCTCTGAGACAATTTACTGCTTTCTTGTTCAATTTTAAACGAGCTTTTCATTTAAATCGTTGTGGTTTAAATGACTCAAATTTCAGATAGTTGAGAGAAAGAATTTTATGAGTCATCTGCAAGCACTCAACCCACCAATGACTGACTTTTTAGACATTTTTTAATTTATTATTCAATCTATTTTTTTGAGCGGAGAAATTCATCAAAATTGAGATACATGATGGTTATGTAACATTATATGACTTCTACTCCAAGTCTGTCAAATCTTCTTCCAAATATCCACGTCTGCAAAAAAACCAAAAGTTCTCACTAATCCTCCAGAAGAGGCGCCTAAGTAAGACGTCATTGGAGGTCATTAATCAGGGTTGCCATGGAGACGGCTATCACCCTATTCAGACATGTCAGATGTACACTAAATAGAATAAAGTGAAGGTATACAACTCATAGTGAAAGTGTAGGGAACAGTTGGCAGGTTTGGAGAGGGTTTATAAATGATGGGTTCACACTTCCCTAGAAATACTTATCTTTTAAGGCGAGCTGTAAAGGTGGATAAGACAGAAGAGACAAAAATATGGCTGCACATACAGTAAGTCTGATATTTTGTCTAACTATATCACTGTTGGGTGCTGGGATGACATCTAAAGGTCCTGAAGTCCTGAAAAATCTTTGAGAATTTTCTTCAATTAACTGTTATGTAAACTTAGTTTAATTTGATTGTTTAATAATAACAAAAAAGGTTAAATAATAGCTACATAAACAAAAATCTTTGATTATTTTAAAGTTTTAAATTCATTATGGTAAGTTATAACAAAAAGTCTAAAAATGAAATCCTCAGGAATTCTTCAAGATTTTCCAGAAAAATTCAGGACCGATTGATGTCATCCCAGCACCCACTGGTTGAATACAAAAACTTGACTAGTTATGCTTTTCTGTATTTTAGATGTTTTTTGGTTTATGTTGATTTTTAATCGTGTTTTGCTGATGAGGTTTTTTATGATGTCCATCTTTTCCGCTCGATCTTCAAGTTCTTAAAAAATACACTTATAGTAAGTTTCCTTCTAGATTTAAATCATATATTTTTTAAGATGGCCAAGTTTTTAATTAACACCCAATAAGTATATAACACCTTGTACAGCAGACAACAGGCTACCTTGTACAGCAGACAACAGGCTACCTTGTACAGCAGACAACAGGCTACCATGTACATCAGACAACAGGCTACCATGTACAGCAGACAACAGGCTACCTTGTACAGCAGACAACAGGCTACCATGTACATCAGACAACAGGCTACCATGTACAGCAGACAACAGGCTACCTTGTACAGCAGACAACAGGCTACCATGTACAGCAGACAACAGGCTACCATGTACAGCAGACAACAGGCTACCTTGTACAGCAGACAACAGGTTACCTTGTACAGCAGACAACTGGCTACCATGTACAGCAGACGACAGGCTACCTTGTACAGCAGACAACAGGCTACCTTGTACAGCAGACAACAGGCTACCATGTACATCAGACAACAGGCTACCATGTACAGCAGACAACAGGCTACCTTGTACAGCAGACAACAGGCTACCATGTACAGCAGACAACAGGCTACTGCTTCTACATAAGAAACAACATGGAGAAGATGGCGATCTTTGTTTAATAACTATGAGATGTTAAAAGTCTGTTTATAATTCTTTTTAGATGGTGAAGATACTGTTGCTGCTGGGATTGGCAGCAGTGCTGGTTCAAAGTCAACAAACAAGTCGTCTACGCATGGTAAGGGACACAGTCTATCTCAGATGTAAATCATTTAATAGACATGCCTAGAGCTAAGCCTATGATAATCAAAAAGCCATTGCATGTGGGCTGGTCTAAATGATACGTATTATGTTGATCTAGTATCCTTTGTGAACACCCCTAGAAACTTGCCTAGCAGATTATAGAACTAAATAATTTATGTATTTGAGTGGAAAGATTATCGCTAGATTTCAGTCTTCATCTGGCAATGAGTCAATGTTTTCAAAGGTTTTTCGTAATGGTATTGAGTAAAAAACAAAACAAATGAAACATCAAAATGAAATATGCTCAATACGATTGATAATAATGGTCACACCCTGGAATGCTCTTTATAGCGGAAATGTGTCACCAGTTGAGTGATACAACTGAATTGTATATCGGAGTTTTTATTAATATTTTTGGCAACAACTCAAAAAAATGTGTGAAGATATGAATTTATTAGCTATTATTTCAATGGGATACGGAAGGCTTAGTGCAGAAAATGGGATACATTTATGCCTTTATAATAATCAAAAATGAAAAATGCGTTTGAGATAAATAGCTAGAAAGGAAAAGGACATATCAATCATGTTTGCTATGGCTTGCCTTCTAATTACATCAATAATTACCTGGCAACTGCTGGTGTATATAAGTGCCTCCGGCCTACGGATAGCTGAATGTTGTTCACTCCGTCTGCCAGAACTTCAAGAAAATGTCATATAAGACCAACAGTCATGGAGAGATTGGATTGATAATCGTAAAGATTAATTATAGCAGTAAATTACCAACTTCCTGTAAAATACGGAGATAATTTGTATTAAATTGATGCTACCTTCATCTCAAGAGAGCCATTCCTGTCTAACTCACAAAAAAATTTCAGTTACAAAACTTATTTTTAGTTTGTTATAATCTTCATAATTATTTTATAGAAACACCCTTGCCCGGCTCCGTTTGAGGTAACAATTAAGCAGAAATTAAACGCTTTACCAAATCGTTTGAGAGGATTGTGTGAAACTAGAGGAGAAGGGAGAGATACTTGTCGGCGACGAATGTCTTGCTGTGAAAACTCCCAAGGAGATATGATATGTGTACGGGCGTGGGCTTTGTCACCAGATTTTCGACCCCGAAGTCTTCCACCACCACAATTTCCTCCGATGCCACCCATGAACAATATCATGCAAAATGGTAAGATTGGTACAGCATTCTATATTTCCTTACACCTTGAGAGTTTGACGATACAATCATGTTTACGTTCCCATGCTGCGAGTCAAAGGAGATAAAAAGAGTTTGTGAACAGAGAACAACTTAGATGAAGTTGCTATTTCACGTTCTGATTCTTTGTAGATGTTGAAATCAGAAATCCTCAATGTCCCAGTCCTAAACCAGTAGGTGAGCTATGCATGGCAGACATTATGGCAAACTTTTGTGACAGCGATAATGACTGCTCTCCTAACAGGTAAAGAAATGTGTAACAGTTGACATTAAAAAATCATAAATTTTTTTAATAACTAAATATTATTTCTCACTAAAATATTTTATCCAGCTCTAAAACTGGTTTTCTAAAGTGTAAACAACTTGTGACAAATTTTAATAATTACTTTATTTTTTGTTTTTTTTTATTTCCAACCGTTTAAAAAAATGAAATAATTGACGGGTGCTGCCTCTATTTGTACCCAACCAAAACAATTATCATTTCAGAGTTTGCTGCCAAGATCCCTGCTCATCAGACTTTCTACCAATCAAGTTATGTCTGCTACCGGTCAAAATCACCAATAATGCCCAATCAGATATTGTCGCTCCAGCGCAGGTTTCTGCACCAGATAACTTCAAACCCCCCACAACTGCCGAACCAACAAAGGAGGTTCCTGCTACCGCAACAGAAATATCTCAACCGCCCACATCAGCCCTTTCTCGTAAGTAACTTTCATGAGAAAGTTTGGAACAATTCAGAAAATGTAACCACAAATCTGACAAAAGTAGTTGAGTGTATGTATCTTATTGCGTGAATCATTTTTTAGCTGCTAATTCCGGTCCTCATCCAAGCTGTCCCAAGCCACAAGAGCCCAAGCCTGGAGACAAATGTAATGAAGATGGAACTATTTGTGCCGTTTCATGCGCGTCATTTGATGATAGCCACACAGAATGTAGGGACGACTCCATGTGCGTACCTGGCAGGTAAGTGTACTTTATCTGTAAGAATTTTATCTGTATACTTCGGACATGTTCTGTGAATTTATAGGCAATAATTCCAATTTATGCTACAGAATCTGTTGCCAAGATCCTTGTCCAAACTCTAAAGTCAAGCTCTGTTTTCCTGATGGAACCCAAGACAATGGGAAATTAATTGCCGAAGTGACGAAGGTGCAGCGATAAGATCAAGGTAAAAAACAGAAAAACTTGGCGTTAAAGAGTCACGTCTGGCCATTAAAAATGGCAATTATCATAACATTTCTCCACAATTGTAAGACTTCAGATAGTTGATTATAGCTACTTTTGGTTAAATTTGCCATTCCTATAATATTTTTGAAAATTTCGTAATATTTTCACCCAGGCACGGTGACGAGAGGTTAGAACAATACATTGTGGTTAATGACTTATACAACTTCTTAAACCAGAGAATGATTGATTGCAGTAACCTAAGATGGTACATGCATGAACCGTCTACATTAACACAGAAGTTAACTAGATATTCTTTTGTTTTCTAGAAAGTTGCACATCCTTGTAGACTTATGGAGATACTTCGATTAAAGCTGTGAAATCTATGCAAAGCTGAGAAATAATAGACATCTACAATCACTTTTATATTTCAACTGATTATGTAAAATATATATCTATAAAAAGTTTCCTTTGTGTTTGTTACCTTGTGGCTGTTAAATACAGATGTTTGTCAGAAACCTTGAGGTTGGTGCTTGCTATTATATAATGTTGTTAACCATTTAGTAAAAATAATATTTCATTATTATCAAGTTATTTTCAAATGTATGACCTATACAAACTTACTATATATGACAAAAGCGCAATTATTTAACACAAATTTTATATTCATAATATATTTTTGTATATTTCACACCACAATACGAGAATTTTATCTATTTTTTATCTAATAAAAGTTTGAAGTAAGAGATGAGTTGTTCTCATTTTATTGCCACCAAGAAATGGATTATCACATCGAAAGATATGGTTGATCTGTGTCACAAATGGTTTAAGAACTTGCGCAAATTTTTAGACATTCCAAATGATGATGGTGCCATTAGCTGCAACATCTGAATATCTGCAGTTAATTGGATAAATTTTTTGCGCTGGAATGTAAAATGAAAATAGCACCAGACACAAGCACACACTGTCTCCATATATTCTTTTAAACTCAACATAAACAGAGAAAAATTCCTAGAAATCGCTGAAAACTTATGTCTTTGTGGAGGCAACACTAGTAGTAATATATGAGCAGATCTCCCTACCAAGTGTTTTTTTGTGGATTTGATCTTGGAGTTGAGACAATGGGTTACGGCGTTGGATGAATTCGCCGAGTTTATATTGTATTTTACTTGAGGGGTACTTGAGTGGCATTTGAGTGGCATTTGAGTTTTGATTAGTTTTTTACTTAATTTGAACTTATATGGCGTATAGATTTTGAATGTATGGCATTCAAGTTTTGATAACTTTTTTACATAACTCGAACTCATATGGTATCTTGAGAGAGAGGGGAGAGGAGAGAGGAGAGAGGAGAGATGGGAGATGAGAGAGGAGAGAGAGGAGAGAGATTTTTAGGTATTTAAGTGGCATTCGAGTTTTGATTATTATTTTACTTAATTTGAACTTATATGGTATATAGATTTTGAATGTATGGCATTTAAGTTATGATAATTTTTTACATAATTGTATACATAATTATAACTCATAGGATGTCTAGATTTTGAATGTGAGCCATTTAAGGTTTGATAATTTTTTGTAATTCCGAGTCATACGATATCTTGAGAGAGAGGAGAGAGAGGAAATATATCTACATTGAATAAATACAGTGATTAAAAATGAAAGAATATGTGAATATATACATTTATTATGTAATAAGTAGGGAAAATCTCATATAATATAGCTAGAGTCAGTAAATACTAAGTTACTGAAGTTTTTAGATATTTCAACTGGATAAAAAAGTACAGTCACTCGTATAATGCTTAGGATAGGAAGATCTTCAAATGTTTTGCAAAACCGGAACTTTTGGTGAGTTAATCACCTGAGAACCTTTAGACTTTTTTATGAATTATTATATGATTATATAGACTTATTGTATAATAAGTAGGGAAAATCTTTCCATATAATATAGTTAGAGTCGGTAAATAGTAAGTAATACAAAACAGTACAACTTGTAATGACAATGATTACACAGGCTTTTTTTTATTCATTCATTATCCGCTTGAGACTACCTGTTGTCAGCATTTGATATTGAGTTTACATACCATCAACACCAAGTGGTTCATCAAAATCTTGTAATTCGTTTTCTAGGAATTCCTTAAGAACTTCATCCTCATTATTCGTTTTTGTTAGCACCTCATTGGAACTTGTTTGTGTGCAATATTGCTCCCAATCACTAGCGTTGGTTGAAGAAATGAAGACAACATTGTGGTATGGAATAGGATTTCCATTCTTACTCTGTTTTTTTCCTTTGTAAATCATCACACCAGGTGCACATCTTTTAGCTTCCTCGTTATATCTGATTGGTAGTAAAAGCGTTCTCGTCTCTCTTTTTCCATTCTTTTCAGTGACATAACGAATGCAATTTACAATGGATTCTTCTCCATTGAATCGGAAAGGAATGAATCTTTCTACAACTTCGATGTAAGCAAAAATGGAACAATCTTTGAAATTACTGAGATAATCGATGTCGTAAGCGAGTTTGAGTTCTTCTTCACTCATTTTTCTCAGTTTTTCAGCTTCAGCAGTAGCTTCCATTGCGGTTAATCGTTTTGTACTGATACGTTTGACATTGTAGTAAGTAGTCTCTGGTTTTTTTGAGTTTTCCATCTCACCCAAGTACAAAATGTTGAAAGGTAATGGGTAGTTATCAACATTGAAGCTTTCAACTACTCTACTTGGACAAACGACTTTCTGAAAATTCGCTCCAGTTGAATTATCAAGATAAGTGAGAATGTAGTAGTTTCCGTATGCACCAGTACTCTGCTCAATAGAAACGATTTGCAAAACTGATGGAACAGGAAGTGATGCTAGTGTAAGAAACCCTCCAATCTTTTTCAAATCACATGTCTTCCATTTTTGGAGAGATTTGGCCATCTGGAGAGCTCTGTCAGCATCAGTGAGCAATTCTTTTTGTTCCATATTGTTTGATGTTGTGGGTAAAACCAGTTTTGGAAGAGCTCGTTTCTTTATCGCTGCTTCTTTTGTGACAGAGTTAGAGTTTTTTCTTTTGGGTGTTTTGAACGTTTTTTGTTTGTTTTCGATTGGCTTTAAATCCGTGTAAGAAGCAGAAAAATTCTCCATAGTGTTCTAAAAAAGAAAGAAATAACATATACTTCAGCTTTTCATGTGGAACTAAAAGATTATTTATTTCATACTTTACATTATAGCTAAACTAATTTTGCTCTTTGTTAGGTAGGAAATAATAAGTTTTAAATTTTACCTTTTATAAAGAGAAAGTTTCTAGTAGTTGCAATGGAAAGTGTAGTAGATGTTGCTCCTCCGATCACTGTTGTAGAACTGGATGCTTTCTGTGTGAAAACAGTGGCTCTTAAATAGCTAAAGTTGCACTGGTTGAACTCTATGAATACCAACCTTCTTTATAATATAACTATGAATCAGAATTTTGTCCACGCGAAAACCAATGCTTTCGCGGGAATAAATAATTTATTTTCACGCGAATAGAAACTGTTGCTTTCGCGGGAATACAAATTTTATTTTCACGCGGATACAAACCAATGCTTTCGCGGGAATAAAAACTTTATTTTCACGCGAATGGAAACAGTTGTTTTCGCGGGAATAAATACTTTATTTTCACGCGAATGGAAACTGTTGCTTTCGCGGGAATAAATCATTTATTTTCACGCGAATAGAAACTGTTGCTTTCGCGGGAATACAAATTTTATTTTCACGCGGATACAAACCAATGCTTTCGCGGGAATAAATACTTTATTTTCACGCGAATAGAAACTGTTGCTTTCGCGGGAATACAAATTTTATTTTCACGCGGATACAATCCAATGTTTTCGCGGGAATAAAGACTTTATTTTCACGCGAATGGAAACAGTTGTTTTCGCGGGAATAAATAATTTATTTTCACGCGAATACAAACCGTTGCTTTCGCGGGAATACAAATTTTATTTTCACGCGGATACAAACCAATGCTTTCGCGGGAATAAATACTTTATTTTCACGCGAATGGAAACCGTTGTTTTCGCGGGAATAAATAATTTATTTTCACGCGAATACAAACTTTTGCTTTCGCGGGAATGCACATTTTATTTTCACGCGGATACAAACCAATGCTTTCGCGTGAAAATAAATTATTTATTCCCGCGAAAACAACGGTTTCCATTCGCGTGAAAATAAAGTATTTACTCCCGCGAAAGCATTGGTTTGTATCCGCGTGAAAATAAAATTTGCATTCCCGCGAAAGCAACAGTTTGTATTCGCGTGAAAATAAATTATTTATTCCCGCGAAAACAACGGTTTCCATTCGCGTGAAAATAAAGTATTTACTCCCGCGAAAGCATTGGTTTGTATCCGCGTGAAAATAAAATTTGCATTCCCGCGAAAGCAACAGTTTGTATTCGCGTGAAAATAAATTATTTATTCCCGCGAAAACAACGGTTTCCATTCGCGTGAAAATAAAGTATTTATTCCCGCGAAAACAACTGTTTCCATTCGCGTGAAAATAAAGTTTTTATTCCCGCGAAAGCATTGGTTTGTATCCGCGTGAAAATAAAATTTGCATTCCCGCGAAAGCAACAGTTTGTATTCGCGTGAAAATAAATTATTTATTCCCGCGAAAACAACGGTTTCCATTCGCGTGAAAATAAAGTATTTATTCCCGCGAAAGCATTGAATTGTATCCGCGTGAAAATAACATTTGTATTCCCGCGGAAGCAACAGTTTCTATTCGCGTGAAAATAAATTATTTATTCCCGCGAAAACAACTATTTCCATTCGCGTGAAAATAAAGTCTTTATTCCCGCGAAAGCATTGGTTTGTATCCGCGTGAAAATAAAATTTGTATTCCCGCGAAAACAACTGTTTCCATTCGCGTGAAAATAAAGTTTTTATTCCCGCGAAAGCATTGGTTTGTATCCGCGTGAAAATAAAATTTGTATTCCCGCGAAAGCAACAGTTTCTATTCGCGTGAAAATAAATTAGTTATTCCCGCGAAAGCATTGGTTTTCGCGTGGACAAGATTCTGATTCATAGTTATATTATAAAGAAGGTTGGTATTCATAGAGTTCAACCAGTGCAACTTTACCTATTTAAGAGCCACTGTTTTCACACAGAAAGCATCCAGTTCTACAACAGTGATCGGAGGAGCAACATCTACTACTACATCCAACGACTATTAAAAGTTTTTCTGTGTGAATTTGAAAATTTTCATTGAAGCTACGACTTAATTATCTCACTTAAGTTTTTGTCTACTTAAAAAGTAATGCTTTCACATAATAAATCACTCGTTCTAACAACAGTAACTGAAGCCTCAACATCTACTATATAATATACCAACTGACTACTAGGAGTTTTATTCACAAGGTAAAATATATTAGCTGAGACATTTAACTTACCTTTTTATGTGCTATTGTCACTTCTATTAAAAAGTAATGATTTTATTGTTATTATAGTGCTATGGAAACAGAAGAGGATGATACTGATGTAGACATACATAAGGAATGGGAATGGCTCATGAAAAATCAAAATGATATCGGTTTTTCAAACGCTGATAATGAATACATGAATGATGAAAGCAATGCTGAATATGAAAATGAAATGGAGATGGAACTTGAAAATGCTTTTCAAGACAAACCTTCGACTTTTCAAGTTTCAGCAACTACTGAAAATACAATAGCCTTTGATAAGCAGTAAGTTTTTAAAATCATAAATTAATAACATTAGTAGAGTAATTTTTTTGCTTTTTTCTTATACTCATCTCATGAATCAGCAAAAATAATGCGTTATCTCTTTATTGTAGACAGGACTCAGAATATCAGAGAATTAATGTAAAAGAGGGAGTTGGGAATTCATGTCATAGTATACAGTAAGTTTTAAAAACTTAACTAATAATAATGTTTGAGTCTTTTTTCCTAATTTCATTTTAAAAATTAATTGATAATAGTGTTTAAGTCATTTTTTTCTTCTGTTACATTTTATGTAAAATGTATGTGAATGTTTTATAGAACAACTATTATGTGTTAACATTTCTATTGTAGACAAAGTTTAAATTATCAGGAGGAGAATGTAGAAGAAAAAAACCCTGAAATTTCCCCCAATTGGAAATGGTTAGAAGAAAATCTCATTTGTTTTCGTTTACCCGATGAAACAATCAATCAAATAGGCTTTGGTGCTGAGCCTTCACCACCAAAGACTAGCATAATAGCTCAAGATATAGAGCCGGTTGTGGAGGAGATAGTTGAAGAAAATGAGAATGATCCAATGATAGAAAATGAAGAAGAAGAAGAAGAAGAAGAAGAAGAGGAAGAAGCCCAAGAGGAAGAACAAGAAGAAGAAATGGAAGATTTAAATATTGAAAGACCTACCCGAGCATCAACCCTAGGTATTGTTGATGATAGCACAGCTCCAACTTTTCAAGATGAAGAATGGGATGATTTGATAGCTAGATATTGGGGAGCTATGAAAACGAAACATAGAGCTGGAAAAGTCATAGAACTTTTAAATGTAAGACTTTGGGATGGGATTCCAAGAGACCAAGCTGATACCTACCAAAATGACTATCATGATTCAAGAGTGTTAGAATTGCTAAAAAAAGTTTGGAGACAATTGAGCTCGAGAGCAAAAGTCAACTGTAGCGTAGGTTGTATACTAGAAAATAAAAATGATGGTGAACTCCGATACTTTCACTCATCATCAAACAATGCTACTGTATATCCAAAAGCTAAACTGATTGAAACTGAAGGAGATCTTGATGACTTCTTTGTTGATGTTATGGAGACTGATCATCGTACAAATAGCTTGAGACGGAGACCAAATACGACTTGGAGATTGATGTTGATCACAAACATTTCGTTTTATTTCTACAAACTACTCGGAATGGGAAAAGTTGGATCACCACCAGAGCATTTACCCTCTCACCTCCTTAACAACAGACACATACGAACCATGTTAAAAAACACAAAAGGAAAACGAATTACCGACAATCTTTGTTTTTTTAGATGTCTAGCATTACACAAAGAACTACAAAAAAACGGTGGAATTGCAAAAGATCCGATAATTAAGGAGGTGAAGGAGTACCAACAACAATATCATAGTTTCATCTATGGTGATAGTGGTAAAAGGTGTGATGGGAAAGGAGTGACAGAAGCTGATTTATTGCTTTTGGAGCGAGCATTTCAACTGAAGATAACAGTGTTTTCTTTAAATGATGATATGACTTCAACAGTTATTTGGAATTCAAACTCCAGTTATAAGGAGAATCTATATTTGGATCTTTATATCAATCACTTCAGTCTTATTACAAACTTGGAAGGGTATGTCAAAGCCTACAGATGTCCAACCTGTTCTACTTGTTATGATAGATTGGGGAATCTGAAAAGACACAGATGTTCAATCTCAGAGGCAACAACTATGCAGTTTTCTGGAGGGCAATACAGTCCTACTGCTACAATATTCGACAAACTGAAGGTTCAATTCGGGATAGATATCGGGTCAGATGATTCCTTGAGATACTATCCGTTTTTTGCAACATTTGACATAGAGTGTTTGTTACCTAATTGCGAAAAAGATCGAGATACAGACACAACCATTTACACGAATGAGCATAAACTTTTAAGTATTTCAATTTGTTCAAACGTACCAGGCTTCAACAACCCGCGTTGTATTGTCAATAATGGGGATGATGATGAATGCGTTGGAAAGTTCATTGAATACTTGGATGATATTAGTGAAGAATCATATAGCCGATTGGAAAAACAGTTTTCGCGAATCATAAAACAGATAGAAGGTGAATTACAATGACTGGAAGAAGCTGAAGAAAAGTTTCGTAGTGATTTTGAAAAAAATCGTTTCAGACGTAGAACAGGAGCTGAAAAAGTTCTGGATGATTTGTACAGCTATATGAAAAAACTCCCTATTCTAGGTTTCAATTCACAGACTTATGATGTCAATGTGATGAAAGGAAAACTGCTTCAAAAATTGAAAGATGTCTCCGACACAGATTTTGATTTTGTTATAAAAAAAGGAACCAAGATGCCTGTTATCGGAATAGGATCTTTTTTGTTTTTAGATTGCACAAACTTCATTGCTCCTGGATATAGCTATGAAATGTATCTCAAAGCATACAAATGTGAAGCCGGAAAAGGATTTTTTCCTTATGAATGGATGAAAGACTTGGAACAACTTAATCAAGAACATCTACCTCCAAGAGAAGCTTTTTACAGTTCTTTAAAACAAAAGAATATCAGTGAAGAAGAGTACATAATTTGTCAAAAAGCATGGAAAAATAACGACATGAAGACAATGAGGGATTTTTTAAAATGGTACAACAACTTGGATGTAAAACCATTTGTTCAAGCGTTGGAAAGACAAAGATCAATCTACAGAGAGCATGGGATTGATATGTTAAAAGATGGTATATCTTTACCAGGATTAGCGATTCGATGGATGTTTAACAAAGCACCTCAACCACCCCCTCCATACCTCTCTACATACTTGAATTTTGATGAACTTGGTAACTCGTTTCGTCAGACTCTCCCAATTTGTCTGCTTGACAACTGCAATGCAGAACTTTATCCTCTAATAAAGAAAAATATAGTTGGTGGACCAAGTCTAGTGATGCATAGATATCACGAAAAAGGTATAACTAAAATTAGAGAACATTGGTTGGGAAAAGAAGCAAAGATTTGTGATAGAATCTATGGAGTTGATGCAAATGCGCTCTATTTATGGTGTATGATGCAATCAATGCCTACTGGCTATCCTCGAAGACGAAAAATCGAAAACTCCTTTGTCGCTGAACCAGTAAAATTTAGCAAGATAGCTCATAGCTGGTTACAGTTCCAAATGTTCTCAAAAAAAATCAATATCAGACATCAGCTCAATGGAGGAGAAGTTACTCTCGGACAGCGAGGATTACCAGTTGATGGTTTCTGTGTTGAAAATCGTCATGTCTTTCAATTCCACGGATGTTTTTGGCATGGACACGACTGCTCTTATAACAACGCTAAAGAACAAGAGCTTCAAGCTACTGGAAGAAAATCAAAAGCAAATCTGTTTAAAACTACGATGGAAAATGAAGAATATCTTCGAGCATTAGGTTACACCGTAATCTCGATTTGGGAGTGTGACTGGATGAATCGTGTAAAAACTCATACAAATTTACAAAAATTTGTCAACACGTTTTACAATTCTTTCTACCCAAAAATACTTGAAAAAAAGCTGAATCAAGAAGAAGTGTTGGAGAGAGTTCAATCAGAAGAATTCTTCGGATTTGTTGAATGTGACATCGAAGTTCCTGAGGAAGAGGAAGAAAAGTTCTCCGAAATGCCTCCGATTTTTAAAAATACGATGTTAACCAGAGAACACTTGAGCGATGAAATGAAAGTCTTTGCTGAAGCCGAAGGGTTTTTAAAGACTCCTCAACGCTCATTAGTTGGAAGTATGTACGGAGATAAGATATTGCTAATGAGTCCTTTGTTGAAATGGTACTTGAAACAAGGATTGAAAGTCACCAAAGTTTATCAGCTAATAGAATATATTCCTAGAAAAGCTTTTGAAGCTTTTGGAACATCGGTTTCAGACGCTAGGAGAATGGGGGATGCAGACCCTAGTCAAGAATTACTCGCTACTACTAGCAAGTTGGTAGGAAATGCTGCTTATGGAAAAACAATCACTGATAAAGAAAAACATACCACCATCAAGTTCATCGAAGGTGCCAGAAAAGCTTCATTTCGTATCAGAGGAAACAAATTTATCGCCATGGAAGAGATAGCAGATGATTTTTATGAAATCGTAACCTGTAAAAAGCTAGTAAGTTTTAAAACAATTATTTTGCAATTCAAAATTTATATTCCACAAGTTTACTTTGCTAATCAGTATCACCATCATTTCAGCTAACTATGAATGTTCCAGTACACTTGGGTTTCTCCGTGCTACAGTATGCTAAACTGAGAATGCTACAGTTTTACTACGACTTTATGGATAAGTAAGTGAAACCTAATTCCCTACCATTATTATGTGTAAGTAAGTAAAACTTCCAAATAATTGAAATCGAAACAAACTTTTTATTTATAGATATATTGACAGAAGTGATTTCCAATATGTTGAAATGGATACAGATAGCGCATACATG
The DNA here is from genome assembly GCA_945261195.1 of Cryptosula pallasiana. Lineage (NCBI taxonomy): Eukaryota > Metazoa > Bryozoa > Gymnolaemata > Cheilostomatida > Cryptosulidae > Cryptosula > Cryptosula pallasiana. Next base: position 6,499,590 of record OX183138.1, on the reverse strand, counting down.
GCGTTGAGCGGAACATTAGAAACACTGGTAAAACCAAGTATGAAAAAAGAGTTTTACAATGAATATGGTGATTGGTTTCCACGCCCATACTGTGACAAACATAGGGATGAGTTTTTAAGAATCAAAACAATGGGTTTAGAATGGAGCATGCAAGACTGTTGTGAAAAAGTACTAAAACACGGAAAAAGAACACCTGGGCTGTTTAAAGAGGAATTTACCGGAGATGGAATTGTTGCACTTAACTCTAAATCCTATTACTGCTGGGGAGAAAAAGGAAACAAGTTTAGCTCAAAAGGTTTGAACAAACGAATTAATCAATTGAACAAAGACAGTTATCTAAATGTATTGAACACAAAAAAGTCGTTTATGGGTAAAAATCGAGGATTTGTAGTAAAGGATCAAAAAATGTTGACATACAACCAAATAAAACGAGGACTCACATATTTTTATGCTAAAAGACGAGTGTGTTCTGATGGAGTATCTACCGAGCCTACTTTGGCTTAAATAAAAACCTTCATAATAGACTTCTTTTACCACAGTTACTATAACTATATATGTATATAAAATACAAAAAATCTTTCATCATCCTTATAAATATCGATAAAGAATAGATGAATATTTAACTTTATCGTCTGATATATTTTATAGCATTCAATGTATATATGAGTTCGAATTATGTATCTAGCTATATTATATGAGGAGATTTTACCCCTGCTTATTATGTAATAAATGTATATAGCCATACATTGATTCGCTTTTAATCAATGAATTTATTCAAGGTAGATGTATCTCCTCTCTCCTCTGTCTCAAGATGCTATATGAGTTCGAGTTATGAAAAGAAATTATCAAAACTTAAATGCCATACATTCAAAATGTATATACCATATAAGTTCAAATTAAGTAAAATAATAACCAAAACTCGAATGCCACTTAAATGCCACTCAAATGCCACTCAAGTACCCCTCAAGTAAAATACAATATAAACTCGGCGAATTCATCCAACGCCGTAACCCATTGCATAACCCCAGATAATGACCCCACAAAAAAACACTTGGTAGGGAGATCTGCTCATATATTACTACTAACACTCAACATTATTCCGGAAATGATCAATAAACAGGCAGAAATGCTGCATTATCACATCAACTTGTCATTAGTGATGTTTGCAGTGACACGGCTCACTAGTAATATCTACAGACGATGGCTGAATGTAAGGTATGGCAGGATGTACAAAGAGGATACTCACTGATACCGGTTGGGATTGCATTCACCCAACAAGCCTCCTAAACTACAAGATGCTCTGGAGAAACCTGGCCATAATCTACTACGATAATAACAAAAAGATTACTTTGATGGGCATGCAAATGGGAGAAGGGATGATCTGGATAAGACCGGCAATTATAAGTCAACTTATGAGCTGAAAGCATGTTGTGTAAAGCTGCAACAGCACCTTGTCTGATGCCTGGAACACTGGCCATGACACAACCGGTTTTTGGTACAACCATCATCTACATCAGTACTTCTAGCCTTTTTAGGCGATTTACAACTTTCATTAGCACAGAGTGTTACAATAAAAAGCTTCAATCCAGGACAGCAGGACTGTAATTTGATTAATTAGTCAAGTTAGCTAACCAAATTATTAATTATAATAATTACTAACTGATCAATGGTCATCATTGTTGATGTTAAAGCCTCCATTCACTGCAAAAAGAAACCTGCTATGATTTTAGTTCTACGGACCTCAATCTAAACTCACCAGACTATAACAAGGGTCGTTGAATAAATCAAACTTTGTGATATTTAACAATGGAACAGCTTGGCAATTTTACAAAAATGACAACCAATTGATTCATCTCCGGTTACCTAAGCCTTTATGCTGCTTAGCATCATCACAGTCAGCTGATACTTGCGCTACAATATTGTATCCATGGTCCAGCTTGTTAGTAGCGGGACCCCCCTTGGAAGATTATTGCACCAATTCCACCAGCATGTTGCAACAAGTACCCATTATCATGTAGAATTGCTGGAACTAACCACTATGGTCTTTAAAAGAATAAACAGCTCCACTTGACTCAAAAGTGAACAATAGAATGAGAATTAATAACACACATGTATGCATGTAAGTGCAAATTAGACCCCAATGGAATATGTAACATGGACCTGGAATGGAAGCAATTGGAATAAGCTTTGTGAGCAATCACAATATTAGCAAACCTGAGGCTTCAGCTGATAGTTGTAACACGTCAGAGCAAGTTCTCTAAGCAACATATAATGAAACCAGAATTGCAAAATAGACAAGAATAATCCTATTAGGTCACCTGACAACTTGTACAGCAAACCATATAAAGTGTTGATCTGGCTACTTTAGGCAGATTACTGCACAAGATTATCACTACACCGATGGAACTGTGTTTACTTTGAACTAAAAGTGGAACACAAAAAAAAAAACTTCCAGCACCTACCAAATCTGGTGTGCAAAGCAATCATGAAACTATCACATTGCATAGGGTTTCATAGCACATGTTGAAGCCTGTCAATAGTGACACTAGAAATGACATTTTGTAGAAAATGATGCAACTAATGCAATATACTGCCTGACAAAAGTGACACTTAAGTGGCAGGTGTTGCAAATTTGGCAAGTGCTGTGTTTCACAAAATGTCAAAGCAATATCATGTGTCACCGACTGTCTAAAGTGACATTTAGTTTTCGCATGTTGCACAAATACAAAAGTACAATTTAATCAGTCTGGGCTTGAAATGCAAAAAATGTTCACTTAAACGTTAATGAGATCGAGAAACCAGATCACAATTAAGAAAAACCATAAAGCATGTCGAAAAAACGCCCAGGACAAGCATAATTGCAAGATGAAACCCATAAACAGGAGCACCTGACGTCACCAGTCACTGTAATGTTTAAAACTAATTATATGGATAGGGGAGACGTTAATGGTATAGCACCAACTAATATTACTGTTAAACAGAAATGTCTGTTTTACAGCACATTTTCAACAAGGGTTATACCGATAGAAGTGTTAATGGCTCATTTTCAAAAATTAGTATTTATTGCACGAGAGTGAAGTTTCCATTCACTGTTTGAGTATTTTCTCCATGTTGTCTATCTGCTGCAGGACAGCTGACTCGGCAGTGCCTCCCACAGACGTGTACTGTTCTACGCTGTGTTTGTAGTCCCATACAGACATCACGTTATCACCAAACTTTGGGCTTATCGCCTGCAGATCAGCCAGCTTCAGCTCGCACAAGGTAACTGACTTGCTCTCAGCCGCTGCTACGCATTGACCTAACAAACGTAAATCAAACATGATACGTGACAGCTGACTACTAGCACAGAACAACATGTCCGCATCTCATAACAGTCAATTAGATATATCGCTGGAGGAAAATTGAAAACACCCAATATTTAAGACAAATTTATTTCTCAGTTCACACCCAAAACCTTCTACAGATGGTTTTGTTTCACATTATATAATGTGATGGATACCACGGTAATATATCATATACTCAGTTGGTTTTGACAATCTAGTGGTTCCTTAAACTACGTAATAAAAACAAAGTGGGCAAAGAATTTGGGTGCACAAAAAGCAGGTTAGTAAGGGAAATAATCTGCTACATTTGGTAGCTGCAGACAAGTGAGTAGCACCAACAATCGTTTAGATAAATATGCAGTGAAAAAGGATGTATAGGTGTTTTTTTTAATGAATAACCCGTATGTATACCTCATGTTATATTATCCCATATGTATACCTCACGTTATATTATCCCATATGTATACCTCATGTTATATTATCCCTATGTATACCTCATGTTATATTATCCCATATGTATACCTCATGTTATATTATCCCTATGTATACCTCATGTTATATTATCCCATATGTATACCTCACGTTATATTATCCCATATGTATACCTCATGTTATATTATCCCTATGTATACCTCATGTTATATTATCCCATATGTATACCTCATGTTATATTATCCCTATGTATACCTCACGTTATATTATCCCATATGTATACCTTACGTTATATTATCCCATATGTATACCTCATGTTATATTATCCCTATGTATACCTCATGTTATATTATCCCTATGTATACCTCATGTTATATTATCCCATATGTATACCTCAAGTTATATTATCCCATATGTATACCTCATGTTATATTATCCCATATGTATACTTCACGTTATATTATCCCATATGTATACCTCATGTTATATTATCCCATATGTATACCTCATGTTATATTATCCCATATGTATACCTCAAGTTATATTATCCCATATGTATACCTCACGTTATATTATCCCATATGTATACCTCATGTTATATTATCCCATATGTATACCTCATGTTATATTATCCCGTATGTATACCTCGTGTTATATTATCCCGTATGTATACCTCGTGTTATATTATCCCATATGTATACCTCATGTTATATTATCCCGTATGTATACCTCGTGTTATATTATCCCATATGTATACCTCACGTTATATTATCCCATGTATACCTCATGTTATATTATCCCATATGTATACCTCATGTTATATTATCCCGTATGTATACCTCATGTTATATTATCCCATATGTAAACCTCGTGTTATATTATTTGAGATGAAGAGCAACAGTACTATTTTGCTGTTTTTTTTTATTGCGCCATGAGGTGTGGCTGAAGCTGAATTGCAGTAAGCAAGGCAAGGGATTACCAAGCAGTTGTGAGGAGCCGGATACGACAGATCTCAACAATTCTATAAATAGAACTTAATATTGATGTCATGGAGTTCGGGCAGCTTAACTGGTGGTAAACAACATCGTGGAATACTAAATAACACTGCTAATACATTCCCACATAAACCGCGGTTAATAGAAAACAGAACTGATTGTGAAACATGAATATAGCAGAGAGGCAGAAATTAGCCTTGGTGTCAAGAATTGTTACTTATCTACTACGGAATGTGCCCCAATTTCACACCAGATCAAAGTCTATTGCAGGTGTTTTCTGAGGCTAATAATAGCACAAATAACAGCTGTAGATGCTGGCCTTCCTCTATTGTAATCACCAATGAAATGTAAAGCAATAAAACCTGGAGTGTTTAGCCTTGTTAAGCCTCCTTGTGCATTCTCCACAGTTGGATATGCCTCCAACTTACTGACCAAAACATGTTTATATGTAAAAGTTTACACCAATCAGATCTCTCACCTATCCACTGTTTTTAGCTTGAAATACCTAAACCAATCTAATAATCATAAATCTGAGGAAAAATATATGCTATAAAAAATGGATTAGGAAATATTTATAAAGTATAATGAAGGCAACCAAATACTAGAGTAGATACTAGAATAGATCGGTTTGTTTTATGTTGCAATAAAAATGACATTAAAATTAATTATTAACTTTAATACTTCCTAAATATTTCATACAATCAGTAATGAGTAAAATTTATGTCACATTAAAGATACACGACTGGGTTAATAAAAAATGTTTTTTCTAAATATCAAACTTAATCTCTTAGTACTGCATATTTTCAAATTAATTTTCACAGCTTTTTTCAACCGCACTATTAAATAGCACGACGAGTTTAGCAATGAATACAATTTAAAAACAATTTTAGCAATGGTGATAACGAATAGATGGATGGCAGTCACCTTGAGGGCAGCCAACTGTAGTCTAGTAACTAAATCTTCAAAGACTGAGTCGGAGCAAGCGGAGTGAGTGTGCAGTTAATTCTTTTAAATCTCAAATAAAAAATGAACTGATCCAAGAATGAAGATCTGTTGAACCACAAACAGGCAACTGAATGTTAGACACCAGTCCGTCTGGGATCAAAGCATGCTGTAGAGACTAACAAACAACTTGTAACATCGTAATTTACTCTAAAAATATTAGTTATTTATGATTATTAACATTGGAAGATAGAAGAAATCAAATGCATACATATATAGTTTAAAATATAATGTAATACTAAAAAATTGGAAATAAATATCAAGTACATTAAAAACAAATGAAATAAAAATTAAAACATTCAATTTAATGATTTTTTGCATGTTTAAACAGTTAAAGAGTAATCACAAGCATTATTCCATCTTTAACTGTTACCTGTAACAACAGAAACCAAATATTCCAAGAGTTTTTGATATCATAAAAAATAAAAAGTTTACCATAAATGATCAAAAACAGTTTGTATTTACAGAGGTTGGAATTGGAGATACGTCCTGTTAGAGTGGACAGAATTACAGTAGACTGTAATCTGTTACAAGCGAGAGCTACTAGACTGTACTCAACAATATCAGAAAAAGTGCTTTAAAAACCTTCACATTGTACAAGTGTCCATGGGAGTTGACTCACTACAGTGTACAGTAATGCGCCGGATACAATAATATACAAATGTGTACAGTCAAGAGTGTATATCAAGAACTAATCAATGCAGAAGGCGCATTGAAGTGATTCTGGGTAAGAACTGATAGATATATAACCGATGACATAGCACCAAACATATGATATAGCTGGCACATGCAACTGTTAGATAATACTGGTTATCTCATCACCAACGCGGAGAATAAAAAGTCACGGTTATTACATTTAGTTAGGTTAATAGGGAGAGAAGTCATTTGTGTACAAGTTCTGGTCTGGTGGATGTTTATGGTTGATTATAAAACTTTGAACTTCACCACAGTTTGACTAGCTAATCACAGAATTGCTACATTTAGAGAGAATGGTGAATCACTCCTAGCTTGTCCACAAATGTATTTAGTGCAAACGGATGTATGTTTTGTTGGTAAAAAGGTCTACTTAGAACAGCTAATTGATGCCATGTATTACAGATTATCCTTTAAATAGTTTTGAACTTGTCATTTATTGATATATTTAAGGATTACCAAATGAGAATGATAATTATTAATTGAAACGTTGAAACGTCAGTGTTGTGGTCTTTTATTTTCCCTCCAATGACTTGCAAGTATTGTAAACCACACAGTTTATTTCCATGTTAGCCAGCTAGCATTTAAGCTTATTTACACTACGCTGCAATGCAAGCGTATTAAATTATTTATTTCATATTTAGTATTTAATTTTATAAATATTTTTTGTGGTAGGACATTTTAAGAATTATTAGCAAAATCAAATACCAAGTTGGTTGAATGTTAAAATATTTCATGACGTTTTGCATCCTATGGCACATGGTGGCTTGAGATAAGCCCGGCGAGAGAGTTGTCGAATGAGAAAGCAAGCTGCTCAACAATCGGCAGCAGTACTTGTTGTAAATCGTCATTGCGTACAGAATTGTTTCTATTGAGTGAGCCTGATGGTTTAGTGCAGAAACCTTTGAACTAATGTTGATATTAATTTTCAGGGTCATTGCTCATGTCCTACATTTGTCAACCAATAACCTTATAAATAAGTTAATCTGCAACTAGCATATAATAACTATTATTTTTGTACATTATTGCTATCTATTGGTGACCTATTTAGCGTTCAGCTGAACAAACGGTTGTTTTTTAATTTTTCTAAAAACAAAGATCATCACCACATTCAAAAAAAGCTCTATTTTCTCACCAAAAGAATCTAACCTGCTACTTTTAGCATGCTATGGCGACGGCTTCTGACATGGACACAAAGCAGGACAACTTTGCGTGATGATATAGGTGCATTTTCAGATAGAAATGCACAAAGAACAGTTCAAAGTAATGCTTCCAGAGCTTTCAACAATTCTAAAATTCTATCAATGTCACATCATTACTCACAGACGACCTTCTAGTTCAGTTAATCCAATGATTAAAATTGTTGTGTCACCGATTTTGCGGTGATTTAAACTTAATGTGTTATTTTAAGGAATCTTTTGCCAAAAAACCTCCTCCGGAGTTGTACCCTCGTTGAATGCATCTAGAGTATAAGCGCAATAGATGCTGACTCGTATGCAATTTTTCTGTGATACGAAACAACATATAAGGCCATAATGTAGAGTTGCAAAAATTTGACTTGATCACATAGATGGAGGGCATCCCAGTAATAGTCATTGTGCACAGTCTGTCAAGAGCATAGAAAACTAGGTTTGCATTCAGTTTCAGACTTTTTGGAGGTGTTTTAGTATGAGTCAGCATCTTAATTTCCCGTTGGCAAATCTACTATTTTGTACAAGCATAGCAAATATCTCAAAAACTAAAACAATATTACAGTTGAAAAAATTATTTTCAAATCAAATAATTTCTAAAGATTGTAATTATTATAATTTAAAATTCATTTGTGAAGACGAAAAACATCAGATTTGCGCTTTCGGTGTGGTTGTTGTAATCAACAAGAATTAATGTCAAAATTGAATTCCACATTATTTGATTGAAACAAAAAGTAGACAATATAGGATGTAAATAAATAATGATTTTCAAATAAAATGAAAAAATATATATATAGAATTATTTCAAGTATTTTGGTTGAAGCTATTTGGCACTCTTTGACGCTAAAGAAAAGGCAACCCTGACTAGATAATTGATGAAGTCGGTGACGCCTTTAAACTCTACGACTTCAAGTTTCCACAAATTAGGACTGATTATCTGTTTGAGCTCAAATGTGTTCACACAGCCACACCACATCACACCATTTTCTAGAACTCTTTCTCATATTGTATAATTCATGTTAGGTATTATTGTAAGTAACGCTGAAGAGTAACACGAGCTCCTAAAGTGAGGAGATAACTCCTAGTGATAGCCAGTAGCTCACTGATGTACATAGTTACACACCGCTGAGGGAATGAGCCTCTCTGAAGGGAATGCCTTTCCTCACTAGATAGTAGGCCAGGTCAGTGGCGAGCATGTCTGAAGTCAGCGTTCCCTGGCAGCGATCTTTGTTGACTTTTAAAGTAGAGAGAACTCCAGAGGAAATCTGCAGCAGCTCACACATGCTGTCGTAAGTCTCAAACATGGCAATCTGCAACAGAATAATCATCTCTCAAAATTTATAAAAAAAAAATGTAGGCTATTTATGTTTGATTTTAAATACTCGTCACGACCAAATTTACCGACTAGAAAAAAACCAATAATTATTTAATGTTTCACACAAAAAGATGATCATGTAACAATAAAACCAAACTTTTTGTAACCGCATTACAAAAAAATATAAAAATGCAGTTTGTTTTGTAATATTATAACTATCGACATAAATAGCTGTTATATCATTACATTATAAGCAAAAGAGTAATGCAAATGTGCTGAAATTTGAATTTTTTGTATTACTGTATTACAACTGTGGGCTATAAAGAGGCTAAAGTCTATTGTTACATTCAATAGCAAAAATAGATGCATATTTATTGATTATGATGCAAAAAAGTTTTATGTTTTCACCAAATAAAAAGTACATTAGTTGTTTTGAGGTACTTCCATCACAAAAAAGTTACAAAGTTAGAAAACATACATTCACCAACCGAGAGTAAATTTTGACGAATCTCTAACCAATTGGAAAAATACTAATATAGTAAATAACCGACCTTGTCCTCCTGCAGATCCTTGTTATAGGTGGATGGGAGGCCCTTGTATGACATCATAAAACCAGACAAACGTCCAAACACCGAGCCAGCTTTGCCTAATAACACCGGTATAAGGTGAGCAAGTACACAAGTGTTGCTACAAAGCCACTGTCAGAGAGAAAGAGGACAACTCCAACCCACCTCTGATCAACTCCAAACTGTCTGCATTCTTTTTCTGGGGCATGAGACTGGAGCCAGTCGAATACGCATCAGCAAGGGAGACAAATCCAAATTCCTTGCTAGAGTAGATGATGAGATCCTCAGCCCAGCTGTAAGAAAGCATAGAGTTATTTAGTAATCAGTAGATAAAAGTACAGGCATAGAGCTATCTAGTGGTGAGTAGATGAGAGTACAGACATAGAGTTATCCAGTAGTCAGTAGATGAGAGCACAGGCATAGAGTTATCTAGCAGTAAGCAGAAGCGAGGAGGGCTAGCAAATGCTACCAAAATACATACTAGCATGGGTACCGGTTTTCGTAAACATAAACCATAATAATAATTCATATAAAATGAGCGTTGTAAAGCATGCACTTTAGATGACAGAGTTGAATGTATTATCATTGATTTTATTTCAACAAGCCAACGAAGGTGAGCTTTGCGAAAGGAACTGGGTAAGCATCACATTTATTTGGAGTTTTCTGCTTTTATTATTACCGCTTCAAGTTTATTACATTCGCATAATATTTCTGATATAAGTGTGAAGTTCATCTCAGTTCTTCTTGTTCCGTGTGGTTATACAAGTTGTACATGTTGAAAAACTCGGCCTGAAAACTTTGTTACAGCGCCTTTTTGTGGGCTGTGCGCCTTGTGTGCACGCTGTGTGCCTTTTGTGGGCTGTGCGCCTTGTGTGCACCTTGTGCGCGCTGTACGCCTTGTGTGTGATTTATAAAGGGCTAAATATAGTGATAAATTTATAAAATGATATATAAAATTTAGAAAGGACTTTTCAAGCATTTGAGATGCCAGGTTCAAAATTTTCTGCTGGAGCATGAAAAACATATGTAAACCATTTGTGCATTCTCTTCTCACGTCTTTCTCTCCACCTCCCCCTCCCCCGCTAAGGACTACAGCCACCATTGTTTAAAAGCTCCACTTTTTCCTGTGCAAAACTTAGTCATTGCGCAAACACATTCATAGACATAGAACTATTAGTATATCAGATATAAACACATCCATAGACATATAACTATGAGTACATCAGATATAAACACATTCATAGACATATAACTATTAGTATATCAGATATAAACACATAAATAGACATATAACTATTAGTATATCATATATAAACACATCCATAGACATATAACTATGAGTACATCAGATGTAAACACATTCATAGACATATAACTATTAGTATATCAGATATAAACACATAAATAGACATATAACTATTAGTATATCATATATAAACACATCCATAGACATATAACTATGAGTACATCAGATATAAACACATTCATAGACAGACATATAACTATTACTACATCATATATAAACAAACAACCCACTCAGCGCTTTAGTGGGTGCAGCACAAAGCATAGACATACACAGCACTAACCGACTGAGATGCAGCATTGTCATGGAGGCCCAGTACAAGAAGTCTATGACAAAATCCCTGTCCATGGTGGAGTCGAGGCTGTTGCTGCTGAGCCTCGGGAAGCCAAGAAGTGACGCCAACATACTCCTGTCAACTCCAAAAGCGTTGCCAGCCAGAGCGCCGCTGCCTAAAGTCAGCTCATTGGCTCTATCGGCAGCCTGAGCAACAGAAAGAGAGCAAGGTTACCCATTCTAAAGCATCAATCTCTCTAATCAGTTTCAAATATACTCACTTCTAAGGATTAATTGGTTTAGAAGATCGTTGATATTTATTATAAAAATTTTGCAACAAACGCTAAACTAAATCTTTCAACAATAACGGGAATTAGTGTGAAAGAAGTAATAGTTGTCCAACAATCCTTCTTCTCCTGAATGAGATAATTTTGTATCACAGAAATATAAAACAAAGACATCTATAATATAGCTGCGGATCTTATATGTAAATGCATAAAAAAATAATAGTATCAAATTAAAATCTGCCATATGAACTTCATACATTATTAATCATTGAGATTTGCAGGCGATGGTTATCTACTAGGACCAAAATATGTTCACTATGTTCCATTGAGCGAGTCACACAGAATCAACAAATCTGTACAAGTTGCCCTCTCTTGGTCAAATAAACAAGCTTCTTGCATTCCCGTGCGCCAATTTATGACATCACGTAATCTTGCGCAACAGTAAAGGATTCTTTGTCCGCAATAAATCTGTTTGCTAAACCCAACCAAAAATTTGACTTGGTTCGGGCTAAAAGAGTGTTCCCACGATTTGGCTTATTGGAAATTCGGTGTAAGTCAACCAAATGGAACACAGGGAACTGGTCCAAGTTGGATTGGGAGAGTCAGCACCACAACTTACCTGATCCAGCCTCTGCAGGTCTCTGAGTAAACCAGTAGCGTGGCACATAATCCAATGACTCCATCTGATTGGTTGAGCTTGCTGCAGATGTGTGTAACCAGGCATTAGCAAGTCTATGTCCGTCCTCGCTCTAGATACCTAAAGCAATGCCAGCCAGCATTGTGAGGTTCTTGTGTGTGTGACATAGCACCCACTACATATGTCTGTGACATAGCATCCACTACATATGTGCGTGACATAGCACCCACTACATATGTGTGCGTGACATAGCACCCACTACAAGTGTGTGTGACATAGCACCCACTACATGTGTGCGTGACATAGCACCCACTACATGTGTGCGTGACATAGCATCCACTACATATGTGTGTGACATAGCACCAACTACATATGTGCGTGACATATAGCACCCACTACATATGTGTGCGACATAGCACACACTACATATGTGTGCGACATAGCACACACTACATATGTGCACATGCGTGGGTGCAATGTTAGTGTCTCCATTGTAAGTGTAGATAAAAGACCTTCTATAGCAATGGTAGCTGGCAATACTTAGTGGGCAGCCACAGCAGTGCCATTTATACTTATACCAAAATAAAAATAAACATAGAATCGTGCGCTGTACTAAATAATTTTAAAATCAACTTGGAAGTTAAAAAATAGAAACAGTGAAACTAAAACCAATTTCACACAGCATTACCTCATCTGTTTAAAATACAAATTCAATGGAGGATAAAGCCAATAACAATACAGATGTTAGGAACCACATCAGTTTCTGGTAAATAGCTCTTAAAAATTCTAGTTGCATGACATAACAAAGACAACTTCAAATTTACAAGAAGTTACGCTTCATATAAAGAAGACAACTCTAACTAAGAATTAGCTGTTTCATGTAAATATGTACTACGACAATTTTAATATTTTCTGTAACTTGAAATTGTCCATTTTATTTCTGATTCAATTTCTCGACGTATACATGCAGTTGGACATTTTTCTGATGCAGAATCAAACACCAACTGCTGTGATTTTATATAACAAAACATAAAATAGAACTTAAATTGTATTTATCAGCTATTTAACCCTGCAACATTCAAAACAAACACATCACACGTTAATATCGGACAACCTTTAATCCTGGTGAAACCATTCACTCTATTCTAGCCAGCTGAACAATCGAAAACAGACAACTGCAACGACTAAGAATTGCCAAACCTTACTAGACATTAAAAGCCTAACTAGCGGTTTACAGACGTGAGCGAGAGTTGTGTACTTACAGAGATCTGCAGAAAGGAAACAAGATGGTGCCTGATATCTACAACAGCTCTCCTTAACCACAATCTCATATCGACAGTCACCTACAGAATTCAACAGAAGTGGAATGAACAAACACTTCATAACATGCACTTTGACAACAAACACTCATTGAACCACTCTCTTTGGGAAATCAACTCTTAGAAATATGCAGTGTTTGCGTTCTTTTACTATGTACCAACCTGGTCATTTCTGCTCCTGCCAGTGTGCAGCTTACCGGCAGTCTCCCCAATCAACTCCTTGAGCCTTCTCTCATTTGCTGTGTGTATGTCCTCATCGTGTTGTTTGATTATAAAACTGTTACTTTCCCATTCCTTGTAGACAGCATTGAGGCCATCACTAATGGCTTTACATTCCTCCGCCGTTACAAGACCACATTTCTCGATGCCCTTCACATAAGCTAGACTTCCTACAATTTCATGAGCAGTGTCATAGTAATTTTTCATACATTTTAATAAGCCGAAACAAGCTCTCAGTGTTCTGTTAAAATTGCTGTATGCATTATTGACTGGTCCACAACGCACTCAAATAACGCGACTGAATTTTAACATTGATTTGATACACAATATATTACGATGAGTCTATCACTGCAGTGAAAGCCCATAGTAATCTAATTGCACCAAGTAATAACAAATTAGTGTACCACGCGGCTAACTCACCTTGAATGTCTTCTTCCCACATACGCTTATCAAAGCCTATAGAAGCGTTGAACTTCTCCATGATAGGATCGGTAGCCCCAGTAAACCTTCCTCCCCACAACTTGTTTTCACTCTTGTCATCGCCAGTTGCCTACCAATGGGAGACAACCAGCTCACACAATAGTTAAAAGCTCACCTGCAGAAGCCATGTACCTAGTATATACAGACTTATAACTTGGGGGAGTTTTCTGCCCTCGCACCATGACGATAACCAACCACTATAATACATACCAACCAACTCCATAACAAGTCCAAGCCATTGGCTTCTATCGAATTGAAAGATAGCCGCCACCATAATTGGGACACGGATGTTTCGTAGGGCCAAAAGCGGCATCTCTGCCCAGGATCAGTCCATTTATACTAGGTTCATGATTGAAGCACTAATATCTAATGCCCCGTGTACATCTACCCATTACCTCCTGATTTGCCTTACCAATTGCGTGATCTTGCAGCCTCTGTTCCCGGATAAATCACTAAGCAATCGATAGCATGTTTATAAGGTAATCGACAGGTTTTGATCCACATCCAAAATCGGTGAACAATTCGTGATTAGACCAATCCGATCACTGATCGCGGTTTTAATGTTTCCAATAAAAATGTTTCTCAAGCACAATTATCTATGTAAAAAAGAGTCATTCTTAAGCGAACCGTCTTTGTTGCTCGAAAGCATTTTATGGCTAAGTATGACATCAACTAGAGCGAGTTTAACCGGTATTGCGTGAGAGTGGCAAGTTGAGAAAAAAATAGGGGAAACACCCTGTCGTCATTTCTGATTGGTAAGAGCAAATCGGCAGATAGTCAGTAAATGTACATGTAGCTTTAAGTTGATTGTAAAATATATTTTTGCTCTTGCTTTTAAATTTTGAACTTTTGATAGCATCAATAAAAAATTATAGAAAAGATGTGATTTTTAGAAGAGTGATTTAGTAACCACATGGTTTTTAATCCTTTTATTCATTACTAAACTTATGTTGTAATTATATAATGCTTATACATAACGTAGTCTAGAGTAGATTGAAACTCACCATAACTGATGCAAAGAGTCAATGTGTTGTTCGTTTTCTTGTTAGTACTAACGCCTGTCTAAACCGACCGAGTACCTAGAATGAGACACAAGTTATAGAGGTCACATTTCGTTGCTATTTCAAATTTTACACAAAAATGACTGAATGATAAAAAATCTAGACACTGCATATATAGCAGCACAGAAATCTTTACCGTTCTATAACACTATGAATATTACTACAGAATGACAAATATTTCCTGTATTGATTAATATTTATTGGACGAATGTGTTATAAGAAAAGTTGGGAGAAAATATTTTTATGAATTTTCTAATTTATTTGATTGTTTTTTTTTCATAAATGCTAGCATGTATTTTTCTTGCAAGTTTTTTACAAATGCTAAACTGGTATGCTCAATCCATAACATGCATCAACTAACAATACTGTGCTACAGTGATGAGAGCTCAAATTGCCCAAACATGGGACTAGGCACTAACTGGGAGACAAAAAAATTAGCTCTTGCAACAAATATTGTCATAAAACATCATGATTTCTCATCAATTTAAATAAATTACGTAACACTGATATCCAACTTGTAGGCACTAGATACATAGCTTTGCAACTTAACTGCTTACAGATGGTGTTCACCAATAACAGGTATAAAGAGGGCGACTGGTTCATATCTTCAAGCAAGCACAGTTTATGTTTTTCATTAAAACTTAAAATAGCAAAGGTTTATGCATATGTTGCTGAAGTTGTAAATAATGAGTGTTTCCAACAACCAAAAATGGTTAGCCATGTAGGGGGTGGATCAGGGGATCATAACCCCCATTAGCGTCCACTTAGTAACTGTTGGTGTAACGGCAAACTGCTTACACACAACGACTACCAATTTTGACTTCAGTTATATACACCTAACAAGTTTGTGAAATTTAACTGATTTGACTGTTAGTTAATAGCCACCTATCCGATACATCACATATATAGCTAACAGAAGAACTTGTTCTCAGAGTTAGATCCAGATAAAACATCTTTTAAATGACTACACGATTATCACATTTGCCTATCCAGCACGCAAAATGTATGGCCGACAAACTATTTTTACTGGTAGCTGATCACATGTAATTTTTGGAAAGAATTTGTCCATAATTTAATAACAATTGTGGTGATATTAATGCTATGCTTAAAAAGCATTTCGTCTAAACTATGGAATACATGGGAGATGAGACTTGGTGTCTGCCAATAGAACATGTTACTAAAATTACAGCGGCTAACTGCATTACTAAGAAATACAAGAACTACAATTACACACCATTGATCATTGTTAAATCAGCTATCTGCTGATCTCCAAGTGCTCATAACCGGTGTTTGCTTTTTCTAACTGAACGCAATGTTGTCAGCTGGAAGTCTTCTACTAAACATAAAAAAACCTTTGGCAAGACTTCATGTGTTATGGTACACAATAGTGGTGGGTGAATATATCACAAGAAAAGAAAGAACACCAGTTTTTTACAGTTTAATTCCCATCTAGTCAATATCAATTATATCAAAATACTGACAGATTTAGAGTGCTTTCGGATACCCTACTTGTAGGGGAGTCGCTGAATCGTCATTGAGACCTCACCAATGAGTAATGTTTAATGGAAGTTCTTTTGTGATTTAATCCATACACATATCGAATATTTAAAATGCCTACGCATATCTCTAGTGAGTGAACTTCAAGTTCTTTACAAATAAAAATTAATTACGATGAAATTATTGTTTGTTATATTTTTTATATACGGCATAATGTATTGTCACGATTAAAAACGGGGAAAATAGAGTGATAACAAGTTGACTCAATGAAATTGAATTCGATAATTGCTGATTCACACATTCAGTCATGGTCAAATCTACTTAGGGAAAGACAACTCTGTGACCTCAATGACACTACATACCTTGTTTGTCGCTTCGTATCGTTGACGCCAAAATGCTTGTTGTCACAATGTTTTTTTGCTTTCAAAGATGGTGTTTCCGAATGGTATTGTTTAATCCTATTGTTACTTCCTATGCATAGGGTATCCAAATGCACCCATACGCAGGATAAGCATTACTAATAGTGGCACAAATTTGTGCATTGACAGGGGGCCCAATGGACGGAAATAACAATTATTGAAACCATTATGAAACCTGTTTACGTCTCATCTCCACTAAACCTACTTGCCCTGGTTGAAGCATGTACTAGAATAATAGCTTGAAAGTGAGCTAATCCCAATCACACTGTTTCACAAGTTTTCAAAAGTTTACAAAAATTAGATGTAAGTCTTCCATGTTTGGTTGGTGCTTGCTCTATCTTGCATTTTGATATTCGTCTTTAGCGCAATTTCCACTCCATTAGAAAATGCAATAGGTGGAAAATGATCATGAGATATGAATAATCTAAAGGTGCCTGTTGCAAAGATAGCGTGGCGTTAACACCGAGGGTATAAAGGTGTGGTAATAAAATGGTCTAACACTGCTCAGATCTCACCCTGGGATTAAGATGCACTGAGTGCCATACAATTTTATATACTGACTGACAGCTGATTTGTAGAAATCTGCGATTAGTGATTGCAATTTTATGATGGCTGTGTACTCATGTTCACAATAGCCATTTCCAAACCACCCGCACAGAGGAGTAGCAAGAACACCCTGAGATAAACTGGTAATGGTGTCAAGAATGGGCCAACTAGAGAAAAAGTTCTTACAACCCTCCTCCCAGATGATGGAAAACAGTTTCATGAAACATGTTACTGCTTCATCACCAGTTACCTCCGCAATTCGACCTACCAACCAACTTTAGGGATCTACCCACAGTTGTCCATTGTACCAATGTGATAAAGGAGCGGACAACAAAATGATAAATTTCTTTTTGTAGAACCTTACCCCTACACAGTTTTTCAAAATAATCTTCTAACCTGCCAATCTTTCATTAGAAAAGTATTTCCTACTCATCCTCCTCGTTTAGTATTCACTTCAGCGCAAGATGAAGTAATACTACCTAATAATAAGCGCATAAATAATTATTGAAAGTAGAAATGCCCGTGAAAACTGAAGCCTCTAAAAAGATTTCTGGTAAACATTTAGTAGCAAAACCTCAGGAAGTAACTGTTAGTAGCATCCCATACAAGCATTCCCTGCAAAATGCTAGAGCACATAGTTTTACATGAGCTGAATCTTACCCTTGACTCATTTCTGTGTAATCGATTGGCAACACGGTTTCCATAAAAACTTGCATGCAAGACGCAACTCTGTGCCACCTTCCATGATATAGGATATATATATTGGATAGCTCATTTACTACTCCTGCATTTGCCATGGACTTTAAAAAAGCTTTTGATTAAGTGCCTCACAATTTGCTTATGAAGAAGCAGCGAAATATCCCGAACATAGATCCACAAATATTTAAATGGATCCAAGACTTTTCAACAAACTGAACACAATGAGTAGACGTCGAACAGGCACACTCCACTAGCCAGGCTGTGACTTTTGGTGAAACCCAGGCTTTGCACTGAAACCATCGCTATATCTAATATACATAAATGACCTTCCATCCTCCGTTAGCTACAATTTCAGCCAATTAGCAGACAACACCTTGGTCTGCCAGATTGTTGATACTAGCCAAGATGCTGCAAGATTTCGAAGTAACATAAATGCAATTCACAAGTGGTCTGTCAAATAAGAAATGCTATTCAACACCACAAAATGTGAGCTGATAGCTTTTAATGGTGGACCCAGACCCAAACATAACTACACCCTCAATGGCACCATGCTCACTTATGTTCCAGCTACAAAATATCTTGGAGTAATAATCCAGTTAGTCCAGAAACTCAATGAACAAGTATCAAGCAAAATAAAAAATGACAATAAAACTTTGGGCTGTATCAAACGCCCACTGCATGATGCAGCTGCCTGAGCCAGACTAGCTGAGTTCATTAGCCTATACTGCCCAATTGTTGAGTAAGCCATCGCAGTATGGGACCCTTGTGACAAAGAGGAGATGCACCACATTGAAATGACACAAAATAATGCTATCAGATTCATCAGCAACCTGAAAGAGAGTGATTACATCACAAGTGTACGTGAAAAGATGGGACTCCAAAAACATTAACAATCAGAAGAAAACACCACGGAATCTCTTTTTTAATGCAAATCCTCTCCAATGGAGAAGAAAAGCACATTCTTTTATCAGCATATGACAAACTAACCAACATCCAGAGTCAAACCAACCATGACACTGGAAACTGAAGCGCCCACATGGAGAGAGCCCAGCTATGTATATGCATCACGGAGAACATTTTACAATAGCTTTCTACCTCGTACCATCCGACACCTTTGTTTGTGCTCAGTTGATCCCCAAGCATAACCATTGAAGTAGCAATATGCTACATTTTACTATCTATCGTACCGTTTTTCTTTTGTAATAATCAAACTGAAACACATCCCTTCCACCATATCGATGATATAGTGCGTTCTAAAAAATCAGATGTAATCAGCAGTGAGAGGTAAACAAGATAGTTATGGTAACAACATCATGTATGAGCAATGAATCTATACAATAAGAACCGCCAGTAGTGTCTATGGCAACAATAATTGTTGTCTCTGCTTGTTTTGTTGTTTATATATCGAAGTAAATGGATTGCAATCATGAAATTGTAATTGTGTGATTATTGTACTGCTTCGCGTCTCTTTTGTTGACTAAGCCAGAGGTTTTATATATTTGTGATAACCAGGTGTTGTATAGATGTTCCCTTGTGTAAGCTTAGGTTTTATAGTAAAGCCAGGGACAAAACCTGTTCTTGCTTGTTTGTTTAAGCTGTGCCTTGAGGGCAACCCTAAAGACGGGTCTCATAAGCTTGTAGCTTGTGCTATATACATGGATGAGTTTGAGAAATGAAGCCAGTTGATCTGGTTGCTCTGAACATACAAGGCTTGTTCTGATTAGTAGGAGCAAAGTCAATGCACATCAACAACTACAGCAGTAATTATTGCTAACTGAGCCTGGTGCTAAGGGTGACACAGGTAGCTGGTAAAGTGCAGCTGCATCAACGGTACACCAGACGGTAGCTGAATAAGCCATGTCTCTAAGGTGACGCAGGTAGCTGGCTGATAAAGCGCAGCCATGTCATTATTACACTAGACGGTAGCTGAATAAGCAAAGCCTCTACGATGACGCAGGTAGCTGGTAAAGCATAGCAGAGTCAAAACTCTGAAAGGAAGATCAATGCATTCTGGTAGTTGAAAAACCTAGCAGCACAGACATTACAATATTGCCTCGTCTTCTCTCAAAAAAAACTAACTCATTCCAAGATCAACAACCACCACCACCCATCCATCCATTACAACCACCTATCTCACTCAAGTAGTAGATGTTATATAATAATAATTATTATTATGTCTGTGTAAACCGAAAAAAGTGTAAAATAAAAAATCATAACAAATGATAGTAATAACTATTATAATTATTATTAATTAAATTCAACGGATAAAAAATAATTTATAATAATAATAACTGACTAATTATTATTAATTTAGTTTATTAAATTAATAATAATTAATCAAGTAAATGATTAATAAATAAGTAATAACAATAAACTACTATGATTATGATTAATAATAATAATAAACTAATGCTACTACTAACACTATTACAAAGAAAGAGTCTGAAAAAAAATCTTAGCAGCAACACCAACAAACTCTACTACTACTACTGCAGCTGCTGTCATTTCACATAAAAATTATTAATGTTAAATAACAGGCCATAATAATTAAATAAATATTATATTTAATATAGTTATTATTATAATAATTATTGTAACAAAAAAAACGAAAATGTATTTTTCATCACATGGATGTATTTATTTATTATTATTATAATTATTAATAATAATGTAGAGGACCGGCGCCATCTTGTGACGTTTCTATTTAAATAGTTCTATGCCTCGAACAGTTCTATGTACACTTACCGAAGCTACTCAGTTGTCTACTCTATTTACACTTCATTCTTATTTCTATGTTTGCGTTCTAAGTCGGTTTACTCTATGTACATTTATCATTATTTTACTCAAGCATGTAAACTTATATGTTACCCATGTGGATTCAGTCATGCAATCACTTTAGTACAACCTCTTATATTCTATTCGCACACGCTGGCCAATCATTTGTGCCAGGTGTGGCCTCTTTTGTCTGAACACTTGTCTATCACTTTGTTATGTAACAGTGTACATAAATATGGATGTTTTGGTATCAATAAATCAGAGTCAGCTTGCACACTCTCAGAAGTTTCTTTGTACATACAAATAACTTCACTGCGCACCATTACTCGAGTAGTAATATACAGGCAGATCAGTCTGAACCTCTGCTGGCCGAACTTAGCTTTGACTAACTTCGCCTTCAATGTTCGACCTCTGCACAGCACTACAATAAGATAGCCGAACCTCTGCTGGCCGAACCTAGTTCAACTAGTTCGCCCTTCAAAGTTCGAACTCATTGCACACACAAACAACAGCTAACGCAACCGGCAGCTCACTAGTTACTGAGATGGTCGACCACCATTCTCCAGTATACTAAGTCGACCTGTGGAAGGGTTGTATCGCTAGCACACAAGACACAGTTGCCATTACAGTTCGGGAGGTTGTGCAGGTAGGCCGAGCTACCACCTCACACCCCCACGGTGAAATCCTGCACAATAATAATAATATAATAATAATTTATTATGTTATTATTATTATCATCATTTACATACATTACAAACAAAGCAACAGAAGACGATAGTTTGTAAGAATAAAACATAAGCGGATACAATAGTAGGTTAGTTAATTAGTTACCCTGTATGTATGGCCAATAATAATATTATTATAATTATTATATTTATAGTAGACTTGCAACGTTGGCACTGGCACAACAAGAGACCACAGCAGCAGAAGAAAAACCTCAAAGAAATGACTTACGGTGTGCTCGCTAATATAGTAATTCACTTTATACTTCTGCTTCTTGCGGGCATCGAATATTCTCCTCGTGCAAAATAATATAACCTGTAATTTCAAGTCACGTGACTGTACGAGAAATTAGAAAATTGGTAGAATGTTCCAAAGCAACTTCAATCTGCTCATCGTCATTATCATCCCACACCAATTATGGTGCCGTTTTATGTCATCTCTTAATTGTTGACTTATTCCCAGTAGCATCATCAAATTAATTATCACTTTTTTGTTCTCAGTAGTTTTTCATTTTCACACACATTCATCATTGATTATTATTATTATTTTATTCATTGTTGTTGATTCATTCATCATCATCATTCAACACAACAACAACTTGAACAATAATAATAATGTAGAGGAAATGACATTGACTCGAGCTATTCCTTTGGTAACTCTTGTACACTGCCTATTTCTATTATCAAACTGTTATAGATCATATCTACTAGAGGACAACTGACTGAGCATGAACATTTATTAGCTGCTACGATTGCTGCCCTTCGTTATTACGAGCTATCTTCTTGCATCGAAAACTGGGTACATGACACGCATACTTACTACTACTGTACCCCTTTCTTCTAGTATCCACTTTTATGTATCTTATACTCATTTACGTTGTCTTGTACTAGTCCACCTTTCTTTTGTAATTGTTATTATTAGGGCTATCTGTTACACAAAGAAATGTTATGTAACCTTTTATATAAAAGCTGGCTGAAGCTCTCTCCCCTACTCAGAGTAGTAGGAAGAGCCAAGCTAGAAGCATGAAGAATAAAGAACTACTCTCACACACACTCTCTCTCTTATCGCTTATTTGAACACAGCAATACCTACTGCAACAATAGAAGTCTTGCCATAGACTAAACAAGGCTGCAAAGCACAGCTAATAAACGCCTGCAAGTAGCCGGGCTACACTCATTAGGACCCTGCAGTCAGGCGGCCGACATAGTCCAGCACCTAGCCCAGCACATAGTCCAGCTATGCCGGCCTGCACTATTAACTAGTAGTGCCTGACCAGGCTACAGCCTACAGTTTAGTCTGGGACTGAGGGCGTTACAGGTACCTGCTACCTAGTGAATCGTCTCATCACTACCAAATCATGCACATTGGTGGTAGCAGTAGGATCAAGCGAACTCCTACAGACGGACCCTCATGACTAGAAAACTTAAGCAGGACTAGAAGACTGAAGCAGGATCAGAAGACTGAACCTGGACTGAAAGACTGAAGCAGGACCAGTAGACTGAAAGTGAAGAACATGCCAAAATGACTACCAGACGAGCCATGAGTATGGACAGGTATCCATACACAACAGTATTAGGAACACTCATGGCTATCCTGCAGCAGATTAATGAGAACACCAACAGGGAGCAGTTCAAGACACCAGAGTTTGATGGAGCATGAAACGTTCAGTACTTCCTCCAACAGTTTTGAGAGGTGTCTGAAGCAAACCCGTGGTAGCTGGCAGCGACCATCATCCACATGCGCCAATGCCTGAAGGGACAGGCCCAGCACTACTGGTGTAGAGACATTCTGTGGGCCATCATAGATGCACTCAAAGCTAGCTTTGGGCTCTCCCCACGGGAGGCTTGAGATAAGCTGTCTGGCCACGGAAAGGATGCGAAGCATTCCCTCCAGGATCACGCCATGGCTATAAAGATGATGATTGAAGCTACATATGAGGGCTCACCACGAAACCAAAGAGAGGAGTACGGATTGGCAAACTTCCAGAATTCTCTCAGAAATGTGTACCTCCAAAGACAATTGCTGGATATACAACCAGAGTCAGTAGAAAATGCAGTCAGGGCTGGGAATGAATTCCTTCGAGTACAGCCGATCTATACCCCTGGACCCTACATGCGAACAGTGGAGTCAGAAGCTAAAGAAGGATGTCTACAGGTGATGACCCAGACAAATGAAACTGCAGACGCTGACCAAAGCTATGGGTGAACTCAGTCAGCAGATAGCCACCATGAACGTAGCTCAAGCAACTGTTGGTGATGTCAGCAGTCAGGACACATCCACAGAGAATGTAGACAAAACCCCTGGAGCAAAAACCAGGGAAAATACTTTGACCCGCAGCAGCAAAAGAGTTTGCTGGCTGCATAAGGACACAACGACAGAGGAGGGGAAACCAGATGAGCTGACCAAAGTGCACAGCAAGGAGCCAGGAGAGCGGCCGGCCCCACTCATCAAACACCATCAGCCCTAGCGGTGGTGCGAAACAGCCTAGCAGGTTCACTGCCTCAAAAAGAGACTCTTGACAGACAAAAAGCAAAGATGGGGAAGGAGCCAGCAGAAGAGAAAATCGGCCAGCAGACAGAGGAAGTGAGAGTTCCACAGGCAGCAGGTCAAGTAAGGACACAGAGGACCTGCCAGAGAGACTACTCCAGGAGTGTCTCTGTCGACAGTATCTCTACAAATACCTTGGCAGATCTAGCCTTACTCAGCCGAAAAGTCAGCAAACCCTGCCAACCTAGCTACTGCTTGGCAGACAGTTTGCCAGCTCCTTCAGTAATGTTTGGCGGAAAGCGAATAAAAACTGGAGGAGTGCCAGAGAGGGGGAGAATCAATCAGCAAAAGGAGGGTGTGGGAGTAAAGCAGAGTGGAGGTCAACAAAAGAGACAGATGACCTGCCAAAGAAGCTGCGCAGACACCAGCTCTAAAAACCCCTTGGCATACCCAGCCTTGCTCACCCACCAAGCCAAAGAACCCTGTCAACCAAGCTGCTGCCTGCCTAGTGGTGTGCCTGTACAAACAGAGACAGCAGGCGATGAGGAAATAAATAGTTGGTAGAGCGAGGCCAATATGAGAGAGACTTGGTCAGCGGAAGAAACAGACGACCAGCTAGAAAGACTTTTCTGAGGAAACCTTCATGGACATTAGCTCTGAATACCCAACAGCTGACCAAGCCCTACTAGTCCAATAAATCCTGCCAACCCAATCATTATCTGCCAGACAGTTTGTTGACGAAAAATGGGAAGTCAAAGAAGAAGGTAACAGAGATTGTAGAGAAGTCAGATGAGCTGAAGATCGGGCAGAAAGAAGACGTGGAGAAATTTAAGCAAACTGACGGTCAACGGATGATCTGCTAGAAAGACCATTTTGAGGAGATCTCTGCTGACATTACCTGTGCCTACCTTTTGCCAGACCCAGCTCTACCTGATCAATCAGACGCCAAACTATGTGGATCCACCTATCACCTGCCAAGCAAGATAAAAAACAGCGACGTAATTTACCTATTGGACACTGGGGGTGTCAATAACTTGGCTCCTAAAAAGGTTTTTGACACCCTGCGTGAAATAAAATTCCCAGAAAATGCTAGTACAGCAAGCCAACCTTACCAGGGGAGCAGTCCAGCTGACAGCTTGGACAAGAATTGGCACTTGCAACATTGGCCAATGATGCACAGCACTCAGGTTCCAACTTGGATAAAGTTCGTACTTGATATCAACACTGAAGCAGAGGGTGTGCAGAAAGGAGGAGACCCACCCAGCCAAACCTTACCTACAGAGAAAGGAAATATAGACCTTGTCATGAGCCTGCAGGAAGAGCACTGGCCAGCAACCAACCAACCCTACAATCCAGCGTGAGGAGTGCAGTACATTGAAGACAACGCACTCAAGAGACAGACCAGTCAGCCGAAAGAGAGCCTGTGTCTGAGATACCCCATCCTGTGGCTCAGATGATAAAGCTATCAAAACCAAGATACGCAGAAGGCGCAACACTAAAGGCTATTGACCTCAGACCCTTGATTGAGCAGCTGTTCAGGCTGCCCCAACTGAATCAGGAAACGACAACTACTGATCTGCCCCATCAAAGCTGTCATAAACAGTGGGTGCAAGATGAGGAATGGCCAGCACTAACAAGTGCACAAAGACCCACCAGCAGAGCCCATAGACTCGCCTCCACCAGTTGTTGACGAACCCCATCCAGTACCAGTTGACTCATCCACTGGAAGCGAAGAGCCAGTCCCGATGAACAGACCTAAGAGAGCAACCAAGCCACCTTCATGACTGGCTGATTACCACTGCATCATACCGCTGAGGATATGCAGTCAACTAGACAACATTTGGACAAAATACAAGTCACACTAACAGACAAGAAATCAATTAAGTAAAGTAGCCGACAGAAAGGGAAAGAAAGTAAATAAAAGACCTGAAGATGTACTTCTCGTAGGCTAGACGTTCTATTTACCCGCTTGCGGTACATATCATCTAAGCTAATCAACTTTTATTATTACTATGGAGTCATTGCTTTCTTTCTTGTAAGTTGGTCCCCAATCTGACCAATGGAGCGGAGTGTGTAGAGGAAGTGACTCTAGCTATTCCTTTGGTAACACTTGTACACTGCCTATTTCTATTATCAAACTGTTATAGAGTGATCATATCTATTAGAGAACAACTAAGTATGAACATTAGCTGCTACGATTGCTGCCCTTTGTTACTAGCTATCTAAAACTGCGTCCATAACATGCATACTGTACCCCTATGTTCTAGTTGCCACTTTTATGTATCACTAAGGCTATTCATATACTCATTTACGTTGTCTTGTACTCATTTACGTTGTCTTATACTATCCCGCCTTTTTTTTGTAAGTGTTATTAGGGCTACCTATTACACAAAGAAATGTTATGTAACCTTTTATATAAAAGCTGGCTGAAGCTCTCTCCTACTCCGAGTAGTAGGAAAAGCCAAGATAGAAGCATGAAAATAAAGAACTACTCACACATACACACACTCTCTCTTTCTTATTGCTCATACGAAGACAGCAATACCTACTGCAACAACAGAAATCTTGCAATAGAACACAAGCCTGCAAAGCACAGCTAATAAATTCCTACAAGTAGCTGGGCTACACTCAGTAAAGCCCTGCAGTGAGGCGGCTGACCTAGTCCAGCACCTCGCCCAGCACATAGTCTAGTTATACCGGCCTGCACTATTAACCGGTAGTGCCTGACCAGGCTACTGAGCTACAGCCTGCAGTCTAGTTTGGTACTAAGGGCGGTGCAGGTACCTGCTACCTAGTGAATTGTCACATTACTACAAAATCCTGCACAATAATATAATAATAATTTTTTTCAACTACAAAAAAACTTACGTGATAATGAAAAATAATATATTATTATTATTTAGATTAAAATAGTAGTTATAATAGTGATTATTGTTATTATTATTTAGCTGCTCTACATTAAAGTTTTACTTGATTTTTATGTTGAAAACTGATGTTAATAAATAATAATAATTTAATAACTACCTGTTGTGTAGCATGCACAGACAACAGTAGTTCACTATTAACTACTTATATAGCAGGAGTTAGTAGTTTCTTTTGCATATAACAGATTTTTAATAACGTTATTAAAAATCTGTTATATGAAAATGAAAACATACAACTAACAACTGCCTCATCTGTGTTGTGTTGTAGTAGCTGGAAATTTCATTTGATTAAATAACAAATTTCCTCACTCCTCCGTAATGTGTTAACTGTGAAAAAATGTTCAATCAACAACAACAGTAATGGGTAGTAATTCCAGTTCGTCATATGATTATTGGTCAATTAAGCATGAAAAAGAATGTAATAATGAATGTAAATAGAAACGAGTATTGACAGAAACGATCCCAGATAACCTGGAATGGAAGTTGCCACCTAATAGAACAAATGTTGTCAAATTGAAAATCAGTGCCAACTACAAGTGAGGTATAAAATGCATTTTCGCATTTGTTCAAGGTGTTTGAGTTTATTCTCCTGCACATGCAAATTACCATATCCACGTTCATTAAAGAAGTGTCGATATTCAAACATTTTGATGAACACAGGCAACTAGAACGAATACTCAATGATATTTTATACGAGGCTGGAAATTAGTATCCAAACTTTCTAGAACCATCATCAAAACATCATTACTCCATAATAAGCATTTGTTTCAATGTTTATCGCAAGTTTGTCTGGTTTTTCCTCTGAACATTCAACAAACATTCACAAAAGAGAGTTTAATTAACCTATCTGAAGGTTGCAGGTTTGAGTCCTACTGCTGGCTCTGCTATATATAACCCTTCTGTCGGGATTTTTGAATGTTGCATATGCATTGAAAATTTAGATGTGTCCTCAATAACATGTAAGAAAAAAAAATTCCACTTGTTGCATTAAATATGGTATTCCGTACGAAATATCATCATCCAATGATATGTTTTATCTATAAAAATTCTCTTGCTGTGCAAGAAGGTAGGAAATGATATACAAACTAACAGTTTAGATGTCCTTTTATACTTACAATAAAAAACATCACTGTTCATGCGATTCCCTAAGTTAGGAGAAACTGACCATAGCAACACAAAGATTATTGCTACAGCTAAAGGGTCACCCAAAAAATTCAGATGTAATTTCCATTTGATTTTAGATGTCTACTAATGGAAATGCCGAACACCCTCCTGAGGCCGATGGTGCATCAGGAGAGCCCAACAGTCCACCCCCTGGCTCCAATGAGGGTGGCAGTATGCAAGCAGTTATAGATCATATTAGTCGAGATAAAATAGAGGCAGCGATGTGGATTGCTCGTATAACTACTATAATATTCACTATTTCATTTGTTTTACCATTTTTTGGGTAAGTCAAGCTTTCTTCAATAAAAAATTGGTTGTTATAAGGTTGGTTGTTCCAAATTTCTCCAAAAATTTGATGCATTCATTCCTCGATACTTTTTGTATGCATAGTACGTACAAGCTCACCATATTGTCATGAAAAACGCTGCTTCAACTTTTTTAAAAACCGCTCGTGAAATATATATTACTTCATGAGATTAATCGCATGCAGTAAGGCAAAGTTTTGGTACAATTATTTTTCAAAAAAAGTAGCAGTCAATTAAGCTTATTGTTGTAACCTTCAATTAGCTGAATTTGCTATTTTTTTTTTAACCATTGACAGCTTTATGGACCCTATGTCAGATCATAAATGTTACAAACATTTGTTTTTATCAAAAAGCACACTTAAAAAATTTATTAAAAAGAGTATGCGTTTATTATTTACTGTGTAGGCATCATGTTGATAAATGAAAACTGACTCGACTGTATCGATATATGCACTGCTTCTGCTTATGTTTCATTCGATGTTATATTTCAGGATTAGCCAATACACGAGCGGTCAAAGAGTGTTTATAGCTGGTGCAATCACTAACGCTCTACGTCTGCACCAGCGGGTGCCTCAATTGAGACTGAGTAGAGAGTTGGTAGGAGTGCTACTTGCTGAGGACAGTGCGCACTACTTGTTGTACTGCGTACTAATGCTATTGGCTACTCAACCCACTAGCAGTATCCTTTTCTGCAGACATTGAGTTACTCATCTTGTTTGGTTTGTCTGATTCGTCTCCTCAATGTGCTCCAAGTATACTGCATCACATTTTCTCCTTCGAATGTGCTATCGATTCATATTGTCAATTAGTGCTTCAATGATCTCTAGCTTTCCTTAACTATCACTGTAGTGACTCTAATGCCTGTCTTCTTGTTTGCAATGTTACACGTTACTAGATATACCAAAACATTGCTGAATGTAAGTATTATGTATTTGTATGTGTACGACTACATATGACTGCAAATGATATTTTGGATGGTGGTCAAAATTCGTTATTTCAAAACCGATGAGATAAATGCTGTTATTTTCTCACAGTTGTGGAACACTCATAGCTAACTTGTTTAACACCAATATTATCATGCATAAAGAATGGCTGGAAAATATCACATCTTTAGCAGCTAGGTGGCCATAGGTGAGAGTCGGGTGTAGTGTGGTCGGTGTAATGTTTAATGTTTGGCGGGTAGGAGAATTGGTGTTGCTCTAAAGCCTTGGATCCAATTCCCCCCCGTAAATATGTTGTGAGAAAACTATGGTATGGCTAACCATAAAAATCTTATTTTACAATGAAAAAATCATACCAGAAAATTTTTTCAAAAAAATTTCCTGTTGAAGGGGAAGATGGCTGGTGGCAGCAAAGTTTGTTGTAACGTGCCATAAATATTTACTTAGGAGTTGTCTTCTCTAATAAATCCTGAATGTATTCAAGCAAGCTGTCATTGTTTTTGGTATTATGAAACGAGTTGTTTTGTTGCTATTGCAGCTGCTGGGTCCGAGCTCCATGCCACTAATAAGAAAACTAATAGCCAAAGTTGACACCAATCAGAGAGAGATTCTCAAGTTGATAGCCACAGTGGAGATATCTCTCATGCCCACTAGCATACTTCTTATAATATCGTAAGAACAGTTTAAGAGATAAAGTGGTTTTGTTAATTCATCATTATTTGGTGTCAAATAGATATTGTTTTCGATGAACTTATTTTAAATTGGAGACATGAGACACCCACGTATGCTTGCAGGGGTTTCGCAACGCTGGTACTTCCCTTCCTCTACTATAGATTCCTGTGTATGAGATATACGTCTGCTAGGAACCCCTACTGCAGGTCAGTCCTCCATGCATACACTGCAGTCGCTTGCTTATTGACTCTTCTAAAGTTTTTCAAGTTGTCCTCTCATGAAATTCTGTTTCATTTTACACAATTGTATTCAAATATCTAAATATATAAACTTAAAAAGCGTCTGGCTGTATGTCTGTTTTGTATGCGCATGTCATTCTAGGCGAATGGATGCCTAAACCGCTCCACTGAAAAAAATAGAGAATGTGCTAAAAAATTTCTTTTGATTAATCTAATGTATGGCGGGGTTTTCAATGTGCCATTTATTCTCAAACCAGATATATTTGTAATCTTACTTTTTTTCAATAATAATAACATCCATGGAGACGCTCACAAATGGGTATATACAAACCTAAAATACTATACGTTAAAAATGAAAACAGCTTTTAAAACACTCTGAAACCAAATTGATGTGTGGCGGGGGTGGTAAATGTGCTATTTGTTCTCAAACTCAAAGTATTTGTAGATTTGATATTTTCAATAATGTAGGTGGAGGCAAATCACAAACAGTTACTTTTTGCTAATATGCCGTGGTTGAAGCGTTAGTTTGAGACCAACAGTACTTTCTTCCAGTACACATCAATTGCAGCATTCTTTCCTAACACTGTTTTTACAAGTTGGCTGATCTCCATTCATGTCACGGGCATGTAGGTATCTTCAAAAGTTACAAAATCGACCATCTCTGTAATTAATGAGCGCTGTAGAAAGTCACGACATTCTATGTCGCTCAATAATTATGGAGATGGTTGATTTTGCAAACGTTGACGATCGCCGATGTCGCTGAAAAGTTAAACAATGCTCAACTTTTTCATGACTTTCAGCGATTTTCACGATTCTAGTTTTAAGCGGCGTAGCAATTGATACAATTACCAACAATAGCCGACGCATATTGCGACGTATTTAAGATACTCATAATTTTTTACTTCTCACAACCAAGTTACATTTTTTAGGAAAAAAAGTCAAAAATGAAAATAATATTCTGATCTATTTTTAAAAAAAAAAACAGCAGACCAATTTACATTGTGTGACTGTACCAGTAACTACTAGCTCTATATGGCCAGATATACACTGTGTTCAACATTGCCATGATCGTTCGCAATTGTCAAGTGTGGGCAACTCCAAACACTACTGCTCGCAGAACGTCGTACGAGCTTCTATGACATGTATGGAGATCAGCTTTTAGTGAATGCTGTTTACTAGCACACAGCACACTTGTGTCATCTTCTAACTCAAGCGGGGAGAGCGTGAGGAATGGGGAGATAGAGACGGCAGAGCAGGGCTGGCAAAGGATGAGATCGGAGGGGTTGGGGGGGGGGGGGGGGGGGAGGAGCAGGCTGGCGTAATGATATTTGCATACAACTAGTGATACAGCTAGTAATCCATAAATTAGAAATGAGTCAGGAGAAGAAAACTTGTGGAATTACATACACGCCCTAAACGCTGGCTGATGCCTACATTTGTGTATATTACAACAAAATACGTCAGGCGTTACTCGCAGACCAAATACTCAATTTCCCTATTTAAGTGTAGCTACCTGTGCATTAACAACTCCGTTTCCCTATTGAAGTGTAGCTACCTGTGCAATAACAACTATTTATACTTGTGTAATATGAGTAAGGGACCAGTAAGCTGTTAGGCTAGTAATTGGAGGAAGTAGTAGAGATGTTTTGCTCTGTTGTATGTTACGGTTTCTCTTCTGTTCACAGGACTGTGTTCAACGACATGAGAGTATTATTTGAATACTTGGCCAGAGATAACAGATGTCCAACCATGGTTGGAAATGCCATCTATAAGCTTATAGCCTTTGTGTGTAGGATGGCTCCTGTCACTGCCCAAGCTTAGATCACTGCAATAGCTTGAGTTCCTAGCCCCAGACTATCTCTAATCGTATATATGCGCAATACTTGCTGCGCTATTGTGGTGGATAAGATTCTTTGCTTTTACCTCAGTTTTGGTTTCCAGTTTGTTAGTTAATTACTATTCCTTGCCTGTAACGCATTGCTTTACCATTCAATTGTCGTAGATTATTTTAACTACTCTTTATTTTTTTTTACCAAGTATGTAACACTGTGAAAATATTGTAATTAGCGTGTTATATTTCGTTCGAAAAGTCAGAGACATAATTTTACTTGGCATCTTTTTTGATGTGCATGACTAATGTCTGATTGTAAATGTCCCTTAAATACACCTCACTGCTATAAAGCCTATAACTATCTCTCCACAGCATGCTGTTTATCTAGTACCGACTGTTTTGTAAAACAAATTGCGGTAGGGTACAGATAAGTGAATCGTCTATTTTTTTGGGGCAAAAACAGTTGATATGCACAAACAGACCAATTAGAAATTGTCTCCTTACAGTGATTGCTATGTAGCGACTACACGCTTTGTTTGGGAAATTTCTGCGTTTGATCTCTCGGCGTTTTTTTATATAAATGAAATTCCGTAAACAAAATATTTATCAGTGTAGCCTATGTCCTATCATCTCATAGGACCCGAACCGTACGAGTAGCTGGAGAAAACAAAGCGAACCATGTTTCTCAGGTTAACATTTGCTGATTCTGCGATAACTGAGGATTTTTTCCATCAGTAGCAGCGTCTCTTACTACCACTGTAACTAATAATAACTAATCGTAATATGCAGGCTGTTCTGAGATGCGTCTAGGAAGATTTAAAAAAATGGCTTATGTAGTTATGATTTTGCTGATATCTGCGTTAGGTGAGTATCTGAAACAAAAAACTAGTGGTAATAATAATAATAATAATTTTTGTAATTAAATAAATTATTATTATTATTATTTATATATGAATGAATGATACTTAATCATTTATAATAAATAATTATTATTATTTATTTACTATAAATGATTAAGTATCATTCATTCATGATTATCATCATCATGGTTATTTATTTTCTTATTATTATTATTTATGCCCCCTGCAGTGTCACCTCTGGTGTACCCCAGGGCTCAGTCGTGGGTCCCTCACTTTGCTTGATATATATAAATAAATGACCTACCCAAATCAGAAGTCAGACTATTTGCTGATGATACCGTTGTGTACACAACCACCGACAAAAGAGACCAACTGCAAGAAGATCTGAGAGCGCTCGAAGACTGGGAGTCCCTCTGGCATATGCAGTTCAACCCCAGTAAATGCAAACTCATCACTTTTAGCAGAAAGAGGAGCTACAAATCAAACAACGCATACTCCCTTCATGACACAACAATCCCAAAAACCGACACAATCAAATATCTCGGAGTGAAGATAGAGAGTACCCTCCGATGGAACACAAACACCAGCTACATAACAGGGAAGGCTTCTGGTAAGGCAGGTTTCATACACAGAACCATACCATCATCTCTAAACAGACTCAGAGACAAAGCCTACTGTTCCCTAGTTAGACCAATCATGGAATACTCGTCCACGGTGTGGAACTCCTCGCTGACAACCACCCAAGCCAAAAAACTCGAGTCAGTGCAGCGTAAAGCTGCTCGAATGGTGCACATCATACCAAGAACAGACCATACCACCAGTTCCACTGCCCTTATATCAGAACTAGATTGGGAGCATCTCCAGGAGAGAAGAGAGAGAAGAAGACTGGGTTTCTTCCGGGCGATGCACTTCGGGGAGGTCGCGACCAGTGTTGAGGACTTCCTCGACAGGCACATCCCAACTTTGGGCTACTTAAGACGCCATGACCAGCAGTACACCATTCCCCACTGCAACTCGAAATCACACCAAAAGAGCTTCTTCGTTGCTACAACCAAAGTCTGGAATTCCTTGCCCCCCAGTAGCTCACTGCTACATGGTCCCCCGGTGGCTGGCTAGGTCCCAAGACTGGCAATCCCATGATTTCCCGTCGACTACACTGGACCAATTACTGACAGACGGCTTGCCACATTGCCGAGACCTTCAGCATTGAAGTTGGCGATCGTCCTAGAAGTACGAAGTAGAAGTAAGTATAATAACAATTATATTATTATTTGTAATAAACTATTTGAATTGAATATATTATTATTACATTATTATTTAATAATTAATTATAATTTATAATAATAATATTTTAATTACTAATAATTAATAAATTTATCTTATTTATTAATTATAAGATATTAATTTCATTTATTACATTCTAGTTCTGGTTAAAATAGAGCCTCTAGACCACCAAAGAGTGGAAGAACAATTAATAACAAATTACTACTGTACTGTTACAGTAGTAGTAAGTTTGTTATTAATCTTGAACTTCTCTATTAATTATTATTATTTATTTTTAATAATAACAATGAATAGTTTTTACCTGGCCTATTATTTATTTATTTATGGCCATGATATTGAGTAGTATTATAATTATAATAATAATAGTAGTTAGAATAATAATAATATTGAAAAATTAATAATTAATATGTTAATGTTAATAAATACTCCCGTGTCACAGTGAGTAGTAGTAGTAGTAGTTATTATTATCTATTTATTAGCATTTTGACTAAAAATATCAACTCATAATAATAATAAACATAATAGTTATAATGTTCATCTTCATCACCACTGATTACATACCTGTCATGTTGGCTTGAGAAAAAGGGAGATATGATATTGGACTGGTTGCTTCAGACCGTCACCACTAGGTTTGAGGGTGTAAATGGGGTGATTGTATAGACGCGAAGTCAGTGATTTAGTTAGTTCATTAGTTCATAAACCCAATAGCTGAGGTATATGCAACACAGATATGGCATGCGGTACAAAAATTACGTTGTCTAACCAATTCAAGCTATATAATTATGTAGAAGGATAATGTGAAACAACGTCCACCCTGAGCCATCTCAAAGTCTAGTTTTTGCTCAATGGAGAAGTAAAAGTAAAGTTTACAGGAGGTTTTGGGGAGGAATATTGAATTTCAGGATTTTTCAGGGAGTTCAGTGGTTTAGCGGAGTAGGGAAATTTTGTACCTAAAAATCAGGTGGATCTCTGACAAATCAGAAGACACGGCAGGTATGACTGATTAAATTTAGATAGCTCTGAGGAGTAATAAGTGTCTCATCATTGTGTAAATAAATGGATGACAGCAGTACCAGAAAAGACCAAAAATTGCTCTACTGGTTCTGGACAGATCTTGGTTGTGGGCTTTCTTTTCGGGTAAGACAAAACCCCATACCCTACGTCATACCCTACTGTCGAAACCCGCTACCTCCAGTCAAAACCCGCTGCCTCTAAAAGAGTTGTCTTTCCTTAGTGTCAGAAAGTGTTGAATAGTCATAGCCAAAATACTAAAGATAATATTGAACTAGCGCATAATTGTTTTTCTATTTTGCTATATACAATATTTCTTTTTAAACTAGTTCTTTGCTCGTTAGAAAAGTAAAAAAAAGGTTTGCAGGAGGTTTTAGGGAGGATATTCGAACCTGTAATTCAATTTTGAAAATTATTATTGTTGTCGATTACAACAAGGACATCGGAAATGTATGGTTGATATTTTTTCCGTTACAAATGCAATGTAAATTACGATTATTTAAATCTGTTGATATTATTTGGTTTAAAATTTTTTTTTCAACTTTAATATTGCTTTAGTTCATGAGATATCTATATGTTTAACAATGACTTTTAAGTTATGTAAGGGGTTTCGACTAGAGGTAGGGGGTTTCAACGGTAAGGGGTTTCGACAGTAGAATATGGGGTGTTATCTTACCCTTTCTTTTGCACCTTTTTTCTAGCCATACAATCAGGTGCATTGACCTCTAGTCTCTTGGCCAAGTAATCAGTAGACAGTCCTGGAAACTGCTTTACATGCAGACCAGCTCACTGCGCTAAACAAAAGCCCCGGCTTGTTTTTAGTTCATTTGCTCTTTTCTTATATTTACCTCAAGCAGGTTGTTTCAGCATACGAATCAAAGTTTGGTCGATCAATCCAACATTAATAACTACCTGACAATTATCATACTTTGTCACAGAATGGTGCAAACAGCGAGACTAAATGTCTCTGCACGCACACGGATTTTTACCCCAGTTCTGTTTCCAGCAATTTGTAAATCGGCATCAGCGGTATTGTGAAGATTTATGTCAATTTGCAGGCCATTAGCAGTTAAGCATGTTAAATATTACTTCCGCTCCGACCACTATTTCCTAAAAATTCTCAGGTGTGATAGATTAATATCAAACAGCGAGTTGACTTATAACTTTTGCTGTCTTTGCTAAATTACTGAAATTTAGTTATTTGCTCAAATTCATTTTAATAAAATGATAATGTTATAATTAATTATGATGTATTATTAATAATGTATTAATTATAATTTACAAGAAATATAATAATTATAATATATAATTATTAATTTAAAAAGTGTAATATATAATTAATAAATAATAATAATTATAAAGAAGTAATAATCATTTACGGCTGTGAAAGGTGCTTGCCTTAAACTGAAAAATACCTAGCCACATGATAAAGGTGCTACTATTTTGATAGACTGATGAGCTATCGGCCACAACCAATGTAGTTATTTGTGAATCAGGT
The DNA here is from genome assembly GCA_945261195.1 of Cryptosula pallasiana. Classification (NCBI taxonomy): domain Eukaryota; kingdom Metazoa; phylum Bryozoa; class Gymnolaemata; order Cheilostomatida; family Cryptosulidae; genus Cryptosula; species Cryptosula pallasiana. The sequence continues at coordinate 6,462,620 of OX183138.1, read as the reverse complement.
AAAGATAGCCAATAGTTACCCGTTCCTTCCTCGGAACACCGATTAAAAAATAGTACCTGTGCAACGCTGTTGAACGAACTCATGTATTCTCTGGCTGACAGCTTCTACCCACTAATAGCATGCACTCAACACTCCTATGTTCACTTTACTCGTTCTGTGCCACAGTCAGTTCCTCTTGGGTTTTCCACCAACTGCAATTTCTTTCACCATGGCTTAGTTTCTAGGACATCACGGGACGCGAGTTCCTCCACCAACTAAACCGCCTCATAGTTATTGAATTGACGGTCTCGGTTTCCCCAAGTTGGGCTCTAGGGAGTTCTACCCAAAAACAAACAGTTGTTGTAACTGCTCTTTTGATTGGGTTATTGTCTTGTAACTGTTCTCTTGATTGGGTTATTGTCACCATAATAGTAAATTATATTATGGAGAGTGTAACAATGTGATTGTCTTCTTATTCTTCTGTACACGTTTAGTCCAGCGTAAGGAAAGCATATCTGAGATTTAACTTGTTGGACAGTTTTATTTTATTTTTACAAATGGGTTAATGGCATTATCTTTCTGTTATTAGTGTCTCATTATTTTGACAGCAGTGGTAGAAAGTTGTGGCTGGTCGATTGCTATGTATTTGCCTTTTTTGTGAACACTTTGGAGGTCACAGTTTAAATACTATGAAGAGGAATTTTTATAACTGGGGATTGGATTGAGGGTAGGCGAGATAAACTTTGAAAGCAGCCAGACCTGAAAAGAATGCAGATATTTTCTAGAACAACCTTTGGCAAGCTTGTAATGAATGTCTGTTATGGGGTAAAGAAGATGTGTTTTCTAGAAATTGGCGACACTCGTTCTCACAGAAATATGAAATATCATTGAGACTTTGGTTACAGGAGTTGTCTACTTTGATGAAAATAATGAGAGTCAATGCTTCATAGAATGAGCGTTTGAATGATATTTATATGCCGTCTACAATGAATCTCAAGGTTTATGAGAACAAGCATCAATAAATTTATTTTACCCCGTTGTTATAAATTCATTGATGATTGTTTTAAAGGGTTTTCATGTTTATTCCAGTTTTGTTCCCGTCTACGTTCACTCCACTACCCTGGCAAATTTTAATGTCTCTGCGCTAAATGCTGTTGGGTTCTTTTTTGCTGGAGTTCTTTCGCTCTTATCCATGAAAGATGTATTGTTGTAGCTGTAGAAAGATATGACATAATGAGTCTATCCTCCATGAGCGGGCACAAAATGAGCGATCTATCACATGTGTCGGTATTTAAAAAGTTACAACATTGGTCTATTCATCCATGCTACGTTTCAAAAGTGCCATACAAATTTCACGTTCTGTTGGCATGACAAATATTTCAACCATTACCCACCAGTGCATTACCCAAAAAGTCGTTTGCAATGTCTGCACAAGATAATAAAAAGTAAAATATAAAAAATTAATAATTAGTATTATCTTACTTCTATAATTCGGTTGCGTTCATTAACATATATTATCAAGAAACTGTGCTAATACATATTTTTATCACTTAACAGCTTCAGTTCAATAATATATCCCAATAAATAATATTAATTATTATCATGAGTAGAGCTTTGCAAATCGGGGTAGTCCTTCCGTGGTAAGAGAAGGGTCTCCCGATGAGTGCTATATCGATCTTTCACGAAAAATCCCAACAATGCGAGCAGTCCGCTTTTGATAGACAATAATTTGATCTTTTGGAGGCTCACCGTTCCATAGACGTAAAAGATTGACATAATAACAAAGATTGTTATAATTTTCTTCATGGAGATAGGTTCAATCAAAGCCGGAAATTTTTGTTAATTTTGTCTCTCGTGTTGTTGGCCTAGGTTAGTTTTCTTGACTGATGTAAGTGTAGTAGCAAGCCTTGTATGTATTGTTAAAAAATTTATTTGTGGTGTGGTGGAGACTCAACTGTATGGCTGTGGTTGAAGTTTTGTTCAACACAAAAGAAAAAATATTGCCCTTGTTAGGCTAATAAATGTAATCGGAATGTGGAAGATCAGTTCTTTCACCTGACACACAGAGCTGTATTTGAATTCTGTACTGCTTGACACATAGTTTGCCATTTTGTTAGCTGGTGTTTAGTTTAGAAGCTGATAGGTTATATTTGTTGACTTGTATTAAAGTTGGTGCAGTGGCTGTGTTTGGTATAAATCTCTCTCTGACGACTACATTTTAGTTACTTAGGTTGTTGGGTGGTCATTTGTACATTGTTGGTTGCCATCTCTCTAGCTCCTCATTCTCTACCAGCTCAGTATTTCTTACAGGCTTCTATTATATAGCTTGTTGTCTCATGTGCTAATCATTTGATTTGCTGATTCAAGTTTTTCCACTTCTAGTTTTAACTGGAATAGTTTGAAACAATGAGTTCTTGTAGGTGTTTGATATTATTACTTGAAAAAAATCACTTTTTAGTGTTCTAATTGTTTTGCGGTGTTATGGAAGTAATCTCAAAAGCAAAATAGCGCCAGCTAGTATTGAATGTTCTTGTTGTTTTGATTTCATAAGCTGCAGTTTTGATTATTTGGTAGTCAAAACTCTCCTTCTATTTCTTGATACTCAAGTTACGGTTTTTCCTTGAGTTAATGTGTAGCAAACCATCTGGTCTTTAGTCTAGTGATATTATGATATTATAAGTAATAGTTGAATAGCATTAGGAGAAGGAATTGATGTAATTGGATGGATTTACTATGATATTATTATAAATGCAGTGAAGAACTGACAAAGGATATAAAAATTTGGTCTATATGTCTTTACATAATAATTAATTGTTAATTTTACCAAAAGTGAAGTATTCACTTGTTCTTTTATGAAAAACAAATGCGAAACTTCTTGACCAAAAGCCAATTTTTTCTCTCATCTCTTCTTTAAAATAATCAATTTTTATAATAGAAGGTTAAACCATGGTTACTGATCTACTAGAAAGTATCTTAGAACAATTTTTAATCATAAAATGGTCTGGTGCATGATAAATAATATGGCAACAGCTGTTTTTTGTGTGCAAAAAGACAGGTTTTTTTGAAATTAAAATACCTCCGATAAAATGAAAAATTGCAATCTAGACAAGCAAAGATAACTTATTTGGATTTTATTCAACATCTGGTTTTTGTTTCATATCTTTGCTTTTTCCTTTTCCTCATGGATTGCAAACTTTTAACCTTTCTTTGTCTCCATCGTTCTTTAGTTCCTCATTAATATCAGTCCCTCGCAATCAGTATTTTTTATTATAATCATATTCTGTTGGCTTCACCGCATCTGCACATGCATGCATTGTTTCAACCTAGGGTACAAAGACTTGTGGTTTGGTTTTGTGTTGGAAAATAATTAATTTTAGTTTGAACTGTTCAAAACAAAATAGTTTTACCCACAATCAATATTCGAGTGTCTCGCTAATGATTGTATCCTGTTGGCACTACTTGTTATTGTATGGTCGGCCGATATCGCTGTACAAGAAGCGCTGAGCTGATGGGTAACCGCAATGTAAAAAATGTCTAACCATTTGCTGTGTTATACAGTGGTGTACACTCTAACTGTGTCCGCTGGAGATGATCTAAAAGAATCAGAGAAAATCTTAAGGTAGGCATTACTTCAAATGCTATGGATTGCCAAACAATATCATCTCGAGGTTTTTTGCTTATATAATACGGTCTCACATATATTATTATCGCTATTATTTATTATTATTACTTGTGTTGCAATAGCGTGAAGAGGCAGATCAGAGCTGGAGATGACAACCTGCAGGAACAAGTTCAAGAGATGAGCAGTGAAATGAAAGAGTTGAAGGAGAGTTTAGGTTTTCTACAATCAGGAGTAGCGGATATCAGTAAAAGGTTAGATAGCTGTTAGCAGTTTCCATCTCTATCCTTGCTATCCAATGTCGAGGGTGTGTCCTAATTATAACTTAAGTAATGCATAAATAATTCCTTTGTTTGTCTCTAAAGTAATGATGTGTGCTAATATTCAAGTATGCAGCGCATTGCTAATGCAACATCCTGCGTTCTGAACTTGCAATTTATGGCATTGAAACCACTTTCAACTTGTACACAATAAAACAACTCCCAAAATGTATTTGCGTACTGTCTTACAAGTGCACACTGTCATGTATTGTTATGTATCTGTTTAGATCAGTGCTATTGTATGCTCTCATCTTTTTATAGGATGAACTCCTCTAATTATCCCTATGTTAAATATCTTAATTACAGAGATAGAAAGCGCATCCTGGTGAGTTCTAGTTAGTTACCTCCTTCTGTCTGCTACAGGCTTTTTCATAGAGCTCCACATTTGTCAGTTTTACCACTCGAGTTTCTATGTCAACCTCTTGTTTCCATGGAAATTTTTTAAATAGTTTTGATCATTAAAAAAAACAAGCTTAATTTTAATGTAGTTTTTTGGAGTTGCCCCCTCGACTTTCTATGAGATAATGAGAGAGTTGTCTCCCTCTAACTATGGTTTAGGCTCATTTCGTTATGATTAGTGTGGCTGACCTATTTAACCTCAGATTATTTCATGTATGTCTGTGAGTACTGTCATATAGATAACTTACCTCGTCTAATATGTCTGTGGGTAACTTCATATATAATATCGTTATGCAGGTGACTGGAGGAGCTGGTTTTGTTGGGTCCCATCTAGTTGACGCCCTCATGACAGAGGGTCACGAGGTTACAGTGGTAGACAACTACTTCACCGGCCGTAAACAAAATGTCATCCACTGGTTGGGTCATCCCAACTTTGAGCTTATTAACCATGATGTGGTGAACCCAATTTATGTCGAAGGTTAGTTATTGCTCCATGAAATATGCTTTTAGCTATTTCATTAATTATTTCTAGACATAATGGAGATACTGACAATAGGGAGTTATCTGCTCATAGTTGAGAAAGAAAAATGAATTATAGAAAGAAAACGACTCTGAATTCATTGTTTCAAATCATGTAATAAGATACTAGGTGTTTATAGAAAATTGTCTTTTGTGAGTTTTTAAAAATATAATTTTTGTTCTGGACAAATCAAATATTTTTTTATACTTCTGGTGAAATTAAAAAGAACTAGAATAAAGTTGTTTTAACAAAAACACATGGCTTAGTAGTTTATCTACGTTTTACAGTAGATGAGATCTACCACCTGGCTTCACCAGCCTCCCCTCCCCACTACATGTATAATCCCATCAAGACTATCAAAACTAACACCGTCGGTACCATTAACATGCTTGGACTTGCTAAACGTATCAAGGCCAAATTACTTTTGGCTTCTACATCAGAAGTCTATGGAGGTATGTGTTCAGTAATTTCATCTTCATCAATTTCATGGGTCGTTCGCATAATGTAAAAAGTGACTTCAACTATTCACTACCCAGCATAGTCTCATTTAGCCACTTGAGCATGAGTCGTCCTCTCTTGTAATACATTTAATGGACTACCAAACAAACATTACCGTATGTCTTGCTCCACTTGATTGCGTTATGTCAGCAAGATTTACTTGCTGACATAATTTCCTGTAGTATTTTGGTTGCAGATCCAGAACAACATCCGCAGACAGAAGAATATTGGGGCCATGTGAACCCCATAGGGCCCAGGGCTTGCTATGATGAAGCTAAGAGGGTGGCTGAGTCCATGTGTTATGCCTACCAGAAACAGGTTAGACTTTCTTGTACATTGCAGCATATTTGGGAGCCACCAGTGCTTATTGTGGCAAAAATTATTTATAAAAATACCCTCTACAAACAAATATCATTGATTGTAATTTTTTATGTTAATTAAAATAATTGTGTATTACGATGTAACCACAATAAATTTACCAGCTAAAAGTGTTATTTATATAGAAGTAATGTACATTCAGTGATTCAGTCTTATTTTTATTTCTCTATTCTATCGTAATATTTACTTTTACTTCTCGATTAATTATGTCAATTTTTTTTAAACACTTTTTTATCAAAAGCCACAATGTAATCTCCTTTTCTCTTTCCATGTCTACTTTGTTTTGGTCTTTAGGAAAAGTTGGATGTGAGGGTAGCGAGGATATTCAACACATTCGGACCTCGAATGTACATGAATGACGGGAGAGTGGTCAGCAATTTTATACTTCAGTGTCTACAAGAGAAGCCCATTACTGTGAGTGCCGTTGGGGACTGATTGCTCACCTTCTACTGTTTGTCATTGATTTAAGTGGTTATATGATTTAGAGGCATAGGATAGGTTGATTATGGAAGGTTGCTTTGACATTCAGCTTTTCAATTCAAAAACCAATTTTTTATGTTATTGTCAAGTGGAAGGTAGGATTTTTTGAAAGATTTATTTTTTAATTTACTTGAAAAATACTGAGTCAGCTTATTGCTGATGCAGCTGGTTTGGATTTGGCAGCAGACTTCTACTTTCAGTAACTTTTCATCTACTACCAAATCTCTTTGTTACACACCTCAATGCCGTAAGCCCAAATTATATGCGCGTTTGTGTTAGAATTTGGGAGTTGTTTACACATGAACATATTGAGACTGCGCTTACATAGTATGTGCAAATATAGAATTTGTATATTGAGACTTCAGGGCTGTCGGATATGCAACCCACATAACAGTTTCAACATGTACATGTGTATCCATTGTATACCGGCATTGAAACTTGGTAGTTGCTTACTCACGAACTTATTGAGGCTTATTAGTCATACATAACTGTGTCTGCGTATATTACAGTACTAGTGTTGCCTTTTGTATGCTAGATATATGGAGATGGCTCCCAGACGCGGTCGTTTCAGTATGTAACAGATCTTGTGGAAGGACTCATAAGTCTAATGAACCACAACTATAGCTCCCCAGTCAACCTCGGTAACCCAGAGGAGTATACTATAAAAGAATTTGCACAAATCATTCGTGACTTGAGCAGTAAGTGCATCTACTTACATTTTGCATGTTTTATGTTTAAATGGGGCTCAACAGCTCATGAATGTGTACTAATTTATCACATAACACATGGGACGGTGTTTTTTGGTCAACTGCAAAAACAATGAGTCCATTTATTACCTTTGTAGCAGTGACTATGTATAGGGGGAGGCGCAATGATTTACATGAGAACAGGAATAGGGCCTTGGTAGGAGTTATCTCCCTCATCTGGTCCTATAATTTATTATCACTAACGTCTTGCTTTAGTATCACCACGCTTTGGCATATTTACTGCAGCTTTTACATAAAAATGTTGTTGAGAAGGTTTGATGAATGAGCAGTTTTTGGAAATTTTTCTTTTTCATGAAAGAAAAAGAGTTTTAATTCTAAGATATAAAATTTTTTCGCAATACAAGATTGTTCAACCTCGCTTTCATAAATTAATAACCGGGGCTCTGCATGATGTGGTGTATGGCAAACGGTTCGTAATTGTTTGTGTCCACCACTATTAGACAAAATTAGTTATGGAAATTATAATAAATATTATTTTTGTTGTATTATGCAACTTTTGAAGCGATTCATTATTCTTCATATAAGTATTGTTATCAAATATATAAATAAGCAGCCAAAAATTGTATTATTTTTGTCTTATTTAAGGCTTTCTTATTTGAGCTCCCCATTGCACTGTATTTGTCAATGATTAAAATATCTTGGTATAGTATATTGTATTGGTGCGATAGATCTTCCAACATATTGTTTGTGTCCTCCTGCCAAGCTCGCTCTGCGTGGATAACGTACAAATAGGTTTTGATAAAACATGCATGATCACACCTGTTCCATCTCTCTACTGTAGATAGCTCCAGCACGGTTACGTATAAACCTGCATTGGAAGATGATCCAAAGCGGAGGAAACCAGACATCAGCCTGGCCAAGAAGGTTCTTAATTGGCGACCAAAAGTGAAGATGACTGCTGGCCTGCAAGAAACTATAAAATACTTCCGCAACGAGCTCATTAAAAATGATAATGTTTGGGCAGTGAATAGAAAGGGTCTGTGAATGGATGGTCAATGTATTTTTTATGGCCGACATCTCACTTGATTTGTGCATCCCTTTGAGTGCTGTGATCCCCCTCCCCCAAGTGACACGCAATGAACAAAGTTGATGTGGGTAACGTGTTCAATGTATGCACATATATCACTACTACATATCTTATATAGCGAATGGACAATCATTGAATGAAATATGTTACATCCATCAAACACTACATACGTAGCACTAATGTGAAAAACACACTGTACAGAATAGCAGATTAAATTTAAATACGTCTGCGGTTGTATGTCCATATCTATTTATGTAATAATGTACCGCAGTGTCTAATGGAATGGGAAGTGTTGTTACACAAGTGATAACAATATATGTAACAGGTAACTATCAACGTATCACATTTATAACTGACCGTTTACAGCTATCGCTGGTAGTTGTTCTCTCTAACATACGAGATAATTTCCATATTTGAGTAACATAATAGAGGAAGCAAATAGAATACAACAGCTGGCTGGCATTAAATAACAAATAAAGTAGAATAAATAATTTGAGGTCTTTGTACAAAAAGAGATAGTCGTATCTGAGAGGTTTATTCATCTTGCACATCTCCACTTGATTGTTTTGCTGATTTTGGTCTGTGATCTCTACGATTTTGAGTGACAAGATCAGGAGAGTTGTTTTTGGTAGTTTCTGGAGGATGTGCTACCTCGTCTTCACCTTCATTCTCAAAGTCATCATCGTAGTCAAAGGACCTACATCACACAAGTGATGTGTGCGAAATGAAAATGTAGAAACGTTTTGTGAGCCAATTAAACGTATCCAACAAGCATTACCTGATCCTCTCTAGGAAAGTATGATAGGGGATATTATATACCAATGAATGACAATTAATTACTGCCTGCAATCAGATAAAGCAATTGTTTTAGCATGCCAATCAGCTGAACAGAGACGAATTGTCCCAATCTCTTACTGCCATAGATAGCAAACCATGATATGACACCAAAACCTTCAATATATACAGCAACCCACTCCCAAGTCTATGTCCCAGGATGCATATTTCATGCTCGTATGTGCGGAGTCAACAATAGCACAGAGATACGTGTTAGTGGCATGGGCATGCAGTGTTTAGTAGTCTCGCACCAAGCACAGCGACTGAGCATTCCCCACATTGTGTGCTCACTTACATAATCGTAGTAGTCGCCATACTCTGCATCATTGTCACGACTAGATAAGACAGCGACTAGTTAAGGTAGTGGTTGAACGGCAGCAGTCAAAACAAGTGATAAGTGCACCCAGTCTCACGTACATTCAGAAACGCACTAAATTACAAAGCTCAAAATGTTTACAACCTCATTTTGAGAGTTGTCTCTCCTTTACTAAATTTTACAAGCCAGTATATAAATTCCGCTACAGGAGCAAGTTCAAGCCTTGGCAACACACACCAATAATACGCAGGTATGTAGAAGCCAACGATTGATATTTTATTTAACTTTTCAAAGGTGCTTAGACAGACATGTACGTGAATATGTACAAACATTTACGATTGGTTAATTTTTTTATATAATAATTCATTATTGGAGTATTTTGGCAAGTCAATATGAAGCCATTTCTACTGCTTTACAGCATAAGAACAACGATCGTATAAGGCAAGATGGATAACGATTATATATTATAATGGTGATCAATGGTAGCGTATATAAACTGAAGGAGTAATGCGTGGAGACAACTCAATGTTATATAAGTTATAAACGATCAAAATTCTACCAGCGTATAATTTTGATCGTTTATAACTGATATAACATTGAGTTGTCTCCACGCATTGGCCTTCAATTTATATACGCTACCATTGATCACCATTATAATATATAATCGTTATCCATCTTGCCTTATACGATCGTTGATAAAAAGAGGGACACAAACGACGTGCCTACTAATCATTGGTGCATGTGGCCAGGGCTTTACTCTGAATATAAAGAATGTGCCAAGCGCATACTTGAATTGTTACAAAAACAACATAAATTATCTCTGAGAACTTAGTGAGAGAAGTCAGACTAGAGTCATTGGTGGTTGTGAAGAAAAACCTGGATTTCCTTTCAGCCCCTGTAGACAACAAAACCAACCAAGCCTGAAAATTTATAATATTTTAGAGGTAACTAGAGAACCAGCCATCCAGAGATTCTCGCAGGCTGCACATATTTCCAGTGAGAGAACCTCAATAGATAGTTTGTAGTAACTTACTCCTGCTCCTCAGTGGCGTTCTCCTCAGCCACTAGTAGCTCGTACTCTTCACTGGCAAACTTGTCCCAGTCAGAGGGTTCCGGACCCTCCATTTCTACATCCTGTCAATGCAACGTATACTTGCGTTATATACAACTACACGTGTTATATACAACTACACGTGTTATATACAACTACACGTGTTATATACAACTACATGCGTTATATACAACTACATTTGTTATATACAACTACACGTGTTATATACAACTACACGTGTTATATACAACTACACGTGTTATATACAACTACACGCGTTATATACAACTACATGCGTTATATACAACTACACGTGTTATATACAACTACATGTGTTATATACAACTACACGTGTTATATACAACTACACGTGTTATATACAACTACACGTGTTATATACAACTGCACGTGTTATATACAACTACACCTGTTATATACAACAACACGTGTTATATACAACTACACGTGTTATATACAACTACACGTGTTATATACAACTACACGTGTTATATACAACTACACGTGTTATATACAACTACACGTGTTATATACAACTAAACGTGTTATATACAACTACACGTGTTATATACAACTGCATGTGTTATATACAACTACACGTGTTATATACAACTACATGTGTTATATACAACTACACGTGTTATATACAACTACATGTGTTACATACAACTACACTCGTTATACACAACTACATGTGTTATATACAACTACACGTGTTATATACAACTACATGTGTTATATACAACTACATGTGTTATATACCTACCCTGGTGTTAGCAAATGGATCGCGCTGCTCATGGTCCAGGTATTTCTCAAGGTTAAACATCGTATCAAAGAATATATAAGCTTGCTTACAGGCCTTCAGGTCTGACAAAGATATCTTGTCTATATAAACTGGACCAATCAGATCAAGCATCTACAAGCAGCAATCATGTCATCTAATAGTTAGACAATCGACAGGCAGCAGGTCAAACTACAGATATTTATATGTAGGGTGAGCAAATGACCATGAATCAAACCTGTGGCCCAACCAATGAATGCAGGGATAGGGTGGACTTCAGGTACCTCAACTAATGCATATACCGAGCAATAAAGAAGACAGCAATATGATAAATTAATTAAAACTAAATAAACAGAGCCTGAGGCTCATAAGTTCAATAAACCCAACCTTTGTCGAAAGCCTAGGTTACATAGCATGAGTACCTGACATAGCAAATCATAAAACGGTAGGGGGTCAATGCCCATGTCTTCCATCTTCTGTACTTGCTCTTCATAGAAATACTCCATCTCATACATAGATATAAAACCGTCTCCATCCAAGTCCATACACCTGAACCAATACTCTATGCTGCAGAAATCAATGTATAGTTGCAGCAGTTCACAGTAGGATGGGCAGACAACTCCTGCAGATATGCAAAGCCTACTCACCTCTTGTCTGTTTTCTTGTCCTCCTCAGATAAAAGAAAGACAACAAACTCTGTGTAGCTCATCTTGCAGCCCTGCTTGCTGCGAGTCACTGCGCCAGAGAATATTCTATCTATGATCCTACTAGAGAGAGCTGCAACATCACAATGTCTTTTACAATGTACTACTACTACTGCTACAGTGCACTACTACAGTGTACTACTACTACAGTGCACTACTACTGCTACAGTGCACTACTACTGCTACAGTTGACTACTACTACTATAGTGTACTACTACTACTATAGTGTACTACTACTACTATAGTGTACTACTACTACTACTACTACTACTACTACTACTACTACTACTACTACTACTACTACTACTACTACTACTACTACTACTATAGTGTACTACTACTACTATAGTGTACTACTACTACTATAGTGTACTACTACTATAGTGTACTACTACTACTACTATAGTGTACTACTACTATAGTGTACTACTACTACTACTATAGTGTACTACTACTACTACAGTGTACTACTACTACTACTACAGTGTACTACTACTACTACTACTACTACTACTACAGTGTACTACTACTACTATAGTGTACTACTACTACTACTATAGTGTACTACTACTACTATAGTGTACTACTACTACTACTATAGTGTACTACTACTACTACTATAGTGTACTACTACTACTACTACAGTGTACTACTACTACTACTACTACAGTGTACTACTACTACTACTACTACAGTGTACTACTACTACTACAGTGTACTACTACTACTACTACTACTACAGTGTACTACTACTACTACAGTGTACTACTACTACTACTACTACTACTACTACTACAGTGTACTACTACTACTACTACTACTACTACAGTGTACTACTACTACTACTACTACTACTACTACAGTGTACTACTACTACTACTACAGTGTACTACTACTACTACTACAGTGTACTACTACTACTACTACTACTACTACTACAGTGTACTACTACTACAGTGTACTACTACTACTACTACAGTGTACTACTACTACCACTACCACTACTACTACTACTATAGTGTACTACTACTACTACTACTACTACTACTACTACTACTACTACTACTACTACTACTACTACTACTACTACTACTACTACTACTACTACTACTACTACTACTACTACTACTACTACTACTACTACTACTACTACTACTACTACTACTACAGTGTACTACTACTACTACTACTACTACAGTGTACTACTACTACAGTGCACTACTACAGTGTACTACTACTACTACTTACCATGATCATTATGCCTGGCCAAGTCATCTTTGTCTATAAATAAATCGTGGTCCTTATCCAACTCCCAGAATTTACAGTAAATAACATAGAAGTGCTCATATGAGAAATAGTCTGTTATCTGATTTATATCGTCTTCTTCTTCTAGTAGGACAATTGTCTACATACAAATTTATAGAAAACCACTTATGCTCTTCATTCATACAATAATACTGCTCAGTAGAAAATATAACAGACACTAGAAGTCATAGACATACACTAGAAGTTCTAGATGTACACTAAAAGTCATAGACTGCATAGATAGATACACTAGAAGTCATAGACTGCATAGATAGATACACTAGAAGTCATAGATGTACACTAGAAGTCATAGACTGCATAGATAGATACACTAGAAGTCATAGACTGCATAGATAGATACACTAGAAGTCATAGACTGCATAGATAGATACACTAGAAGTCATAGATGTACACTAGAAGTCATAGACTGCATAGATAGATACACTAGAAGTCATAGACTGCATAGATAGATACACTAGAAGTCATAGACTGCATAGATAGATACACTAGAAGTCATAGATGTACACTAGAAGTCATAGACTGCATAGATAGATACACTAGAAGTCATAGATGTACACTAAAGTCATAGACTGCATAGATAGATACATTACTAGTGATAGATAAAATGAATCCCAAATAATTTAAAGTTGAAGGGCCAAAAAAGAACCTCCAAATATGAATAGCATTTAATTGTACAAACATGCTATAAATATAACAATAAATGACACTGTAACTAATAATATAATAATATTATGAATAATATGGCTAATTCCAGACATTTCTTTGACTTGCATTGTGAATTAATTTTAATAATAATAACAATTTTAACTATAGTTAATTACAAAAAAATTATTATTTTAATAAAAATATTAATGAACAATAATCAAAAGTAATCAAGTTTACTAATGTAATTTTTTTAAATTGCTATCACTCGGTGTAATGCATTATCACTCGGTGTAATGCATTATCACTCGGTGTAATGCATTATCACTCGGTGTAATGTATTATCACTCTGTAATGCATTATCACTCTGTGTAATGCATTATCACTCCGTGTAATGTATTATCACTCTGTGTAATGTATTATCACTCTGTAATGCATTATCACTCTGTGTAATGTATTATCACTCTGTGTAATGTATTATCAGTCAGTGTAATGTATAATCAGTCAGTGCAATGTATTATCACTCTGTGTAATGTATTATCACTCAGTGTAATGCATTATCAGTCAGTGATAATGCATTATCACTCTGTGATAATGCATTATCACTCTGTGTAATGCATTATCACACTGTGTAATGCATTATCACTCTGTGTAATGCATTATCACTCTGTGTAATGCATTATCACACCGTGTAATGCATTATCACTCTGTGTAATGTATTATCAATTAATGACAATAATCATTCAAAATATCAACAATAATTACCAAATTAGAAACAATATGTTTAAATCCATTGACTGGGTAAGACGGCTGTTTGATAGCCTTGGATCTTCGTTACACTGTGGCATTTCGTTTATTTCAGTAAATATAAACTTACAGAATTAACTTCATAGTCTAGTAATTGTAGCCAGCACAATTGAATCTTTTAGAAAAATTACATAGCCTATGATTTACAGTTGTGTAGATTACATTACTTGCTAATATAAAGTCTGCTTGCAAAAGCCATGCTTCTCACCAAACGTGAGGGCTAAAGAATTTTAACTAATGATATAATGCAAACTGTTTTGTCGAATTAGAGAAGGTAATATTGAATTATGAGAAGTCATTTTCAATGGTGGACGTTTGGGTCTTTCCATAGAGGTATAGATAGAGGCGTAGGTCAATGACGCCATTTATGATGTTTCTGGTTCAGTAAGTTGGCGTTTGAGTATATAACACACAATAGTAGAGTCAGTTTTATTGTTGTTGGATGAAGTAAGCCCCGCCCCACTCTTTTTGAAGAACTGCTTCTACACTTGGCCCGAGTTCTATTGTAACAATGAAAAGGACAAATTTTACTGAAAAACAATTTTTTGATAGGAAGCTATGGCAATAGATTAATTCATAATGATGAAAATAATAATAGTGTACTATCAGTGAGTCATTAAATTGTAAATAAAAAAATTTGAATTTTCAAACAATCATTTTTAAAATAATAACATTGTTTTAAAAGCATTATTCCCATAATTTTGTTCTGCGGAGTAAACGAGAAAGCCATAAAAATTGTTTACTCTGATTTCTATTTAAAAAAAATTAAAAATCTGACAAAGTTAGACTTTCACCTATTTTCAAATAATTTTTTTTCAAAACTAACAATTTTCTGTAACGCAACCATTGAAAACGCCAAATCGGAACATAAAGCAGTTAAATATTACCGTATCATCGCCACACAAAAAATACACCACACCTAGGCCTCTAGTTATACCTCATGGGACCTCCACTATGACATTGAACTAACAAAGTCAAAGTGTGGGGATATATTGACTTATACAAAGTCAAAATGTGGGGTTTTACTGCATACTATAAATCAATGTACATACCTGCAATAGATTACTACGCCTAAGGTCAGCTATGGTTATTCTGCCAGACCAACTTGTATTTACAGTATAAAATATCCTACTTATCACCTGCAATGGAAGTAGATCATCTGAGCAGGGACAAACAGACCTACATACAGACAAACAGGGGCAGAGAGATGACAGATCACACTATTATATGCATATGTAGATTATATATAATTTAAACTTCATTACACCGGTGGGCTGCACTCTCAGCTGCGCACACTGACGATTCGTATGTATGCAGGAGCTGACGATTGACACATCATTTAATTTTTCGTAAGTGCGTAGACAAACATGTTGGTCTACGCTTTTATGAAAATAAAAGATCGCTTGCATGATTGAGTAATTATTTTGTTAAATGAGTTATTATTGGATGACAACATTTTGACGAGTCAATATTTATAAATCCACTTCCACTGCTCCACAGCAAATAAGAGTTCCAAAGGGCGGGCCTAAAAGTCATCGGTGTGTGTAGCCAGGGGTTCAGTGCGATGTGAGTGCAAAGAGACGACAACTTACACAATGTATATATCTAGAGTGGAAGTCAACTGCATCTTGTAGGAACTGTAGACCTGGATGAGAGTCCACTACATCCTGTAAATCACATGTCTATGTACTCAACAACACAATGTAGACGTCTATGTATTCAACAACACAATGTAGACGTCTATGTATTCAACAACACAATGTACATGTCTATGTACTCAACAACACAATGTATATGTCTATAAATAGCCTTAGAACCACACCTGTATTAGAGGCACAAGATCCTCAGCATCAAACCAATTCTTACGGTGTTTTGCTGTCAGCCTCATGAACCTGGAAGCATCGTCGTGGCAAGCGGCGGTGATACTGCAACAGAAATAGCTCAGAATCAGCCAGAAATAAGTTTTATGACTTGAGGATAGGGAAAGGCAGCCATTGATGAGGCCATTAAATAGAATATGTGTGTGTATACTAGAGGGCAAGTGTTTGCATATCTTATATATACAATATAGCATAAACATAGATACGTAATACAACAGTAGATGTAATGTATATAATAGGTATAACGTATATAGTCTTGTATTGCAGTGTGTGGGCCTAATAGATGATTACTGCCTGTTGTACAACCTACCACATTCCTCACCGTATAACAATTAATGCTGCTAATTACTAACGGCAGCGCTGCCTCTACATTCCATAGCTCTGCATACAATGAGAAAGAGAGAAAAGAGTGGATAAAGGCCGAGCAGAGAGAAAGGAGTGGATAAAGGCCTAGCAGGGAGGAGTGGATAAAGGCCAACCAGGGAGAAAGGAGTGGATAAAGGCCGAGCAGAGAGAAGGGAGTGAATAAAGGCCTAGCAGGGAGGAGTGGATAAAGGCCAACCAGGGAGAAAGGAGTGGATAAAGGCCGAGCAGAGAGAAGGGAGTGGATAAAGGCCGACCAGAGAGAAGGGGGTGGATAAAGGCCTAGCAGGGAGAAAGGAGTGGATAAAGGCCGAGCAGAGAGAAAGGAGTGGATAAAGGCCGAGCAGAGAGAAGGGAGTGGATAAAGGCCTAGCAGGGAGGAGGGAGTGGATAAAGGCCTAGCAGGGAGGAGTGGATAAAGGCCAACCAGGGAGAAAGGAGTGGATAAAGGCCGAGCAGAGAGAAGGGAGTGGATAAAGGCCTAGCAGGGAGGAGTGGATAAAGGCCAACCAGGGAGAAAGGAGTGGATAAAGGCCGAGCAGAGAGAAGGGAGTGAATAAAGGCCTAGCAGGGAGGAGTGGATAAAGGCCAACCAGGGAGAAAGGAGTGGATAAAGGCCGAGCAGAGAGAAAGGAGTGGATAAAGGCCGACCAGAGAGAAGGGAGTGGATAAAGGCCAACCAGGGAGAAAGGAGTGGATAAAGGCCGAGCAGAGAGAAAGGAGTGGATAAAGGCCGACCAGAGAGAAGGGAGTGGATAAAGGCCTAGCAGGGAGGAGTGGATAAAGGCCAACCAGGGAGAAAGGAGTGGATAAAGGCCGAGCAGAGAGAAAGGAGTGGATAAAGGCCGACCAGAGAGAAGGGAGTGGATAAATGCCGACCAGGGAGAAGGGAGTGGATAAAGGCCGACCAGGGAAAAAGGAGTGGATAAAAGCCTAACAGAGAAAGGAGTGGATAAAGGCCGAGCAGAGAGAAAGGAGTGGATAAAGGCCAACCAGGGAGAAAGGAGTGGATGAATGCCGAGCAGAGAGAAAGGAGTGGATAAAGGCCGACCAGGGAGAAGGGAGTGGATAAAGGCCGACCAGGGAGAAGGGAGTGGATAAAGGCCTAACAGAGAAAGGAGTGGATGAATGCCGAGCAGAGAGAAGGGAGTGGATAAAGGCCGACTAGGGAGAAGGGAGTGGATAAATAAAATACTTACCCCTGCCATAAGTTTATAAAGTTTTGTACAGAGAAATATCCCAAAGCGGGGGCTCCAGTAGCGTTGAATAGAAGAATTCCCCAGTACTGAGGTAAACCCACAGCCTAAACAGTAATATTACATCATAGACTGAGAACAGAAATAGCATAGAAGCTATCTGTAATTACTTACGCTAACAAAGCTAAATGAAGCTTTCTTAAACCAACCTTTGTAGTGAAGGTATTGATAACAAATTGACTTATCAAATGCAAACAATAGCAAAAACATAGAGAGAAATGCATGGAGATGTTTTGTTTAGAGTGATATAGTATAAATAGGGACAATCCAATGATATTAAAAGATACTACAAGCATTCCCTTATGAAATTTCAAAACAAGGATGCAACATGCAATAAAAATTAAATGAAAATAAGCAAAAATAGTAATTATCACATTTCAAAGCTGACAGGTACCACATAGATGATGATGAAATATGGTGTACGATACCTTAGCAAATGCATGCATATCATCCTTTTTGAGTTTCTCATCGGGGTGTTTCTTAAGATATTCTCTGGCCAGTTTTAGAGTTGTATCACCGTCTTCCGTGGTCGTATTTGGTCGACCGAGTGGGAAATGAAATGGAGGGATTTTAATGGATGCATCTCCATCTTCGCTGACAAGAGACTGTGATACCGATACTGCTACTTTCTCTTTCTACAACAACAAAACTCAATGTAGCCTACATTTATATACCTAATGTGATAGCAAATGGCAATGGTGTGATGTTAGCATTGCCTAGCACCGATTCCTTCCTAAACATGTTTATTTCCCCCCAAAAGAACTATCATGCCTGACTACAGACAGATGAAGGATTTAAAATAGTCAGCAAGTCCACCACAGAGGAACAGCAAGTCCACCACAGAGGGACAGCAAGTCCACCACAGAGGGACAGCAAGTCCACCACAGAGGAAGACGAGCCCACCACAGAGGGATAGCAAGTCCACCACAGAGGGATAGCAAGCCCACCACCGAGGTACAGCAAGCCCACCACAGAGGAAGACAAGCCCACCACAGAGGGTCAGCAAGTCCACCACAGAGGAACAGCAAGCCCACCACAGAAGGTCAGTAAGTCCACCACAGAGGAAGACAAGCCCACCAAAGAGGGACAGTAAACGACCGAAGAGTTTACCTCCTCTAGACTCCCAGGGAGAGATAAGGCAGCTGGTGAAGGCAGCTGTGTCGGAGAAGGCAGCTGTGTCGGGGAAGATGGCGGTGAAACAGTTGACAATAATGGAGATGTCGGGGGTGTGACATTCGTCGGTGACTTGAGACGCTCCTTACTAACAGTCTTTTTTATGATTGGAATATAAAGTCTAGATGTCTGTTTGTCACCTTCTGTGTGATTGGGTAATCTTTGAGCCTCGTTCTCAAACCTGTCGATGTGCGATTTGATATCCAGTTTGCTATGCTGCTCTTCGATGGCCTTGCAGAAACCGAAGTGAATAGAGCCACAATCTGTAGACTGGAGCAGACGTCTGCCGTGTATAGTACATTTCTTGTGCACATTGTGAATAGCTAGGGCGTGCTTCTGATCAACTAAGACGTTACCAAAAAGAACAAGCCTTGACCTGACTATATGTGGAGTTATACTCCGTAAACTAGTGTCTGTACCGGATGCGTCACTCTGTTTTCTCCAGTAGATACTTTGAGAGCCCCTATCCCATCCTGTACTGTTTCTACTAACAATATCCATGCTGCTTCGTACGGCAGCACTAGACAGAATGGCAGCGTTTGGATACAGCGAGAGTCATTATCTGAGCAGTGATTAGCTTTTGATGTAATATTCATCGAGGGCGCTAGAAGCTAGATGTAATTGTTCATCAGCAATCTGTCTATTAATTATAGCACTAATTAGCTTAGCCTCTGCAATCCTACCTGCCCCTAGACATCTATGAATAGACCATTCTTACCTGCGCCTAAATATCGCTGTCTATGTAATCTTACAGCAAGTCAGCAAAATTTTTAAATGTACAAAATGTTTGCGATCAACAACGTTAGAAATGGTCTTACCCGTACTACACTCTTTCTGTTCCTGCTGCGTGGAGATCTAGGGCTAGCAGTGACTTTGGAAGGGGGCGGTGAGCAAGGAGGGGTGCTAGGGGAGGCAGGTCTATTGACAGCCAAAGTACGACTAGGTGACTGGGTCCGTTTGTAGTGTGCACCATTAGATGAAGCGTCGTGTAAAGCCTACAACATATTTCACAAATTAACAATCGCACTACTAAAGCATTACTAGGCCCATTCAATGTTTTAGAGCCTTGGAAAATTTTAAAATCCACTTACTTTTTGTCCACCAATAAATCAAAAGCATTATATCACTGCATGCAAAAAGCATCAAAATTACTAATATCTAACAATTGTAACATAAGCTGAATCCGTAAGTGTGGCTGACTTGGTGGGCAGCTACCCATAATTCCATGGCAGCACATCTAGGAAGCAAATATTTCATGCCTATTAGCTGTTACGCATCACAACAAGTCAGGTCAGCAATCATAATACAAAGCCTCGACTTCTATAGGACTTCTGAATAGATATCTGAACTAAGCTATGCGATATCTACGACACTCATGCGATGTAGCTCCATCAGCACATCCAGGTATGTATGCTCACCAAGCTATGTTGCCCAATCAGCTCACTAGAGACAAATATACTGCTGATCAGCCATTGGCTGGGTTACTGAGCTTCATCTGGCCGACCAAACTCTGATGTAAATAACCGCTGGCCGACATTCAATAATAAATGACTTCTATTTTGAAGTTGTCAGCCTCAAATCAGGTTGAGACAAATCCAAATTTAAATAAATTGCGAGAAAAAAAAACCAATGACCAATATCACCTAGTGCAAAAAGTGGCAATAACAGTCTGGAGACGAATACAAGTCAACTATAAAGCATAATTTCTGGATACACTCTTGCAAACGGTATTTGATATTACTAGAACTTAGCAATGGTTCCACACAGAGTACAGATGAGTAACAGCATGTACTGGTGTGTATTCTATGTATAAGTTTTGAAGTCAGGACTTGGCCAAGGAATGGGAGGTAGAGACTGACCTGAGGGCTGGCGTATGTAACAATCTCTCCCTTAAGTATTTGATTGAGACTGGAGTTTAAAGAACTCTGCACTGCTTTGTCTGTAATCCATTTCATAAACAGCTCATCAATCTTCAGCCGCAGGTTTGGTTTCAGCGCCATACGTTTCACCTGCACGACTAAAACAATCCCTGTAAACTCATCATTCTCACTTCACAACTTCGGCTGAGCGCAAAAGGTAACACAAATCCAAACTTGATAAAAAAATTTCATAAACTATGACGTATAAAAATAAATTTGGCAGAGTGTTAGCTGGACTTTGACATACGTATATATTTACTAAAAAAATACTAAAAAAAAGTCCGTGAATATACGTATTTGACCACCAGTACAGAATGTCACAAAAACAAAAAAGTTGTGTGTGCGACAGTTGGAGGTGATGTGATTTTCCATAGTATAACCATTATTGTTGTAAGATATCGGAACATGTAATTGTAAAGAGAGGTACATATTATCTAAAACCTAGCACTCTTACATTCAAAGGGTTGAATTTCTTTTGGGGGATCAAATGTAATGTTAGAGGGTGAAAAATGGAAACTTTCTTTTAGAAACTTCAGGGTAAAACCCATTTTTAAGCCTGAAGACAAAACTAACAATAACAATCATTGTAACAAAAATAATTAACTATTTTACAGTTTTAACAACAACAAAAAACATTTATTTATTTTATAAACATAATAGTAATGAAAACAACCAACAACAATCGTAATTATAAAATAAATCACCTGTCGCGGGTGCAGATTACAAAATAAGGCAAATATGTTGATGATAAGGCTCAAAGATAACCATGCACTTTCAATCTGAAAAGGTTACCAATGATGGTAAGAAATATGTACAATACTAGACTGAGGTGAGACTATTAAACAACTTTGTTGTTTTAAAACCATTTATTATTTCTAACACTGCAATGTCCGCAGCTGTTAACATTATCGTATTTGGGTATTTAAAAAATAATGGAAAGTGATAATGAATAAAGAAGCAGAAAAAAAGAATAGCATGGAAAAATTTTGCAAGATTTCGCCTACTATCTATACTACTAACCAAACAAAAATCAAGAAATGGCAACACCATTGCTAGCCAGGAAGGTCCTTAGTCCAGATCAAGAAGAAAATTTCACTTCATGAGAACAAATAGCAACAATAACAATAATTAAAGTATCATTGTTATCATCTTTCATTGTCGCAGTAATCAAAGTTAAATTGCTAATGTCACTAGTAACCATGAGTTTTTGGTTTTCTCTGACAAAAAGTCCCAGCTTACAATAAACCAAATGATGGTAATAATTAGCCTATATATAATAATGATTATTATGATAACAACAACTACTACAGCAAAAAAACAATAATATAAATTTAAGTTATAATTATTATTCAATTTATTATTTTGTAATATAATAAATGGAACAACTTAATTTATAATTTACAATAGTTAGTTATTATTCATCGCTAAAAAATGTTGCTATAATATTATTTATTTTACCATATACAATAATCAAACACATATCTTTAAACAGTTTGTTCCACTCTTTGCCACTTCATCAAAGAGACTTGCCTACGCAGAGCTGTCACTTTCCTCCATCATGCATGATACTATCACTGATCTCCAAAAGGTGTCCATATGCAACTGTCAAAACACAAAACCCTAACAGAGCGTCGGGTCCAGGTGGCATCAGCCCTATAGTACTTTGGGAACTCGCTTGCAATCTCTCAACTGCTTTCTAGGTCTTTCTCAATAACAGGAGAGTTCCACTCAACCGGAAGAAACGGATGGTTTGCCCTATTTTCAGAGAAGGAAAAAAGTACGGGCTGACAACTATTGACCCGTGAGCCTTACTTCTGCCACAAGCAATATAATGGATGACATAGTAACCACTCAAATAGTGTCACACGCAGAAAATCAGAGGCTCTTCAACAGCACAGATATAGGAAAAACCATGGTTACGAGAATCAACTGATTGAACTAGCATCTGATATCACCAACAGTCTAGACAAAGGGGGAGGGAATGAGGCATGTGTACTGGATAATAGCAATAAGTTTGATGGAGTAAACCATCAAGCCCATATTCCAACTAGCTAAGTATGGTGTCAACTTTCAGCTAATATCATCAGCTAATGACATCAGAAGTCCCCAAAGCTCAGTAATAGAACCAGCAATGTCTTTGTTTTACAACAATGACCTACCAAATGCAGTGAAATCAAAAGTTCGTCTTTCTGCCGATCCCAAAATTACCTGACTAACCCACATTAACAACACAGTAGCCAAGTCATGCTGAAACCTAGGGTTCCAGACAAATAGATTTTCAAACTGCTAAAGTGACAGCTTACAAGCAGTAGGTGCAACTGTTATCGAATACAGATCAGCAGCATGGGATTCCACCTCCGCCACCGCAGCATCTCTTCTTGAAGCTGTCCAAAGAAGGGAGGTAATGGTTATCTGCGGCATAAGAAGAACTGACCTGCCACCATTCTCAGTGCGCCAAAATGATATTCGACTGAAGGCTTTCAGCCAGTATCACCGCTCTGATGCAGCCATCCTCAACAGACACATGAAGAAAAATTGTACCACATCTGCCCGACGACACTTTATACAGTGCCTTGCTCCCAACTCAATCACTCACTGTCCACAACTGTTGCTCATTCTTCATCACACTACCAAAGAATGGAATTTACTGCCTGACAGCCATCATCTCATACCCCCAAGTGTCCAGTATTAGGCACAGGCAGTTCCAATCTACTGGCCTGTCGGTGGGAGAGGATAGTTAAAGAGAGTATACATTCAAATTCACTCACCCACCACCAAGCCAATAGATAGGAGCCACCTGTGGTATTAGGCTGTTCAAATATCTTCCAAAACATTATTATTATGACTTGGAAAAGTTGAAAATTCACAAATAAAAAGTTTTCAAGTCACAGTTGGAGAGCCGGCGATTGTTGATACAAAAAAGATGATGCAGATAATAATTATAATAATTACAATAATAATTTCAAATAGATAATCTAATGACAATAATATTATTATTAATAATTCAATAATAATAATAATAATAATGCTTATTATTATTTAGTTTTTTATTATTATTATTATTGTTGATTTAAGTGGTATAACTATTATCATGATGATCCATTTATAATATAAATAATAATAACTTAATAATCAATAATAATAATTAATAATACTACTAATGGTGCTGTGTTTGTATGGCCCTGTATGTATGTGTGTATGATGATGATGATTGATGATTGATGATTTGATCACAGGGGCACTGCAGTAGTAGTTGCAAGCATGTCTCTTTGCCTAAGTCCATTATCAAACACCATACATACACCCTGTATGTATGGTGTATGTATGGTGTTTGATAATGGACTTAGGCAAAGAGACATGCTTGCAACTACTACTGCAGTGCCCCTGGGGCCTGTGGATTTGATAGTAATAATAAATATAATAATTACACTTACTTAAGACTAAACAAATATCATAATTATAATTATAATAACAACAATAAATCGGTAAATGGTAGAAAATAACTGCAATTATTTATTATTGTTACCGACAATAAATAATATAAAATAAATTTTCATCATCAACAAGACTTGTCAGAGAAAAACTAGTTTCATCCAAACAATCAATGTCAAGGTTTTTGCTCACAATTTTTAGCCTTAGAGCTACCTAGACCTTTGGGGACTGGACTACGTACGCATGCCAGGAGTCGCTCGAGTTTTTTATGACCGAATGAACAACTTGTGGAGTTGTTTTTTCTAAAAAAAACAAAAAACAGACAACTCCAGTTTCATGTGAGAGTTACTTTCTGTAGAAAAGACAACAACAGTGAAAGCATAATAAGACAACTACAAGACAACCTGAAGGCCTTGGAAAAACGTCAAGTCACTTGGAACATTGGGTTCAATTCAACTCACTCAATCACGTGTGAATTTGTTAAACTCACACGAAAACGTAGAACTAACTGCTAAAGCTAACTCTTTCACAATATCGAAATCTGAAAGTCAAAAGGAGCAACAATACCATCTACATCGTCAGCAAGGCTTTAAGTTGACTGGGTTTATATGACAAACCATTCTATCCAGCCTGCAACATTTAAGAAGCAAGGTGTACACCCCCTAGTCTGACCAATCCTAGAATCTCTACAGTGTGGGATGGTAGCCTCACTCACACCAAACACAAAAATATTGCAGCTTTTCAAAGATGTGCAACTCGAGTCGTTCACAACTTCCCAGAAACCAACCATACCACGAGCACAAAATCTGTTATTGACCAACTAGAATGGCAGACCTTAAACAAGAAAAGACAAATCCGCCGACAGGGCCTCTTCTGTCTCGTGTACTACGGAGAGGTTGCTGCTAACATCAGCGACCATGTTGAACTACATTCTCATTCAGGGAAAACAAGAAAGCATAACCAGCATTTTCCTATACCACACTGCGAAACCAAACTACACAAAAAAAGTTTTTTTGTTGTGACTGTTAAACTCCAGAATAATCTTCCACCTTCTTGTTGGTCCACCAGTGCCAGGCTAGACGGCTTCAGCAAAACATGTTCCAATAAAACAGTAGTAAACCAGGAACGCTGCATGGACTGATGAACTTGCTACATTGCTGGAAGCTTCTAAGAAGTAGCATTCACTCTTCAAAGATCAAGTAGTAGTAGCAACTCAGTCAAAATAATTATTGTAGCTGCAATGTTGAACTGTAAATGTTTTCGGTAAAAACATTATTAAACTGGTAAAAAATTCTGGTACTGTCAATGTATGAACTTTTCTCCAGTAACAACATTTTTGGAGTTGGGCATTTTGAGATGAATGTATTCATTAACTTCTTTGCAGATAATTTATTTAGTTGGTTTATTGTAAATTATTAATCGTTTTTTATAATAAAACCCAATTGATAACCTATAAATTACATTTAATACCGCACCTTGGTCTGCTTGCAGTTTCCATTACAAATGACTTGCTTGCAATAAATTTATTCCACTTCTGATTTGCGTAAATTGTAAAAGTTGTCATACACCTCTCAAGTGCTGACCGAGTTTTTTTGTCCAATTTCTTGTTAGCAGCAAAGCTCTAAGAGACTTGTGGTGAGTCATACATTTATGGACTTTAGCGAATGCCACTTGACTCTTTGAAATTACTGAATGTATAATATATATTACAATAAATGTCTCACAAGTGGTTTATCTGGTGGATAAATATATTTGAGATAACATGGATGATGCACAAACATTATTTACTTAAGCAGCTGTTTGATTTGTGCCAAACAGTGAGCACCAAACAATATTTTAGTATTGCCATTGTAGCATACATATCAAGCAATCCAAAGTAGAGAAAAATGGAAAATAATAAATAGAGTAATATGTTTTACATAGAGCAATAAGAATAGAAGAACATAAAATTTACATGGGATCACATGAGACATTTAGTTAAACTTCTGAGTAATACAATATCAAAAATATATGGTCTACTGCAGGAAGGGAGCAATGTCGTCTTTTACTAGAAAGGAGCGACGTCGTCTTTTACTAGAAAGGAGCGACGTCGTATTTTACTAGAAAGGAGAGATGTCGTCTTTTATTAGAAAAGAGTGATGTCGTATTTGCTAGCATGGAGCGATGTAATTTTTTTACTTGAAAGGAGCGATATTGTCCTCTGTAGGTAAAAAACAATGCTGTCTCTCACAGGAAGGGAGCGATGCTGTCTAGATCAATGTATTCGAGCAATAAACTAATGAGAAGTCCAAAGATGGTGATGAGCATTAAGAATGTGGACAAGGGAAGCTGTGCTAGTCATTGCCGATTCTGTAGAAAAGATATAACTTTGTCTATGGTAACCAGCCTCTCTTTCAAACTCTTCATCTGTAGTATGGACAGCTGAGCCCTTGGATCTACCGGCAATATGGCTGTTACCCACCACACCCACTTGGGACCAAGACGAACAGCCTGTAAGTAACACATTAGGGTGTGAATGAGAAGAGGGAACAAATCACATTTCACACAAAATCCTAATAACTACCTCATTACAACTTTGTTATATGTATTACACAACATTATTGGATGCAAGCATACTAAACTACGCATAAATTCCATGTTGTGCTTCCCAACATGTAAACAAGGCGGCGAGAAGACTACTCCAAATGATACAAAAAAGCGGTAATTATCTGCTCAGTAGTTAATTGGCTAAGACACTTTCAATTCACTTTTATGCAAAGATCGCGATCCTCTTCCCGCCTACTATCTCAGTGAGCAAGCGCAAAACATAAAATATCTACCTGCACATCGGCGTCTTTCTCTGGAATGTCTCCGAACTGTATTTTTAATCTACTGCTGATTCTGTTTGGAAGACTCGTAAACCAAGCGCCAACTTTTTTGTATAACTCGTCATGCATGCCCTGTAGCTCTGCAATGGTTATACATTGACTATAAACAGTGGTAGACAAATGTAAGGAGCCCAGGCTAAGTACAGCACATAACGTATCACTGGACAGTTGACCTTGACTTCAACTTACCGCTCAGAGACTCTCCCTGTAGCTTGGCATCTTCCACAAACTCCACCCTGGCTGCATTATATCCATCTCTGGTGCCCTTACTGAGCACTCGAAACCTCCGACCACCGACTGTATCTACCACCGACCGACCGTCGTCGAAGAATTGCAAGTCATTGATCTCTAACATAGTTCCATGATCAGCGTAGTTGTCTTCTCTGTAATAATTGATCATTGATTATTTCAATACCAAAAGAATACGTCGCTGGCCACCTTTTAACAAAACTTCCACAATAACTAAAAATGTTTTTTCACTCAACTTAAAAACTAGGGAACCCTCAATGACCTGTTTATGGTTTGCAAGTTTGTCCAAAGAAAAATGAGACAGATATTTGTCTTAGACTAAAAGTGAACTCGTCATGGGACGACGATGAAAGAGGAAATGCACTGCTAAGTACTCACCCTGGTCCCATAGATAAACACATCCCGAACTGTCGCACCCCCGACTCCATTACTTGGCGCATCATCAGCCTGTACCGAGGCTCGAAAATGTGTAACGGGCACGGGATTGTGGGAAATGCCAATGTACACACAAAAATTGGTATCTCTGCCGTATTGCCAACCCTGCAATAAAATATCACAATGTTAGTGTTAAAACATAATTCTAACATACTAAAGTACGCTGTCGTCGTCTGTGCGAGTGTACATCAACAACAAATAAATGTTAAAGTAAAACACAGAGACTATTTGTTTGTAAGAATGAGATGAAGGAACATTTGCTTTTCCTGATAAGTAAAACTGGTAAACAACTAACCAAGCATCTGGCACTATGCCAAAATTTCAACAAATTACATAATAATGTTAGTTCCAACAGGATGCACAAAAAGTGCACTGAAATAGACACGGATAAGCAGATCAAATGACTGTTGATAATGGAGGCGTGACATAGATGATGTATGTAGATGTAGTCTGTTTTAGCCATACAAATTACATCTACCACTGCTCAAAAGGGACGCAAGACTCAACAAAATGGATGAGATATCCTACTAAACGTTTGATTTGTGGCTCAAACAAACTTGGACGTTCAACATCATCAAAGAGCAAGAAGCAATAAATTGCTTAAAACTTACAAGGAAAATGCAACAATATCCTGTTCATGGAGTTGCCTTCTTTCTTCAGTCTCCCGAGGAAACCATAGAGAGAGCATTCGTTGTATAGATATGGTTATCGCTCTGTTTCTATGAGCTAGATACTAAAACACACAACATGGGGTTAGAAACTGAGGAAAATCTCAACTGTTTAGTAGTAGATGTGCGAGTTACCAAACTTGTGTGTGTGATGGATGATTCAATATAGCTAAAACACTTCATCCACACACAGTAGTTATCTAATCTGGATTGGACTTGCTTTACCATCACCGGGGCAGGATTCATGGCAGATGAAAAGAAGCAATTGTACGCAATGGTACTACGGTACACATTCAAAGATGTTCATTACTTATAACTAGTTACATGAACCAACTAACCAGTTAACTCACCTCACTGATGTTGCCTCTGCATTGCGGACAACACACACTGTGATCCATAGATCTATCCAAGCAGTGTTGACAGAACACATGGCCGCATGGGGTAGTGATGGGGTTGTATAGAAGTCTGTAGCATAGGCTACACTCAAACATGTCTGCGGTCAAGGATGAAGGGTCGAGCCTTTTCACTTCCGACTCAAAGTGTAATTCCTGCGACATAAAGCCAAATCTATTTAAAGATAGCTGCAAGGTTGAGATTGTGCCAAAACCTACCATATTATGATGATACGTTAGAGATACTAAAATGATTTATTGGTTTGAAGGAAAGGCCTAGGCACTTGCAGAGGGAGAGTGAGGGGAAAGGAGAACAGCAGTAGAAACTGGGTGTGGGTGAAAAAAACCAAAGACAAAAAGATGGGCCAATAGAAGCGAGAGATCTGCCAACTTACGCTGTCACATTCTTGGATTTGTTTATCCAACAAAGCTTTCATTTTTTCCAAGCCATCGCTGCTGCTGACGTCGTCACCTCCACAACTCATCAACTCCGTGATGGGCTCCAAGTCAGCACTGGCTACGTGTTTGGGGTCTTCACACGCCATCTTTGGTTTGAGCAAGCTGTGTACAATCTGTGGATAGAAAATGTGGATTGACGCACAAGAATTACATTACTGGGAGAGACAGAGGAGGGCTGGCGAGAAAGTGAGATGGCAGCAGCCATGTAAACTGTAACCAATGAAATATATCTGTAGCCATTTTGATTTATATAACTGAAGCCAATTGATAGATTATTTCTGATACAAGCAGTCAAATATAACTCTAATCGTTCCAAAGTATTATCTTTTGCCATACATCCTGCCTGCGGTATACTTTCGACCGCAGTGGGATATTGTAATTTTTTTGCAATAAATAATCTATTTGAATTCAAAAATTAAAAAAAAACCGATGCTATTTATACAGCTGTAGCGTAGCCAAGCCAAAACAATTGGCGTCAAGTGTATTATTGGTGTATTGCGTATACAGGCAGCGGGTGGTATGCGTTACACAACTGTCTATAGATATTCGTTTTGAGATGGTTAATTGCTACAGACATGAAACGAAATTAGAGATGAATTCAGCCAGAGCACACCAGTCCAGTTGTGCTGGCTTGGGCTGTTACGATGCAAGAGCGGCGATAACTGTTACCAACCACTGGAGAGTATCCCATAAGGCCAAGCTCTCACACGTCCTGTGTGCTGGCAGTAAGTAAACACATTGTCAAGGTCACCCAGTGTTATAAAACCTACACTATGTATCGGCAGAGGCACAAATTATCAACTTATCAAAGAAAACGAAGAGGGGACAACTACTGGAAATTTCATATGGCCTTGTTTGTCAATGTTCCCAATAAATATTCATTCGATGCATATTTCCAACGAAGTCTAGAAAATCAATTCTAATGCCTGTAGCATTGTGTGACGATGCGAAGAGCGCTGGCTGTATTGAGAACGAGACAAGGAAGCAAATATCACATGATTAATATAAACATAACTGTACACAAAGAATGTTAGCTAACATCAACTGCAGCTTCAGTGGTCCAATATACAACATCCAGTACTGCTAAGACTAGACAGAAGCACACAATTAAATGTACATCTTTGCCAAACATTAACTATAAATATTATTAAGTACTTGGCACAGTTTGTAAGCACAATCCTTACAGTAAATGTATAACCAGCACACAACTACACAAGTCAGGCAGTACTGAGGTGTAGATATAGCCTAGGTATGCGAATAATTACTTCTTGTGCGCACCAGACATGTCCGCGTGTGCACAAACCAATGAAATTTCCGCACTGTCATTCAAGCCGATCACCCTCCAGAGGGAGAGTCCCGTGGTGACGTATCTCAAAAGTTCAACAAGGACATATGCCTGTAGTCTGAGAACATTTACCATGCTTCCATGACGGTTGACCACAATAAGTGCCTCGCCAAAGTCTCAGATAATTACAGAACGCGTGCGCAAGTTTCTCCTCCAAACGGATCAAACACCCTGGCAATCCGATGCAACGTTTTTTTCGATTCCGCCATGATTCGAAACTGACGTTTCGAAAATGAACTGTTCGAAACTCTTAAACCTGAACCCCCCAACCCCAAATCACAAACCCCCGTCCCCAAAGAGTTTCGAAGTGTCCATTTTCGAACCGTCAGTTTCGAATGGTCCGTACCCCGTTTTTTTCATACTATGTTCAGTTTTGGCGATGCTAGAAGGAAATTTGTTTGGGGAAGGATTAGTTGTAAACAAAACAATTTTGAACTCGGCCTAGAAAAAACAGTTATATAACAGAGACACCTACTGAAGAAAACAAGATTTACCAAAGGCATCAAATGACATAAAACTTAGTAAAGTCTTGGCAAGCAAACCAGTTTAGCATACCTTCATGGCTAGAAAGCATAAGACGCTCTTGAGTTGGATCAATAATTAATTATTTTATATCTATGCATGCACAGCTAAACCATTGTTCCTTAGTAGGACCTTATATAAGCGGTCGATATCGCAATGAGTAATCACGCGGAACGGTCCAGTGTACAACCTCTCGCACGTGCGTGCGCCTACACGATAAAGTTCAGCTTATATAACGCACCAAAGCGAGTTGTTGCGTAACCAAATAAAAACCCAACATACAGAAATAAAATTAACAATTATATAAATAGGACAAACTCTAGCATCTCAGAATCGCTTTTCAAAACTAGTTGAATAATTACCAGCGACAGAATCCCGATATTCGTAAACATTGTTACAAATGGAGTTTCTGACAGTAGGAATTGCAACAACTACAACGCTACAGGCCAGAACTTAAAATATTGCATCAAGTTGGCACCTTCATGGAAGATCGTGCGGTGAATGACCTCGAAAAAGAGAATCGCGCATTCAGCTCGTTGTACCACTACCAAAGGGAACTGACAACATTGATCCACGATAGTAAAATACTCGACAAATAAAGCAAGACCTCACAGATTTAACAGATATAACGAACGGAACAAAAAAATATCCACTGACTTATATAACCAAAACCTAAAAAGTTTAAAATATTTCAATAACCAATCAGCATTATCGTACATTTGAATAATTGACAGCTGGGCCCATACTGGAATCTGAGCCTACTAGAAGATGACGAGAGATCTACATTGAAGCCTCACGCATTCCACTTGATTGATGCTGAATACTGGTGACACGTGCAAGCAGTGCACGTTCAGCCTTATTAATGCGATGTGTGCATTATTACATATCTTGACCTTGATTGGACAACCTCCAATGAAATCAATTATCAAACGAATATTTGTGGATTCAGAATTACCCCCTCCCAGAACTTTTCATGAATTTCACCTGGTAGGGTTAGTATAACTAGACTGCATAAAGTGACAGTAGAAAAATACTCGTCATCAGTTTTTATATTGACAACTGCAATTGTGGGTCAAGGTCATACCTGTGGTGCTCAAAACTTTGAGTTATCCAACAAAAAATACACCATAACAGTTGGATAACTTGAACCTTAACCGAGATATTGACGACAGCTTAAACCTAATTGACCTTGACCCAAAAACAGGTGATACATTACTAGCGGAGGGAATACATACGTTGGTGAGATTGGTATTGGCCTGCTCTGCAGACTTGTCTAATGCCACACACTTCATGTACGACAGTGCAGCTTCTTCTGTTCTACCCAGATGTTCTTCTGCGAAACCTTTTCGAAAGTAACCCTAAAAAATTGATTGGCGGATGTAAATACACAAGGCTGAAGGATTCCAATATAAAAATTTTTTGCAGCTAGTAAAATTCCAAGTACGGCCAAAAGAATCACCAACAAATGTAGATTCGATTTGCTACGGAAATATAAATTAATAAAAAAAAACACCTATAAAATAGATATGATCATGATGATGGAGCAAAAATAACTTGAGTAAACGCGAGGTATATCTCAATATTAACACAAAGTTGGTGTTTACATCACCTGACCCACCAACATCAAGTGATTAATTAAAAAAACTGAAGCTTGCAGGAAAACATAAAAATAAAACCAAATCCTTGAGGAATGAATATAAACAATTACTAGATTCTACTGTCACTTGAGAATACACCTGAATGACATCACAAAGAAACTTTCAATCACCTTAGCCCATTGAGGTTTCAACTTTATTGCTGTATCGGCATCTTCCAACGCCTGCCCGTATTTTCCTAACTTTGTGAATACATATGATCTGTTACTCCAAGAGGTGTGGTCATCTGGGGCTAAAGTTTAAAATACTCGAGATAGAAACAAGTTTTGATACTCTATAAATCTTTCAGTGTAATCCGACACATACTACTCACATAGTTCTATTACTTTGGTGTAAAACTGTATGGCCTCCTCATAATTCATCCGGGAGATTTGTTCATTTGCACACTTTTTGAGGTGTAAGACTTCTTCAAGCTTGGGGAATAGTTTGAGGACGACGCGAGCCATCAATACGTTTGGCTGGAAGCCAGCGCCGATGACAGGGTTCTTACCACAGATAATGCATGTGTTTGATTGCGATTTGTCTACACATTTCTTGCAGAAACTGTGGCCACAGTATATGGTAGTAGGTTCCAACACAGTAGACAAGCAAATTCCACAAAGAAAAGGTTCTTCATCCATAATATCTTTGATATCTAGTATGAGTGAAGGTTTGTGAATGCTGGTGGCCAACATGCGCTCTCTAGCCAACCGGACCAGAGCCTGAACTAGGTGGAACAATTCATTAGAATCAGTAGACTGGCTCAGCCGGTATGCTTTGACAAAAGCGTTGAATGCTTCTGTCAATTGCCCGTCAAGAGCTAGAGAGTTCCCAAGCTTGATGAGAAGATGGGCAGCTGGTCCTTTTTCTGTAATTATTCTTTCGTAGATTTCACTAGCTAGTCTAAAGTTATGTGATTGGAACGCCTCTTGAGCTATATCAACCATAGCAATGTACTACTTAGAGCAACTCAGTAGAAAATGTGTCCACTACCTGCAAAGAATACGTACACATTAATATCGAAATTCAAACTTTGCTGTTCATGGGAGGTTGAAGGCCATTCAATGATGGAGACTTGGCACACACCATTCATAATATAGCATATCAAAACATTTTAGATTACACTATTGACCTTTGAACTAGAATTACTGTTCTAAATTTTCTGTTACCCAGAAATCTCACCAGTTTGAGCCCAGGTAAATACGTTCAGAGATATCTACGGTTGTATGCTGAATATATCACTCATCGATCTTTTTATATCATAATAGAATATATCGATTTAGTTCTGAGTCACAAATACTCCGCAGAGGACCAATCACAACTTAAACCCGCCTCTACATTTGAGCCAATCAAAGAAATCATAAAAGGTTCAGGATAGCTGAATGGAAACCAAGAAATGTAACCATGCCAACAGATATACTTAAACACACTGTTATATACCATAAAAAGTTCATGTAAAAGTCTTCGTACATTGACACGCTGCAATCTGCAGCGCTAGCTGAATGATACATGTTGCGGCAATCGGCACGTGTTATTGGGTTTTTCCACTTCCTAGTTACGGACACAATTTCTTCCGAAACTGAGAGATTCATAATTGGAAAGATTATAATAGTCCAGACGCTATAAGAGATAAATAATCAAAGTTTTCACGACATAAATTCAGGTCCAAATTAGTTTGCATGCTGAGCTGTCATGTAAAAAGACAAATCAATGAATATTATCATCTTGAACAAAGTAAAATTGGAAAGTATGCAATTAATTGACAGTAGTAGTAAGTTGACATTTAAATTATTTGTTAGTGCTCAGACACCTCATTTCATTTCCAGATTTACTATCTACAACAACTGTTCTTAAAATCAGATGCCTGGTCTAGGCACTTTTGTTAAAAGAGATTTTACTGTAGATGGATGACTATGTTAAAAATGCAAATATGAAACTAATTTTTGCGATAATATTAAACTTCTGGGTGCCCAATAGATACAGTAAGTAAAGTCAACAACTTCAGGCTAAACCAAATTTATAAATGCATAACCACTTTGTAACACCATCAACTTCAGCAATGATTTTGATCATTTATCATTATCACTCAGACAGTAGTGGCAACTGCAATATAGTCTCAGCAGAGCAACTACTATACAAATATTATTTTATGTCAATAGCACTATATCATGTCTTTTAATAGGACTACCAAGTTGAATAGGTAGTAGTTAATTAAACAGTTTTAAAAAAATATGTTCAAAAACAACATAAGAAAAGTAATATTATAACAACAATACAACAAATTAAACATCATGATATTACTGAACCATTATTATCACTATCAATATTAATCAATGAAAGGTGGTGATTTACATCATTATAAGAGATTTTAAGAAGTAACAAAAGTTGTTATTATTGTCTTATTCAACTAACTACATCAACTACTGTACTGTAGACTAGTAGCAATTTGATGATGATAATAACGATGATGTTGATACCACCACTAGTACTACTACCACTAAAATAGTACTAATACCTATAAGTATTAAAATTGTTGTTGTAGTAGGAGTATCATTATTTTGTGTAATCTTTTAAATCTTTTACCACCGCACATTATCGTCATCATCAATTTTTGTTGTTCCTCATCATCATAAACTATTATTATTATTATTATAATAATAACATAAATAATAAATTGTTATTGTGATCATCATCATCACCTCTGTCTGCCTATAATTATAATAATATCAATTATTATCAATAAATCAATGGATGATCATTATTATTTTTGTTACAAAGGGCAATAATAATAAATAATAATAATCATATTTATTTATTTACTATTATTTATTATTATTCAATGATTATAATTAATGGTAGTAGTCATTTTTATTAACTTAAACAAAACACATAATAATCATTATAATAATATTATAGTTATTTTTAAATAATAGTAATCATTATCATAATAATATAATAATTATTATAACAACATTACAATTGATGATGGTAACTCATCTTCATTGTTGTTGTTATTATTAATTATTTATTATATCATAATAATATTATTAATTATATCATAATAATATTATTAAATTATTATTCTTTATTTATTATTATTTTTTTTATAATAATAATTAATTATTGTATTGTTGTTATATAAATAAATAATTATAATAATATATATATATATTATAATATTAATA
Organism: Cryptosula pallasiana; assembly: GCA_945261195.1. Classification (NCBI taxonomy): domain Eukaryota; kingdom Metazoa; phylum Bryozoa; class Gymnolaemata; order Cheilostomatida; family Cryptosulidae; genus Cryptosula; species Cryptosula pallasiana. Next base: position 6,426,375 of record OX183138.1, on the reverse strand, counting down.
TTATTATATTTATTTAAATAATTAGAGTTTGTTATTATAGTAATTGAAAAAAAAATGGAAACCACATGACTAAGAATCAATGCTGTGAAAGAGAGTACTTTAAGGTAACGTACTTCAGTGATAAAGCACTGTAGCAGCTGATGGTAAAGAAGAGTATGACACTTTTCCGCACGAAAAAGGTATTTCATAACCACAACAGTTGATTGAACGGATACACAAGCCGAAGTGGTTCTCGTGGTTCAGGATCTCAAACGTTAACGAATCAGAGACGAGGGGCTTAGATACATAGTTCATATATAGAGCTCACTTTGTAACGATCTTTGACAAGCCCCGTTAAAACTTTGAGTTCTCACGCTAAACTCCACACTGCTTAGGAATAAACGTCACCCAATCAAAATCGTTACATAATGCTGATTGAGCAGACAACACCAAATAAAACAAAAATTAGATCAGATTGGTGTACGGGTGTTATGCAAATAAAAATGCAACTTAAATATATAACTACAGGATCCTGGCATATAAATGCTCAAAAACAAGCCAGGGCCAATTAAGTCTAATTATTCATTTAAAATGTTCAAGTTTCAACATGGTGAATAGCAATCAATTGGTGTAATGGTAGTCAATTTCTAGTAAACCTTGTATTATAAAACAAGATCTTATCAAACTCCTTAGTCTACAATGAGTTTCCTTGCGTAGTATGTTTTGTATACTACACCTTACCTTCTCTTCGAGGCCCCAAAATGTCGCATGAAAGGCTCATTGAAGCTGGAGCAGCAATGCATCGCACAACAATGATTGCCAAAATGGGTAGCTTGTGCAGAAGTGGCCGCTAGTCAGCGGTCAATGGCCACGATCAAAGTGTAACATATAACAACCCCCCCCCCCCCATCCAATAATTTTCTACAAGTTTTAATATTTAATGGTCAATATAAAACTTCTCAACTTCTCCGCGATCCAATTTCTAGTTGATAATGTTTAGCCGCTCTCTGTATTAGCTAGAGTATTTCGTCTCAACCAATGCACACACTAGTATTTGACCACAATGGTTTCTTGACAGTGGATAGATATGAAGGCTCAAGCCCAAGTGAATTCAAGCATCTACATGGTCACAGTAACATGCTGTATTTTAGGTCGCGACTAACTTGACAAGATAGACCCTCTACAATGATGAAACCTACCATCTAGATCCGTGACAGGTGCAGCTAGGGTTATTTTGTGGTGCAACCCATGCTATTTTGCTAATCAACGAACAAAAAATGCCTTCCTCAAACGCTTGAAGACCGTAATGGCAATAAGTTGCTATTGCAGCACCACAATGAAAACTTCATCTGTTATATATTAGAGCAAATCAAACCCATGTATATCTAATGCTATATCAGAAGTCAGGTGTTGTTCTAGTACGCTGCCAAAGCAACTAACACACCAATTTTGATGTAGCTGTTGACAGATGTTCGACACCGAGACGGCAATAATATCAGTTTTTCTGCAACAAATTTATTAATGCTCAGATAAGAAAAGCACCAGTGAATGGATAAAAGCAGTAAGAAGTGAAATACGGACATGACGCTTAAACAGAATACAAACTAGGAATTGTGGACAAAGCAAGTGACAACCACTGCTCATGGTACAAAAAAATACAATGCAAAAAGAAGCAAAGTTTGTGAGTACTAGAAATCTACTAATAAGTTGCTTTCAGATCTGTACAAATGCTGTATTGACATTATAGCAGGCAACAGTACGCTGACTAGATAAAATATACATTCTCCTACAAGTATAGCAACGTATCAAATAATATCCGCTTGAGAGTTGAAAGCAGGCAGGCTGCAATAATAATAAAAAAGTACAATGAAAAAAATACGGGCAATAAAATCTAGACAACAGAATGTAACGGCTGCGGAGCACGACTTTTTACAGATGTCCGAGAGGTATTTGCTGAAACCTTAGCCTGTGAATTAGTCAAACCAGACCTGGGTCGTGAGCTGGGCCTCCCACTCGCGGATTGAGCAGTTTTGTTGTTAATTTTCAAGTCTTTTAAAGCAATTACTGTAGAGAGCACCGGACGAGGATTCTTGTCATCCACTATATCTGCCTGGCTACATATTAGCTCCTGTGTGATGGAAAACAACACATAACATACTCTTACGAGCTGAGAAAGCTCAAAGCCTAGGTTTATGGTCAGTGCAAACCAATGACAACAAGTTGGTGTGTAACTAAATGGGCATCTACTCAAAGGCTAAAATCACATTCAGTTGCACAGTTGTTTGTTAGTGATCAAGCAATACATGCATGCTAGGAAAAAGGAAGAACGGAGTAAAGAGAAAGGATTGTAGAGGGACACAATAATGTGCAACAATAATGAAAGCGAAAAAGCACGATGGAACTACCAGGACTTGCCTGGCGCTGTTGGGATACGCTATAGGTTAGGCAAACATGTACCTATGCGCTTGGAAACAGATACAAATATAAACAAATTGTGAAAAACAAATAAACACAGATGTACGACAACAAAATGTCGGAGCTAGAGGGCACTGTGCACAGCGCTTCTATAGCCCTAGAGACGACTCTTGGTCGAATTGCATCCAAAATATCATCGGCTGTACATAAATCCGCCTACAGAAAAACATGAGTGGACAGTGTTAGCCGAGAAACGGACACAATGTGTGTAAAGTGTAACACCTACACCTAGTTTGTTCCAGGCTAAAGGAAATGATATGACAGAGCTATTAGAGAACAGATTACACAACTGGCCGACAACAACCCATTTCCATGCAGCCATCTGTGTATTATATCACAATCGGAAGGAGAGAAAAAAATGAAATACAATGATATTATAACATCTAGTAGAGGAGATAGGTATTAGAACAACATCGACTGAGAAAACGACAGCCAAAAGTTATGGTTACGTAACAAAAATATGGAGCAGAAGTTAGTAATAAAATCTTATAACATTCCTATTCAACATCATACAAAGAATCCTGGGTAAGATAAACCAGCTTTGATCAACATCGAAACTCAAACTCTGAACCTTAAAGAAAGCTCAGACAAATGTTGCGTCACTCTTTCTGGCGTTTGTACATTCAGCATCTAATGCAACCAAAGGAGCCGTGCAACAACCTGACCACCTTGTGCAATAGATCATCAGAGAAATGACACGCTTGTCCTCCAGTTGTTTTCCAACAACTGCTGGTTACATAACGGTGCATTTTATGTTGTATAACCATTTGCTTACATCAGTGATGGCACCGAGCAGCAATGAATACTGATGTAAAAGGTATTTACCTCCCATCAGTTGCCATTACTAACACGTGAGTATCTATCTATCTGTGCGTGATAACAGCTCAACAATGCATTGCGTACATGCAAAGATTGCATGCCTGCCCCGCAAATGTACGTGTTGTATAACCCATATTAACAAGCCAGATATGTTCTCCACCTTTTCGTCATCAATCTTACGAAATTAATGGATGAACTTATTCATGTATTAGTAAAAAACTTGAAGAAAAAAAAACATGAATTGTAGGGAGCTAGAAAACTTTTTGTTCTCCAAAGATACGTAATAATCAACCATGAAATCTCAATATTGTAACTTGTGTTCAGAAAACAATTTAAACCGTTGAGTTATGCAATCCAAAAGCAATATTATGCACAAATGCCACATCCAAAACAATGTGCGCCGCCGCCGTAAGGGTTTGCTTACAGCATCAACAACAGTTTGACAAGCTGTCATGCGTAAGTGCCACATTTATATATAAACTTCTATACAATGTAATATATTTCATGAAGGGTGCTATGTAGTGACACTTGCTGACAGGTGCTATATTGCTGTAATGCATTTGATGCCAAAAAGATAAGTAGCTAAAATTTCACTAAAAACCAATTCACAGACATTTCATAAGTTTGTTTTTCGACACCAAAAGAGGAAGAAACATTATTTTACTGCGGCAGCTGCACGCGCCCAGATAATTTCTTTGTATACTTCCGCGGGGCTAGACAAAGGAGACACGTGACACAAAAAGTCGTGCTCTTTGTAGTAAGACAGCGTGCATTGAGAGTTGGTTATAAAACACCCCTTGTATAACTGGGTGTTTAGCTAGCCTTAGAAACTTAACACACATTGGCTGGAGAAAGCGGGTTAGCTATCAGGAACAGAGACTATTAATCAAATCAAGAACTGTAACAAAATATTCTTTGAATAATGTTATCGAATAATCCGGAATATGGGAAACACAAATTCCTATGGCAACTAATGACTGCATATTTGAATGCTAATGCAGGGCAGTGAGATGTGAGGCGGAGTCTTGGACTACATTCTGACATCAACTCGTTTCATAACATAAAAATTGTTTTATAACATCCTACAGTAAGAATGAGGCCCGAACAGTTATGAGATACCAGACACAGATAGAACAGATTTCTTCTAGTAGGTACTGTTTATGATAATTAGTGGTATTGGGAGACAAAGAGATGGGATAGGAGACAACAAAGAGAGAGAGGTATTGTGTCCAGCTAAGATATAGCACACCAGTAGCACGGGCACACAACACCAGCCAGTGAATGATAGTATGCATTTACATACCTGCGGAACACCAAGGCGTTTGCAGGCGTCGAGAAAATTCTCTACATTTCGCTTACATTTTGCCATAGACAGTTTGGGCTACAAGCAGATATATATATCCATATATATTGTACATACTGTATATACATGTAAATGATCACATAGATGTGAACATTGAAATATAGACTTTCCATTTACGTAAAAATTTAGACGCATTTAAATACCAGTGAATAATTGAATAAATAGACGAGTCCCCAGTGGCCATAGCTATGAATGCCAAAGTTGAAAAGGTTAAAAACTAGGTGTAATGCAGTTGGACGCAATAAAAAATTAAATAGGGCAAAAGGGATTTGCAGCTATAACTAGCCTAGTTTCTAATCCCAAATACGTTAATAATTTAGTGTTAACAATTATTAACGAGTGAACAATGTATGATTGAACGGCAAAGAGCACAAGTATGAAGTGAAGAGATGACTGGATAAGGCTACAGCCTGCTGCAGCACTCACCACTGCACTGCTCCTCACATGGATCTGTGAGACAGTTCTCGGTTTGATAAAGTTGGCTAGATGACAGAGGACGACTCCATCCCTCAGTTCACTCATTACGTCATGCGGTAAAGTCATTTTTAGTCGAGATTCTATAATCTGTGAAAGCATGGGATAAGATAAACTATAAATGTATATCTACTTGAAAGACAGAGAGTTATGATAGCCCTGGCGGGATTACACAACTCAATTTCGGAGTTGTGCCGTCTCTACATTGTTATACAACCAGCAATGTGAGCCAGAGACGGTTGCTCCCAGTAGTATCCTTTGACATATGATTAATAAAACCACAAGGCAAGCCAAAGAGAGACTAACCTTGCCACTGGTGTCGAGTCAATTGCATAAATATCAGAAAATTGATACTTTTAATTCTGCCCAGCAAAAAATTAATACAGCAAACATTCATTTTGCCATCTGCTATCCACACCCGTTGCAGAGTTAACGAGTATGCCAGAATGTACAAATGTAGTTAATTACAATCATGATGCAAATATCAGCGAATTGTAGGGAAAAAGTGAACTACTACAAAATTTTTTCCACAATCTTTGCGACAGGCAGTAAAGCAGCATAAAAAGCAGTTGAAATGCAGCAAAATTTATTATGCATGACTCGGCTCGATTCTAGATATGAAATGATCATTAAATTATTTTATATAACTTTACAAAAATATATATTGGAGTTATCTTCCCTTAAGAATATTTTCACTGAGCTCGGCATTTCTACAATTCGCATGATGTCAGAGATTAGACGTTTCCATTCCTCATGTATCAGTAATCGTAAGAGAAATTGAGACTACATGCAGGAAGGAGACATTGCGTAGACAGGTTAAAACTATAACACTCACTTCTTTAATATTACTAATATGTTGAGCGTCATCACCAGCGTGTCTGCCGTGGGATTCTTGCTGCTCTCCTCCATTGACGGCTGGCGATGAGTTGGTTGAGCGCCGGTTTACTGGGTTAACCGTCTGAAAACCTAAAACACACATCAATGCAATAACCATAAACAACAATCATATTGGTTTAACTTCTATAAAACGCCAAGCTGTGAGCATTTGCAAGCATTGGGTTGCCGTGACACAAATTACGTCATGAGAAAATAACTCCTAATAGTTTTAATTTGTGGAATGCAGCTACATGCGGCAATGTAAACTTGACATGTAAGCAACACCCAGCATATAACGTCACGGCCACAAGCGCAGGGTTGACAATGCAGCTATGTTTGCCATGCAAATGCTGGACAGCTATTTCCTCTACCAATCACATATCAGCTGACTGAGTGGTACAAACAAAACTAATAGAGTGCTAATATGGTAAATGCAATGAAACGAAAGCAGGTAATTTTCTGAATAACAGACTACAGCTATATAGATGTTAGAACACAAGACAGGTCAAGGTCTCGACGAACTGCAGTTTAGTCAGACCAAAACAAACATGGACGGTTTAAATGACGGAAACAAAGACAGCCCAGTACTAATAAAGGAAAAGTTAGATGAATTTGATGGATTAGTTGACAGAGAGAAGTATGCAGCAATCTGTCACCAACAGCTGACCTTGAGGCTCGATCAATGCCAACCTCACCATTTAAATAAACATGAGCTTAACTAAAACTTGAGAAAATTTCCAAGAGACTGGCTCAAATAGAGAAGACAGCGGTTGGTGCGTATGACCCCGAGTGAGCTACCAGAGAGCTACCGGAGAGTAGATAGTGCAGACAGACTAGAGCCCTGAAGCAGCTACCAGAACCTTAGTCACAATTAATAGACACCAAACAGCCGATGAAGCTCGTGAGAATATAGACGAGAGACAAGAAAGCGAGAGCAGAGTTAATAAAGAAAAGAAAGATGAGAGGAGGCAGGCAGGCAGCGGCAGGTAGAACTGTAGAAAGCAGCCATGGTTGGTATTGAGGAGCTGTTAGCTAGGAGTACGAGTGAGTGAGACATGCAGTGCCCGCTAGCTGCCATCGTGTAGGTAATCTACAATACTGTCGCACGCCACATGCACTGCTCCTGCATGGCACGTACCAAACTTTGAGCTTGAGTTAGTGACGGCAGCAGATTTTGAGTGGGCGCCGCTGCTGATACTGATGGCCTGATGACCTGCAGCAGGTGTGCTGAGCGCTGCCTTCACAGGCAGCTTGGTGGAGGAAGGTTTACCCTGACTAGACACGCGTGTAGAGGGAGAAGAGATACTGCCTGTTCCTACTATGAGAACAGCCGATTGGCCAGAACTAGTGCGAGGTAATGGTGCTGTTTTACTTCGACCTTGACTCTTGATGGATTTAGGAAGGCGAAGAGCTGTCTTACCAGAGGCAGCAGAGAGAGACTTGGTAGACTGCCTGGGTCTGTCAGCAGCGGCAGCAGCAGTGTCTGAAGAAGGCAAGGCAGCGGCGGATGCTGGGCGCTGAAAGAGAGAGACATCACGAGCGCTAAGTCAAGGGGTAAATACAAACAACATTGGTTAACAGCACAACAATCACTGCATTGCAACACCACATAACCATACACATGTGACTTGACCAATAAACAGGAGCAATGCATTGCCCGTTACAAGCGGTGAGGGAAATAGGTAAGACACAACACAGGTGTGCACTCTCAACACCCAGTCTGTGCTACAATATACACACAAGACAAACGTCTGTCTCACCGCTAACTTCTCTCTAAATGATGACCTCGCTTGTAATGGGCGAGATTTCTTCAACAAAAATTGATTGATTGTGGGTGTGTTTTACAAACGGCAGTGAAAAGCTAGCTAGAGCATGCAATTGTTGACTGTATAACCACAAGGAAGGTCAGGACAAGCGATAGAAATACATGTCAATCTCTGTCAGCTATTTGGACTACTACAAGGTACTTGAACAATCAGACACCAGCGGTAGGTGGTGGTAACTTGATACCTTCATCCGTTCTTTAACTCAATGCATAAGGTTTCTACATAAAACTGCAGAGTATCGCAATCACCAACTGAATGCTCAATAGAATTGCATGATAAACAACTGACTGTTAAGAGAAAAAATTCCAAGAGTTTTTTTATATGCTGAAAAGTTTTCAGAATTGTCTCCCCTATAAAACTGCTAATTTGGTTTCACAGTCTTTCACTAATTGCAGTTCATCAATATCAAATATTATCACTAAATAATGACGTTATGCAACCACAACTTTGAACAATTGATCATGGATTTTGTTTGGAAATAGTTAGCTATATTAATTTTTTATGGCCTAAATCTTTGCATTACCTTATACAATTGTAGCAAAAAATGCTCAAATTTGGTGATCAACCACCTGACAGCCAATATATCTTTGATATTTTGAGACACAATCAGTTGTAAGTTCTGATGGTATATTCTGATGGTTTAACGATGGTGTGTCATTAGGCGCGTTCGGCTATATTAATGCAAAGAGCTCTGCTAATTTTCTCAAAGCTTTACGCAGGTAGTGTTAACGTTATTCTAGCAAAACATGTAGTCTTGCGAAAAAGTAAATTTATCGAGTTGTCTTCTCTTACAACAATCATACGCCGTCGAGGCTAAAAACAAAAAGTTAAATAATAGTAAAAGAATATTTACTATAATAAATAACTATTTCAATCAAAGAAAGCAATGCAATCGAATAAACAGTTACATCTGGCTTCGCTAATGTATATTGATGCTATGGCACACAAATATTCAACATCATAAATTATATCCTATTAATTCAAACTTCTGCTAACGACAGTCGCTTGCATGATAATGATTAGTTGTTTTTGTTGCTGCATTCAAAATATTGATTGCCATAAAACAGCTCTGTTTTCAATTGCAATGTATGAATACAAAAAAGACAACTCCTAATTTTTAAATAAGTGTTGATTCTCACCAACACTTTAAAGGGCTTATGACGGGCTTTTCAAGACGCACTTTGTGTGTAGAGTTGTTTTCTCATCAAGCATTGTAAAACTATTGAGAAAACTCACTTGCGTCAACAAAACACCAATAGGTATCATGTAGAGGTCTATGGAGGTATATGACAATGCGTTTGGCAGAATGGACTATCTGCATTATGATATTATGTAGTATATTACAGCAAGTAGTTTGTATCATTTTTGTTACTTTTTCAGTTTAAAACTACTTTTCAAAAATCTTAATTATTATTATTTAGTGCTTTTGAAGTTTTTTCTTGGAAAGATAGCCGGTATTTCAGATTTAATTATTACCGTTGTTGTAAAAAAAAAACAACGCCGGAAATACAATTTCGGCAACGTTTTTTTCACCTAGTATTATCATGAAAGTATACTAATGTTATTGTTTGATTAATTTTTCACATGAAAATTATTATTTTGATAAAAAAATTTCATTATTTCTTTTGATTTTGATGACATACACTATCACGTGAACGCCAGTGTATACATAATAGCGAGCTTACCAAAGATAAAACCAATTGCTGACTTGAGAAAAACAGCTCCAAAAAAATTAAAATTTGTTGCAATATCATTTTTTTGCAATAAAAAAAGTCTCTGCACAAAACTAATATCTAGGACGCCCTATTTCTATGCGAACAATCCAAATTTTTGAAAACTCGCTTTATAGCTCTATATAACTTGGTGCGTCTTCGAGAAAAAGGCGTCTTGGCAAGTGCTGACTGCGTCTATAGGAATCGTCTTACTGGTGAGAGGGCAACTCCAGATAATTTTTCTGAACACATTTCAACGTCAGAAAGTTTAAATTAAATCAAATCCTATTCAAATGAGGCGTCATAGGCCCCTTAAAGCCAGAAACAGACTGGCGATTTTCAGAGCGATTATGTCCTCTGGCATCGCAACGCCCAGGGCGCTGACCGATTTGGAGCAAAACGCCCAGTATCCAGCCAGCCAGATATTTTGCGCCACTCAGCCGGATCGCTGTGCTCTGATTGGCCAGACTTCCTACAGCTGCCCAACTACTTTGATTTCTTCTGCAATTTGTTTATTTTTTACCGGTACTAATAATTAACTTGTCAATTTCTTGATTTATTATTATAATTAATAATTATTAATTAATAATATAATTCATTTAATTAATAAATTATTATGGAATAAATTTATTAATAATAATTATTATTAAATAAATTATTAGAAATAGTTATTAATATTATTATTTATAATAATTATTGTTATTTATTTTTTAACTGTTACCGTTGGAATATATATATAGATTATGAACTATAGTCTAATAATTATAATAATAATTTAAATAATAGTTTATGGTTATTGTTTGTTTATAATACTAATAATTTATATGAACATGATTGCCAGTGGTAGCGTTTTTTCTATTGTCATCGTCCTGTGTGCTTTGGCCAGCGCCACGATAAGACAACTCACGGCGCTTCCCACCGGGAATCGCCCTCTAAATATCGCTAGTCTGTTTCTGGCTTAACGCTATATTTCTTGTGAATCCAGTGTAAAAAAATTCTATTTTTTACCTTCCAACACAAGAAAAATTCTCCCATTCGTAACTACATATTATCTTGGCCAAAAGCGCCTATATAGTATCAGATGAACACAACTCCCAAATATAAAGCTAGATTTGCACACTCGGGTTACAGCTAAGGTATGTATGTACACATTCATTTATATACAGATTACCACAACTGAGGGAAAAAGATTTCTTGTATGGGTGACTCTTTTTTTTCAACGTTGATCAACTTCATGCAACGGTATCTAAAGCTAAAGATGCCATGCCTTTTGGTTGCAGTATTCTCTATAACAGACGATTTTAAGTGGAGGGGAGGGGGGGGGGGGGGTGAGGGAGTGAACCAAGGCTATTCATATTACGAGCTGCATATGATACCCACCCGTAGTTCTGGGTCTAACACAGGCTTGCGTTTAGAGTCTGTCTGTGTAGCGGGTGATCTATTTATAGAATTGAGTTCGGCAGCGCCAGATGAAGCCACAGATGAGCTTAGAGATACTCGGCTATCCCCATCCTGCAAGTAAACATAGTGACTTAGGCTAAAATTGCAAAAACTTGACTAGTCAAAATCTAATAACGGATACAATAGTGCATGTTATATACACAGCATATTTCATGTATACCACTAACACTTACTACATCCGTTTTGTACAACATATTGAGCATCGCTATAAAGGCTATTTACAACATACACTGCTGCAAACCACTCTTTGATAAATATTCCTCAAAAACTTCAACCCTTTCTCATTAAACTATGTGCACAAAGTTTAAAATTATTTACGGCAAAAAACCATTATCAGCCATGTCAGAAAATACCAAACGTATTAGCCGTTAGTCTAGCGGCATTTACCTGCGAGGAGAGACTATCCAAGGGACACAAATGGTTGTATAGCCATAGATGTCTAACAGCATTTACCTGCGGGGAGAGACTATCTAAGGCACGCAAATGGTTGTATAGCCACAGACGTCTAACAGAATTTACCTGCGAGGAGAGACTATCTAAGGGACACAAATAGTTGTATAGCCATAGACGTCTAACAGCATTTACCTGCGAGGAGAGGCTATCTAAGGGACACAAATGGTTGTATAGCCTTAGACGTCTAACAGCATTTACCTGCGGGGAGAGACTATCTAAGGGACACAAATGGTTGTATAGCCACAGACGTCTAAAAGCATTTACCTGCGAGGAGAGACTATCTAAGGGACACAAATGGTTGTATAGCCACAGACGTCTAACGGCATTTACCTGCGAGGAGAGACTGACAGGAGAGCTTCTATGACTGTCACTGGTAGATTTCTCCATCACGCCGTCTGCATATGCAATAGCACCGCTACAAAACATTGCACGTTAGCAGCAGCCAATCACAGTCGGGGTACGCATTGACCGCTGATTAGTAGATATGTTGATATGCTGCATAAACTACACGGCCATTTACAACATTATCCACATCAAAGGTATCAACTATCGGTGGGTCTCAAATGAAACAGACATTCAGCCTTATGGCCACCGATGCTCACTGTTACCGAAAGACAAGAACCCACACACTATTTAACCATTCACTACATCAAGCAATGGAGTGAATGATGAGCAGTGTACGGTGTGGCAGCAAAAATGATTGAGTTGGCACTGGCTTGTCTTTACTGGAGTTGTGTCTCTTAAGAGAGCACACAACTCCACACACATACTTTACCACAAAACACAAGCCTAATAATATTTTTTACTACAAACTGTAGCTCCATGTAAAATAGGAAAAGCACTTGTATCAGTGCAACACTTATATCTACTGCAATCATCTGATGGTTAGTAGAGAGAGGGGGAGAGGAAAAGCAGAGAGAGGGGACGAAGGGGGGGGGGGGAGAAGGGGAGGAGAGGGGTTAGGAGATGGGGGGGGGAGGAGAGGGGGTAGGAGATGGGGGGGGGAGGAGAGGGGGTAGGAGATGGGGGGGGGGGGAGGAGAGGGGGAGGAGAGGGGGGAGGAGAAGGGGGAAAAAGGGGGGGAGAAAGGAGGGGGGGGGGGGGAAGGAGGGGAGCTGGTAGGAGAGGTGAAATGGTGAGCAAGTGTGAAGGGAATGTAGGAGTGAGAGAGGACAGTGGTGGCACTCACCTGGAGGTTTCATGACCATTGCTGTTGGGCACTTCTTTACCACGACTACAAAACAAACCATCCATGACACACTGACACATGCCAACAAGTGATTGCAATAAATGCACATACACACAAACAATCATAACATAGAACTCTACAGTACATTGCTACTTCCCACCACAAGTACCAAATCAGTGTACAAGTTTGTCAACCCAACTAACAAGAATAATTGAGTACAACAATATGTGTGTGAAGCAAGAGGAGACAACTTCACACCAAACAAACAGCCGACAGCAAGTACTATGTTATAGCCAATATGGTTAGCCATGACCACCAATTTTATAAATTCAAACAGGTATAATTAAGTTATATAAAAGCAGGATATAAAAATGTTTTCAGCATGCAGTTTAGCTTTTGAGCAAGGCAAAAAACCAAGTTTATTGGCCACACAAGCTCTCACTGCAGTCAGTGTGTAGGAGCAGAAGCAAGGTAGAAAGTCGTGAAACACTTACTGTTGAGTGTACTGATAATAGGATTGTGAGGAAAGAGCGATGTGTTGTACAGCACTGCTACTGTAGCCATGCACGATACCACTGTAACATTGCACATAGATGGGGTGCAGTTAGCAGCATGCAAGCTAGACATAACACGTAATAGCAATAGCTGTGGGAGGAGCTGCTGAAATAGCTGCTGAAATAGCTGACCAGCTTGTTACCACATATACAATATCTGTGGGTGCGGCAATATGATCTGAGGGTCTAGGTTTTAGTGGTTTCGGTTCTATGCTTTGGTCATGGATTTTTCGTAAAAATTACTAATGTGGAGCATTACAGCAGCGCGCCGATGATTAATTTCAAACCTGCTGTCTCCGAAACTATACCAATTTCAGTTACCTTTGATTAATCATTGTAATTTTATATTGAATTAATTTCTTATTTTAAAATCACAATTTTTTGTCTCTTTCATTGATTTACGGTAATTTATTAGTTTGATATTAAACTACTACCATCAAAGTTACCCCGATTCAAAGATCAAATAATCAGGTCAAGAATAACTTGAAATTGTTACATACATCAAATTTCAGCATCTAAAGAACCACGAGTGCCTAACAGCACAACAGCAGCGTCTTTTACGGAAGATTTCCCACCAAAACGTAAATACAACATCCAGACTTGCCAACCTAAAGTGAGGGGTCAAGAGTGAGACTTGAAAAAAGGGGAAAAAAGCGCGTGAAATCCAGCCAAATGGGGAAAATGTGTTACTGAGTGATTTGTGATAAAATGCTGGAAAATAAAATCTTATATCATGCTAGCTGCAGAAACATCAAGTAATGCAATGAACAAAGGGGTGTGGTGAATGAATAGCATGAGATGGTGGACCGAGAGCAGGGGATGGTTGATAGAAGGAGAGCAGGAGGTGGTTGGTAGATAGGGAGCAGGAGATGGTGGATGCAGAGCAAGAGAGGGTAGATGCAGAGCAGGAGATGGTAGATGGAGAGCAGGAGATTATAGATGGAGAGTGTAGGAGATGATAGGTAGAGAGCAAGGAGATCGGGGATGGAGAGCAGGAGGTAGATGGAAAGCAGGATATGGTGGATGGAGGGCAGGGTATAGTGGATGGAGAGTTGGATAAGGTAAATTGAAAGCAGGAGATGATGAATGCAAAGCAGGATTTGATGCAAATAGAGCAAGAGATGGCAGATGGAGAGCAGGAGGAGATAACTGGAAAGCAGGACATGGTGGTTGTACAGCAGGGCATAGTGGATGAAGAGTATGATAAGGTGAATGCAGAGCAGGAGATGATAGGTGGAGAGCAGGAGATGATATGTGGATAGCAAGGAGATCGGGGACGGAGATAGATGGAAAGTAGGGTATGGTGGACGAAGAGCAGGAGATGATGAATGCAGAACAGGATATGGTGTATGTAGAGCAAAAAATGGTGGATGGAGGGCAGGAGGAGGTAATTAGAGAACAGAGTATGGTGGATGTAAAGCAGGATATAATGGATGGAGAGTATGATATGGTGGATGCAGAGCAGGAGATGATAGATGGAGAATAAGGAGATCGAGAGCAGGAATAGTGGGTAGATAATGGGAGATGATGGATGCAGAGCAGCAGATGATAGATGAAGAGCAAGGAGAGATCAGGAGAGATAGCAGGGGATCGGGGATGGAGAGCAGGAGGGAGATGGAGACCAGGACTGGTGAATGGAGAGCAGGATATAGTGGATGGAGAGATGGATATAGTGGATGGAGAGCAGGATATAGTGGATGGAGAGCAGGATATAGTGGATGGAGAGTATGATATCGTGGATGGAGTCAGGAGATGATGAATGGAGAGCAGGATATGGAGTATGTAGAGCAAGAGATGGTGGTGAATGGAGAGCAGGAGGAGGTAGTTCGAGAGCTGAGCATGGTGGATGTAGAGCATGATATAGTGGATAAAGAGTATGATATGGTGGATGAAGAGCAGGAGATGATGGAGGGAGAGCAAGATGATGGTGGATGGAGAGCAAGGAGATTGAAGATGTAGAGCAGGATTTAATGGATAGAGAGTAGTATATGGAATATATAGAGTAGGAAATAGTGGATGGAGAGCAAAAGATGGTAGATGTAGAGCAGGGGAAGGTGGATAGAAAGTAAGAATTGATGAATCGAGAGCAAAAGATGGTAGATGAAGAGCAGGGGACTGTGGGTGGTGAGCAGGGTATGGTGGATGGCCAGTAGAAGATGGTAGATGAGCAGAAAATTGTGGATGGAGAGCAGGAGATGGTAGACAGGGTTGGAAAAAACCAAACAAACCATTTATTTCTGGTTTATTGTGAAAATGGTGCACTCAATGCAGTCAATAAAAAGAGTTTATGACTTACTGAATGGTTAAAGGAATGGCTTTCGATATGTAGCATTCAGCTTGTTAAAAAAAATGTTTAATGTTCATCTCCAAATAAGACAACTGTACGTACAACATGGCATCAGTATCTAAATAAATGACTAATTGTATAATAGAACCACATAGAATAGAAAACATATACACTCACTCAAACTTCAACAACTAAATGGCATTACCGTAGTAAGACACAAGATCATTGGTATTTTTTTTAGTATTAAGCAATGAAGAGGCAATAAATAAAATTGTCCTTTTGAGCGCCAAGGCGATTTCATAGTTTAGAGTGTACTATCCCAAACGTGAAGTTATATCAATTATATATGTGGCGCATCTTTTTTCAATAAACATCCTTCATTTCTCTGCTATCGTAACTAGCTGAAAAATTTGATTTATCATTTTAGATTTTTAGAATAACCAAGAGAATGAGGCATGGCATGAGTGAATGCTGTGAAGCAGATAACCTGCCAGTTTAGCTGTGAAAGAATGGAATTATTTGATGAACTAACAAAAAAATCATAAAAACCAAAACTTCAGAAATTTGACTAGTTTAAACCGAGCCAAACCTGGTAGATAGACAGTAGGAGATGGTAGATGAAGGGCAGTGGATCGTGGATGGAGAGCAGGAGAGGGTGAATGAAAAGCAGGTGGAGGTAGATCAAGACCAGGAGGGGGCCAGGACATGGTGAATGGAGAGCAAGATATAGTGAATGTGGAGTATGATGAATGCAGAGCAGGATATGAAGGATGGAGACCATGAGAGGATGGGTGGAAAGTGGGATATGGTGGAGGCCGAGAGGGAGTTGATGGTGGAGGCCGAGAGGGAGTTGATGGATGAGGAGAAAGGAGGTGGGGATAGAGCACAGAAAATGGTAGATCGAGAGTATAATGGATGGAGAAGAGGATATGGTTGATGAACAGCAGGAGATGGTGAATGGAGGTCATAAGGTGGATGGAGAACAGAAGCTTGTGGATAACTATTCTCACGAAAAAATACAGATAACACCAACCTTGAAAGTAAAATAACAATAATTCTTTTGATAATAACTATTCTATGGTGGCTCAGAACGTTTTGTCTTTTGTGTTTTAAAAAGTCTGAACGCTTTCCAAACCGTTTGAACGAATTTGAAATAGTCTAAACTTTTGCAAAAACTTCTGAACGCTTTGTGAAATCGTTCGTGAGCTTTGAAAATCCGAGCCGATTTGCTGGTTCGCTCTATTGATCATAGATCTACAGTCCATTTATGATGGATAATGTTTCTCATAAACACGGAGCAGTTGAATTTTCTTTAAATAAATAGATGTTTTTTATTTATTAAATATTATTTGCTTTAAATTATTCTAAATAATAAATACAACGTAATTATAAATGTAAAAATTAATTTAGAGATGATATTCAACAACATTTTTATACAGTTAATTAACTTGCTCTATGTCTTTTGATCGACGTCTATGTTGATAAAGTTATATAGAGGCTATAAATAAAATGACGGCCACTTTTGGTTCGAAAGCCATGTGCTTTGCCAATTTTTTCAACTATTTCCAAATGGTTTAGACCATTTTAAAACAGTTCAGACTATTTCAAAATAGTTTATACGGTTTGTAAATAGTTCATACTCTTTCTAAAGCATCCATACGGTTTGCAATTTTCTATATCATCTGAATCATTTCTAAGCCGTCTGAATTATTTGGAAGACAACTATACGGTTTGCAGAACTTACGATTTTTAGACAGGAAATACAGTTTTATAGCATGAATCCCTCAACTGCTGAGGCCGACGATTAATTTATTATAACCAACAAGCCCGTTTTCAAACATAGTTTCTTGGGCTATTTTACTACAATTACCCAATTATTTTAAACGTAAAAGACGCTTTGCAAACCGTCTGGACGATTTCAAATCCATTCATACGCTTTGAAAACAAAACCGTCTAACGTTATGAACCACCATACTATTCTCATGAAAATTAAATTTGCTAAAAATTATTATAACAAACAATATACCATTGAAATAACGATTAACTCCTCATTATTTTGATATATAAAAGCATCAAAAATACTTGTTAACTGCTACCATTGATGAGAAAACAAAAAATGTTAAAGAATGTTGGACTTGATAACAAAAGAGCAACAACAAATAACAATAATAATATGTAGGTAATATATGTATTATCATTTTTAATAACCTTTTGTTTATTAATAATAATTAATTAATTGATAGTAATAAAATTATTATCACTAAGCTAACATCCACTTATTATTATCAATTATTATTATTATTATTAATGATACAGCAGTAATAAATGATAATAATAGCAAAAATAGTAGTAGTAATTAGTTAATGATGATAATAATACTTGATATTATTTAAATAATAAATATTATTATTATATTATTTCTAATTTATTTATTATTATTATTATTATTGTATGAAAATAATAATAAGTAGCAGGTAGTAATTAATAAATGAATGGAACTAACATAACAGCTTTAATAATACAATGAATTGACATCAACAATAACACAGCAGCAATGGAGTGCTCAATTCTGTTTTGACTGGCTCTTTTTAAGAATGTTACAAAAGTATTGAAATAATCATCGATGTGTTTATTATTAGTTTGGTCTTTGCTTCTGCTGCTTCTTGTTATGGGGATCGTTTTTTTTAGACTGTGGATCCTAGTAACCTGAATTGATAGTGTGGGTAATATAGCATTCCCCTCACAACACAGTAAAAAAGTGGTCAATTAACAGCTGTTATAATTATCTCTTTTTTATTTTTCTAATCTGAATTCTTTTAGTGCTTTATTATTATTGTATGATGATGATGATATCAGCATCTTCTTCGATGTCAATGTTTACTTTGACTAGTTAGTTGTTGGAAGCAAAATAAACACACTATAACTGCTATAATAAGAAACTAAAATATAAGATAGGGAAATATCAATACAAACAGTTTTAGTATAATATTCAATTATATTATTATTATTGTTATTAATAATAAAAACACAAAAAAAAATTTTTCCCCAACAACAGGGGAAATGCGTGAGACGTGCGTGAGAGAGTGAGAAACAGGGAAATGCGTGATTCTCACGCCCAATGCGTGAGAGTTGGCAAGTCTGACAACATCGCCGGATTAAGGATCCGTCAAAATATTGGACTACAGAAACATAGAGCATTCGCAGTATTTGTGATTGTAACGCTCTCCATGTCAAAACAGTAACTAGTGAATTGTAGATTACATCTTGTACTGGTAAGTAACAAAACAAATTGTGAATGAAATTGAATTGGGACCAATCGAAACGAATAAAGAGCTCGGCAGCTGCGAAGAACACTGCAAAATAAAAAGCGAAATATAATTAGAGATGTGAGCTAGTTAAATACAACAACAAAACGTGTAGATTTTGTAAAAGAAAGTATCCTTCCATGCTGATCACAAAGTTGATTCAGAAATACATATCAGGCGGAAAATAAACTACAAATTCCCATTGATAAAATTGACAAAAGCAAAGAAATCACATATATTTATCAGAATATTTATTTTGCAGAGACTGTTGTGCGCAAAGGAGCAGTACTGTGCCAACTAGCCTGGTACAAAACCGCAGTACACAAATATGTACTGTTGTGTTAAGCAAGCACAAAAGGTTATCTGGTTTAACATTTCAGGGTTGACAAATGTGCGTTGTAGCCTGTGAACCCACAACACCAGACACACTACGTTCAGTTATTCAATCACATCCACAGCTAATTTACCGATCCAAGTAGTAAGGGTTGGGCAGCGTGAAGCTATGCTGCTTTGAGACAGACAGCTGACTGGGTCTGGCGGTTTTACTCTCTGAGTATAACATGCTTCGACTGTCAGACACAAACAATAGATACTGAAGTGGTAGATGCAAGCGCACTGTAATACTGTGTGACCGTACATTGCAAGGGCCGGGTCACACGAGGGCGAATCTTACACAAAACTGTAAACAAAAAATATTTTTTGAGTCATAGCGAATTTATTGCTAAGCAAACATAGCGAACAGCTTGGTTTCATCGTGATCGAACTATGTTAGGTTTGGGAAATTCGTCGGTTACAATGTTTAGAGTGCTTTCGGTTAGTAATCGCATCTAGTGATGCGTGGTCAGGCATGACCGTACGCGACGACACCTTCGGCAAGGCGTCGTATAATCCCCCTGCTAATCCATCACATCCGATATTCGACGAAGCGACAGGCCGTCGTATTTGGGCAGGAATGTTTAGAATACGATGGCAGTATGCGTCGCTGTTCGGTGATATGCCCATAGACGTAGGAGTCTATGGCATAGGTGAGCGTAGTCCGAAAGTTACTCGTGCAGACATGGGTAACTGTGAAGAATTAGGCGATTCCAACTGAACATTTTTAACAATAGAGTTGACATCAGGTGTGTTATAGAGTGACGATGGATGCGATTTAAAACGCGTTGAGGAGACAACTCTTAAAAATTACCTGTGGCAACCGGACGGCGCCTCGCATCAATGGCCCGTATCCAAAGCACTAACCCATTTGTATGCGAGATAAGCCCAATCACGCATCCAATACAGTTGCGTCGCATACTAACCGAAAGCACTCTTACATGTGATTGGACCATTGGACCACATAAGCTTATCAACTAGTTATATTCTCTGTGCCTTATTGGTTGGTCTTTAATGACTGGGCCATTCACAACGATGCATGCTTCTCGTAGTAGCACCAACGGCATTTAAAGTAAGATAAGCGTTGTCGCTAAGCCATGTTTTTTGAGATATAATTATTATTTCATTACATTTAAAAGAGACTTTAAAATTTATAAACACTAAAAAAGTAATAAATAATAATAGAAATAAATAATATTCAAGATATTTAAAATAGACTATTTTTAGTATTTTAAAATATAGCACAGCATCCAACGAAGAACACGCCGAGATTGGCTGAAACTTTAGGACTAATGAACTGGCAAAAGGTGTTTTTGCCGTTGGGTGACTGGCCGAACGAAAGTTTAATCGCCGTGCTTCAGCTGCATCTTAATCAAGTTTTGTTTTCGTGTAATGTCCCCGTGTGACCAGGCATAATACTACATGAGAATGCGATAGCAGAGTACACTGTTTAGTACAGCAAGAGATAACCACACTAGGATATCATAGATGAGCAGGGAGTCGGTATAAAATAGATGAACAGACCCATTGCTAATGTCATGCCTAGTTTATAAGAGCTGTATCGCTGTCCCGCTTGGAATAAACTGAATTACACGGCTCAATTCGAGACCGGATTTATATAGGCGTGATGAAAGGTGATTATCCTAAGGCGACGACGAGGCATAGTAACACGCCAATGCCATATAAAAAGCACAGACAACTTACGAGTGTTTCAGTAAAGTGAACCTATAGACCTACAGGTCTATGAACCAACAGCACAATAAATGAATGAAAATGTATTGTTAATTATTTAAAAAAATGATAATAATAACAAAAAAAATATTAATAAATAAAATTGTAACAATAACTATTTATTCTTTGTCATACTTATTTGTATTACTCCGCCAATTCAGCATCATTATTCTAGAAAAAATAGTGGATTTCTACTCACTATGGTTTAAAATGGTAAATTATTTTGTCAATTTTTTTGAAAGATATATCCTGTGACAGTAATAATCTAATTAATAGTGGCTGTACTTGTCATTACGATTATACTTTTTTTGATCCAAATAGTTTTTGAAATTTAATATACATTCAATGATAAAAGACAACATATAGGGCATATAAAATAAACTACATGGTAAATATCTCATCTTTGTGGGAAACATGAGCAGAACAGTAATTAATTCGGCTAGCTGCATTATGTATGTACATGACGCGTTGTATTGTGTATAAACGGCAACGTTATGACTTTAACCGGCAATGATACGGCTCGTATAAACTAGGCATTAGTTATAACAAATGTCAGCGAAAACTCAATGAGAGGACAACTTCAAACATTCCGCCTTTTCAAGCTTTTAGTGAGAGTTCGAGAGATTCAGTTATAAATAAAATAAACAAAAGAATTAGTCCATGACTATTTCCATCTACTGAAAGCCACTTAGGTGACAACTCCATAACCTTTTCACTGTTGCATAGATTAATCTTCAATTAATCTTTGGTGAAAATGCCAGTTACCAATACAAATAACGATTATACTAAGTTTTGGTTACAATCCTGAATAGCTTCTCTGCTTGTACTCTGGCTATTCATTATTCAACATCATAAAATATCAACAACTCCAAATAACTTGAGCATGTCCATAAATTAACTGATCCAAGCATGTAGCTGACTTCAAAAATGCTCAGCTCAGTAGTACGTACAGTATGTAGTACTTGACATGCTTCATCATTCAAACAAGTTTCTATCTCATCTAATTAAGGTTGCAATTCATAAAATAGAAAGGACTTAAAATAATATTTTGACAGTCGCCTCTGAATGTGTTAGTGGGATGTAGAAGAGTTGCAGTGGAAGCAAAGACCTCTACAGGGGAAAGAGAGCTCAAGGCAACGCTCAAGGCAGCAAACAGTTTAGTAAGGTAGGGAGATGCAATGCAAGCTAACTGTATCGCTAGAAGCGACAAAGCATCTACCTTTCCGAGTGAACTGATGCCGATCTGATTGGTGGCTGAGGAGGGCGACCTCCAGATCTGGCAGCAGAAGTGGCGCCACCTTGTGGAGATGGAGCAGAGACATTTGTACTCTGAGGTACAGGAGGTTTGCTGGATCTCCTACTAGCGCCTTCCGACTTCAACTGTTCAGCGCGCCTTTTCTTCTTTTCATATTCTTGTTTTTGTCTTTGCAGCTCCTAAATAAAACAACCAAAACCTAATAAATAAAAGAAATTTTATGGCAAAAAACAATATAAAAACATTATCAGCAATGAAGAAATGCAATTCTAAACAGTTATCACCAGATACAATGAAAGCTACACTGACATACAGTAACCTAGACTAAAACTGATACAATACCACAAGTTTTAATGAGCCAGTTATTGTTACTTATAGACAAAAAATGCATGCGTAAGTCAGGTATTAATATAACAATTAAAGCAGTGTTAATCATTAATTATTAGACATTATTATTTTACTGGGCAGCCTTCAGGCCACATCTACTTTCATGTAAGAAAGCAGACAACTCCAGCTACACAGTGTTGTCCATTCAACATCTGTCAACTGTACAGAGAATAGGCGTATGAAGAAGTTTGTAGCCTAGTGGGAGGTGAAGGGAACTACTATAACTACCACTAGTAGACACAGTAAGGGAGCCAAGAAATGGGCGAGTGAAATTGCCATTGGAGTAACAGAGTTACTGATTTAGTCATAAAGCCATAACCAAGTTATAAAAGAGAAAATAAGATAGCCTAAGTAAGGTGCGAGAATTACCTGCGGGTACATGCCATCCTGCTCGTCAAAATCAGTAGAAGAAAACATGGAGAAATGAATAAATGAACAAACATAGCAGCAACTAGCTGTGTAGAATAAAACAATGGAAGGCTCTAATAACATTTATAAAAAGATGAAATCATAAATTTTTCCAATTATTTTTAAAACGGTTTTCTGCACAATTTCAAAAAGAGCTGTCTTGGTGAAGAAATAACCAAAAGATTAATCTAATGCCAACACTTGTCTCAATCAACTCATTACATACAATCTTATTCAAACACTGTCTAAACAAACATATCAAACACAACTCGGAGAAAAATATCACTTAGTGTATCACATGCAGCAGTAACACATAGCGCCTACCCGAGCAAACATATCCTCGCCAGAGTCGATGCCGCTGGCAGTGATTCTTAGAGGGGAAATGCCACCACTGGGACTGCTTCCACTTTCAGGGTTGGTAGGGGTGACAGCGTTAGAGCCTGGGCTCCTCAGCTCTGCCCCAGTAATTCTACTCTTTAGCTCTAAATGTCTCTCCGCTCTCTGTTCTTTTAGTGACTCGGCCATTTTGACAGCTGTGTCTAAACCATTCTACAACACACAGCAGGTGTAGACAACTACCTACAGCAGTACACAATACACAACAGGTGTAGACAACTACCTACAGTAGTACACAATACACAACAGGTGTAGACAACTACCTACAGTAGTACACAATACACAACAGGTGTAGACAACTACCTACAGTAGTACACAATACACAACAGGTGTAGACAACTACCTACAGTAGTACACAATACACAACAGGTGTAGACAACTACCTACAGCAGTACACAATACACAACAGGTGTAGACAACTACCAACAGTAGTACACAATACACAACAGGTGTAGACAACTACCTACAGTAGTACACAATACACAACAGGTGTAGACAACTACCTACAGTAGTACACAACACACAACAGGTGTAGACAACTACCTACAGCAGTACACAATACACAACAGGTGTAGACAACTACCTACAGCAGTACACAATACACAACAGGTGTAGACAACTACCTACAGTAGTACACAATACACAACAGGTGTAGACAACTACCTACAGTAGTACACAATACACAACAGGTGTAGACAACTACCTACAGTAGTACACAATAGGTGTAGACAACTACCTACAGTAGTACACAATACACAACAGGTGTAGACAACTACCTACAGTAGTACACAATACACAACAGGTGTAGACAACTACTTACAGCAGTACACAATACACAACAGGTGTAGACAACTACCTACAGCTGTGTCTAAACCATTATACAACACACACCAGGGGTACATAACTAGCGGTAGGTGTACACAACTACCAGCAGGTGTACACAACTACCAGCAGGTGTACAACACTACCAGTATCTCTCACAGACATGGGTTAGTGAGCTCAAGGAGACAAGTTTGAGCAGTCAGCTCCACCCATGACTAAGCTGCTATGTAGTTAATAAATGTCAGGCAATAAATCTTTCAGGCCAATTAACATGCATGAAGCATGATTGTTCAATACTTTATGTTCGAAAATAAAACTCACAAAGACTATAAACAACAAATAAGAATAAAATGGATTGATGGAAATTGAATGAAACAAACCAGTACAACCAGAGAGTCAATACTAAGTAGAAAGTAGTAAGCACCAAGTAGTAAGTACGGCGAAACCCAATTAATTCAATGTAGAAGGAAAAAGAAAAATACATCTAATTAGAGACAGTATTGAATTGCACAAACATACCATAGTTTAAATTATTACAATAATAATAATAAATAATGATAATGTAAATAATAATATAATAACATTATGAATTATATGGATACTTCAAGCTGTTTCTTTCACTTGACTGACAGTGGGAATTAATCTTAATAATAACCACGACAACTTCAAATATCGATATTTGTTAATAACAATTATTATGATTTTGATGACAATTATAATAATAACAAATAATACTAATAATGAAAAATGATCAAAATATGACTAATTAATTTTCTTTGCTCATTTTTTCAAATTATTATCAATTGGTAGA
Source organism: Cryptosula pallasiana (assembly GCA_945261195.1). Taxonomy (NCBI): domain Eukaryota; kingdom Metazoa; phylum Bryozoa; class Gymnolaemata; order Cheilostomatida; family Cryptosulidae; genus Cryptosula; species Cryptosula pallasiana. The sequence goes on along the minus strand of OX183138.1, from coordinate 6,401,420 downwards.
ATGTATTATAAATTAATGGTACTAATAATGATTTAAAAAAGTACCAACAATGGTAGTTACTATTTTACCGATATCGGCTGCATTTTTTGTTATCTTGCAGCAATAAAAACATAATTAGATTACATTGACTTGGTAAACTGGTGGTTTTTTTTTTTTATTGCTTGTTATTAGATAGCCTTGGGTCTGGGTTACAGTCTGATATTGATTACATTTCAATCAACAGAAAAACACATACACTACATTTTTATGTGTAAAAGTTTTGAAGGAGTTTTGAACAATGGATTGTTGAAAACTTTGATTTTCGATTTGCCGCACTGAATTTTGCAGTATTAATTTCTAATTTTTGAAAGAATTACGCAGAAATGTCTAGACCCAAGGGAGGATAACTATCCAAAGAGTGTATCAGTGCTTTGGCGGTTTACTGCATCATAGTATTGTTGCGGCTAGTGATAAGCAGTTTCTATCAAAACAACTATACCAATATTTATATTATGAGAAAAATATTGTTTTCACAAGCGCATGTTGTCACCAGATTGTTTATACTCCAAATCGTCTGGCCTAAAATTAATTACTAACACAGGGGATGAGTTGTCTGATGACTTATCAACCAGTGTATGTATGGCTTTTCATAGCCAACTGAACCTTTTAAGTAGTAGTAGTTAGTTGCCAAACTCTGATATAAATAAAAAATTATCATCAATTATTATTATTACAGCGCCATGGATTATTTTTTATTATTTATTAACATGATGATGAGGACCTTGTATTTTTTCAAGATTATTCTCGCTAAGGAAGGACATTCAAGTTTAACATAAGTGATAATTTATTCCTGATGGTTCTCACTAATGTTAACAGTTTGTTATCATGAAAACTAAAAAGTTGTCAGCGTCCATCATCCTACCGTCAAAATTTTGTAGTTTTAAATCTTCGAAAAGTTGAAAAATTCCTCCCTCAGGATCAGCGCAGTGAAAGTTATAAAAACTATGATCTTTCCATGGACTTCCATTCTTCACAGATTTGAATAATCCAAAATTCCGTCAAAACTTCGACGCATGGAAAACTAGTGATGGTGAAGTTTCAAAAGCATCGCAGCGAGTATGTTTAAAAAATGTCATCAGCTACATTTGATAGAAAAACTTCTTGCAAACACCATGCTTTATTTAAGGCTTTTCAAGGAATACGCGTGGCAATTGGTAATAAAAATGAAAAAGCTGGAAATTTTTGTGTGATTTAGAGATGACATTATTGAACCATATGAAGGCATTTTCAATGGCTGATGTTTGGGACTCTCACTGTCACATTGAATGGATTGGTTTATTAATTTCTACATGGACAGTTTATGTGGGTTTCACTGCAGTAAGTACCAAGTAGCACGTAGAGGGTAGCTGTAGTACTGTACCTCAATAGCCGTACCGGTAGTCCACCGGTGGCTTGCATCTGTAATATATCCTGAATCTGTACTGACCACTTGTTTACGTCTCAATCTTACAGCCTCCAGGTCTCTGCGAAGGTAAACGCACAACACAATAGACACATCATACAATAGACAGATCATACAATAGACACATCATACAATAGACACATCAAACAATAGACACATCATACAATAGACACATCAAACAATAGACACATCATACAATGGCCACATCAAACAATAGACACATCAAATAATAGATCTCTATTAATGAAGTCAGATAAATCCATTAGTGAGGTCAGAGAACCCAATAGTGGTGGTAGATAACTCTGTTAATGAAGTCAGATAACTCTATCATTGACAATAGTACACAAATGTTACTCACTCCTTTTGGTATGATCGACGTAGAGTATTTCTGGTGAAGGCTGAATCAGTCATGACTCCCCGCCGTTTGTCCTCTCTAATAGAGAGGTTGTGTAAATACTTGAGAATGTGTACCCTGCCCTTGGTGCACGTCTGCAATAATTACTAACATTGCTATAACAAACAGCAGCAAGTAGCAACAACGGGAAATCACAGGCTACACAACACAAGCCAACCAATTGCATATGCCTTAGAATCTACTTACATGGGCTGGGGGATCTACCATGGGATTGTTGTCTAGCATCAGCTCCTCCAAACTATCCATGTTTCTGTACTCCAGTGGAATAGCTTGAATCTTGTTACAACTGAAGTCTAGCGATTTCAATTTTAGTTTACTAATCTCTGTCAAATAATACAACAAAAGTGACGTTTATTTCCAAGCAGTTCATTAAGGTCCTGAATGAAATAGAGGAAATCACTCAATATATATTATTATCATAAATTAATTTATATTATTATTATGTATTTTTATTATTAAACAAAGCGAATCTACTTTCATATTGTCATAATGGTCAGTTTATTTATAACAATACTATTATTACATGGGAATATAATTTTTATTATATAATGATCAATTATTATTGCTATTATTATTGTTAATTAATTGTTATGGTGAAATTGTCATGTTGCACAGATGTTACGCTTTCCATAAAAATACATACCCTTATATTATGTGAGCCAAATGCAACTGCTTCGATAAATGCTTAAAACTAAATAAACCGTTGATAATAAATATATTTGGAGTTATTTCCTCTTTTCCATCCAAAATAAAAAATAAACTGCTTCAAAATAAACGTCACCTACAACAAACAGCTCATCCACCGACATATTAATAACTAGTGACCAATTACATACGATAAACTGTGGATGACTTAGCTGTGTATATTATGTACATATGCAATTACATGTATTACCTCTGATGTGTCATAATGAGAGGGGTGACATGAGGAAGGGGAGACAAATGTCCTGAGGAAAAATAGAAAGGGGATAGTAAAACTTCCCAACTAGAGCAGCACCAGTAACTTGTACATACCATATGTACAAGAATGGAAAAAGTACGAAGTTAACGACCATTACATATGGGAATAGCTAATTATAAGGGGCCAGTGTGGGTGTGGTAAGCACTAAATCGTACAAAAAGGAGTCAGCAAGCCAAAATGGAGCGGAAAGTTGGATCAGATGCCATCCAATCACCAAATAGCTCATTGGAATGTCAAATACATTAAAATAAATACATCACAAGTTGTTGATATCAAAATCAAATTAGAAATTCAAACTGAAATGTATACAAATAAGATGGTCTAGATAGAGTGAGGTGGTGCGCTGAATGTTGAGGCACAACAAGGTATGGCCTCACTGTATGACATCACCAGAGGAGGGGTACTCTGTCTCACAGAACATGAGCTAAGGTATACCAGAGGAGGGGTACTCTGTCTCACGGAACATGACCTAAGGTATACCAGAGGAGGGGTACTCTGTCTCACAGAACATGAGCTAAGATATACCAGAGGAGGAACACTGTGTCTCACAGAACATGAGCTAAGATATACCAGGGGAGGAGTACTGCGTCTCACAGAACATGAGCTAAGGTACACCAGAGAAAGGGTACTCTGTCTCACAGAACATGAGCTAAGGTACACTGAAATGCACAGGATATGTAATCAACTACCCACGATGACATCGCATCGATCCGATCCAAGAGAGTTGACTTCTGACTCAAGTGATTCACAGAGACAGCTGATTCAATAATTAATAAGTCTAATTTCAACTATAATTCCATGTTGTGGGTGGGTTAGCTTCCTATCTTTGTGGCACACATAAATCAATGTATGTATTGCTAAACATGTACAGTTGAACTCATCAACCATAAGAGAAATTGTACCAACCGACCGATGTTTATGTCCATATGGAGAGGAAACTCTCAAAAACTATTGGCTTCTTGAAACTCGCTGAAGAAAAAGCCTGTAAAAACTTGACTAGCTAGTTGAATACTTCATAAGCTATTGTGAATCTTGCACTGTACACATTTAGCTTGTTACAGTATAAACTAGCTGTACACACTAGCTGTACACACTAGCTGTACACACTAGCTGTACACACTAGCTGTACACACTAGCTGTACACACTAGCTGTACACACTAGCTGTACACACTAGCTGTACACACTAGCTGTACACACTAGCTGTACACACTAGCTGTACACACTAGCTGTACACACTAGCGGTACACACTAGCTGTACACACTAGCTGTACACACTAGCTGTACACACTAGCTGTACACACTAGCTGTACACACTAGCTGTACACACTAGCTGTACACACTAGCTGTACACACTAGCTGTACACACTAGCTGTACACACTAGCTGTACACACTAGCTGTACACACTAGCTGTACACACTAGCTGTACACACTAGCTGTACACACTAGCTGTACACACTAGCTGTACACACTAGCTGTACACACTAGCTGTACACACTAGCTGTACACACTAACTGTACACATTAGTTGCACACACTAGCTGTACACACTAGTTGTACACACTAGTCGCACACATTAGTCGCACACACTAGCTGCACACACTAGCTGTACACACTAGCTGTACACACTAGTTGTACAAACTAGTTGTACAAACTAGTTGTACACACTAGTTGTACTAACCAGTTGTACACACTGACTGTATGCATTAATTGTACACATTAGTTATACACACTAGCTGTACACATTAGTTATACACACTAGTTGTACACACTAGCTGTACACATTAAAGTAAGCATTAGTTGTACCTGGGGGAAGTTCTACAAGTAAATTCTTTCTAACATTTAATATCTTAAGCTCTGTCAGCTCTCCAATCTGTGGAGGTAGGATTGTAATCTCATTGTCACTTACATCCTGTAACATTACAAATGTGGAAATAATACACTTCTTGTTTATAATTCAAACAACTTGTCAAAACAAACATGCCATTTTAACTTCTAGTCGTAGGCGCAGGCACTACACTGCAAGCTGTAATTACAAAACTGGTATGCTCAGCTGTATGCTATTACATATAACTTACAGCTACCTGCTGTGTGGTGGCAGATAAGTATGGCTGCACACTACTAGTTCTATTTCTACTATTAGGACTATGTATAGCTCAAGGTAGAATACAACTAGAATATGTACAAACGACGAAGAGCAATACACAGTGGCACTATACATCCATATGAACTCCCCCCCCCCCCCCCCATAAGTCAAAGCTTACGACTAAAGCTGATTGGCTAATTACTTGGATTAGAGAGATCATCCAATAATTTCTGATTAAGGCCAAATAGGTGCAATGTAGTTAGTTTGCAAAGCTAGCTTGCGCACAACAAACAACTTGTTGCCATTACACAATTATGAGTTGCCTCCTTATTGAAAATTGTCAGCAACTATGGCAGCAAATGTCACAAACAGTACAAGTAAGAAAGTAACACCTACCAATCACACAATAAGGCATATTAACATACATTGAATGAGTGATATTTACTCCCTCTATTGCAAAGCAATTAGCTGTAACAAGAACATTGTAATGATGTTTGCCTTGAGACAACAACCATAAAATGATTTTGTTTCACATGACCGAGTGTAAAATGTTAGACAAATTACAAATGAGCTGATACGATTGGCTAAGAGAGACACAGTACACATGTCTTGTTTATCTTGGACGAAGAGTGAAGTTAATTAGTAACAAAACAATCAATTGAACTAACACAAGAGTATTGAGACAGCAAATATTACCGAAAATGCTGAACCAACATTAAAATTAACAATTTCAATGAATGTTCACACGATGCGGGTGGGTGGGGTGAGAGAAAACTGGTTGTACACGCAGGCAATAGAAATGGTAGATGTGAATAAAAAAGAAACTGACAGCAACCTCAGGCTATTCATTAGCAATTACTAGGGCTATATCTCATCGATAAAGCATTGATGATGTATTCTGACCGATCACACAAGGGATCACTAAGTGGGCAGCTCATAAAAGATGATGATTTATTGATAGTCAATTGGGAGATAGAGCGGTGAAGGCGGCGAATGGAGCAACGGCTTATGATGAGCCAGCTGTACTGTATATCATCATACGGCGTAGTGTGCTAGTCTTATACTAGCACACTAATGCAAACACAACAACAGCTTCACAAATATAAATGAAACGAAAAGCTACCAGCACATCTCAAGGCAGAAATATTGCAGTGCGAGAAGAAAATGACTGAGTTTACTAAAAGCTGGTAGAAATTAAATGAAAACTACAGAAGATTAGCAGCCAAAACAGTAATAAGTCGTTGACACTGGCCAACAGCGACTTTGAGACTGAATATGGTAGCGGTACAACTTTATGTAAAATGAAATCAAAAACTTATTTGTTGTTTACATTGCAACGATTTATTAACAAGTTGTAATGTTTTCTCGCTGATATAAAACGTAAAGAATAAATAAACAATACATGTGACAAACCAACTAATATTAATAATTATGATAATATTAATAGTTTGAGATTACATAATAATAAATATGAATTAAGTAAATAACAATAATTACCATAACGCTTAATAACATGATTCATGTTGTATCAGAATAGTGAGAAGACAAAATCATCACTAAATCAGCATTGTGTCTGCTGCCTGGTATTGTAAGACAACAATTATAAAAAGTGTCAACGTTATACCAAACTTCAAGAGTTTTAAATAATAGACTTAAAATGGTCTAGTCCAATAATGGTGCGGTAGGTTTGATTTTATATAATTTTTGTTTCTCTTTCTTTCCATCTATAGAGCTGTACGAAAATGCTATCACAGAAAAGTTCCTATTATGGATGCGATTTTCTCTAGTAAGCCCTTATTGAGACCGTATATGTAAATAATGACCGCTTTTTCATTGATGCGAAATAAAATTACAGAGAATGGCGCAGCAAACTCATGTAACTGGTTGATAATACTCGATTTTGTCAAAAAAATGGAACCGACCTACATTGCTCCAAAAGTACCCTCACCAGTATCACAAATGACGATTATCATGTTTACATCAGAAGACATGAAACTTGACTAAAAACAAACCGGTCTAGTAAAATCTGATGCTGTAAATGCGCCTTTAGTCGCAACTATACATCTGGTACTGATACTCTGCTAGCTTGATTAGATGTACCTACCAACTGCATGAGGTTAGATAGTTGTCCTATCTCCTCAGGTACAGAAACAAGTCTGTTGTTGGATACAATGAGCACTTCTAGTGATGTCAACTGAGAGAGGAATGACGGAAGACTTGTGAATTGGTTACGACTAAAATACACAAAAAAGGCACATCACCTCAAAAAGAGCATGCTTATCTTCACTGGGGGGAAATTGGGATGTTGTAAATCAAATCCAGTCATTTACAAGCTTTATAAAACTGGGCGATGTCTATGAATGCTTTTAGTGGCTCAGGGACCAAAGCCAAGTAACAGACTTTGTTACGCTACATTTATGATGGCCATGACAGATAGCCAAATGCAAGTCACATTTCAGTTCAACGAACTTACGTGAAGGTGACTTCAATGACAGTCACTGCTAGAACTTCATCTACTGACCTGAGATCGAGAAAGCTGAGATAACACATCCTGTTGATAGAAGGTGGAAGGTTTTTGATGGCATTGTGATAGCAGTGCAATTTCTCTAACAAGATGAACTCACAAATTTCTGGGGGTAACTCTGTGAATCTGTTTTTGGATATATCTAAAAAACATATTACTAATTAAGCCACTTGACCTAGATATGACAGTGAGCGTTATCTATCAGAAAGCTTAGATATCTATGGTTTATAGAAAAATGTATAATCAAATAGCATGCAGCACATAAGTGATAACCTGACCACCAGGGGCAGTACATAATCAACAGGTTTATTCTGGGCATGTTATTTCAAAACCTTTACCATGAGACACTCAAACATGGTGCACACTTTTGACAGCAGTAAAGCAAGAGAAATTGAGTCAGCATTCCCTCAGCGAATAAGAATCAAAAGAATGGCAGTGTTGACTTCAACAACAACCAGGACTATTTATATCAATGTTTACTTTAGTGAACTCACAATTATGTTAGGAGTTCCATGCATTCCTCAGACTGCCTATTTACATCCGCAACTATGCGAAACATTAGTGCTTTAATCAATACCACTTAAACATGGTGCCACACACCACAACACCTTTATTACAGCCTGTTGGTTTGATGCAACGTGTTTATTGCATATATAAACATATTACATTTAATCATATGACTACCTCAACCTCCGACAAGCTATTTCAACAAGACTTCATCAAAAAAATTCATTGATTTTTTTTCTGAAATCCAGATTGTTCATGATCTAGACAATACACAGAAGCGAAATCACAGCACTTTTTTGGATAAAGCTCTTGACCATGTTTGTTGAATAGTATGAATATAGATGCGACAGCAATAACCGCGCTACCACTAATTTTTGTGAGCACTAGATTTATAGTGATGGGTACTATGTGTCTACAATGCTGACCTATTAAATCAAGTTTGCAACTAGTACAGGTAGTTAATTGAAATCGTATCAAATTGTTGTTTTATGACTTCCAACAAGAGATGATGGCAGATTAAGGACAAAATTTATCTTACAAAACCATACTGGTAGATAGATTCTGTGACCAACCTGAAATAATTGTCAATGGCTGACTGCAAATGCATTGGTATCACTATCGAACATGCTGTACACATATATCAAAGAGTCAGTGCTTTGATGAATGTCAAGTGGCAATAAAAAATTTAGATTAATGCTGCAGCAGGCCATTGGACAAGGATTTAGTGCATCATTATCTCAAGGATTCCTCAAGTAATTATTATTTTATTTGTAAATTTGTCAGCTGTTGTTGTGTAAATGAATGTACAAAGCATCAAACTTCTGATAGTGTGCCCAGTAGCAATATATTCTTACAGAGCTATAAATTATGAAACAGTGTTCATGCGGCACTTTGAGAAAAGCATGATTTAATTTATCACAATAAAACAGATCCAAGACAATTATTCTGGTTTTAACAGCTATAAAATTGACAAGACATAACAAACATGCATAACCATATGTCATTAATATAATTATTATTACCATTTATAATTTTACATTACATTTTCGACATCATGAAATATCATTTATTTGAAATAATATTGTATTTATCATTGCTAATTCCTTCGCCAAGTAAATAATAATGACATATCATTTATCATATAAATAATAGTATATCTATCTTTGCTTATTCCTTCACGAAATAAACGACAATAATAAATTCTCTAATTGTTTCATCATTCTTTTTTCGATTGGTTTGTAGTAGGTCTAGCTAATAGATACTAGGTAAAATAGGATTAACAACAGTTAATGGCAGTAATAGTAGAAGAATAATAATTCGAAACAACGAATTACTTTTATTAGTAAGTTATTAAAAAAGTAGTACTCTGAGTCTCCTTTCATAATAATAATAATAAAAAAAATGGAATAATAATAAATAATAATCATCATAACAAATAATGATCATTTTACTAATTAATTATTATTATTACAATAATAAATAATAATAATTATTATCATTTATTTATAATAATTTTATTGTTGCTATTTAAAAAACATCAACTGTTATAATAATAATAATTATATTATTATTATTACTATTATTATTATAATTATTAATTATTATCATTAGTCTAATCTAGTTAGTAATAATAAAAATACATATAATAATAGATAATAATATAAGAATGATTATTATTACTAGCTTAACTAATAATGTAACTGTTAAATAATAATAATGTATGTATGTTATAAATAATAATTAAATTATTATTAAATTCATTAATTAATATTATTATTATTATATTTATTATTATTTATAATAATAATAGTAATGAATGATCACTATTATAATAATAATAATAAATAATAATTATTATTGTAAATTATTATTATAATAATAATTATTATAATAATAGTAATAATAATAAATAATATAATTATTATTATAATAATAATTATTATTTTTTTATGTATTAAATAAACTTAAAATAAATTTTAACTTGCCTGCTTCCACAGTGTCCACCAAATCATATTCACCAGCAGCTTTAGGAAACTCGTGGATTTTTCTATTGCTTAAATCTAAACATCCTGTGTTCTGTCCATCTTCTAAACTTTTTTCAATTGTTCTGCAATTAGCTGCATTTGGATTATTCTTGTGTCCGGCAGCCATATTCTCATAAATGTTGACATCCGGATGATTCGCTGACCTCTTCGACAAATAACAACTGAAACGAAGACATCAATGCATACCTACTGTTTGTCCCTCAGCATAACGACTCGGCGAGAATAACAAGAAAAGGCAACTCCACTACGGGCTTAATAAAGCGATTAATCGTTAGCAGATATTGCATCTATTTGATAACGAAAAACGGACATATAACAAAATAATGCGCTTTTGAGCAACTCTAAAAACTACAAGATTCTTACATGTCAATTCTGAAATGATGCAATGCATGAGAAATAGTTTGAAATGACTATTAAAATTACAAGTGTAGCATATTTACAATGTATTTCCCATAATAATGAATAAACATGATAAAACAACAACAAATCCAACAATTATCTTCTAACATGTACCACGAAAAATATGCTAAGAAACGTAAATTCCTTTTGTATCCAACGTATATAAAAAAGTATACCCGTAAGAGCATCAGTGATTATGAACAAACCAAAGTTGGATACACTCTAAAATATATTCAGACTCAATTATATATGATTTAGTTCGATGAGTGGAAACCTAAAGACACCAATTTGAATGAACTTGCAAGAATCAAGTTTATATTTTTTTGCAACACCGTACAAAATGCAAATGTATAAATAGTAAACCTTTATACACAAATTTGTTTCTTCATTTCTGTACTCTTATATAACAAGAATAAATAAAAAAAAGTTTCAAATCGATACTATTCAATTATGTTTTATAACAATTCAGTTTTCTAAAAATAATTCTAGCCATGAGTAGGCAACTTTTAAAACTTCACCTAAGAGCACTTTTTCCCACACAAAAAAAGTTTATGATTGTATGCTGTCTGAAAGGGCAGTAACAATATTCATTAATGCTTCGTTTGCCTCAGCATTAGGTAAGACGAGGAGAGAATCTTTGGCTTTGATAGTATAATCTTCTTTGAGTTTGGAGATTTCAGAGGTAGATAGTATATTGTAGATAGAAGCCTGACCGGTACATGATGCCGAATCAACTAATTTCAATTCTTCATTATCAGCTTTAATTTGTCTGAGAAGCCCAAAATACTTTCCAAACTCGAAAGCTTTATCGCTGACTGATTCTGGGTGTTGACTGAGCATGAGTGACGATTGACAAGACTTGGCATACAAACAACCACCGTTCTTATATGCCCAATTTTCCCACATGTGTAGATCAGGTGGGTTAATGTCAACATTGGTATCACTAAAAAAGAAGCCAGACTCCATCAAATCAGTGATGGCACTAGCCATAACTTGCACAACATAAGTGTTACCCAGCGTAGACAGACCAGATGATGCTTTAGCTAACAAGTAATCTCCGCTTAACAACGCCATTTTGTTTCCATATAAAAGATCTTCTGTCTCGGACTCAAACGGCCTTTTCTTGTCACTTAAATCTATGTTCATGACTCCCTTATGAAGCACAAATGCAGTATTAATCATCTCAGTTATTTCAGCCAAAGACCTCTGGGTAGAAAGTATTCCATTACCATTAGCCATACCCTCAGATGTCACATCTAAAGGCGTATAGGAGCCATCTAAGGGATGGTGTGGAAAGTCTCTCACATTCTCTGGATATCCAGCGGCTTTAGATATTAACAAAACCACTAGACCTCTAGTTTGCATATTCTCCTTGTTATCAAAGAGAAGACCCTTGGCTGTCTTCATCAATGGATGCCTAGTTCCTATGAGTTTACGCATGTTCACTGCCACATTGGACATCTCATCGCTTAACCAAAACCTCAGACTCATAAAGCTGGTAGGGTAACCAACCACTTTCTCAGCAGCTGATACTGCATTGTTCCAATGAGTGTGAGTGTGACGGTAATGTAAGTTCTGCTGGTGGTTAGGAATAGCTAAGGGTTTGATTGCGTGTTGAAAAGTTTGATGAAGTGTGCATATCTTTGAGAAACGTCGAATATGTCCAGCCATTGTTGCAACTATAGTGTTCCAGTTGACCCTGTAATGATAAAACGAACGCATGATAGTAAGCAGCAATAGTAAAGAACAATGTAGAAAAATAAAAGTCAGAACATACATAACATACGCAACACACAGAGCATACGGAACATACAGAACATACCTGCATACATAACACACATAACATGCGTAACAATATTAATTAATCGCATTCCAATAAATGCCTGCGAAGTGACCATTACATACATAGATTTATATATCCACACCAACATGTATATACACACATACACAGATATATACACACACACACACACACACATGTATATATCTATGCACACACATACATGTATATATCTATGCACACACATACATGTATATATCTATGCACACACATACACAGATATATACACACACACACACACACACACATGTATATATCTATGCACACACATACATGTATATATATATAAATAATATCATGGGGCAAAGTTTATTAATGGCCATTTTGGTATGGTCCGCATTCATGCCCTCACTTATTTAGACTAGCAATGAATGTTGATACACTCAGGAATTAACGTCAACTGTTTTCTCTCTAGCATAGTCGACATCCATTCCTGCCGACAGGAAAGCTATCATCTCGACGTTTAATCTAGGAATATAAAAACTTTTTGTTTTTATGAAATCAAAATACCAAATATCAATACCAAAATGGTATTTCATGTTTATGTTGCCGGAAACGAATGCGAACACTTCTGGAAATGAACATCAAAGATTACTCCTTTGTAGCATAGTTGACATTCATTTCAAGAAGTGTATACATTCATTGCTGTCGGCGCTCATTCCTGTCTACGATTTTTCCAATCCCTAGTCAATAATTTTTCATAAAAGTCACAAAAAGAAATCAAATTCTTTGTTTGTACAATCTTACATTGCGACGTTTTCACTCATGCGTTTCAACGCCAAAACTCTTATAAAAAACTGCACCAGTAGAGTTTGTTCCTAGTGATATGTAGAAAGACACAATCAAAACATGATTCCCATAAAGCCAATACTAAAATTAATCAGGTAATACGATTTAGCATTCATTATATTTTGGTTTACGTTTTGAATTGTGACATCAAGGAGTTTGATTAATCAAATTCCTCGATGTCATACCAGTATGAAGTGGTTGTTTTACAACTACATTAAAAATATGAAACAATTTGAGAAGTTTTGGTTTCCTCAAGGCTGGTTCACAAACATGTCGTAAGTGCTCGCTAGCCAGCGCAGACCAGCGTACGAGCACTTGCGATGTATGTGAACCCAGATTTGCACAGCCCGTATGACGGCGCACGCTGTCGCAGGGGCTCACAGGAAAGTTCAGCCAGACAGACTTTCCTGCGCTGTCGTACGACTGAGCATACAACTTTCTTCCCTTCTTTCTCAAAAACCACAGTTAGGTCAAGACTATTCATGTAAACTTGAGTGAAATCATAAAATTATAATAAATAATAAAATTATTATTGTCGTAATTATAATTGTTATTTATTAAGAGTATTCGCGACCTCTGTTCCCCGAACACATTGCAACAAAAATAATCAGACCGACAATAAATTTAATCAATAAATAATCATTGGTTTGGAACTCGTGGGTCAACAAAATGTAGCTCACTGAATAAAAAAATAATCAACGAGTATTTATTTATATTGTTCGTAGGTCCCGAATTAAACTGAACACTAAATAAATAATATCAAGCGTGTTGATTTTTTTCATTTTCTTAGACCGGTTTTATATCCTTAGAAAATAATTCAAAATAATTGCAAGCATTCAAAATTTACTATCCCAGTTTATAGCAGTTCAAATTGTATCATTTTCTTGATTACTTTGAAAATTGGGAGTTATCTTCTTTATGATTTGTTTGGTAAACTACAACATGTCATTGAATACTTATTGTTGTGTCAAATTGAACTTAATTCAAGGTTGATGAATATAAACGCAGCTCCAAGCTGCCCCGCAACCTCCAACTTCCCCTTAGTTACCGCCAATACCACCTTCGGTTTGTCTTACAAACCACACCGTATCTCACAGGACACAAAACTCAAGAAAATGTAGCAGTAACAGCTAGTAACGCGACTTGCTGTACCAAGAACCAACTAGGCGAATGAATGAATCCCAAACAGCTGCCCTCGTCCTTGACCTCTCTGCGCACGCAGTTGTCACAAGCGCTCCGCCTCCAAAGGCATTGGACCAGTCATACGAACCTCCCACATTTATGTTGTTCTAAACTAAAGTTCTGTTGCATATGCGACATATTGAATTACGAACACCTATTATTTTCTGTATTTTGTTCGACGAACAGGTCGCGAATACTCTTAATATTAATTTTTCGAATGAAATATTCTGATAGTTGATTTAAATGTATAAATATATCTACTTTCAGTAAGCATTTATATAATAGCATAATAATTATATTATTATAAATTGAGATTCAAAAATTATATAATATATGAAGAAGATGGTAGAAAAAACAATGCACCATTGGATAATGTTAATAAATTAAATTGAAAATTATAAAATAACATTTAATAACAATATGAGAAACAATACAATAAAAAAAAGTAATAAATGGATCAGTGTCTTTGAACAATGATCAATTTTTTTTAGCAAATACGATCGTTGGTCAGTGAAAGCGGGCTTCAGAATTTCATTACCTTCCAGTCAAGAAAGTGATTATAATTCTTGAGATCATAATTTATGTGAACATCTATCGCACGCCGTCGTACGACGGTCTGCGCTGGCTTGCGAGCACTTACGAATGTATGTGAACCAGGCTTAAAATGTGACTGTTGAAGTATGGGCCTTTTGGAGCATAATAAGTTTGCGACAGTAACATTATAGCTTTTTCCCAGCATTGAATTTATAAAGGAACAGTCAAGTCATGTGAAATAAAAATATGCAGCCTATATCAAGATTTCTTGAAGTTTTTTCGCTTAAATCAGGAAAATGATATGCATGAGCATCTTACAGAATATAATATTAATGAGATTGGTCTCCAGTTATTGACCGATGCACAGTATTGAACTACCTTCATAAAATAAAGTACCATTAGCTGATTTACATCTTGATAACAACAGCGCAACATTAAAATAGCAATATTGAAAATAAGTGTTAATACATTTGTCCAGCGACATCATAAATGTAAACAAGAAAAAGAGTCGGTCCGAAACTAAACCCTGGGGTCAACGAGTATAACAGCCTGAAAATCTGAAGCATGACCTTGTGGCAACCCTCTTTCTTTTCTATCAGACAAAAAACTCATTATCATCCTGCTTGCAATAAGGGAATTGGAATAAACATAGACAGGAATGAACGCCGACAGGAGTCAATGAAGACACAGCTGAAATGAAAGTAGACACATCCTGGAATGAACGTCGACAGAACTGGAACGAGTGTCAACTATGCTATAAAGAAGAAATTTTTGACCAGATAAAACCCCCCTACACATAGTCTACGCCGTACCCTACCGTCGAAACCCCACACCTCCAGTCAAAACCCCCTACCTCTTGAAGAGTTGTCTTTTCTTACAGTCAAAGAGCGCTGAATATTCATAACCAAAATACTAAAGACATTCTTAAACTAAGGCATAATTATTCTTTTATTTTGTTTTAAAAACTATTATTTATTTACATTCTACTGTTCAATATTTTTTAGTCAAAAAACTTGTAAGTCGGATTTGAAAATTATTGTTGTTGTTGATTTAAAATGACGACGCTGGAAATGCAAAGCTGATATTTTTTTCGTCACAAATAAGTTTTAAATCACAATAATTCAAATCTGTTGATATTATTTCATTTAAAAATAATTTTTTCAACTCCAATATTGCTTTAGTTTATGAGATATTTAAAACTTAAAAATGCACTTTTAGTAGGGGGTTTTGTCTAGAGGTAGGGGGTTTCAACTAGAGGTAGGGGGTTTCGATGGTAGGGTACGGTGTAGGGTATAGGTAGGGTATAGAAAATAAGTGGCACCTACAAACCCTAGGCTGTATTAAATTCTCACTCCATTGAGCTCCAGAAAGGGCTATGTGGGAATTGGAACGAACGTAGACAGGAATGAACGTCGACAGGAATGAATGCAGACATAGCTGGAATGAACGTAGACAAACCTGGAATGAAAGTCGACTATGTTAGAGAGAAAATTTTGACGTTCATTCTAGGAAGTGTCGACATTCATTCCTGGCGACATATAAAGTTTCGTTTTGACATTCATTCCAAGAATGAAACAAATTATCGTATTTTCCTAAAGTAGACAACTCCTGGAATGAAATTCGAAATGACATTTTATATATTGCCAAGAACGGATGTAGACACATCCGGGAATGAAAGTCGAAATTCTTTTGTATGTTGCATAATCAACATTCGTTCCAGGTCTGTCGACGTTCAGTCCAGCATGTGTCTACGTTCATTCCAGCCATATCTGCATTCATTCCTGTCGACGTTCATTCCTGTCTATGTTCGTTCCAATTCCCACATAGCCCTTTCTGGAGCTCCATGGAGTGAGAATTTAATACAGCCTAAGGTTTTGTAGGTGCCACTTATTTTCTTATCAATATGCTTATCAAACTTCAGATTACATTGCATGGTCACACCAAGATAAGTAGACTCATTACAAAATTTTAGAACAGAACCACCAATAGTATAGTGTAGTTGGAATTTGTTTGTGTATCTTCCTTGCCATGGAACATTATTATTATTATTACCTCACACTTCTCCTTGCTAAAAAGCATTTTTTGTTTTTGTGGACTACTAAGTCTATTAATTATTATTATTGATGTATCAATCAGGAGGCTGATGTTATTTTGAAAGCACTCCTCGTCACGTTTATTGTTGGTAATGGCGTATAATAAATAAATATTATTACAACAATAATAAATAGTAATAATAGCTTAATAATAAATAGTAATAATATTATTTATTTATTATGATTATCATCATCAGAAGAATAACTTCATTTAATTAATTAATGTGGTTAGAAGATTATCATCATCATGTCATAATATAATATACACATACAGCTGTCATGTTTTCCATAAAAATATATAATAATATATCACAGCCAATAATTACAATTATTATATTATTATTTTATTACAATATTATAAGAGAATAAATAATAATAATTATAATAATATAATAATAATTTAATTAATTTATTATTATTATTTATTATTGCATTGCTTGCTACTACGTACGTACATACATACAGCATTGCATAAGTATTTATGGTTACTAACAACATCAGTAAATAAACAGATGGCCTCTAAGGCAGGGTCCCTACAAAAGCATTCTGTCTCCAATTACTATTATTATAACACTCCATAGTAAGTAGTGGACACAAAACTACCAACGCTTTGTTCGCCTTCACTTTTTTGTGAGCGAAAGGCCATTGTTAGACTCGCTAATGCCTGACATTACATAAGCGCTTCTTCCATAGAGCTCTTTGCGCATAAGCATGATTAGAGACCTAGTTTCACCAAGAACAATAAATCTTTAATATTTTATGTTCCGGTTTATAGTCTCCAATGTTGGTCTAGTTTATTTACATTTTGTTTATCGAATTATAAAGTGGGCTATTACCGAATTATAAAGTGGGCTATTGACACAATTTGATTTGATTTCAGAATTGAAAGCTGGTCAAATGAATAGGAAGATGGATTTGCTTCAAATTCAGTCAGGAATGAAAGCAGACACACAGCTATGTAAAGGGCTATGATATATAAAAGGCCCATAAAAGGTAGACACCTCCTGGAACGAACATCGGCAGACCTGAAATAAATCTTCGGCGTTCATTACAGGAAGTGTGGACATTTATTCCGGGTGACATATAAAATACCATTTGGGGATTTATTCCATGAGTTGTCTACTTCAGAAAAATGAGAAGCTTTTAAACTTCTCTCACGAACGTCAACACAAAGGTAGTTCATATGTTGCCAAAAATCGATGTCGAAACTTATGGGAAAAAACATCAGATGTTTTTAACTACCACAACATAGTAAACATTCATTTCAGGAAGTGTCGACATTCATTCCTGTCTACATTTGTTCGAGTATTTATAGGCAACACTTCAAAAACGAAGCTAGAGACTTAACCAACTTAACAGCAATCAAGCCAACCATCATATAAGTCTTGATCGTCAATCAAACTGAGCTATTGTTAACTTCTATTATGCATCTTAAATATCAAAAATGTAGTATCTTTGGACCACATACAAAACCGGTTTTATAAAAAATCATGGTACTTAGCAAACAGAACACTTAGGGTATGTGGTCGGCCATATCTTATCAGAAAAAACAAAAGTAGACACATCTCTTCAGAGCCGCCGGTTTTCTGCATAATATATATGTATCTTCCATTTAACTAAGTCACTAGTCTAGAAATGCTTTAAGGCAGCCATGTTGGATTTCATAAGTGTTTCATTCAGCCAAAAAAGTAGGTAATCCAAAAATACTATGTCCGTGTTATATGCTCTATCACTCGCCTAAGGAACTGAAAACATTATATTTTCTAACCTATGCCCTTACATACCTATACGTTTGACAAAGGTAGGCGACTCTCTTTGACACATCTATGGATGGTTTATGAATATAATCATAAACAAACTATAGAATAGAATTAATATATAACTCTATTTATATAAAACTATTTGTTATTTTGTTTGCGTCGGATTAAGCTAATTCAACTCCTTGATTACAGATATGTATTGGAACGTAAAATACATGAATCATTTTTATCCATTGGAATAATTCATTTGTTAAATTTCGGTATTTTCAAATATCTGCGTGTGTTCTGATCATGGATAAAATATCCATGACTTTTCCTTTTCGGCTGGTTTTTACCTTAATCTTGTAGGAGACAACTCTCACAAACCAGCTAGTCTTGTAGGAGACAACTCTCACAAACCAGCTAGTCTTGTAGGAGACAACTCTCACAGACCAGCTAGTCTTGTAGGAGACAACTCTCACAGACCAGCTAGTCTTGTAGGAGACAACTCTCACAGACCAGCTAGTCTTGTAGGAGACAACTCTCACAGACCAGCTAGTCTTGTAGAAGACAACTCTCACAAACCAGCTAGTCTTGTAGGAGACAACTCTCACAGACCAGCTAGTCTTGTAGGAGACAACTCTCACAGACCAGCTAGTCTTGTAGGAGACAACTCTCACAGACCAGCTAGTCTTGTAGGAGACAACTCTCACAGACCAGCTAGTCTTGTAGGAGACAACTCTCACAGACCAGCTAGTCTTGTAGGAGACAACTCTCACAGACCAGCTAGTTTTGAAGTATATCGATAAATGAGGTGACACACTCAGATAAAACCAATGAGCTGACTTTTGGCTTTGTTCCAATAGTAAAAAATATTTCTTAAAATCAAAGTCACTCACATTCTTTTGACATTTTGGTTAATCAAATCTTGACATCCTCTTCGGTAAAATGGTGCAAAGAATTTACTGTGAAAGTTGTCAGATCAATACCACCATCTTCTCACATCTAAAGCTGCACCAAATAAAAGAATTATACCATACCATACCCTAGATATTTTACCATTATGTTTGTCAAGGTCAAAAAGAAAAAAGATCGAAGAGTACACATATTGTCACAAAAATGATCTGGAAATAAAATTTGCTGATTGCTTGTCTCAAACTAATGTAAGGATTAACAGAGCCAATTTGGTTACAAAAAAGGGCTTGTAGGTTGAGTGTTAGTATAAGCAAGCATCGATTAACTTCCTGTTTAGATGTGCACATAAGTTTGGTGTAAGCAATGAGTTTGATAAAACTCCTTGGTGTAGCAGCATGCTACTAAAAAAACAATTTCAACAAATGCTTTTCGACTCAAATCTAATGCATGAAAAATGGGAAATTCAGATTCTCTTTTAGGTATGTCTTTTTGAGTTGTGCTTTTGCAATGTGGCTGAACTTTCACACAAAATGTTTTGTCTTTTTTCTGATTTTATAGTTTTGCAGATTTATCTCCTTTAAGAGGACATAAATCAAAAGTTCTTGCGTCTTAGACACAGATCATAAAATATTATTGAAGTCGTTTGGGGTGTTGTACGTTATCAACTACAGATCGAGGACTACGGATCTTGCGTAAAACCTTCTGCTGGTCCTCAGGTTATTATTGAAATCGCCATTTTTTGGAAAACACCTCGTAATAATAAACCAAACAAAAATACGTACCAGCTGTTTATCCATTATTGTTGTTACACTTGAAATTGTTATCTACCCACTGAACAATTTCAGCTAAACATGGATGACAGTACTACAGCCAACACTCCTTTGGTAACATAAATTGCTATGGAAGACATTGTTGATTGATTGAAGTTACTCATCATCATCATCATTATTATTATTAATTATTATTGGATGATTGTTGATTATTATTATTTAGTATTATTATTATTATAAATTATTATTATTACTATTAATATTATTATATAATTATTATAATAATAATAATAATTATTATTTATTATTATGATGATTATTATTAATTATTACTTATTATTAAGTTAATTATTATTAATTATTATTATTGTTTATTATTACTGCTACTACTACTACCTACCTACTACTGCTACCTCTTTTACGTACTAACTACTATCAACAATTCCCAATTATTATATATAGATAGTAATTATTAATAGTTAATAATAATAATACATACATACAACAATACTACTACTAGTACTCATCATAAAATAATAATAATTTGTTATTATTTTTATTAGGATAATAATTAGTATTATTATCATTGATTATTAATATAATATATAAAAAAAAGTTGAATTTTATAATAATAATCATAATAATGAAAAGTGATAATAATAATAATAATTATTATGCACAATCCAAAGTTAGTTCATAATAATAATCATAATAAATATAGCAAAGACATTATTATTATTGCAATAATAATTATTATAATTATTACTACTTGTATTATTATTATAGTTATTACGTATTATTATGATGATAATAATAATTATAATAATGATCAATTTTATCATTTATTTTTAATCATGATAATAATAATCATTTTTATTATTAATTATGATAATATTTCTTGTTATTATTTTCATTATCTATATATATATATAATGATTATCGTTGATGATGAATGAATGGTAATAATAATAGAAACAAAAATTATTTTTATTATTACGAATGATGAATGGTAATAATAATGTAACCATGATGATGATCTGACTGGGTTGAAATTGATTGGATTCATCGATGCCAAATTGAATTTTTATGATGAGTGATAAAATATTCTAAAATATGTTGACTCAAGTTGTATAATGATAGCAGAGCAAATGCCAGAAAATCCTTTGGTCCTGTACCTTATGAAATAAAAAGGAGAAACTTGAGTGACTTTTAAATGCTAAAAAGTCACTAGCGGTGGAGTGACTCTACTAACTAAGCTTTTTAAAGGCTAATACTCAAACCAACAATTGACCACTAGATTGGATCATTCCCTCCCCTAAAATATTTGTGGTCGAGGCTTGGTTACTGCTCCTGGTTGCTGATGAATTTTTGCCCTCCCAACAATCATACAACTCTTCCCTGCTGTTAGCCCAATTTGCAATATCATAATCTATCTTCTACCCCGCCCTGAGTTGTTATGATCTACATACAAATTGAAATGACAAAAAATTACAATTCAGAAATACTAGTCATATTGCGGAAATCAGTTATGTTGTATTA
Source organism: Cryptosula pallasiana (assembly GCA_945261195.1). Taxonomy (NCBI): domain Eukaryota; kingdom Metazoa; phylum Bryozoa; class Gymnolaemata; order Cheilostomatida; family Cryptosulidae; genus Cryptosula; species Cryptosula pallasiana. The sequence goes on along the minus strand of OX183138.1, from coordinate 6,379,643 downwards.
TGAGTTGACCAAATACAATGATCTGATGTATCTCAATCACACAAAGATGACTGTTACAATAACTACAGCGTCTGCGCATAATAACAAACGGATAAATGATACTAACTGCATTAATAGTAGCATAGGTACTTTTGGTGTGAGCTAATATTATTACAATAATAATATAATACAGAGTAGAAGATAAATAGGAAGTTTAAAGGTACATGATAATGCCTTGTATTATAAAAGCATTTGTGAAGCATAATGATTAGTGTAATAATATCATGGGTATGTAATAATAAATTAATTGGTTGTCATGATAAGTCTGATTGTTGAAACAAATAATCCAAGGAGCAATAACATAGAATTTCTTTATTATGTACAAATACATGTATACATACGATTATATTTGGGAATCACGTATTTGAACTGTTTCATATAAAAATAGCAACCTACAATGTTTGTGTATAAATAATAATGTAGCTTTTGTATACACCAATGTAGCTATGAACATTCAACTTTTGGTGGTGAATATCACAAGTTTTATGTTTTGCTTTTATATATTCAACTTCTAGTTGCTCTCTAACCCTACCACGTGTCACCAACACTTGAGATTACGAATATTAATATAACGATGTTTATTGTTGTTGTAGATGGCTGCAGAGACGACTACCACCGATGCAGAGAGCACTACTGTAGAAATTGCACCTCCTCCAGGTTTCGCCCCTTACATCTCTGCATCCACTCACTAGATGTTGGTATTCGTTTGTTGCCTGACATACAGTTATATATATCTATGTGTGTGTTGACAGCGTATGATGGAGCACCCGACACTGGCAGTGTTGTACCACCCGCTTATGATGTGGCCACCAAACTACCATCCTATGACGAGGCAGAAAAATCCAAGGCCGCAGAGGCCGGGTTACCAGCTCCTGGAGAGGAGGAGTGCCCGGAGAGAGCAGCTAGGCAAGCAAGGAGGTCACAACGTCATAGACTAGACTTCCTCTGGGTAAACGTCTTATCTACTCGTAGTTAGCTGATTCCTCTTGACTCCCTGTTACGTTTAATTGGTGTTCTACCAGGTGGTCACTGATGCATGGCCACATATATGGTTATTGACTGCGTGGCTTTATTATTTATGTGAGCTAAGGCAAAATATGTTGACTGATGCGTGTCATTATAGACGTTACCACTTCTAGCTCCGGGTACTTCCATAAATCAGTGGATGCTATATTTTATTCTCTGCATACTTCTATAAGTCAGTTGATACTACATTTGTTTGACTGCAGGGCGCCCCAGCCATATTGGTACCAGAGAGAACTGGACCTGTAGAACCTGGCACTATCAGTCATGCACAACTCCAGCAACAAGTGCTTGGCACTGAGCTTGAGTTCTTGTGCTGCTTCCTTGGTATGTCCTAAAGTGTTGGCTGACTTTTGTATTCATTTTTTTGTAACAGTGGGTGGAGGGGGGGGGGGGGTAGTTTCATTCGCTGATAGTAGACTATGACAAGTGACTGTAGGCTAAGTGGAGCAATGGGAGAGAACGAGGAAGTCTGGTGTCTCGCATCTACATGAGGTTTTCTGTATTTAGTAGCTGTCACTCATTTATAGTCATACATTTTGTTTCCCCTGGGGGTGGATCAATGAGTTATTTATGCTTCATCTCATACATATAACTAGCTCTACTACTAACTATTCTATTGTTTATTCTATTGCGTATTCTAGTGGCCCTCCTCTTCAACTGGATAGGTCTGTTTGCTGCTTTGTGTTGCCTGACTGTGACCATTGCTGGCAGAGCTGGTGCCATCGCTGGCTTTGGCCTCTCTGTAGTCAAATGGGCTTTCCTCGTCATGGTAAGACAACTAACAGTTTGTTCAACTTGTGTTACCGTAGTGCTAAAATACTGACTGCACAAAGTTAAGTATGCTCAGTTGTCTGTAACGCTATTAGAACGACGCACAAGTTAGTTGTGTGATTTCAGTTGACTAAATCAATTTTGGTGGTGCATCAATAAGACACAATCGAAAACAGCTAAAATTATTTATTAGTATTTTACTAGTTTGGGGAACATCAACTTGGCACGCTTTATCAGACTGTGTAACCAGTGACCCTTGCTAGCAATACTTTGTATTTTGTATATTGCTATCAAAATATGTGCGCAGCATAGCTAAACCTGTACTGTACAGTATTGGCGTTTATTACTATCAATTGGGAGTTGTGCTCTACTGTTTGTTACATGCCTAAGAGTGCGCAACTCCTAAACTTTCAATTCATCAGTTCCGGTGTTGAATAAAATCTTGTGACTGAATGTGAAATGCTTTAGAGAACATAGCATTGAATCTGATTTTTGGATGACCGGTCAAGGTGAAAATATTTTCATAAAGAATCTTCTTTGGTTCATTCCATTGTTTAATTTTTGGCCTAGTAACTCGAAACAGTTTCTGATATTGTAATATTCAAGTGATCAGTTAGCTAATGATAATGTGTAAGCTTGTGTGTGCAGGCACTTGGTTTGTCTACACACAGGTGGCTCGAAAAAGAATTTATCAAAATAATTGCATGCGATCGATTTTCTGTTGATTTCAACTGCTTTCGTGTGAGAAACTTGTGTTGCCTAGTCTCAATAGTTGCATTCTTATATGAAATGAAAATAATTTATTATGCTTGCGGTGATGGGGCACATATTAGTGGTAGTTTTGTTTGTTGCTCAAGATGACACTGTGCATAGACTGTCCACTTGACTTGTATACTGCGTTCTATACTTGTCTGTCTGTCTGTGTATCCCTTGCATAGCTCTGTGGGGTCTCTAAGATAGCACAACTCCCTTGTTATATAAGCGTTGGCTTTGTGTCAAGTTGTCAGTCTACTAATACACATTTAGTCTCTGCCCACTGGTTTATGTGTTGTGACTAGGAGTAAGAGTGCACACATTAAACATAGACATATGTGTACTAGTGTGGATTAATTCTATGTCTCATAGGTTTAGTGCACATACATCTATCTATATCTAGTGTATGTACCTCTATGTCTAGTGTATGTACCTCTATGTCTAGTGTATGTACCTCTATGTCTAGTGTATGTACCTCTATGTCTAGTGTATGTACCTCTATGTCTAGTGTATGTACCTCTATGTCTAGTGTATGTACCTCTATGTCTAGTGTATGTACCTCTATGTCTAGTGTATGTTATATCTATAACCAGTGTATGTACCTCTATGTCTAGTGTATGTTATATCTATAACCAGTGTATGTACCTCTATGTCTAGTGTACGTACCTCTATGTCTAGTGTATGTACCTCTATGTCTAGTGTATGTTATATCTATAACCAGTGTATGTACCTCTATGTCTAGTGTACGTACCTCTATGTCTAGTGTACGTACCTCTATGTCTAGTGTATGTACCTCTATGTCTAGTGTATGTTATATCTATAACCAGTGTATGTACCTCTATGTCTAGTGTACGTACCTCTATGTCTAGTGTATGTACCTCTATGTCTAGTGTATGTTATATCTATAACCAGTGTATGTACCTCTATGTCTAGTGTATGTACCTCTATGTCTAGTGTATGTTATAATACAATGTTGCAGCACCAGTCCTACATTACCAGAGCCACATTTGGTATGGACACCACTCAAGATCCAATAGACTCGCTGCACAACACAACTGATGACTCGATGATGCTCAACAACAGCCAGTGGTTCACCGTCTCTTGCTGGCTTATAGTGGCATTAGGTAATCATACTTGCTAATGGCTTGCTCTGGTGACAATCATACACTACTGCTTCTTGTACTACTTACAACTGTCCTATCCACTACCTATCCACTACCTATCCGCTACCTATCCGCTACCTATCCGCTACCTATCCACTACCTATCCACTACCTATCCGCTACCTATCCGCTACCTATCCGCTACCTATCCGCTACCTATCCGCTACCTATCCGCTACCTATCCGCTACCTATCCGCTACCTATCCGCTACCTATCCACTCATCAGCTGCTGCATTCGTTTTTGTATAGTCGACCGGACTAACGGAGTGGCTACACTGCACCGATATCTTGGTGCCAATCTACCTCTGCGATGGATCGTTACAATTTGCAGGTGGCTACACAGGCCGATGTAGTGTGCCGATGTACTAGACCACATCGATGAGCTGCTATTGAAGTAGCAAATCATACGCCACAAAGCGCGGGTTTATGCTTGCTTCATTTACGACAACGAGTTATTTGTTTCCCTGATTTAATAATAATAATTGAAAAATACATTCACTGTGATGTTTGTTTTTTCACTATAAAATCTTGACTTTTAATAATTATTTTGGTTTATTTATTATTAAATCATCAGTATATTATTATTATTATTCATTAATTTTATGGTTGTACTTAGTTAATTATTATTATAATTGAAAATGTTAAAATTATCAATGATTACTATTTTATGAGCTATGTGAAATAAATTCATTAGGCTGAAATTTTTTGTCAACAACTGCGTTAAATCAAACTAGTTTTGATGCAAAGTTCTATAACATCAGCATTCCTTTGGAATTTGAAGTTGATAACAACGATTTTATCTGTATAATCGTTGTTGATGATTTTTTCTAGCGGAAATGTGTTGTAAATGGTTAAACTTGATGAACTTGTAAAAATATTTTGTTTTAACCAATCAGAGGGTGCAAATATGCCTTCCTCATCAGGCGTGGACCAACATGTTGGCTTGGCTTACGATCAAGCCTCATGATGTGCAAATGTATCGGCCACGCCCATCGTAAGGGTTTCCGGTGGCAAACATCAGCCTGTGTAGCCACCCCATAAAAGTGACGATGAGAATTTGTAGTGCCGTCAAGTCCCAATTTCACTAGCCGCTGACACAAAAAATAACTTGCCATAAACTCGGTCTAAGTTGCGTAACCAATCAAACATAACTGACACGCTGGAAACCGCTCATTTGTGTTTCACTTGATTCTGGCTTTGCATTAGCCATCCCGTGCAGCCGAACGCTGCGTGAAGGTCATATTATGGGTTGTTTTGGTGAACCATGAGTGCTTGCATCTATAGGTGTTTGTTCAGAGGAAAAATCATTCAGTTGGTAAATCTGGTAGTTTATCGTCTGGCTAACATCCTCACCAGCTCTACAGTCTACAATGCATCGCTGCAATCTCTGCCAGGATTTGCGATGGGCTAGGTGTGAATGAATCAGGCCATCAGCCTCTCAATGAACTTAGCCTTAATCCTTCAACTATGCAATATTTTCTCAAGACATCAATTGTTTTAATTATTTGACGCCATATGCATTTCTGACACGGCTAGTGACAGGTTACCACAATCGCAGTCTAGTTTTTTTTTTGCGATTTCGTAATATTAAATACGATCTTATATAGAAAATATCATTAAGCGCCGGTGCTTTGAACAGTCATTCATGCCATTCCTGTCATCGTTACCCTCCAGCTTCAAGCTGTGCAGCCATCTGTTCGATCAAAACAACGGCTAGATTAAACTTTCTCAGAGCTGTCTGCTTACCAGCTAATTAATTCTTCTAATGTTCGTGATGCAACGAGAACGCAATTGAAAATAAACAAATTCATTTTTCTTTCCAAAATTAACATACATTTGCATCAGTGAACCACTTGAATATTCCTACAGGAAATTTAGAATACGCAAGTCGAATGTCGCAATCATCCATTAAATAAAATGTTCTCAGAGTGTAGAAGCGATTGAGATTGAGAATGTTTGTCTATTGATGAGAAACCCACACCAAATTATCATAGCAGTTGTCGACATTATACGGTCTTTTGCGCAAAATTATTGCACGCAATCACTGGGTTAAATGTCTAAACACATCAATTGATACTGATAACATTGAAGGTGCAAATATCAACAGCCAAATCATTGCCAAAATAGCTGATACATTGAATCGTTGGCACCGGATATTAGAGTTGTCTGTTCATAGTACGTGTATGCTATGTTGAATGAAGCTAAATTTTTTTTTGTAAAAATTGCCTCACATGCGAGGAATATCCACTTCATTGGTTGATATGAATGTAGTGATAATGTAGGCTCATACTAGAGATCAGACAGTTCTCACCGTTTAATCCCCTCATTGGTTACTTCAACATGCGGTCCATTCTACTAAAAATAACTCATTAATTAATAATACACTTCTGCAAATTCTGGCATTATTTATCAAAAAGTGCTATTTTTTGTTTGATGGTTTATTACAAAACCTGCTTGTGTTGTGAAACAGGATGGAACTTGTTCCGTATTACATTCATTCAACAACAAAAAATTTCTGTAGGTTTTATTTTGTAACCTCATTACCCAATGTGTTATTCACTCAAATGCATTGATTAACCATTTGATAAAGAAATAATGAATTTGGTGAATACCAACTTCAAATATTAATTTCCTATCAATAATTTGATTTTGTTATCACGTGTAAAGATGGCCATTGGTGTTAGTATTTATTATCAAAATCACACGCACTTGACTTTTAGCAAGCAATGCAATTAAGAATTAAACATTCCTTATGAGAAAAGGTTAGAAAGTGAGCAATGTTAAGCAATATGTAGTTTTTTATGTGCCATGAGCTGCTCATCGCAGAATCTTTCAGCTGGTTATAATGAGCTTCACATCCGTATTAGAATAACAAAAACTTGCCATTTCTCGTTCTGTTTTATATAGCGATTTATCAGCCTTTCAGGGCATTGTGTTAAATAATTACAAGTGCCATGTGATGGGCATGAGAGTAGGGAGTGTGATAGATGGTAGTCTAGCCAGTGATTGATAAGTTTGTCTTTGGCTGACTGTCAACAGATGAGAGAGTTTGCAATCATAGCGTGGAATTTAACAAAGATTAATTGTGAATGAAACATGCATACTGCAGATTTGAACATGTGAAATATAAATGATTGTATAGCCCTCCCTGCGATGGTCAATAGGCAATCAATTACACAGTTACGTGAAACAATTTAAGATAAAATATTGGATTACAATTACAATTAAAATATTGACCACCTGCCTTGATAATCTATCATTTTTCAAGTTTCTTCCTTTCAAGTTCAACCTGTGAACGCTGTTTGCTTTGCTATATTTCGTTGCTGCTCATTCACAACTACCTATTTTCATTCACAAACTGATTAGTTTTTTTATATGCACTCATTCTCCCGCTGTTGTTTATGGGCAAGAAATATTCAGACTTGTCTCCCCTTTCAACGCTATCTTCAAGTGCTTATCACTTCACAGATTATACAAGGAAATATTTAAATTTTAGTCTCGCATGTTTCCTGTCGAAGTCACACTCATTGGGATAGCTGCATGGCACTGTCACGCTACATTAACAATTCCAACTAGCTACCCCAACTGTATTATCCTTACCTCATCCATATTTCATCTTTCACTCGTGACTACACTAAACCGGTAACATACTTTTGCCATTGAAATGCTGCCGGCTACATGTATCTGTCTGCGTTGGCTGGTGAGGAATCAATCGTCTGTCTCAGTTTGACATGGCCAATGACATTTACAGATTACTGCATAGTCTTTCATCATCTATGATATAGTTTGTTCGTTCACCAGCGACGGGTTAGTTCCCCAGATCGACTACCCCTCTTGCTTGTTGTGATAGACAACTTGTGAGCAATGTGTGCAATAAAGCCAGTAAGCATGTAAGTTTGGGATGTATATGTGCCTGAGGAGGGTGAGACCAAATCATTACATTAGAGTAGGAATACATCAATATTCATTGATCTACATTGTTACTGTTTGATTTTTTTGTGAATCAATTGTGTTTGTGAATGAGAGGACATGCAATGTCTGCCGTCGCAGCGGGGATAACAATAACAGTCGCTTATAATCCCTGGCAACCTGCCTCAGACATCGCCATTGACCACAACTTTCTCGTGTGAGAATGCTTAGTGCCAAGGGTACAGCGATATTTCCATACATCTTGTTGGTTGGATATTCATCATTTGGTAGGTTAAACAGTAGGATATGTGGTTAGCTCTCTGTGGTTCATGTAAATAACTGCTTCCTTTCCATTGCGGTTCAACAATCCCCTCCATTTAACAAATACTTATAAATTTATTGATGAAAGTAGTCGGAAATGTGTTGAAGCGGATTGACACTTACTTTGTCCCCTGTTACTGCTCTATTGTCGCTTTGATTGAATGGCATGTTTGCACGTATTCCCTATACAGTCGACTGCCACAGGAACTAGCTCTATCCTCCCATTCACTCTTTTATTTTAGGATTTCTGTGTTTCCTCCAAGGAATTCTGCACTATGTAAAGGCTAAGAGGTGTGCTCGTGACTACAATTGGCTTAGACAGCGTTACCAGGCTCAACCCTACTAGACCCGCACTATGTAGAGCCACACAAGGCTGGTAAGAAAGTGAAATGACTGCCAGATGGTATTTAAATCTGTGTGAGGGACTCAACACCCTTATCAGTATTACTCGTTACGTCAGCTTTAATGCCCAACAAAACTTCAATCTGCCACTAGTCACCCGCCCTTTAGTAATTATTTTTTTCTTTAAAAAGCGATTTCATGCTAATAGAAGTCTGTGGGGAATGGCACTTGATGTATGCGTAAAGAATTAGTTATTTAAACGATTCAGCCCACTTCCGGATTAACTCAAAGTTTTGTATTGGTAAGATCGACGAGACTAGTGCTCTCAAATAAAAATTATCACTACTGACGGTTGTGATGTGCTCATTTGTAAAAGTATTGTTTTGTCAATCTGTTATGATCTGTCAGGCCATTTTTTATTTGTGATAAGACCTATCAGCCAAACCTGTCATCAGCTTCATAAATCCCTTTGTAGTATCTCATTGCCGTTAGAACAAGTGATTGTAGCCTGGTTGACCAGCTTTCATACAAAACTTGTCATTAGAGTGTCACTTGTGAATACTATAGGTCATTTGACGGTGGGGTTCACTTCACCCCCTCGCCCGCCCGTCAACATATCTTCTATCTATTAATGAACTGATGTACTGCGCGAATGAAATTGTAGCCTTGTGCCACCTTTTCACCAAGGTTTTTGGCCTGGGATGTAGTGTTGCTAATCACTAGTAGTTAGATGGGTAATTGCTCTCTCGAGTGTAATAACAGCATAGAGTAGCTCCACAACTCCATTACACTCCACAAAAAAACCAAGTTGATTGGATTTAAAATGTGTAATCACTCTGCATAGTCGATTACATTCATCTAATCATCAAAGCCAACGATTATCAGATTGAATAAAAGCAATTCACAGCTCATTCATTTCTCCACCATTGTCACCTTACATCAATGGCAAGTCTAATATCTTTGTGTACAATCCTACAAGACATTTACCAATGGGATATGGTCAACCAGTGTCTGTCTGCGTTGACATTTGGTATTGTAGGTAATCTACACCTGTTGAGAGCTTTATCCATGTTTAATCTCCAGTATGAACTGCCAGCCACACGTTGCAGTCTCAAACCACACTATCCCTGTTTGCTACAGACGTATTTAGTGTCCAAATTGCATTTGCTGATACTAATTTGTTACATCAAAACTGTTTGACAAAACAAATTAAGCTTTGCATAGATTTAAAAATTATTTTTATTATTGATAGTAAGGACAAATAATTGTCTTCTTTTGTAATTTTAACCCTGAAGTTGAAACAAAGATAGTCAGGTCTCCCTGTACTAACCAGATCCCATGTCGCTCCGCTGCATTTCTAACGGGCTCCTGTTGCATTCTGCTGTGATGCACAGCTCAGCATTGCCAACCAGACTAACCACTTACAAATTGTTGTTCGTTGTACAATTGTGCACTCTCCACCACTACTTATCAAACCATGAAACACATCAATTACAATAAGTATGTGATAAATTTGGATAGATTCATGATATGCCCCTGTGATGTGTTATTAGAATTTAATTACTGGGGGCAAATAGCAGGTGCACATGGCCTTCTCCTATTGTGTTTGCACTGACAAGCTCATAACCTGCAGTGAAGTCAAACCAACACTGCATCAATTACTACAATTAGCAGTCAGCTCACAAGAAATTTAGTACCCATTAAAATTTATGGCATTAAAAATGGTCCACTATTGTTGTGGCAGCATAGATTTTAGTTGTTGAACTAAACAAATAGCTGCCACCCAGCAACTACCTTGGTTTACAAATGTGACACAAATTATTGTCTTTGTTGAATGAAATTGCATTCCATTAGATGGTCAAGTTCAAATTTGTTCCATAAATAGATAACAATTATAGCGACTTTATTCCATTCTGATTAAGGGATTGGAATTTACCATGTATGTCATTAATCACTAGAATGGCACTTTGTGCCAAAATATGCCAAAAACATAGATTATCAATGAAAGTTGGTAATTTATGGATGTCAACTTTGGTTATAATGTTACAGCAGAGGAATTATAAAACTTTCAACTCCGCTTGTATCTGACCCAATGTCAATATTGGGTTCATTTTTTAGTGCAGTCAAAACTTTATGTATTGCTCTAATTATATGCCTGGCTTTCTTTTGAAATAGTCATTTAGTGTACCTATTACAAAAATTTATTCAAAATGAGTGATGATAGTCGGCCTACATGAACACAGCAACATAAATTGAGCTGACTAAATCTTTGTCCCAAAGAGTTGTTTCATTTTGGTATTTGTTTTCATTGACGTAAAAGAATTCTGCTCGGCCCGTTTCACCATGTTTGCGCTAGACAATAAGATTGCAGTAAAGTTTGGTGAGATGAGACAACCAGTTTAACACACCAAAAGCTGTTGTTACTAATTTATGTCCTTGGTGGATGGGAAAATGTTAGCTGGCACCTGCTAATATATATTACAGAGATGCCATTGCTAGTATATCTCCACAGGTGACCCTATTACACCTGCTATTACTGCTACCGGAGTATCAGAATGACTGTGCTTCTTTACCATGGTTGAATGCCATGAAGTGACCTCGTTTGCTTGGTGATGAGTTCTGTACTACGTATTGAGTGGCTTTTGCTGCGATATAATAGCTTGTTTCTGGAATCTTGCTGATGAGTTTACCATTGATTGTGTATTCTTCATTTTCGTGTTATAGTTTTCACAGATCTATTATTAGGAAAAATCTGTACGTGATGTAGTGGTAATCACAGTTGAGAAGCTGCCGATGCTGTTAGTAGTATTTTATTTAGTGCATGCATGTGGCGCGTTACACTGGTCCAGTAATTCTATTGTGGAGATTCAGTTCCTTCCATATTGCATGAGGGTTAAAGGAAAAAATCCTTTGAACCACTCTTGAGGTCTTAGATGTCCTCTTTTATATTGTTGGTTTTGTGTTGTTTGATGTTTAAATTTCTTATGAAGTGAGGAGGCTTGTGGTGGGATGAGGCAGAGAGCTGCGATGTGCTAGCTCGTAGGAGGTTGGGATTATACCTAGCTAGATGATAGCCACTTCACTTGTTTATCTTCACCTTGCACTGCATAGCTATCATAGTGACTGGTTATGTCAACAAAACAATGTGTTTGCATTTCCGGCAAGTTATCGTGGCAAGTGTGACCAGTTGTATAACTTGTTATTGACAATATTTGTTAAATCCCGTTAATTGCACTTGAGTCTCATGAATATTAAAGAAAGTTTCTAATGATATTGTTACATGGTGAATTAGCAAATAGCAAAACTAGCTTCATTTTTTACTTGGTTGCAACTTCACTTGGACTTACTACTTTTCAATATGCAGTTGTAGCTTGGCGGTATAGACAATATTCAATTTTAAGCCATGCAGCAACCGGACATGGATTCTAATCAGTTGCCATGTGAAGTGGATATTATGGTTTTTCAAGCATGACTTATCACTTGGGCTTAACCACAACCATGCCATCTGTCATTGGCGTAGTGCAAGCTCACATCATTTTGTAGCGCTTTATCTCATAAACTTCATATCTTTGTCTGTCAATCCCTGAAAACTTTGATGCTTGCTATTCATATGTTATCTCGCGCACATGACAAATTGTTATTATTTATTTCAGTTTCATCATAATGGATTGTGTCAAAAACAAACCTACTAATCTGAAGGGTTGCAAGTTTGTCAAAAGAAACAGTTTTTACCCCAAATCACTGAATTGCAATAAAACTACTATCTATAGAAAATAGCTGAGCACAGCCTGCTGCAGTTTGAATAAGTTTTTTTTATAAACTGAAATTTTTTTTAAATTTGGTCTTTGTAAATTGTAGAGATTCTAGCAATACAAAAAATTTATTATTTACTGATGTGAAAACCCTTTGCTATTCTGTTGTAGCCTTGCACGAAAGATCTGGATCTATCATTTCTGAGGTCAGACGTTTGACCATGTAATATCTGCAACTTGCTGGTGGTGATCACCAATAATAAACGGTGTGAAAAATGAATGTTATTATTTTAATACTTGCTTATCTGTTTTATCATGGCTGTCAATACACAGCTGTTCTAACTGTGTTGTCATTATCAATACTTTATTTTTGCTATAACTTCCTGTTGGATCTGTGAACTGAATTTTAACACAGCTTTGCATTAGACAGTATATACCTAGTTTGTCAACAACTCTATCCGCTTTCATCCATTTTATAATGCTTCCCATTGTGCTGTCAGTCATACTAATTATTACTACAAAAAATTAACCAATAATAAAATCTAAGCAAGTTGAACCTTTGAGTTGCTGCCTTGCCATCGCTGGTATTAACATCCACAAATGTGGAAATGTTAAAATCCCGTATGGTATAAAATAAGACAATAATTGTTTACAATTTTGATCAATGGTCCATTCTGTATGCTTGTCTATAGATTTCAATGGTGCCTTCAATTGCTAGAGGTGAAATTCATGTTATGCATGCGTCGATAGTACTTGAATATATACTTTCCAAATATTGTCCCTGAGCGGTATATATTTGAATATCTATAGTCATAATGGTGAATGTGACGTCAATTTTTGAGTGCATGAGTTCCGGAGAATAGCAAGCTGAAAAGTCTTGAGTCAATGAAAGAAACATTGCAAGGCTCTTATTAGTAGTAATCATAAATTGATTTCCATGGTAGCTGGAGAGGTACTACTAAATGATTTGTTAATCTTACTTCACTAAACAAAAGAGTAGTGGTCAAAGTTCACAAAGCATTCAGCAAGAACAAATTTTGCATTGGGCGTTAAATGTGTAAAGGTGCAATTGTAACGCAGTAAAGTAATTTGTGTTTCTTTCTCTTACAAAGTATGTGATAAATGGACCCATCATTTGCTTTAAACTTCATTGAATGTCGCATCACATAACTTCAGCAATATTGTCATAATTATATATAATCACTAATATTGTGACATTTTGACCACAAAAACCCAGCAGCTGTGCTTAAAAATGCAGACATTTTACCATTTGCTAGTCCTACTTTTTATGTTAACTTAATCTGTCTTCAGTCTAGAACTCCCATCTACACAGACACGTCAACACTGCCATAGAGTTGAGAAATATCCGGAATGTCTGCTATCAAATCTGTGTATGTCTGTATGATGCTACAACTTCTGCATTTTCTTAGCTGACATCGATTGGATTATAAAAAGAAAATTAAATCCTCACGATCCTTTTCAAATATTACGGAATATAATAATACTACAGAAAAGCAGTGATGGACATGCTAGAATATTTACTATAAGAAAAAAACATCTCTGGGCACCGATGATGTCTGTCGAAAAAAGAAACATCCCTTTGTTTTGTATAAAACAAATAAGCTTTTAAATATATTGATATGGATACATGAGTTTTTTTATGGAAATGAGAAATGTCAAATAATGTGAATATTATTGAAACGTTTTTCAATGAAACAATAAAATTTTCACTTACACTGCACTTCATTTGCATCTATCGCTTTTTTGGGCTGGTGCGCAGGGGAATATTTTAGGGTGAATCTTCTAGAGTATTCTATATGACCATTACTGAATATTTTTAAAATAAATAGTTTCACCTTGATAAACTTGAATATGCTAATGTTTAGTAGGAGGTTGCTTTGAGAAAGACATGAACAACCCAAGAATCATAAAGAGCGAGAATCATCTAACGAATGTTTGCATTTAGCGAGTCTTTGTGGCTTGAACGGATATGAATTATAGTGGAAGTACGTCAGCTATTGAATTGAGATAATAACCCAAATACATTTTGTGTTGCAGCTCTGTGTGATATCTCTCACGTTTTCAATTGCCAAAAATTATAAAAAGTTGTAATAAGTTTGAATAACAAATTATATATATAAACATTGAATGATAATAAATAGTGGTAGTTGTAGCACTACTAGTAGCGATATATCACAGAGTTATCCGTAATAGGACAGCATAACTATGGGGTGGCCAGTTTATGTGATTCAATATGATTGAAATCATCATGAACTCCTACAAAAGACCAACGACAAAAGTTTTACAGAATTAGTAAGCATTGCTTCAGTTGGATCGACATAATAATCATAACACTATCAAAATTTTTTTTAAAAGTTTGTCAATAAACAGAAATGACATTATGCAAAAGACCATTCCATGAAATATTTCCATTTTTAGAAACCTTGACAAATCTGGCAGTAATAGGAGGCATTTTCTATGCTTTCATTTTCTGTGGTTACACTCTTTGACCTTGATTGATATGGTAAGATTTGGTTGTTTTTTTTTCCCCAAAGTGACACTTGGCCACAAATGAGATGGGTAGAGGATGCACTATTTAATTCGGCTAGCCTCAGCTCTATGACAGAACGGGTGAGTGGGATATGGTTTCAGAAAGCAAAACCATCATCTGTTTTTTCTGGCTGCTATCTAGCTCAGCTCATGTACCTGGTCAATTTCTGTTCTGTGTACAAAGACTCAAAAGAAAGAAACTGTATCAACCCGCTGCAAGTAGCTAGATGCAGTGTAGAGTGTTATCGGTTATCACCATTATTATCAAACATGGCTATGATCTGTTTTGAATCATTGATTTAACTGCATTAAAATGAAATCATATTGTCGTTTCCTAAAAACATCCGTTGATAAGTTTTTATGCAGGAAATTGGAATTTCAAAATTTATACTATGACCAACAAAAATGAAAATACTAATGTCACTTAGAAAAAGTATGAAAATAAAATCAGAATAAGATTAGATGAGTAACTCCAAAGTTTACAACACTTGGGTAGAATGATCACACAATTTTTATGAAGTGGAAAAATTGCGAAGGACACTAGCCTGGGTCACAAAAGCACTCCTGACCATGATACATATACAACTTTGCATTGAACAAAATGGTAAAACTTTATCTATACAGCATTAAAGTGCCCGCTATCTACAAATGACCATTCCTGTGGTACTATTGTGGTGAGTTTATCATGCTGTTTTGGTTTGTGTTCAGGTGTTTATTGTTTTGTTGTTTTATTTGCCTTATGTATGTAAAGACCAGCAACAATTGGACATGAAAAATAAAATAAAAATACGGAGTTGTTCTACTACAACCATACAAACAGAAAGGCAGCCAAAAATCAACAAACAAACTTGATTAAACAATGAATATGCATTTATATTTCAAATATTTTCGATAATCATTAAACCACATAATTTCATAAATCATTTCTACTCGATATTAATAAGAAACTCAAGTAGCTTATTGTTAACTATAGTTTCCACCCCTCTTTGGTTGCGCGCTACTTGGTAATACATACATCCTGTCAATAGGTTAAGGATCTCAGGCTAGTTTAATCACTCCATATATGGCATAAGTACTTCTTGTTGAGTATAGCGCTGCTAGTTCCATTCTTAGCTTGTTATGAAAAGAGAGTATAGTAAGCTAGTACCTCACAGAACATACATACTGCCTTCTACTGTACACATTGGATTATTATCGACTACAGAGAGTGTCTATACCTTTTGGATTATATTTACCTCTCTATCTAGCTGTATATCCACTAATAGCAGACGTGACAGCATAACAAGTATTTGCAGAGAATAAGGCATTATCTTGACAACATTATTTGGATATTCCCAGAATAATGGTAAGCATCAACAAAGATATCACATATTATTCATTAATTTTAATTTACTTATGGAAAGTTTGTTTGCATGGCTCAAGAACCTAGACAGGTATTAACAAGTGACATTGTTTCTCTATTTTTTCTCTGTTAATTATATATATACTGGCAAGAAAAATCTTGTATGATGAGTTGTTATCATAAGATGCCATTTTTCGATTGATTGCTTCCTATTGTATTCACCATATTGACAAAAGCATTATTTTTGGTGGTCAAATATCCTTAAAAATTAATTACGAAGGCATATACAAATTTTCATCGTGATAATAGTGTAGTAGTGTTTTAATACTTGCGAAATATTCTAATAAAATCGGAGTTTAGTGTTTATCGGCTAAAATCAACTAAAACTCGCTATTTAACAGTTTGAATTTCAATCCAACACAAAATTTTATTTCAAGAGATCAGACTATGGTACATGGCAAATAATTTCTCATTCCGTGGTATAGTAGCATACCGCACAACTGGCAGCGATGTCTGTAAATTGTCAAATTAACGAAAAAAATTTCTGATTATATATGCATTTCATTCTTTTGATTGAGGTTATACTATGACCTCAATCAACAGAATAAAAGTTATAACTTATAGCTTGGATGTTACTTGAAAATATTTTTACCTGCATGGGCTTAGAAGCACTAGGTCAAAGTAAAGCTTAAAGTTTCTTATAGTGTTTACAGCGCGGGATTAATTAATACTGTATCTTCTTATTCCATGGATTATTATTCATCACAGGCGCCAAGCCTTCCAATAGTTGTCATAATATCTCAGAGGATAAACCGTTAGGTGCTAAATCGCTGCAGTAATGCTCAGGGTGTGACATCATTCCTCAAAGTCTCCATTCATGCATTTAAATCAATGAAACTTGTACTGGTTATGAATGAGTTCATAGTAGATTGTAACATTATTGAATGAAACTTGTAAGACTGTTACTCGCAGACTATGGCATTATCGAAGCTAGCAGCTACCACATATGCTTGCTATCACAAATAATCACCTTGGTATTATCATAAATCAACAACTACTTGAGCGATGTCACCAGGAGCGAGCCCCTGCCATGGCTAGAACAGCCACTAGTTCACATTACCAAAGGAAATCATTTAGATTTGTTTTTATGATTGATCAGGCCAGGCTGTAGTGAACGATATACAGGATAGTGCAGCTGACACTACTGCTTTATTTGTGGCATGCATGTCTGCTTTCGCAATTATTTTCAGCTTTGGCTGATTGATAATGTCATTTTATATGCAGGCCATGAATTGTTCATAGCCATACTGTGGTAAAGGGGCATTCTTGGCACTCCCACTATTAGCTCGTTGTATTGTGCTAGTTAGTGAATACTACTGGCATAATTGCTTTCATCACTGAATCTCAGCTGCCATCACACAAAGCTTAGTTTTGGGCTGATATATATCATAGAAATAGCCAAAAAGTAAAATGTATTTGTTCCAACAAAACCATAGATAAAATACTACATAATATTGATAAAATTACAACAGTACCCCAATATGTTTTTTGGATGTATTATGGCAATTTGTGCAAGAAAACGCTGACCATTTGGATTTTGTGTATTCATGGTTCAACATAATCGATTTAACTCAACAGTGAAGTTGTACATTGGTGTTTAATTCTTAGCAGTCTCATTATTGCTATTCTTAGTGAAAATGTTTTTAAAATGGACTGAAATTCCTGCATATAGGCATAATGACATGACTGTACGTACGTAGTTCAACTTCATTGTATGCATTTGTTATCATCATGACATCAATGACAGCATTGTGTTTGCTTGTTTTGACCTTGTTTACTTTTACAAGCCAGTTTATCAGTAATAATCGCCTGACGTATTTTCACTGTTATTCTGTCTATAGTTTTTTGCTTGATAGTAGTAGTGTTCTGTGACAACACAACAGGTGTAAATAGTAGCTATCGTAAATGGTTTTATTGATGAAACATTTTTTAATACTAATACGCTAGTATGCTAAATATTACCTGCTATGACAACTGACAAACCTTTTCACTCGCTTCCTTTAATAATAAGGGTATTGTTGTGTGCTGAAATGAGATGCCCAAAGCCACTTGATATTTTGGCATTAGGGATTGTGCTGTAGCTTTGACACCGGATGTATGTTAGAAAGAGCCATTCATATCGCACAATAAGAATAAATTCCAAGCATCTGCTGTGGCATTATTTTAACTAGGTGAAGTTGTTTTGATGAATACCTCATTTAGAAAGTCGATCTGTTCCACCCTGTCTAACTACATCATATATCCTCCTCTTGCAACTGTCAATACCTTTACAAACTCATGATTACAATTTGAGCCTTTGAGCAATATTAAGACATGATTGACGAAGCGTAGTGAATTGTAACTTTAGTGAAAGATACATACTTTATTGCCATATGTCATAGCAATGAGTAAAGATAACTTGGGTTTTTTTTAGAAAACATTCTTGTAAATAGCTAAAATGACAGCATTTTAGAGACTAAGATTTATAGCTTTTGCTCTCAATCATGGCAAGAAGCTACATGTCAGGTTTTTACATTGATAGCCAGCTAAATGCCTTGCCATGTTTATTTATATCAAACAACTACACAGCCCTTTAGCGATTAATAGTTTTTGATTCCGATTGACTGCATTAAACAGTCTATGGATTTATAATGGTGTATTGGTATGATGATTCAGGTGAATGATTACTCAAACATATGGTTAGCTACCAATAATCAATTAATGGTAGATTGGTACTATGAGAACAGCTGAAATGACACCTAGCATGACACCAGTCACAGCCGCTATATATCCTCTCTTTCATTAGCCATTTGGCAATGGGAGTAAGGCAGGATGTGCTCTTAATAAGTGATAATGCTATGGCATCATAGTAATAAACAGTTTGGTTGGTAATAATATTGCTTGCGCTTTAGCCTCAATTTCCGGCACCAATGATATATTCAGTATTGTATTGCCATATTAGTTATCAACCAATCCACCAGCGTTCGTCTATTATTTGTCATGACATTTCAACATTGATGCATTATGTTTTATAATATGGTTGAATCTGTCAATCATACAGACACATGATTCAAATGTATATTTTTAACTTTCTATGATTTATTTTCAACTTTCACTCATTCCAAAAATGATTGAAGTAAACAAGAAAATTAGCTTTTTGGCATAAATACGTGTCTGTGGATGTGTTTACAAAACTATTGTTACTTGATGTTTGCCTGGTTTTCAAGTGTAATATCTGCCCTACTACTGTAAAATGCCAGTTCAACAATTTTTGCGCCCTATTAGATCAGCTAGTCTCGTGTCACTCTCATCCCAAAAGCAGCTTTTCATCTTGTGTCAGACACTGTAAATTACAGCAATGTTGACATATTAGGTCCATTGTGAACTGGCTCCAATATAAGATCCTAATCAACAGGATTGATTGGCTACGCAGAATCATGAGTGATTTGATTCAAATTGGGCATCTTGATAACTGGGTACGATCAGACATTGAGTCTGTAAAAAGAGGCCAATGCCTAAAGTAAAATGGGGCAAAAAGATGGGGTGTCTAGGCCTACTGCCTAAAGTTAAAGATTACAAGATTGTACGGCTAGTATTGGCAGCACGAAAATGCAGGGATGCTGTCAATTAACCAGCTATTAGCAGCTAAGAGCTTTCTCCCTAGAAACTACTTGTCTCCTACTTGCCAAATGAATTATATTATTATGTGGTGGACAAGCCAGCTTGAATTGCATGCTGAAAGTGATGTTAGTGACATTGGGCAGCACAGTTCACCCCAGCTAAATTGGTCACAGTGTTTACTTAGTGCTCTAGGATCAGTCTAACAATGCGCACCTGCATTATGTTAAGAAGTTTGTTTGTTATCAAGGCTTTTGTTTGTTTATCAAGATTTAGATCAAGAGCTAAAAATCTATGCCCTGAAAAATTGCATTCAATAAACTCAAAACATGTATTCAAAGAAGCGTCAGTCAGCATAGTGCGTGACAGCTTGCCCAGGTGTTCAACATCATATGCACATTGAAACAGAACAACATCATATAGACTAGAATTTTCACAAGTTTTTAAAATAAAGTTTGAAACAACAATACTCAATTGAAATTTCATCAATTGCTGCGCAAATATGAGATGTGTTTAATGATTTATGAATTATTTTTATTGTTAAGCATGAAAAAACTCAGCAGTTGAACATGATCATTTTAGTCTTGGTGTAGCTGTGTTTGTGCTAAGGCAACCGATGTCATGTCACTTCCGAAGAAGATTATTGTGTAACCATCTCAACCAGTGTGCAGCTGTTGGAATTCACAGTCATTATTTATTCTTGCCTCTCAACGTCACATTATTATCAGTTTATCACATTAGTTGCTTATATGATGTTGCTTGGCAGTTGAAGCTACATACTTTTCATTTGTTTTGCAGATATGCACCAGTTTGTGTGGATTTATAAAAGCTAAATTGATGTAGATGGATGATAGTAGTAACCACCCGCCACCAATCCCAGACCGGCCAGGAAGAGTCATACAAATACATGGTATCGAAAGCATCAAATCGGAATCAACACCCAATGAATATGTGGATATATCGGGTGCACACCAGGCACCACAGCGGCCACCTAAATTGTATAAACCAGATGCTTCAAACACTCTCAAAACGAAGGCTAATCGTATCAAGGATATTGAACAACAGGAAAATATAACCAATGAACTCAAAGAGCATTTGCAAGTGCATACAAGGGACACTAATCCAATCCATTGCGATTCAAAGTCTCCTGAAATCCCACCGCGTAGTGATAAACCACCACCAGTGCCTCCAAGAGAATCAAGAATCACAGAAAACAGAGGTACGCAAGGGAGACTAGTCACTGCACGTCCAAGTGCTGATCAATCTACACGCAAGTGCAATTCCAGTTCTTCAAAACTCCTAAGTAATCCTACACCTATTACAAACAATATATCAACATTACCGGCTACAGTATTAATCATTTCAGAAGAATCGAGTTTTCCTCAATTTCCAACACGGTCTTTACGGCGCGATAAAACAGTAAAAAGTTCAACTACAACATCGTCACAACCAGTCACGCAACAGCCAGTGTCGTCAAATGTAACATTAACACTTGGAGAATCAGGCAATGTCAGCAATACAATTATCTGCCAAGAATGCGGACAGTGTAGGTGCGCTGACTGCACTGGAAATCGCAAACTTCCAGAACATTGGTTGTGTGAAGGGAACTGTCGATGCAGTGCAGATAGTGTTGTTGACGCTTTATCGTGTATGTGGTGTGTGAAAAGTTGCTTTAAAACTATCAATGACAATCCCGATGCCTCTAGAGTACATCCATGTGCATGTACCAAGTCCCCAAACTGTTTACTGAGGTGGACAGCATTGGCTGCTTTAAGTCTATGTCTTCCTTGTCTTTGTTGCTATGGCCCCATGCGACTTGGAGTCAAGGCAGCAGCGGCTTGCTACAATTGCAGAAATAGAGGCTGTAACTGTGAAAGGCACTGAGCATAAAATCATACTCTCACATCGCCGCCATCAGAGCTTCAAGTCATAAAGCTCTTTGACATTGAGTCTACAATCCTGGTGCACTGTCACATCACAATATTCGGAACAAGCCTCCACACAAACTACTGATGGGGAACTAATTTATCCATGTGCATACGCCAAGAGGAAAAACTGAATACAAACTTATGTTACAGTGACATCTCTTTTTCTCCATCGATATAAATCTAGTGAAAGTATTCCTTGCATTATTTAATTCTATAATACCTTACTAACATCTCCAGTAATTGCTCAGTTCAGCGACAACAGTGACTGTTTGTTTGACAAACAGCTCGCAAAGGTTTTTGATAGAGGCTAAAAAGCAAATTGGCAGACATTGGGTCCGCAAGTGATAGAAAAACTAGTAAGCCATTGACTTATTTTGTTTGATTTACCAGTTTCTCATAATACTAGTGCTCAGATGCTGCTGGTATGATATATTTTTTGGTGAGTTTGCAGTACTTTTTTTCTGGTTATTTTTTTGTGAAAGCCGTTACTAAACCTACATTACGCATTAGCAACAATAAAAAGGCTTTCATCAAATGAATCCTAGCTTTGTTAACATTCAGGGAGTTGGTGCATGCATTGCATACTAGTTGATATCTCTATAATAGTGGCAATGGCTATACAACAATCAGTTGCCTACAAGCCAATATTCTACCATGTTCAATACTAGTCATTCCTAGAAAAGTGACAGGCTCTACACAATCACTCAAATACAAATTGCATTATAAGACCATCAAAGTGCAAATAGCAATTGAGTGAAAACGTGTCTTGCATGGATCAGTAAGTAAACCAATTGTATTGTATTTGTAAAATAGAAGTTGAAGCTATATTTAGACTTTGCACAACTATGAATGCTCTTCACAGGCAACTTCTAAACCTGAGGGTCATGATAAGCTTGTCACACAGTTATCTTATCTAAAAGAACACTCAATCTTGTTACAAAATTGATCGTCAGCATCGTAGCAATTCTGGCTCGGTGAAGCTGTTGCAAAAAGTTGAAACCAGTAAGTTAGTAAGGAACCTAATACTTTTTTGAGCTGAAATCACATGTTAAAAAACAGTTTGAAAGCATGGACTGAAGGTGATAGATTCTCAATGATTTTCTTTGCTCATTCGTCTGAAGCCTAGTAGAAATATATCATAATCAAGTAACTAAGCTTTACAATTTTTTGTCACATACATTGCTTGATTTTGAATAGCTGGAGGTAGGCAATACAATTGCTTAGTTAAAATGCAACTGGGTTTTGAGTTTGACGCTGATGAAACTAAAGATCTTAGGAAGAAAATCATTCGATTGATGATTTGTTGCAGCTAAGCTTGAAGACAAATCAAAGATTAGGAAAGTAATAAATTGGTTTGCCATTCAATTTTAAAACAGTATAGAAAGTGTTCATTCATCTTCACCAATTGATTAGCACCTATGAGATTGTAAATTTGAATGGTTTAACAAAAGCCTGTATTGTGCTATTTTACCTGTTGGTTATCAACAACACACTGGCCATACAAAACATTGTAAGAGATCACAAGGCACTCTGATACCATAAGTAATAGCAACAATATGCCATATTTACTAACATCAACATTGGTAGGACCACAGATTTTTCAGCACCCGCAAAGTTCATTTACCTGTTAAAAATGAGACATTTCTATAAAACTAAATTGCCAATTGGACACTCGAATTGCTAGTTTGATGTCTGTTTGAACCATTTCCCTGCCAAAAAAATATTAATCACACTGGAAAAGCACCAGCAAGCCCTCATTTATTCTTTCTCCCATAAAGGCAGCCACAACAGTGCTCAGCTCAATTTTCACTTAGCGTAAAAGAAAGAGCTGGTAATGATAATCCTATAGAAGTGCTAGTCTGACCAGGTAACTTTCACTATGGCACCAATGGGACTAGCTAGTTATCGCAAAATCAAACATTAAGAGCTGCTATGCGCTGACAGCTATCATTGCAAAATTGTCAAGGTATTTGAGTACACTTTTGCTCTCACCACACAAATAGTAATCAAGAGAATGCACTCTCTGACATCCAACCATTCTGATTAGGCCAATCTTCTTTATTTTTTGGACAATAAAACTTGAGCCTCAGTTGAAAAATATCTTTTTCGTGAGCAAAGCAAACATTGAATGGACATTACTGTGACTCAACATAAATTTAGCTTGTTTAATTAAAACCAGATAAACATTGATCATGTAGCAAAGTAAAACCATTAGTACCACTTCCATCAGTAAGAGACAAACAGACAGATTATTTGTTTAGGAAATATCCTCTTTGTAAGTACACAAAGATAACATAAGAGGTAACTCAGATCATACAAAGTTCTAGTTAGTAATTTAGGCAGAAAATTGCATTTCTTATGGGGTAACACTTTGAAAATGCCTTCACTACAGTACTGAATTAGCAAACTATATCACTGAAACAGCAGCGTTAGAAAGTGAAGTAGCCTACGTTGGGTGTGGTTAGTTTATAATCATGCCCTAATCTTGTACTGCAGGTATTAGCAATTAGGATGTCTGTTTTTCCTTAAGCGCAACCAATGCACTTGACATTCGCTGAATGAAATACGCACATCATTCGCAATTTATTTATTGACTAGCATAGGGTGAAGTGAATGTTCCTCATTGGCATATGAGAGTAGCCATAATAGAGTGTATTTATACGTATACACCGGATGCAACTGCTGGGCTCAATCAGCGCAACTTCAAAAGAACTACATTGTTTCCAATTTATAAGGATTTGCATACAAGCAAGCTAGTATCTGCTGCTAGTATCTACATGCTGGGTGTTCAACTATTAAATTTTGCAATTGATGCAAAGTTTAACTACTGTAGTGCATCTTCTTATTTGAAAACATTTTTTTACATCTTCTGAATATTTGCACATAAGCTGGAAACAATATTTCTGTTGAGAAACCAAAACTAGACTGTGACATGACATTGCTTATCATTTTAGAGTATGTTTGACCCGCTCCATAACGTAGCCATTCAAAAGTTACCCTTTCCTTTACACGACACCCAAACCACTGATAGCAAGTCACATGCTTGATTTACTACACCAATCGATTCATTCATTGAGTAAACAAAGTCTTCTTGTATTCAAGCTAGTGTAACCAACCATGCCAACTACTACCAGTATACCAATTACTGTAACAATGGTTTAAACTTTGACCTGAACACTGCTTTCAAAATAAGCCTGACCACAGCAAGTATACATATAACTAGTACAAGCAACCCGCACTCTCCACTAACATACAAAAAACTGGCACTCACTACACTATGTAAAGTAACATGCAGATAAAAGCTTGCCGAAAGTGAAAGATTTTATGCATATCCTCTAAGTGTTATTTATAATCAATATTCAGGAAACCAAAGTGTATATTAAAAAAACTAAGCGTAGTGATGAATGGGTGTACCTAAGCATTTGCTTCAAAGAAAACAGTGAGATTTGGTGAGTGCGGTTTGATCAATGAATGTATGTCAAAATTAAGACAGTTAGACCAAGTCCAAATGCAAGTTCTTTTAGGAGTATGGATGGCATAAATTTCATTTCACCTTATATACATACATCAACTGGGCAATACACAAATCATATGCCCCATCAAGAATAATTGACTTGATAAGTATGTAGTGGGCTGCTTCAAACTATTTCAGGAATCAGTGGATACAGTCGATGCAGCTGCTTAGCGTGAGAACTTACTCGTGAGCTTATTTGATGAACTTAGCAATCATGTAATTATACTGAGTTAATTTTGTTGTAAGGCTTTATCTATGATAAGAGTTGTAGTGCTTTATAGAAGAACCAAAGACCTGAATAGCATTATTTGCGCAATTACATCAATTAGCTTGTCCGGTTATTGTCAGTATGGAAAACTTGAATGGAAGTGTTCATGTTGCCTCCCACTTCAGCCTACTGCACATATTTTGTAAAACCACCCAACAATTATTACACTCTCACTAATTGTATGTACTATGAATGAGTTTTCACTAAACACGCCCTGACAATAAGAAATTACAGCATCAGCTCACATATTTATGCACATCCTGAAATAACAAACGCAGTACAAGTTGAGCTCATTTTTCACTGAAATGAATATAACATCCAGTAGAAAAATGGAGCAATTGATGAGTTCAGGAAAATTGGTTTTGGCAAAAACATGTAAATGCAACTAGTCATTTTCCCAAGAAAGAAGTTTATCCATTTTCCATCTGTTATTATCTGATATATTTCATATTCACACATCTGATCAGACCAAATTATATGTTTTGTTTATGAAATTCTAACTAATCACTCTGCATGTATTCGAATTTTCATCCCCCTTTCTCATTTTGCCTTGACTAACTTCAAACTTAATTTTTGATGAAGTAGCTAAGCTTTTTGGCCCAATGTAAATGAATTTTTAAAATACATTCCATGTCCATTAACATTAGCTGGCATACAGTGAGTGGAGAATGAATACTGCTAATTTTATCAAAGTGCATAAATGCCAAAGGCTTACTCTGCACCAGGTTAGGGTAGGCAGTGGGAGGTGGAGCAAAAAAGTTCCCAGACAAATAATCAGCGCAATTTGTAGTAAGCTGTGTTTTGAAACCGACAAAATGAAGCAATGTTTGGAAAAAACTTAAAAACTATCACGCTTGTGCTCCAGCCCTTATTGTATCAATTCAATATAATGTACAGCAATTTCGAGCACAAATTTTTTATATGCCTTCACGTTATAGGAGAACTCTTGAATTTTAAAAATTAATGCCCATATCCTTATAGCTGAGATAAAAATTGGTGTGGAATACGGTTTATGGTTTAGGACTGTTTGCCCATTTTGATTGACTAATGCTCGATTATTAATTTCTCACTGTTGAATGATATGCCAGCAATACAATTTTGTCATTTTCCTAAGCATACCCATATATACATAAAGAAAATTAAAACAGGCTGCTGACACATCAACTAATAGTAGCAACCAAAATTAAATATTGGACATTGGTCAATAGTATACCGGAAGGTAGCGCTAAAACCCAATAAGCAGTAGAACATAACATTGATGATAAAGTTCATCCTAGCTATAAGAAAATGAGTGTTATTTTCTAGAATTCAAAGGTGTCTCCGAAGACTGTAATAATCTCGACAGAAACTAAATGCAAGACAGGGAGTTGGGTCCCTTCCTCCCAAATCAAAATGGGCATTGCTTCATTGTAACTTGAATGAAACTAACTTCATACCACTATTCAAGATTGCAAATTGGACTAAAATATTTCCAAATTTCAAGTTGTACTGATGTTTACTTTGATTTGGCTCCGATTTGATTGTCCATGGTGTTAAATCGCACGTGTGAAAACGCGACAATAAATAATTTCAACAAACAAAATAACCTTGTTATTTCTGAACTGATTCAGTCTCAGTTTTGTCTATTTATTGGTACATGAAGCCAAAACGGAATATATGAAATGATTGCTTGGATGCCAAATAATATGATTGTAAGCATGACCCATCAGTAACCATAATAATCGTAATATACCAATTGTACATTTACCAGGATTATCACTGAAAAATCATTGTTTGTTAAATAGTTAAACATATGTGTGCAAAAGTAATAAAAAACGTCAAATTGCCATAGGTATCAAACAAAAACTGAAATTACTTGATCAATGTCAATTTTATAGCATATAGTTGAAAAATATACCAAGCTGCTATATTGTGGTATACATTCTTTGGTGCCAACATCTTCATGTATTAAAGATGGGTATATCGAAATTCTACTATGAAGGTATTTATTATTATTTGAATTGAAATTGTTTAATATCAACTATTAGAAAGCTTTTATATCTTTGATGATTCATGAACATGTAATAAACAATTTTATGAGCAAACATTTTGTTATATTCTTTCTGCCACAATATCAAAAGTTTCATCAGAATTTCAATTACCACAATTGTGCTGGTATGATACAGCAACCACAATACATTGCGTTCAATTACCAATCATTTATGCTTAGTGCATACATACACACACCTAACAAGCTTCCGGTAGAAATCCTCCATTTAGTGTAAGCAACATAACATAATCATTCATATATATCCATTCATGAACATCTGCTCAGTCATAATGATGAAAGGGAAAGCTGTTATTGCACTATCTAGATGATCAACTGATACTAAAATGTAGTTTGAGATGTTATTACTATGCTACACCACCAATATACAGTTCAACTTAGGAAAAACCTCCTAATGTCAATATGGACATTCAATGTTAAAGTACCTACAATGATAGCAATATTGTGTATAAATTTCATGATCATAGATTAAAAATCTCACTTGTGCTGCACCCAACTAAGCGAAGTGTGTCACTGTCAAATCAGCTAAAAAAAATTTGACATTGGTTTATGAGCTAGTAACCTTCCCATAGATTAAAGAAAATCGCTTTGGCAACAAATTCATGCATAGTTTCTGCCAAAGTTATTCGAATGGCAACACATTTATACATATGGCTATCACGTTTCCCATTACTATTGTCTAGTTCATAGCAAATTTGTATGTTGCTTCCTGTCAACCTTCATGTTTCCACGGCAAACAATGGGTCAATACAGCTCTTATTCTAAGCATTGATGTCAGCAATGCAAATTTTATAGCTATCCAACACCTGGCATGTTCATGTGAATTACAGAATGCTTATATATTATTCATATGTGGGTAAATAGATATCTATAGCCTCGGCAGTTATTATAGGATGGAGGCATAGCATCGGAAACTGGCATCATTGGTTATTATTTTGAATGCATACAAGCATTCACTGCACTAATCGGTTTCTGTTGGTGAGATGAGGTTTAGGGATGTACACAGATACAATATACACAAGAAAAAATGATTGAATGCTATACTGACGCTGTAGATTTGTCAAAAATAATTATCTTTTTTCGTAACCCAGTGCCTATTTGTTCGATTAGTAACAACGATTTTGAGTTTTATCAACCGCTGTATGAATATGAACACAATTAAATGTTACTCTGCATAGGGAAATAATGAGTTGTCTTCCCATAAATAATAGGTAAAACAACTCCTCAATATAATAGGTAAATCAACTCTTCAATGTATTCAACTCGATGAAACAAATATTAGCCATTGATGGAATGTTTTTATCCAGGATATTACTGCAATTGGTAAAATGTACAGACACCAAACGACTTCACCTATTTGATAAGAGAAAATAGTCGTTGTTGATCATCTGACGAGCAACAAAATTCTTTAAGAGCAAGTTGTGTTTTCATCCAAGAGAAAAAGCCTCATGGAATAAAACTGGATATGAAGAATAGTGATTTAAAAAAAGGCCGATATTTGTATAATGAAATAATTTTAACACATTTTGAGTCTGTTTTATTATACATAACTACCACAATGATTGGAATAAGTTTCTTTCATATAAATCTATACAAAACTACTTGGTTGATGAACTTTAATGGATGCTAGCGCTGACAACAAATTACTGCATCGAAAACTAATCATTTTCTTGTCAAAGTAGCACCAATTAGACAACAGGAACTGCAGAGCCTACTTGTTAATTAAAATTTTCAGGTTTATCAATGCCTTTCACCCTAATCCATTAACATGCTGAATAAACCGAAAACACTGATCGTATTTTGTCATTAAAGCTAAAAAAGAACATGCTTCTTAACACTACAAGATTATATGTTATATTGACTTTGTCGTCTTTTTGTTGATGTGTTTTCAATGAAAATTTATAATTTGCTATATCTTGGGCGCTGCCAACTTTTGATACAAATGCTCGAATGTTGAGCAAATCTGTTGGCTTCTATATTTAT
Source organism: Cryptosula pallasiana (assembly GCA_945261195.1). Taxonomy (NCBI): domain Eukaryota; kingdom Metazoa; phylum Bryozoa; class Gymnolaemata; order Cheilostomatida; family Cryptosulidae; genus Cryptosula; species Cryptosula pallasiana. The sequence continues at coordinate 6,350,279 of OX183138.1, read as the reverse complement.
GAACAAGGTGCCTCTTAGTTTGTCAGTTGTGTGAAATGACATAAATAATTTGCTAAAATGCACTGAGTGAAAATGGTGACTTGCATACTCGACTGATAAATTTTTGAAATTTAAAGGAGTGAATTTTATGGCCATTACTCATATATATAGCAAGGAACTACACCTCTACACAATGTATTTTAAATTTCTAAATAATGTAAAAATATGACAACAATTATTAAAAATTAAACAAAACGCAGTGTTATTTGCAGCTGTGTGACAACTTCAATCTCCAACTTTCATGTGATGCGGCAAAAAATTTCTTCGTTTTCTCATCTAATACGATGTAATACCAGCTGGCAAGCAGCCTTTTCAAGCACCAAGCTCAATCAAAGTCAAAGATTGCTATTTCAGTCTATCATCTGCACCATCTTGCTAAGGCCCATCTCCTCTTGTCTTTTTAATCATGTCATACCATCTCAGCTTAGACCTTCTTTTCATACTCCTTCCCAGCACCCTAATCATTGCCACCATTCTTATATCCTCCTCTCTATTTCTCCTGGCGACATGCAAAACAATTTCTGGGATTCTTTAATTTGTAACTTGATCTTCCATATGCCAGTGCATTCTCATTTATGTTGCACCGATCTTATTCTCTTGTCTTTGTATCAATGACCAGACTCCTTATCATCAGCGTTGGTCTGATATAAATTTAACATACGAAAGTAAGTCGTCGTTATTTGCCATTCCCATAATTTTTTTTTGAATAATGGAAAGCATAACATCAGTTTATGCTAATATTTGACCAACAAGTAAATTTTTTCTAATTTATTTGCAGTGTGAAGCAGAGGTGATGCTCGGGTTAACCACTAGCCATAATTAAATGGTTCTTTAATGAGCAGGCACGCAATAATAAAACAAGTTTGAAACCCATTAGGTCGTCAGTACTAATGTATAAGCTACCGGTTGGCAATCGCATGTGACCCTTCCATGTTCTGAGAAACTTTGATAATTTCAAAATGAGCTCAACTTTTGGGGTTGACGTATCACAAAGCAAACTGAGCGGTAATAGTTGATATATATAAATTTCCGTAGTTTTCGTGCAACAGTGACCCGTGGTTAATGTTGAGCGAAAGCAATGGGAATGTTTGGCTAATTTTGCTAAAATTTAAATTGGAACCACCTGAGAGATCCAGTTAAATCCCACAAACTATGAATCATTGGAGTGTCATAAAATGTTTTTATATATACAGTGGCAGTTGTGTAAGTTGTGGCTCAGAGCACCAATGGGTAACAGTTATTTATTGTACTGTAATTAAAGCAAAAAATATTTATAACAAAAAACTTAGCTTTAACAATGTAACACAGAATAATGAAAAAGTCAAACATTAACCAATAACACAACATATACAAGGTCCAGACAGTGGTTATGGGCAAATAGCTTTGGTACCAGGTTAATACACAGTCCACAACTTGTGGTACAAATATAAATAGAGGCTAGTTATTGCACAATGCAAGTAAGTTACCCCACAATATTCAGAAACTCCCCGATGGGATGTCAACAACCAAAAGCTAATGCAAACATTTTTTACCAACTAAATAAAACAGTCTGTGTTCAGAGATGTCAGTTGATGTCAAACCAGGCACAACTTACCATTGAAAGCAATAGTCAATTGCCGAGAGTGATTTGTTATACCTTATTTCGAATTTCGCCTTGACTTCTGCTTCGCATTTATCTAGAAGTGTGATCATGGCAAAATATTAATATATAATAGTTAAAATTTAATGCTAAACTACAGGCTTATTTGGATTCACAAATACAAAAAGTTAGCTTTCAAAAATTGATTAAAATTGCAAGGTATCTAGTGATATATTTCTGATAACTGGATAAAACAAAATCAACTTGTGTCATATTGAGCAACTTGTCATCAATCTGTTTAAATTATTTTAAGGTAACACATTTAGTCGGCATGCTAACGCAATCCACTTAGCTCAATCTAAGCACATTCATTCTCACCAAGCACCATCTGATGAACCATAATGAACCATGAACTAACACATTACTTTCTCTTATTATTGATGGCAATGCAGTTTAGTACTGCCTGTGAAACTATCTCATGACGTAATTAGCATTCTTACTTTTTTGCCTGGCTTTGACCGCAATGGTTCATCCCACAGAGGATAGGTCTTCAGAGAGTCAAAATACAACTGATCTGCCTTATCAATGCTTCGTTTCACCACAGTCAACTTCTGATCCACCCTATAAATAAACATACACCTGTGAACTAATTGTGAGAGGGAATAACTCATAGATTATAATGATAAAGAAAAGGTTTGAAGAAAAAAACAACTTTCCAGTAAGGGATCAAACCTGTCTATTCTCAGCATTACAGTCAATATTCTCCATCACCACCCATTCGTCCATTACACATTAAAATGGGTACCATAAATAATATCTTCAGTAAGGCAAATAGTTCGAAACAGTGAATAATTAGATATTTACAAAAGTAATTCTAGGATAATACATCATAGATATATTTTGTTAGCAGTACAACAACCTGCCTATTCTGCTGCGACACATTTTGGTTGTACTTATGGTAGGATTAGCCACTTGTGTGTGAGAAAAACTTATGAAATAATGGAGCATCAATAAGGACCTTCAGGTCGCAGTAGGCATGGTGGCAGTTGCATCCGGTTAAATGAAAATTTGTTTTTATGCAATCACAACATACTTCTTCAGCACTTTATGCTACCCACAGGTTTTATCGTCCTTCAGCTGATAAACCTATCATGTATCATAAACTGAGTGTGGATTGTTAAAATGGTTACTGCACAGCTAGCCTAAAAGTAGCAATTATTCTAAACTATATATATATAAATAAGTAAAAGTATGACTGGTGGGGCACAAAGTGTGCACAGGGCATAGACTAAATAGAAGCAATCAAATAAATAAATAATTAATTATTAATATTAGGTACCCGAGAGGTGAAAAAAACCAGTCAAGACTGAAGCAAGTAAACAGTGCTCAACAAGAAAAAATCGAGGAGCTAGGTACTAAGAGATAAAATAGTAAAAGATGGTAAAACTATCGGCTGACTACAAATTGTTTCATGTGCTAGAAAAAAGATGGAAAAAGAAAAGAATTCTAGGCACAGTCATCAGGTCGGCTCTGAACTTGCAGTTGAGAGCCGACCTGATAATTGTGCCTAGATTTCTTTTATTTTTCCATCTCTTTTCTAGCACCTAAAACAATTTGTAGTCAGCCAATAGTTTTACCATCTTTTACTATTTTATCTCTTAGTATATATATATATATACATATATATTGAAATCACCAAATAGTTTTGTACGGAATACACCTGCAAACAGGAGTTGCTTGCCGATTAGGTTTATTGAAGGTCACTAGCAAATGTTATCCAATATTCCTCTTATGCATTGTTTCAAGGAACCTTCATTTCATTATCAGCTTAGTGTATTTATGGCAATATACTTGGGTAACAAAATAATACTGTTGTCTTTTGATTTTGAAACCTTTTTATTCCAGATCATTTGAGATGGAACTTAAGACAATATTACGTATCACTATTTTTAATGAAAGCGCACGCACTAGGAGTATTTGCTAACTGTTTAACCAAACAAGGAGTAAAAAAAAATGATAGATGGTCATAGTTGAATATGTTGAGAATGGAGAGTACCATTTAAGGAGTCCTGAAGATTTCACTAAACTTAATCAAATTCAACTGATTGGGTAAGGATGAAACTGTTACGCGGTGTCCTCTTATTTGCACTAACAATAGGATACTAGGATACAATCATAAAGGCTCTGCCACACACACGTGAAATAGACACGATTAGAGTCACGAGTTGTCCACTCGTGCGAGCGCTCACGAACAAATTCCCACGAAATACGAGCAGCAGTGCATGTTGACCTTTGACATACACAATACACGAGTGCTGCCATGCCATTGGCCGCGGTTTTTGCGGCACCGACGTCAGCCCTCACAGCTTACGCACTTCTAACGTTTTTGTCAACACAGCACACGCTTGTCCATAGATAAATAATATTTTACAATTCTTTATTACATTATTACAATGGCTGATTGGCAAGAAATCCTCATTAGTGCTGTACGTGCCAGGAGATGTTTGTGGGATAAACAACACTCAGACTATAAAGACTCCAGAACTGTGAAAATGAACAACTGGAAAGATATCAGTCAGTTGATTAACCAGCAGACTGAAAAAAACACCTGGGATGGTATGTAGTAGTGTATGGTTATTATTATAATTATTATTAGTTTAATTTTACTTATTGTTATTGTTTTTGAATAGTAGTGTATAAATAAAGTATGATAAATTAATATATTAAATAAATAAAGGTATGTTGTTTTTAATTTATAAATAAATACACACATCCTCCACTAGTCATTTACTTTAGATTTTTTTATTATTATTATTTATATAATAATATATATGTATATATATATATAAATAATAATACAAAAATCTAAAATAAGTATATATATAAATGGATGAAATTATTATCCATGTTATTCTTTCTTATTATTGATTAGTTAGTAGTTTATTAATAATAATGTAATTATTATTTATTATTATTATGAATAATTGGTTAAATTAAAGAAATGTAGTATAGTTGAAGAATGCCTCTGTTTGCAGGCTATTTAGTCTTGCATCCACGGTATAAAATTTAATTATTACCGTTGATAGATAGACAGTACAACTCCAGCTCTGTGAGAGAAAAAAACATGTATACAATGTTGTGTCATTGCAAAAAAAATATTATTTAATGTTTAATAAAATGCATCATGTATATGCTATATACACAAAATGTATTATTATTCAGTTCATTTTTTTATTATTTCATATAATTTATTATTGATACATATTTTTTATATTATTTGGTTGTATTTGCTTACTTCACTCATACACAGACACCACGCCAACTATACACTGTATTCACCCACCTTCATTTTTTACCCACCTTCTATTTACTCACACTAAACAACTTATGTATCATGTACATGGTAAGCAACTGTTTTGTTTACGGCTAATGAATGCAAGAAAAAATGGACCAACATCAAAGATACGTTTATGCAAAACTTACGGTCGTACAATGCTAAGCTGAGTAGTGGAGCAGGAGCAGTTGACCCACCTACTTGGAAGTGGTGGAAATTGATGGAGTGGTATCGTGATAGCATGAAGACATATCAGTGAGTGAAATACAGGAAAATTAGTCTTATGATTTAAATTATATTTATTGAATGTAAAGTGTGCTACAATTGTATCTATATTAAAGTTGACAACAATACTGGCTTTGTGTCCAAGGATAGTTTGATTTTTTACCATAATATACCGATATGTTATATATAATACATTTTTAAATTCACAGTTCTGCAAGCAATCTGGCTACTGACAATTTGCCTGAAGAGACAGTCAGGTGTACTCAGTCAAGCGAGCCTTCAACATCGGCAACAGCTTCCTCCACCAGCGCCATATCAGAAGAAGCAGACAACCTGTCACGCCCAGCATCGACCACGAGCTCCATACCAGCCGTTACGCCAATAATCAGAAAGCGCCGCAAACAGGACGCCTCTGGGGGCAGCAACATAGACATCGACAAGGCCATCGAGAATATTGATAGAGAGCTCCAAAACAGCTACCAAATGAACGATGAAGCCCATCAATATGGGATGGCTGTTGCAGCAAAGCTTCGCTCTTTTACACCCTACCAATTTGCTGTTGCTAGAAGAGACATTGAGCTGGCCCTTTTCAATGCACAGTATTCCCATGTTACCCCAACCACCCATACTCAAACCGCACCAACCACTCCTTCATTGCTAACACCATCTACATCTTTCCCATCACACCCTCAACCTACAACAGAGTTAACTTCACCACCTCCAGTATCACCCTCCTTCACTCTTGCGTCACAAAATTACTCAGATCTCATTTCTCCAGAATCGCCAAGAACCTTTCACAATCTTTAATACCCTTCATTTACAGTCACAGTAATTTTTTCTTTTGAGAAGATTTTGTACTCAATGTATTTGATATAGGTGACACTTATTATATCAGTTTAATTCTTATTCATTTTACTGCTCGTCAATGGATATTAAATAAATCTAAATATTGCTCACATGAAACATAAATTAAATAACTTAATCATGTACAGACTTTAATATGAAAAACAAAGTTTGGTAAGAAAGAATTGATTGCTAAACATTTAAGGGGCATCAGTTGAAGTATATGGATATATTTGACAAATCTATCTGCGATTTATTAGCTCCAGTTGCCAAGGTACACTACCATAGTTACTGAAGTACTGACAAAAAATTTCTCGAGCTCTAATTCCATCTGTGTTAATACTTCTATTGCCTCTGGAACCTGTTTGCAAACCAGTGGATGCAGCTCTCCAGAACCCTTCTTGTACCAGACCATTGTCACCTGGAGTATCTGCATAGCCTGGGGGTACATAGGCTGGATCACCAATAGTTCGTAAGTAGTTGTGAAGGACACATAATCCCCGCACTACTGAGACAGCTTTGGTGTGATTTACTACCATCATCTTTAACAATATACGCCAACGCTGAGATAATATTCCTAAAGACAAAAACATTTAAATAATTATGACCAGGCACCATAGTAAAGTGTGTCAACATTTTACATAATCATGAAAATAGCAAAACATTGTTTGACCTTAACGGCTGTTACAAATCACAATCTTCTACAACTAAAATGCGTGCATTTTCGTCTATAAAAATTACATAATGTAGATTTGGAGAAATTTATAAATAAAGTGAAGGAGTAGTAGTAGCACCCTACTACATATACTACTACTTCCACTGTTATTACTAGCAGTTCAAGTCACTCTAGCTGCACATTGAAAAAATAAAATTAACATCTGCCAATCCCAGTAAAAATACAATAAATTATTACTGTCGCAATAGTTAATAAAATTATACAATATTGAATTGAAATTAGATGAATTGGAAGGAATTACACAAAAATGTAGCCGTACTGTACAAACAGCTTATAGTAACAACTTACCAAAGGCATTTTCAATCACCCTCCTTGCTCTAGAAAGACGATAGTTATACACTCGCTTTTCAACGCTATCCAAGGATCGTCCTGGGTATGGCCTCATTAGGTAACGCTTTAGGGGAAATGCTTCGTCTCCAACAAAGACATAGGGAACTGGAGTATTGGAGACATCTCCGGCCAGCAACTCTGCTTCTGGAATGTTTATTCGATCTAAAAGAATAATTAATTTACTCAACAATAGTTAGTATGAATGAAAATAAGTATGCAATATGGTAGGTTAGCATACATACCATTTTCTAAAGCTCTTCCAAAATCAGACGCCTCCCAGATGCCACCATCACTAGCGCTTCCAGGTTGCCCAATGTCCACCACCAAGAATTTGTATTCAGCATCACAAATAGCCAGTAGCACAACACTTTCCCGTTGTTTATAATTAAAAAACATTGACCCAGCATTGTCAGGCTTTTGAATGTTGATGTGTTTTCCATCGATGCTTCCTAGGCAGTGAGGAAAATTCCACTTCTCAAATCTGAAATATCAAATAGGAACTTACAATATTCACAATCACAATAATGATAGACAATAACTTCTAATACACTTGCATTAATAATAATGACATCAATTCAAACAATCATTTATATTAATTCGATTAAAATAATGATAATAATTAAATGACAGCTGATAATAATAACAACTATCACATAACATAACATGATCTTCTTAGTTGTAGATGTTCGCTGATGCTCTTTAATAAATATTAAATAAATGTGATCAAATCAAATGGCAGCATTATTTATTATTATTAAAACTTTAAAATATTTTTCGTTAGATTTTTATTATTTTTATTGACTATTTTATCGCAATTAAAACTTAAGTTAATTATTACCCTTGAGAAATATGCTTCCATTCAGCTGGTCCTGAAGGGGGCTTTAAATATATTGGTTGCAACACCTTCCAAAGAGCATCCAATGTATCGTAGATGGCTACAGACGTTGTGGATCTGCCTAGTCTATAATGAGCAGCTACAGCGCAATGACTGGCACCTTCTGCTAAGTGGTGCAAAGTTATGGCGAGTTTCAAACCAGGAACTATAGCTTTCCTCATTTGAGTGTCCTTCTTCACCAGGTATGGTTTCACTAATGACAGCAAATGATCAAAATTGATCGGAGTCATTCTGAAATATTGTTTGAATCTAACTTCATCATTCCTTAGTTCAGACACTAAATGGTAATAAATTCCGTGCTGGTGTCTCAATTGGTTGATAGGATGAACCCAGTATCTCCTGCGAATTTTTGTAGAGGTCTGGCGCTTCTTTTTCAGCAAAAGAGCCTTTTTTTTTAACAGCAGTAATCTTCTGCGATCCATATTGAGAATTAACGTTTTAGCTGTAGTGGAAACAACCACACGCGGGTACAGTTCATTGGTAGGCTTATAAAAAGCGTGCACGTGCATACATAGCTGTCTAGGACTATAGAGCAACTCCGCAGTGAATACATTTAACTCGCGTTATTTAAACGAGTTGACAGTTGCTGTGTGGCACAAGCACTCGCACGAGTGGACAACTCACGATTTTCGTGACACGAAATTCGTGTCTATTTCACGTGTGTGTGGCAGAACCTTTAGGGGCAGATTTGTGCACACAAAGTTTGATGCGCATTAACTAACAAAAGACATAAAGAAGAGTCACAAAAACTTGGTTTATTTGCATAAAAGAGTGCTTCTCAAAATTTGCCATGGTGCAGAGAATTTTAGAATTTGCTGAAAATAATGTTATTAGCTAACATTTTTAGTTTTCTGAGTTACTTGGCATAGTCAACATTTCTTCTTACCATTGGTAAATATGCTATATTGTACGAACCGGCAATCATATGATAATAGTGCTTGGCCAATTACTGAAAATAATTAAGGTAAAAAGGCATCGAAAAAAACTTTAATTTTTAGTTGAAAACTACATAAGATTAACGGTAAGTGTTAGTACATTACACAAACGATAATAATTAAAGGTGGCGTGTCAGCGATGGATATGCAATTTGCTAGCAGGAGTTGTCTTTTCTTTAGTGCCAAAGAGTGCTAAATAGTCTCAACCAAAATACTAAAAGTAATCAGAAATTAATTCCAACTTATTTTCTTATTGAATTAGAAAATCATTATTGATTTATAATCTATATTGCATAACTTTTTTCAGTCAGATACTGTGTAGATCAGATTTGAAAGTTATTGTTGTTGTTGATGACAACCGAGATGGAAAAATATGGCGGTTTTTTCTTCTCCACAAATAAATTATAAATAACGATAATTTACATATTTTGATATTATTTGATTTAAAAACAATTTTTTCAACTGTAATATTGCTTGTTTTTGAGATATCGGCAATGTAATTTATTAAGTGAATGCCACTCTGCACATAATAGCAAACCTATCAACAATAAATTAAAATGCTGACTTTACTAAAACACTTCCAAAAAATCTGAAAATAACTGCAAACCTAATTTTTTATGCTCTTGAAAGTCTATGCACAATGGCTATTACTGGGATGCCCCCTTTTCATGCAAACAAGCCAAATTTTTGCAACTCTGCTTTATGGTCTTATATAAGTTGTTGGGTATCGGAAAAAATTGCGCACATGTCAGCATCTATTGCTTTTATACTATAGATAGAACTAACTAGAGCGCAACATTTTTTGCTAAAAACCATTAAAAATAGATTAATTAGGTTTAATTTCAGTCCGAAATCAGAGAAAGGTTAGGACAAAATAATATAAGCCTAATGATTAGATTTTGGTAACATTTAAAAGTTAAATTATTTTGTAACCGTGGTTTGCTCTGGCTTCAGCTAACTCATGAATCTATGACGCATACTTTTTTTTAAAGAAAAGACAATTCCAAAAATCAAACTAAATAATGCATTCATTTCAAATGTTTTCTTTGAGCATTTACCTTCCGACATTGAAAAAGCCTAACTTAGCGTCCAGTGAAACTTTATTTATATCATTTTGCAATTGATAATAAAGTAATAATAAATTTTTTATCGGGAAGTAATATTGATTGAATAGTTATGACATGTATAATGTAAATATATATTTTTGTCTCAGCCACTATTGGTTCACTCACAGGCAGCTGGAATGTTGACAATAGACAGACCAAAAAATAGTGATTGGTTTGCTTTAGCGGCCAGTCTCTAAATAAATTGCTAGCCAATCCATCTGGTAATATATATAATACTAGCTGGCTTAGCAGCTGTAAACAACAGGGGATTGATATAGTCAGACATATTGTTGCCCTTTCTCAAAGCCCGGTTTCCCTTTGGTCCCTGTTGTCATCTCCTCGCGTGATCGCCTCCTCCCGTGGCCGCCTCCTCCTGCCGTGGTCGCCTCTTCCCGTGGTAGACTGCTTCTGTGATAGACTCGTCCCGTGGCTTCCTCCTCACATTTAATAACACTTTTGTCATTAATGCATACTTTGACAGTAACTAGCAGGAGTAAGTTGTAGGAAAATACATAACAGTAATGTTGTGAAAATAATGAAATAAAATAGTAATACAATTGAATAATAAGAATACAATGATAATATGACAAAGATATATAATTTTCTTTTAATCATTTCAAAACTATCAATAATGATACATCATTTGCTTGGTAATAAATTTTGCTACGATTATTTTTAACAGTGTTATCACTGTCGTCATAAATCAAATTACTACAGCATGTAAACAATAAAAAAGCAAGTAATAATAGTAATCATAAGTAATAATAATAAATAAAAATAATTATTAACAGCAAACACATCTTGATAATAATGATAATAAGTGTTCTAGATGCAGCAAAACTTGATAAATACAATAATAATAATAATAATTAATAAATCCATTAATTATTCCGGATTATTGTCAAAAGAATGAGATATTTTGTCAAAGCAAAAAGACAACAGCCATGGTGATAATAAAATGAAAAGTAATAATAATAAAAGGTTGCTGTGTTTGTGTTCTTACCTTGAGGATAATGATTTAACTGATACCCGTAACCTACTCAAATTGCCAGTTGCGCTAAGATGATCACGAATTTATTTGGTTATTATTTATCTATTGCTGTTGTCCATGTTCCGGATGTGACGATCCACATGAGCATTTCTATGCGCTCGGTAACTGAAATTAACCGGGCCACAACACTAAATAATTGCAACAATAGTAATAATTAATAATCTAAATATATATCAACATTAATCATCATGTATTACTACTATTTGCTCCATAACTCTGATTGTAAAACTTCGCAATTATCAAATTACCAAAATTTGTAACCGAATAACGTAGTTGTAGTCATAAAATTATCTCCTAGAGATAGTTCTATGGTTGTAGTAATAAAAAACGGCTCGCTAAAATAACATTTTTGCCTTGCTGTCGAAGCGCAACTTTCACAATCTTAAACCGACCAATGACCATCACAGGTTATTGTGCACTTTGGTATAGTTTGTTATAAAATGCCTGGATCAAAGCACGAACGTCACTCAAATTAGTTTCATTTTGACCATTTAAAAATGCTAAAAACACAAAAACTTCCGGTTTCAGAACCAATTACAAATTTAAATTCCCACCATACCATTAGATTAATGTGGGGGAGAGTTCTCACAACAGTATTCATTTGTTTTGGTGTAGTGATTTAGGTGTCTATAAAGGTGGAATCACAGATGGATACACACATACACAAAGCACAGACTACAGATGTTTTTTACGTTTATATATATATATAATATAAATAATTAAAAACAATTAAATAATACCATGCAGTAATATATATAAATATAAAATTTAATGCTTACTTGTTCACAGAAATCAACCTCTCTTTGACAAGCCTGGCTCTAACAGCCTTGTAATTAGATAGTATAGGATTCTGGGTTGCTTCTGATCCGTTCTCTACTACGTCGGCTACCACCTGCCTGACCAGACACAGCTCCATAAACTTGGCACAACTGAACTTGTGCATCTCTTGCAGATACTACACCAGAATACGGGACAATCAGACATCAGTCGAGCAACAGATGCAACTCAAAGAGAGCTTCATGCGAGGTGAAAAAAAATTTTGTTCTAGTTATCGATAAACTTGTATTAGATGAAACAGAGTTTCCTTAGCAATTGCTTCTAAAAAAATTGTCCAAGTTTTCACTCCTATGCATTCTTCAGAAATTTTGGTTAAACTCGCTGTTACAAAGCATAGCCTGCAAGTTGTTATATGATCGTTGATAGATCAGAGATCTGCAGATGATGAGACACTGTCGGAAACGAGGACAAAACATTTGTGCACTGTGATTGGTTGATCAATGAATCAGCTAGCTATTTTGTTATCTGGATCAACACCTGGCGATAACCTCAAATAAAATGCTAGCGATCACTTAGCAATTTCTCCGAAAACAGAAACGGCAAAATCCCGCAATCGGTAAACTAATCGCTATATGCACCTACAGAGTTAGAACTAGAGTTTTGCAACTGATTGTTAAATCTTACAAATACAGTGGAACTTGCTTATAACAGCCCATTTAGAACAAATTATTGCATATAACAAACTAAACTTCAATATCACAAAGCAGTAAATTGCATTATGCTATAGCTCATTTATAGTAAGCTTTTTATATAAAGAACTAAAGCATTTGGTCCACTCAGGTTTGTTATAAGAGAGTTCCGCTGTACAATGAAAAATGTTATGCAATTCAACAATGAGTCAATATGACAGCATCTATCAAGGCAGCAAAGATTTATCATTTTATTTATTTGTTCATTACAAAACTCAGTGAGACAAATATCGGATGCAAATTCAGATAGATAAGCACAAGAAATAGCATGATTAAATGTAACTCTTCATCCATTTATGAACGAGTCCCAGCTCATGTTCACAGCACATAAAAATATAATTGTTTTTACTTATAACTAACAAACTATAAGTTAGAATGAATTTTTTTATTACTTCTAAAAAAGTATTAATTGCGATTATATATGTTACCTAAATGCAATATAGTAAGACATTGCTAATAGGAGTATTCGCGACCTCCGTTCGCCACACACATTGCAATAAAAAAAATCCGACCGGCAATAAATTTAATCAATAAATAATCATTTTGTTCGGAACTCGTGGGTCAACAAAAAGTAGCTCACTGAATAAAAAAAATAATCAGCAAGTATTTATTTGTATTGTTTGTAGGTCGCGAATGAAACTGAACACTAAATAAATAATAATGAGCGAGTTGATTTTTTTCATTTTCATAGACCAGTTTTATATCCTCGAAAAATAAATCAAAATAATGCAAGCGTTCAAGATTTACTAAACTAAAGGGCAGCTTGACAAACTATTCCAGTTTGTAGCAGTTCCAATTTTTATTAATTTCATGATTATTTTGAAAATTGGGAGTTATCTTCTTTATGATTTGTTCGGTAAACTATAACATTTCATTGAATATTATGTTGTTCTAAACTAATATTCCGTTGCTTATGCGACATATTGAACTACGAACACCTCTCATTTTTTGTATTTTGTTCGACGAACAGGTCGCGAATACCCTTATTGCATATAATAAAGCAATAGAATTTTTATGGAATAATTGCTGATTATGCAAAAATATCTCACTAAATGTTTTTGTGTAATATTAAGAGTATTTGCGACAAGTTTGTAGAACGTATGACACAAAAAAATGGACAATTGTAAATCAATAGGTTCAGGTTCAGGTTCAAACATTATAACGATTTAATAAATTCTTATAGATTACCGAACAAACCATAGAAAAAATAACTCCCAATTTACAATGTATTTATAGCAAAAGAAGACATTTTTATAAGGAAATATAGTTGGTTAAGTTGCCCTGATTTTTTCCCATAATTTCACGATATCTGCTTTCATAAATTACGTTTTTGAGGATATAAAACTACCTATTAACTTAGTAAAATTGACAAATTATTATAATTTATTATTGTTCAGTTTCATTTGCGACCTACAAACAACATTAATAAATGCTGGTTAATGTTTTTTATTCAGTGAGCAACTTGTGTTGATCCTCCAGCTCTGAACCAAAAAATTATCTTTTGATCGAATCTATTGCATATTAATGTGTGATGAATGGTCATTTGGAAATTAACCGGCAAAACAGTATAACATACAACAATTACTAACAAATGGTTTCCATTTTTATACCTTTTTTTACAGTTAATTTGACATTCTCATGTTTTTATTCATACACTACAATTGTGATTTGTATTATTATTGATAATTATTAACAATGGAACTTCATAATAACATTATATAACAAATAAATAAATATATACCAATGCAGACGGTAGTGATATATAACACTGAGGCACAGACGGCTAGCACCTACCGGAGAGCAGTTGAAGCACAAAAAGCCATCGATCAGCTGTTCATCTACATCAGAGCAGTCCCCCATGTATGGTGGAAAACCATAGCAGATGAGGTGCTGCAGCTCCTTGCATCTATGACAGGCAATGGTTGTTAATGCCTAAAAAAGATAATACAATGATCTAACTAATACTTTGGGTGTTTTGGCAATGTTGAGTTTGATATATAAAACAATTACACCCGATGAGTGGCGTTTGGCATCTATATTTATATTATTCAATGGCCCAATCCGTCTCACATGTGGCATCACAGTAGTAAATAGTAAAAGTAACGACTGTAACAGCACTAATGTAGGCATAACACTATGTATGGCCATTTTTCACTCTGGTCTACATAACGACCATAAATGGTGTTGAAATTGGTCAGATATTTTTAAAACGACTCATGCATGATTTTCAGTGGAATAGGCAAGATCTTTCAATAAAGGCTTGGTAATAACAAAAACCCTGTTTGCAGAGCTGTGTATTTACTCACATCTTTGTTCAATTGACAGGGGCAGGTGACTTCCGCCTGATCTTGACTGCCAGTAGACGTGACATTGCTATGCTCGCCATCAGTTGAGTTGCACTTGGCATGCTTTGCATCTGGTTCATCACCCGCTGCTTCTTCTGTCTCTGCTGCCTACAACCAACAAATAACACAAGTAAAAATCTGAAATGCTTCAGAAATTGATAACAATTTGATCTGATCAAGTTTGATAGAATTTCAACCTGCAAACTGCTGAAATAGACTTTCAAATGGAAAGGATATGACTGATAGTACATTACACAACATACTACATTGTCTTTAGGACGTTTGTTAGATGACTGAGAACTTGTCTGCTCATCAGTAACTTGCTCTGCGACAGTTTCACCACCTCCTCCTTGTTTACCGAGGATCCTGCCTTCCCTATCAATGTTCAGCCTTGACTCTGTGGTACGTATTTGCAACTTGCACCTACAAAACAAAACATGCAACCAAGTTAAGTGCTTTCAGGTTTATTAGCACTATAAAGAGACAACGCGGAAAGTATAAAATAGGAAACATAAGTTTGCTATCAGTTAAAATTGAAGTAAAAAATGATTGTTTTTGATTTCAATAAAACATTTGATCCGCATGGTTTAATGATTGTCATTTGGGCAGTTGCATGTTTGCTCAAAATTTCCTACTTACAAAAGAATTCATAGAGCACTGATCACCATATCACCAACTTATATATATATACATCAGTGACACAATCTATTGCCTATCAACAAAATTGATCTATTTTATCATGTGAAAACCACACGCAAAAGAACTTCAACAAACTACAGATAAATTGGACAAAGTTTTGCAGAAAAAAATGAGAACTGAAGAATTTGCAGCCAATTTACGGAAAACGTTGATAAAAAAAACGGTTAAGAAGACATCCAAAACTTTGTATCTGAAAACCAACTCTTTACATTATTATCGCAGTACCAGCTCACACATCAGACACAGTTGGTTAATCAGACCATATAATATGTAGGTTCAGTTTCTACTTGTATAAAACATCTGAATAGTTGAAGTAACATACCTTGCTGAGAACTTAGTTGGAATATAGGTTTGTCAATAAACAACATAACCAATGCAAAACAAAATCTTTCACAGCATTCGAACCATATCAGAAACTAACCTACTCTTTATGATAAATGTTTGTTTGACATAGGCCAAACAGTTCTTCGCAATGAAATTTAGCCCTGTTGGTGTATCTTATAAAAAAAATCAACCAAAACATTTGATAAAGAGCATTTGGACCTTTTTTTAAACAATTTTTTTATCCATAAAAACTACAAAAGAGCAGTTTGACTCAGTGGTTAGTAAGTTGAACTTATATGCAGCGTGTTCTACGACTGAACATAATGAAGTATCTAACCACACAAATACATGCTGTGTTACCAGCACCAAAAAATCCCCCTGCACTCCCTGTGAATAGTTATGCAGCATAACCAGGTGACTTAACATATATCTACATGCACACTACAGGTGGCTCGATGGTGAAATAGCAAACATATGGTTGACATGTGTGAAAGTTCGGAGTCGCTAATAGACCAAAATCTGCAATAGGCAACACGAAACAGTAATCAGAGAGATTGATGAGCAAACTTCAGAGTTTATCATTACTTACTCATGATACGCGGTGCCGATGTCACCCAGGTTTATTGCTACTCTCCTTTCCTCAAACACATGATCAAGTTCATCAACAGATACAAATCCGGGAATTGTTGCATCTTTGGGAATTTCAACTATAAAAAGCGTATCTATTGATGGGTCAACTTAGCCCGCTCAACAGGAAGCTACCGCAGCCATTCAACAGATTAATCACAACTATGTTAGACCAAAACATGCTGCATGGAATAACACAGACAATCGGACACAATATTTTCAGCTGTAGGTTTTATGTTTACTCATAATAAATATTTGCTTGGCATGTAGCTACATTTGTAACCTATGAACAGCTAATACTGTAAATACTAATTAGAGTTTTGAGTTTGAACTGAATTATTATTCTACAAACATTTTTTTATGCCAATTGTTTATTGTTACTGATTTTGTTTGGTGACTACAAGTCATGAATACCGTAAACGCCCCTTTTTATTTTACCGAAGAAAAAATGGAGAGAATTTGGATGTGCCATATATAAGTATATCCTCCAAGATCTTGCAAGGGTAAGAGCAATATATTGTATGCAATGATGTAACAGAAAGATATCACCATTTATAGTCCAGACATACAGTTTGGTGTAGGACGATTAAAGTCCACATCGAGAGAGATCATACAAGGGAGTGGAGGTGAACCCAAAGGTTTAACTATTGCAGAAATATTGGTGAGCATCTGTAAAGTGTTCCCTTCAACTCCAGAGATCTTCTTATTGTTCCTACAGATTTAATTATAACAATTTCAGCCATACGACGGCATGATGGTAAAAACAACATACTATTCAAATAATGAATGGAGTGGGAACTGCTTATGTAAAAGAGTAGCGAAAATGGAGCAATTTAACCTCTAAAACAAGAGCACTCAGAGTGCTGTTCAAAAACCTCGGCTATTGTAGTTGATAAAGTTTATGTTTGTTAATGTAACGTAGAATAGATAAGAGTATCCAAAATATGGTTTTTGATGCTGTAAATTGTAATAGCAGGTTCTATATATGGTTTTGGAGAAAGCTTCTTTACAATAGCAGTAACATGAAAATATGGTTCAATATTGTGAATAATTAGCAAGCTATAAAGTAAACCATGTAAGTCATTATTTAGCTGGCCCATACTTTGTAAAACAATAAGTTAATTTCCACCAAATAAAACCCATCACAGCGCATTTGGAAAATGAAAACCATTATTCACCACATTTCTCATTAGGTCCATTTTCAACTACTGGCTGCAGTTTTCATAGAATGTGTACGCTTGCATGGTAACGAATGAAATACGGACCAATGTTGGTGTAATTCGGATGACAATCGTAAGACCATCTGATCATTGCTCTTGTTTATTTGTTACATGAATATTTTTCAATAAAGAGTAATATTTCTTTTCATTATATTAACTTCATCGCTCAAAACCTAGGAGGATCAAGTGACATTTTATGTGGACAACCAATAGTAGAGTATGTCAGTTATTTCAATACAATTTGTGGGTCTCAATGAGGTTAGGAGTTATCAGTTATCTCTCTAGTTAAGCCTTCCGATTAGTTAATAGTATTCACGACATCAGTAATGTGTGTTTGTGTATGTATAACTTGAACAGCAAAAAATTGAAATAACTTTGGTAATGTAATCATTGTAAATCTCCTAAATAAGTGGTTTTGCAAAGTTTATTTGAGCCATTCTTTGTTCTGAAACTTTATAGCCCATATTTACGAAACCTACAACTCTTTTGGTAATTAAGGAGAAAAATCAGCAAGGTATAACGATATCCACCTATAAACTTCAGTTGCGGCTCCGTCATGATTATATTGAAACCTGAATGTGTATGTCTCCAGAGTTTTCATGTTTTTGCTGTCTCGAATGACTAAATATGCATTTCTCAGCCAACTTTTGCTGATAGGCTCGAAACACGCCCTGATCCAGCTGATTATCTTATAAGCTGCAGGACACTCCTTCTCGTTCCGCAAAACTTTGAAGTGGCTTTCTAAATATAAAAAATATACAAAACTAAAAGATACGAAAAAAACTTGTAAATTAATGACTATTGAACAAATCGTAATGTTACCAATTTTACCTCCGACTTGCCGCTCGCCAAATGCTGCTTCAGGAAGAAGCCCTCTCCAAAATAGAATATTAGAGATTCCTAAAGCTAGCAGCTTCTTCATAAACACCCCAGATGCTTTGTTTGACGTTTCGGCTTCAGTAAAGAGTGCAATCCATGAAGCCTAGTATATATAAAATTTAATATTCGACAATAATTATTTAAACATCCAAAATGGTAAACCAATTTTCAGATTTTAAATATTTAAACTAAATCAATTTTAACAGTCCCAAAAACGCATAAATGACAAACAATAAGAAAATGAACGAATATTTAAGATTGATAACCACATGAAAAAATAGTGCCACATCTTATTACTTTATTTCTCTAATGATAATTATTTCCAAGATAATAACATGACGTGTGAAGTTAAAAGCAAAATAAAAATTCAATACAGTTTCTGAATCAATGCTGTTGCTGAACCCTGAAAATGCCATAATATTACACAAAAAACACATGTGCATTGCAAGTACTTTTTGAATTGCCAGAAAGCAGATGATAAATGCTGTGACAACAAAGAGGTTATTTTACTGATTAGTGCAGCATGAAAATTAATCAATTACATGTATGCTGCTAATTTTGAGATGCAATTACTTTAGTAAATAGTGCTTGATAGAAACGGCAAACGTCTGTATTCCTGGACTGAATGTCGAAATGGTCATTTATATTTCGCAAGGAATGAATGGCAACATTTTTGAAAATGAATGTCAAAAATCTTTTCTCTGAAACATAGTCGACATTCGTTTCAGATCTGTCTATGTTCATTCCAGGAGGTGTCTATTTTCACTCCAGCTACGTCTGTATTCAAATTCCTGTTAAAGTTTATTTCTGTCTATTTCCATTCCAACATACAGTAACTTGCTTATTTATATTGATTATATATTTATATGTCCATGGTCAATTGTTATTCCAGTAGTAATAATCATAATAATAATTGGTAAATAATAGCTAGTGTGAAAGCGCCAAGATTGTAGCGATAAATGAGCAAATACATTCATAAGATTTTGTCTCCAAATATCACCGATTTCTGGCTGTAAAAAAATCACCTTTAATACCTTTAAACTACAACTGATAATATTATTTATATAGCGTTACGCTCGACCAATCCGCCTGCATGAGTTTCATGAAGCAACAGAGAAAATGTACTATAAAGGGTTTTATAAAATTGATTTTCAAGTGGCTTAGAATTACGTGAAAATGAAAACTTTAGTATCATTTATCTAGCACAGAAAGCCCGCCATACACACCTTGTTTTAATTTTTAAATATTTTTGAGTTAATAAATCTTTAATAACTTGGGACCGCATGCTGCTAGAAATTTTTTTTAAAAGGGTTGAATATAAGACACTTTGCAGAAACACGTTTAGCCAATCATTACACTACTTACATAGCTGTAGACTTGAAAAAAAATTAATTTTACACCGCATTGTAAACCAGCAATATCCCAGTGTGCTCTGGGCTCTTATGGTGTTAGCTTGTGTTACATTGTTACCCCACAACCTCATCGACCTATTGATGTACAATTTATTCACATCTGAAGGTACGAAAAGAGATTTAATTAGCAGACCTTTCCAAATGAAAATGTAATTTTATTTGTATATATTATAAGTAAAGCTCTGAATTAATCGGGTTATTTTTACGATTAACGCGAACAACTTCCACAAAAGGTTAACATGATTAAAAACGATCTTTTAAGTAATCGCCATTAGTAGTGACTTCTTTGCGTTGTTTTTTTTTCAACTTGGCGATTGCAATGTTGTTCGACTAATGGCATTTTTTATTATTATTATTGTTTGTAATGTTTTAAGTTGACCATTTTTATGACTGAGAATGAATTCCAATCCACTATGATGCAATCCCATGCTTATAATTTCCAATCAGAGCAGAAAAATCTGAATTATATATCGGAGAATTGGAGCTAATTATAGGTATCACCGAAGATTAATTTTGCGATTAACCAAGATTAATAAACAGGAAAATAATATTAATCTTGATTAAATTTCTTAACCATGTCACAGCCTTAATTTATAATGAAGCTAGCTACATGCTAGCATGCATGGTTATGCGTCACTGATTTCACTTTAATATAACAACAGTAAGGCATAAATTATCCGCTGTGAGAACTAAAACAAAATAATTTTGGTACAGAGTGTAATTTTTAAAATTCAGTTTCTCAGCAACTATCAGTGTGAGGCAAAAAGATTTACAACTATTGTGACTGCAAGATACCACTGAACACCAGGACATAATTATTAATGCTCCAAACCTGATTTAAAAAAACTATCTGCACTGGCCAAATAATAATGTACATGACGCTAAAACTTTTGGTACCATTCCAACAGACAGAAGTTACTCTACACTCTGGTGCTATTTTTGAAAACCTGAAAATTTTTCAGAAAGTTTGCTGTACTAACTATATCAATACAACTGCAAAACTTTACATTTTTTAACGTGTGCAAAACTCATGAGAGCTTAGCGTTTAAACAGACAAGGCATCTATATATAATTTCGACCAACTGGTTTTTTTGATTTTTTAATATATCACTGAGTGACTGTTTTTTTAATAACTTGGGCCAGAAGCTGATAAAACAAAATTTAAAAAGATATAAATAGGAAACAATATTCTGCACACGTTTAGCCAATTATTGCACTGCCTACGTAGCTGCAGAGTTTAAAGAACTTGGTTTGCTAATGCACAGTAAACCGTCAATTTCCTATTGCGCCACGGGTCCTTGAGGCGTAAGTTTATAGTGTTTAATTTCTCTATTATCTCACCGACCAAGTGGTATACTATTTAACATAGAGCAATCACATGATGTAGACCAAAAAATTACGTTACTGAAGCACCATTTACAAATGAAAACAAAAGGTTCATATGTTAGCTATCTTCCGCCGCATTATTGCATACGCATCATCACGTATCACTGATTTTGCTTCACTATAACAGCACCGTTGTCAGCAATGCTTGACAGTGAGACCTCAAATCATCTGTTTTTTAGGGAAGGCACTTTTTCTTAATTACTTTGATGAAGCAACCACTGGTGTGACAAATAATTTTTGCGCCAATGGATGGACAACAAATTTGTCTAAAAGCTGACGCTCTACTTTAGAAATTGCCCATTTAAAAATTACACTTGTGCTAGATACATGTTAACGTTAATTTTAAAATTTTTCACCAAACTTTCAGTACTAGCTACAGGGTCATTCCAAAGAGTTTGATAGATTAGGCTAATCAAACTCCTTGGTCATTCAAAAAACAGAAAACTTTTTGAAAATATTTTCAGGCTTTTAAAAATAGCACCAGAGTGTAGAGTAACGTCTGGCTGTCAGAATGCTACCAAAATTTTTGGAGTAGCATTATTTTAAACCACATGAAAGTCAATTTTAGAAGAAAAAAAACCTTATGGTACAAATTTTTGCATTGTTTCTTGAAAGATAATTATTGTAAATTCATACAGGCAATATAAGATAGGTTTTGCTTAGTTGCTATGTAGTATTAATAACAATTAAAAGAATCTGTCACATAATTATAATATTAATTATTATACTTTCATATTTTACAGGACAAGATAGACACCATGAGAAAAAGAGCGCAGTCACAGCTGAAGATGATTTTTGTCTATATTACTACATATATTTTTTTTCTACCATATACATAAAGCAAATAATAAATTGCTGTTAAATTGTTGTATAAGTATATTAATTGATCAACATTTTATGAAAACAAATAAAATTTACTGATTTATTTATTACAATGTGACCAAGGTAATCGAGTACTTAACGCAACCAATTTAAACAACAAATCTTTGCGTAAATAAAAACTGGATAACTGGTTGCACTGTTGTCAATTAGGTCCAAAATTACCCTTGAACCTAAAAGGGAATTAGTCAGGTATGTGATATGCCCTGCACTGAATGTTGAATCCTTGGCAACAAACTAGCGTTTCCGACCAAGTCACTGAAAAAGTATCATAAAATAGTTAATTGTAAGTTTTAGAAATACTAACTTTTAACCATAAAAAATACGCCAAATTAAGGGTATGATACAGCAATGACATGAGAATTTTTTCTAAAATAATAAACTATTAAAATCCTCAGAAATTTTCTCATGGTGCTGAGAAAATAATTGTTTTCATGACTATTTTTATGGTGACTCAGAACGTTTTGCGTTTTAAAATGTCTGAACGATTTCCAAACCGTTTGAACGCTTTTGAAACAGTGTGAAGTTTTGCAAATCTTCTGAACGCTAGGTGAAATTGCTCAAACGCTTTGAAAATTTGAGTTGATTTGCTGGTTTGCTCTGTTGATCATATATCTCCAGTCTATTTACGATTGATAATGTTTTTACTAAACACGAAACAGTTAATTTTCTTTGAATAAATAAAAAATAGTTTTTATTTATTAAAGAATGGCTCCGGCCATTTCCATATTTATCTGATATGTCATTGATATGTCCTTATGAGTTGCTCCAAATACCAACTTTGTCAAAATTCAGTTTAGTTCTATGTTTTTTTAACAACATTAATAACAATCATGTTGTGAGTGTTGTCTCCTCTTCGAAATCTTTTGGGAAAACATATGACGCACGCAAGTGTTTTAGAGACCCGCTCAACTTTTGTTTTCACTACTAACCGTGCCGCTACTAGTTATATCAATCAATGAGCCAGGCCACTTGTACTGTTATTTATCGACAATATACTATCGTTGCTGTTATGCTTCAGCAATTTTGGTGATCCAAACAAAAGTCTAGCATTCGCTAAGTTCGCTAAAACACTTGCGTACGTCATAGGTTTTCCCAAAAGATTTCGAAGGGGAGACAACACTCACAACATGCATGTTATTAATGTTGTTAAGAAAACAGAAATAAATTGAATTTTGACAAAGTTGGTATTTGAAGCACCTCATAAGGACGTATCAATGACATATCAGATAAATATAGAAATGGCCGGAGCCATTCTTTAAATAACATTTGTATTATAATACTTTAATTAATATATACAACCTAACTATAATTGTAAAAAATTAGTTTTAGAGATTATAATCAACAACAGTTTTATACAGTCAATTAATTTGCTCCATGTCTATTGATCTACATCTGTGTTGGTAAAATTGCATAGAGGCTGTAAAGAAAATGATGGCAATCACTTTGGTTCGAAAGCCATGTGCCAAAGAGGTGCATATTCTTTGCAAACTTTCGCAACTATTTCAAAATAGTTTAGATTATTTAAAACAGTTCAGACTATTTCAAAATAGTTCACCCAGTTTGTAAATAGTTAATACTCTTTCTAGAGCGTTCACACGGTTTTCAACTTGCTAAATCAATTCTTCTAAACCCTCTGAATTATTTGCAGAACAACTATACGCTTTGCAAAATTTGCGATTGTTAGCCAGGAAATACAGTTTTATTGCACGAACCTTGCAATCGGTAAGGCCGACAATTCATTTATTATAATCAACAAGCCCATTTTTAAACATGGTTTCTTGGGCTATTTTACTACAATTACCCAATTTCAAATCCGTTCATACGTTTTGAAAATGAAACCGTATAACGTTAAGAGCCACTATTATAGTTGCTATATATTTAATATCTAAAATTATTGTATAGTGACTATACAATTTTAGATATTGATTGCCAGATCCAAGCCTTAGTCAAATGAATGTAAAACTGATGCGGTCTAGTAAGTTGTGATGAGCGGATCTGGAGCTTAGAAGTTTAAAACTTCGCGAAAAAAAAAAATAATTAAAAAACCACTAAAACGATAGCCACACACAGAGTTACAGTAGTAAATAATCTGTATTAATTATTATTATGGCTAATAATAATGTGCAGGATTTCACTGTGTGTGTATGTATGTGGTAGCTCGGTCTACCTGCACAGCCTCCCTAAGTCGCTGATGGCTTTCTTGTGCTATAGTAGCAATGACAACCCATCCACAGGTCGACAGCCTTCCTAGCAACGATGGTTGACCATTGCCGGTTGAGGCCGAACTGCCTGGTTGTATTGACTACTCTTAGACAGTGGTAGTGGCCGAACAATGAAGGTCAAACTAGCCAAGGCTATTTCTGACTGGCAGAGGTTCGTTGCCTACTTGTCTGTTACAACTTGCAGTGCAATGGTTTTCAGTATACTGGCATGTACTGTGCGCAATTGAAGTTATTGTAAACAAAGAACTTCTTATAGTGTGCAAGACTTACTCTGACTTTATTTACTGATATGCAAAACGAGTACAAAAGGTTTAGATAGAACAAAAGATTTGATTGAAGGCCACGCCTGACATAAGTTGATTGGTTACATACAGCAAATGAAAAAGTAGGGGGTTGGCAATAACTGAAAGGTTGAGTGAGCATACTAGTGAGCACATGTTTAAGCAATAATAATAGTGACACACGACGAGACATAGAATGATTAACATAGAACGGTGAAACGTAGAACTAAACTGAATTGTTAATGGCGCCATCCGCCACAATACAATAATAATTGTATTATCATCATAAGCACGTTGTTCAGGCGTTACTTTTTTCATGCATTCATCATCAGCATTGTTTGTTCATAATGATAATAATAAATGATGATTATTATTATTTATATGATAATCATCATTAGATAATCATTATGATGATAATATTATTATTATAATAATTATTATAATAATTTAGATAGACGAAAACCCTTGCGGTCGCCGCGTGATATGAGCGAAAGCATCCGTATAAAAAATTGTCCTCAAAATTTACGATTTTTTTTCAAGTCCAAAAAACAGATTTTTTTTCATATCTTTCAAGCTAAAGCTCACAGAGACACAAATCTAATTGCTATAGCTAGAGTAGTCTACCACGCATATGACTATGTGACTATGAACATTTTTCTCATTCTAATCATAGACTCGGGAAAATGCCTTTAAATTTTCGACTTTTTATCTAAAATCTACCAGGTCCCTGAAGGGCATTGACATATTGTTATAGGACTATAAAATAGACTGTGGAGTCAGGATTTGAATGGTGTATTATTATTGGAGTGTGTTCAATGTATTTTGATAATATGAAGGTTTTTCAAAAAGACGCCCCAACTAAAATTATTTTTCATCCTAGCCAAATATAAATTAGCCTAACCACAATCATTGCAAACGCATCGCGGGCTTATCATGTGCGCCGCGTGTTTTAAGTAAATAATGGGTTTACAGCAAACGCTACGGTTAATGATGGTTAGTAGTCGTCAGTACCGGGGCTATTTATTTGTCATCATTAGCGTTTTAATTTATTCTGGTTCATAATTAATCTAATAATCCAGAAAAAAACATCATTGAATGATAACAGCTAGTGTTAATAAATATGATATAGCAAAATACAAGGTCATCAATAACCATTAGTTTTAATAATTATTTATTAATTTATTATTGAAATTTTATATTAAATTTATTTATTATTATTTATGATTACTAAATTAATTACAAGATTTCTGATGATGACACCTGTCTACATCAACTGAGATATATATAGAACAGTTAACTAGTTGTTTTTTGTGTAGTCCAGCTACTTCTACAAAATAATGTTATGCTACAGCCAATGCAAAGCATTCATATTTGTTACATATACATTGTATAATTATTGAGGCGTACACATGATATCTATATACACATATATAACTCGCATCGCATCATGCGTGAGTCAATACTAATTGTCTGGAAATGAAATTTACCATGCATTTTTTTTTTACTTAAAAGTACATGTGGTAAAACCTGTTTTAACAGTTAACTACTGAGGTGACAATAATAAATTTGGTCTCAATGTATCCACAAGACATTGCACTACCCACTGAAACTATTTAAAAAAAATTCGGAACACTTCGAAAAACTTTTTTGCACTGTGACTATTATTGTGCAGGATTTCACTGTAGGGGTATGTATTTGGTAGCTTGGCCTACCTGCACAGCTTCCCCGAACTGTTGATAGCTTAGCAGCGATACAACCCGCCCACAGATCGACAGGTTCCCTTAGCAATAGTGGTCAACCATTGCAGGTTGCTGCCGAACTGCCTGTTGCGTTAGCTGTTCTGAGCGCAAGCCAGTGGCCGAACTTTGAAGGCCGAATTAGCCAAGGCTAGATTCGTCCAGCAGAGGTTCGGTAAACTATGGTGGCTCATAACGTTAGACGGTTTCGTTTTCAAAGCGTATGAACGGATTTGAAATAGTCCAGACGGTTTGCAAAGCGTCTTTTACATTGAAAATAATTGGGTTATTGTAGTAAAATAGCCCAAGAAACTTTGTTTAAAAACGGGCTTGCTGGCTATTATAAATTAATTGTCGGCCTCAGCAGTTGCGGGATTAATGCTATAAAACTGTATTTCCTGTCCAACAATTGTAAAATCTGCAAACCGTATAGTTGTCTTGCACATAATTCAGACGGTTTAGAAATAATCCAGATGATTTAGAAAATTACAAACCGTATGGACGCTTTAGAAAGAGTATGAACTATTTACAAACCGTATGAATTATTTTGAAATAGTCTAAACTGTTTTAAAATAGTCTAAACTATTTTGAAATAGTTGGAAAAGTTTGCAAGGCACATGGCTTTCGAACCAAAAGCGATCGTCATCATTTTATTCATGGCCTCTATATAACTTTATCAACATAGACGTCAATCAAAAGACATAGAGCAAGTTAACTAACTGTATAAAAAAGTTGTTGAATATAATCTCTAAAATTAATTTTTACAGTTAGGTGGTATTTATCATTAAAAATAATTTAAAGCAAATAATATTTAATGAATAAAAAATATTATTTATTTACAGCAAATTTAACTGTTCAGTGTTTAGGAGAAGCATTATCCATCATAAATGGACTGTAGATCTATGATCAATAGAGCGAACCAGCAAATCGCTCAGATTTTCAAAGCTCACGAACGATTTCACAAAGCGTTCAAAAGTTTTTGCAAAAGTTCAGACTATTTCAAATTCGTTCAAACGGTTTGGAAAGCGTTCAGACGTTTTAAAACACAAAAGCCTAAGGCAAAACGTTTTGAGCCACCATAGTAAACTGCTTATTAATTACTACTCGTAGTAATGGTGCTTTGTTTGTACGTGCATGTACTGTGCGCAAGTGAAGTTATTGTTTGTAAGACAAAGAACTTCTGAGGGTGTGCAAGCTTAACTCTGCATTTATTCAGCCTGACATGGCTATTTATAAAAAGGGTTACATAATAATAGGTATACAGACAAACAAAGCAAGTCACGCCTAATACATCTGGTTGGCTGTGCTTGGCAAAAAATACTAACTACTAATAGATAGATAAGTAAGTAGTAGTAGGTGGAGAAGATTAAGTAAAAAATGGTTGATTGAGCGTCGTACTGTACAATATATATATATGATAAGTAAAATGCATAGAACAGTTCTCACATAGAACGTTAACATAGAAATATTTATGTAGAAGTGTTTGTGTGATAATGGCGCCGTCCGTCACATTATGATTATTATCTAAATAAATAATAATAATAATAATTATTATTATTACTACTTACTTAGTTACTTACTACTACTGCTATTTTTTAACTTATAAACTCACATGTTCCCCAGCGGTTATCGACTGTTTTAATAATTGTTTTTGCTAGGAGTGCCTATGTTGAACTTACCGCATCTGATTTTGATTTTATGCACTGGGCCGTGGCTGACATGTTGAAAAGGATTATTATAGCACGAACGCAATCTACTCGCACGGCCACTACAATTTTAACCGCCTGCTGAAACCATTCCAAAGTGTTTGTATACGCGCATTTTCGAGTTTTAATGAACACCAAAAAGTTCTCTGACAATGCTTTTCAAATGCTTTTCAAATTTTTAAAATGACATGTTAACAAATACACTCATTGCCTTTTTTTAGCTTTTTGTAACTAACATACACGGATGAAATATCCATGATGTTTCTATTTATTTATGTGAATTATTTTCAAATAATGCGCAACTACGCTTCAGCTTTTAGCTTTCCCATTTGTTTCATTTGTTAAAATTTTGGATATTTGTATCAAAGAGTGTTTGTTTGTATTATTATGTATGTAGTTGGTTGTAAAAAGAATAAAGAATAATAATTCATTATTATTTTAATTATTGTGATCCAGTAAAATTTTATCAGGTAGTTATAAAATCCACCATATCATTCTGCAACAAATTTAGTTAGAAAGTTATAGGT
Source organism: Cryptosula pallasiana (assembly GCA_945261195.1). Classification (NCBI taxonomy): domain Eukaryota; kingdom Metazoa; phylum Bryozoa; class Gymnolaemata; order Cheilostomatida; family Cryptosulidae; genus Cryptosula; species Cryptosula pallasiana. The sequence continues at coordinate 6,321,434 of OX183138.1, read as the reverse complement.
TCCCTTGATGATCATGGTTTAGTTTTGTAGCAAAGAACAACAACTTACTACTACTTGACTGACTGACTTGTTGTGTATTATTTTTTTTTAATATTTATAATAATAATTAATAATAATAATAATAATGTATATAATTAATAATAATAAAATATAATTAATAATAATTATAATAAATAATATAATAATTAATAATAATAATTATTAATAATAATTATTATCAATGATTGTTATTATTATTATTATTATTATATTATTATTGTTATATTATTATTAAATTATTATTATTATTATTAATAAGTAGTACTACTACTACTACTACTGATTCACTGGTGATGATGATTATTAGTTTGTTTATTTATTTATTATTATTATTAATTAAATTTAATAACTACTAACTACTATTATATATGTATATATATAAATATTATTAAATAATATTAATTTTTTAATTATTATTATTTATTATTATTATTGTTTTATAATTTATGTATTATTACTGAGAGGAGGAGGCAATAAATATATCGTAGGTAACGAGTGAGTGAGTGTGTGTGCGGTTAGGCCTTTGGCTACCAGCGCAATGCGCATACATAGTAGTAGTGATCTGTCTTTCAAAATTGTGACACGGCTGCGCTTTACCAGCTAAGTAACTGCCTCACCCTAGAGGCTGTGCTTATTCAGCTACTGTCTAATGACACGGCTGTGCTTTGCCAGCTACCTGTGTCACCCTAGAGGCTGCACGAATTCAGCTACCGTCTGGTGTACTGATGACGCGGCTATGCTTTACCAGCTACCTGCATCACTCTAGACTCTATAGGCTGCGATCATTCAGCTACCGCCTAGTGTACTGATGATGCGGCTACGCTTTACCAGCTACCTGCATCACTCTAGACTCTATAGGCTGTGCTTATTTAGCTACTGTCTAGTGTATTGATGACGCGTCTGTGCTTGACCAGCTACCTGCGTCACCCTAATGGCTTCGGTTATTCAGCTACTGTTTAGTATACTAACGACTCAGTTGCGCTTTCCACCTGCCTGTGTCACCCTAGAGGCTGCACTTATTCAGTTACCATCTATTGCACTAAATGTGCTATTAATGTGGCTACGCTTTGCCAGCTACCTACGTCACCTTTAGCACCAGGCTCAGTTAGCAATAACTACTGGCGTACTTATTGATGCCTATTGACTCCGCTTCTACTTATCAGAACAAGTTTTGTATGTTTAGAGCATTCAGATCAACTTCTTTTATTTCTCAAAATCATATATAATATAGTAACCAAAAGCAGGCTTTGTCCCTGGTTTTACTAAAAAGTCTAAGCTTACATAAGGGTACATCGATTTAATCAATACCTGGCTATCATAAATATAAAATTTCTGGCTTACGCAACAGAAGAGAAGCTAAACAATACACAATCACAATTCATTTTCTTCACTACTATTATTGCATTGCTGCAAGTGACTATTAAACAAAACTCACATCATCATCATGTAATAATAATAATAATAATAAGAAGATTAGAGCCAGTATAATAGATGGGATGACTGCCTAATAACAATAAATACCACCATGAATTATTATTAATGTTAATTATTTAATAATAATAATAATTATTACTGTAAATAGTAATGACTATTTCTTATATATATTTACTATTGTTATTTTAATTATAAATAATAGTCATTAGTATTTATGATAATAATAATTACTGTTGTTATTATTATTAAATAATTTAAACTACTAATATTTCATGGTGGTAATGGTTTCTATTATTGTTAATAGGCAGTCATCCCATCTATTATACCGACTCTTATTATTATTATAATGATGAGGTTGTTTTTGTTTAATAGCCACCTGCAGCAATGCTAGGAGTTCCTAGTCACTACGTAGAATATTTTTTTATTATTTTGAATCACTCATAGCTGCTAAGGACAACATGAAATTTTCCAGGTGTTCTACTGCTGATGGAAAATAAGGTGCAACCATGCTTTCCCAGGAACTTGATTGATATAATGAACGATATAGTAATCTCTTGCGATAAACCGTACTATGATGGGTTCAGCTCCACTAATTTGCTGCAATCTTTCAGCAAAGGTAACTGCATATCATTCATTTTCCTCTAATGACTCTACATGTATATGATGCATTGCTGTATATCTTAGCATATACGCACTCCTTCTGCCTTTTATATAGTAATGACTTTGTTTGATCACAGGTTTTATGGCTGAACGATTTGTTAAACCTCCAGTTACTCTGACCATAAAGTTGCCCTGTTCCGTCCGTATCAAGTCTATCGTGTTTCATAACACTGTTGGAACTTTCACTTCAAGCAGTTTTGAGGTACATGATGCATTTTTGTTTTCTTTGTGATAAAGGTTTTTATTTTTATAGCATATATGTGTTGGATAGCTATTTATAGCATATTTGTGTTGGATAGCTCTTTATAGCATATATGTGTTGGATAGCTATTTATAGCATAGATGTGTTGGATAGCTATTTGTAGCATATATGGGTTGGATAGCTCTTTATAGCATATATGTGTTGGATAGCTATTTATAGCATATATGTGTTGGATAGCTATTTATAGCATAGATGTGTTGGATAGCTATTTGTAGCATATATGTGTTGGATAGCTATTTATAGCATATATGGGTTGGATAGCTCTTTATAGCATATATGTGTTGGATAGCTATTTATAGCATATATGGGTTGGATAGCTCTTTATAGCATATATGTGTTGGATAGCTATTTATAGCATATATGGGTTGGATAGCTCTTTATAGCATATATGTGTTGGATAGCTATTTATAGCATATGTGTGTTGGATAGCATATATGTGTTGGATAGCTATTTATAGCATATATGTGTTGGATAGCTATTTATAGCATATATGTGTTGGATAGCTATTTATAGCATATATGTGTTGGATAGCTATTTATAGCATAGATGTGTTGGATAGCTATTTGTAGCATATATGTGTTGGATAGCTATTTATAGCACATATGTGTTAGATAGCTATTTTTAGCAGTCCTTACCTGACTAAAAAAATAACAGCTGTTTAGCGATTGTGTCCTTTACACTGTTCTCAACTCACTAAGTTGTATACAATAGATTTCACTAAAGTTATCTTTTGTTATGAGGATGTTTTTGTAGGTAGTTCCACTGTACACACTGTATTATGTATATTTACAAGCAGTATTATTATGGTAGTTTGTTGACCAGGAGCCTCTAGTAAAACCAATAAGTTTAATTTAGGATAAATTCCAACATTCATTAGTCGTTAGTTAATGGGATATATATGCTATAAAATACATAAATTGGATAATATACAAGAGTGTCACTGTCAACACGCGGCGAGTGTGTGTGTGCGCGTGTGTGTGCGCGGGTGTGTAGCGCAATACCAAATAGCATAGAACTATTTTTTATAGTTATGCCTACGACTTTTAACATCAAACTCCATTTCGTTCCTTTACTTCTGAGATTCTCTTGAGTGTGTCATTTTTATTGTAGTTTAAGCAGGAGGAAATATTACTGTTATTTATACTAATTGCTATTTTGTTGAGAGGAATTATCTTGAGACTTTTGAATGAAGCAAACATCGGCATTTATCTATACTCCATGCTCGAGCAATAATCGCAAAAGCTAGAAAATTGTTTTTGCTCACACGTTTTCACTCTATCTAGTATTTTGCTTGTTATCAATTACATATATATTTGATAAAATGCGTAAAATTTACTAGCGGATGTGATATCCTGGTGAAGTTGAAATTTAAAAATCTTCTGATTACTTGAAAACAAATGTGTTCTAACTGGAGCATCTGATACTTCAGTTTCATGAGAGAACAACTCCAGTTAAAAACCGTGTCAATCAATATACAGCTGAGCTGATCTTTTTATAAACAACAGCTGTACCTAGACTTTCTTGTTTTTCTTTAGAAAGCTTTGGAAATTAGAAATTATACTCACCAATTGAGACTTTCAATTTTGGTTTGTAGAGGCAACAAGTAAGGTGGTTATCAGCAAATTTTGTGGAATATTGATTTTTATAACTATACAAATGTTTTATTATTTGTAATGAAGCCGTTTTACTGCTGTCGATTTAAACATTGCGGTGTTGTCACCTTGAGTTTATGATTTACAGATAATGTCCTACAGCATCGGCCCGGGCAGGGAGCCATCAGAGTATCCTATATACAAACCGATAGGTAAATGTTACAATACCAAACCTGGCGTCATATCTTTCGTTAACCACAGATATAAAGTAGATTCCAACTGTAATGTGAGCCAATCAGAGCAAACATATCCTCTGTCCTCTCATGATAGCACGCTACTCAACAGCGCGCGATTTGTGGCGATACGTATCATTCATACTGCCGGTGCAGGTATTCCTGTACTAAAAGACCTCGCTATCATAGGGTATCCACTATCAAACAAGTTCTTAAAACCACCGCGAAAGCCTGCTTCACCTAATATTGAAGCAACAGTCACCACTGCGCCACAGCAAAATGACAATGACCTAGACACTACTGACTCTGAACAGATTCCACAAGACTTTATTGATCCGCTAACTTGCCAGGTGATGTCACTTCCTGTCATACTTCCGTCCGGTTATACTGTGGACCAGAATACACTAAACAGACATGTAGAGAATGAAAAGAGTTGGGGTAGAAAGGCTTCAGATCCATTCACAGGACTGCCTATCAACGAGTCCAACCCACCAATATTACATAACCTGCTCAAAGAGAGAATTGACAGATATGTGCTGGTAAATGGTGTAAAAGCTGGCAGAACCACGGGTAAGAAAAGACATTTACAATCAGATGACAAGGATCGCCATAAATGTGCTATTAAACGCTCAAACACTGCTAGTAAATCTGTGCAGCTGAATGGTGTAGACTCAGAAGCTGTCGTCCAGACTGAACCCTGTCAAGACTTAGTTCCAACTAATAATAAAGATTCCAAAATATCTAGTCGGCTATCTAAAATATTGGCCAGAACCTCAAATCTTCGAACTGTTCGAATTCCTCAGCTTGAAGTGGTGAGCTGTGTTTCTTGTGGACATATTGACCGAACTGATAAAGTTCTCTATAAGTTGGCTTCCTGTGAGCATATATTGTGCAAAAGTTGTCTTAAATCAAGTGGAGATGATAGCGTTACATGCAGCAAATGCTCAACAGTAACTTTACGTTCGCTGGTTACTCGATATCACACAGCCTAAAGCTTAAATTTTTGTAATCTGTATTTTTGTTGTTTAAACAGTTTCTTGGATTTTGGAATGTTTACATTTTATTTAACAATACAAAGCATCAGTACAACAGCTTGTGCAGTATATTCTCCATTCGAAACAATGAGTAGACAACTCATTTGATTGCTAAAGGTTCCAACACCTTTGTTTCCATTATTGAGGTGGGATCGAGATTGTTTACATAAGCATATAAATAAATGAACATAAATAATGATTAACAGAATAACAACAACAATGATAGCAACAATAATGCAATAAATAAATATCATTTACTAGTAGCACAAACTAGTCGGAGAAAACAACAACCGATTGAATATAAACTTTGGATTATCTGGATAAAACTGCATGACAACCTTCAATTCTAACAAGGATTACAACACTAGAGGAGATTCCTGGGAGAAAGGTCGCTCCACTCCCCTGATATCTCCATAGCCATAGAATGAAACTGGACCTCCATTCACTGTTCATCTTCTAAAATTTACCAGACTAGGAAATTACAAATCTGTTTTTCAACAGTAAATAGCGCTTTGATACAAATAAACAAAAACTAGTCATCACAGGGGCAAATCCAAAATTTTAAAAAGGTTGCTGCCATTTTTGACCATTCATGATACGCGCACCAAGCCCCCAACGGGGAATATCTGGAATACCAAACACAGCATACATTTTTCATGGCTGGCTTACAGGCCTTTTTTGGAAATTCACATTGAATTATTGTGAAAGATGAGATCTGAAGGAGAAAGTCCCGCAATAAACTTTCTTTAAAAGAATCGGTAGGTATAGCCTGCAATTGTAACTTGGTCAATGCTATATCACTGACTTCCCAGCCCATAAGAGGAATTGACTATTGTCGTAACCCTATTGGACAGCAGGAGGCTGTTTGCCCAATTGTGTACAATCATTGCACTTGTTGGCATGTTAGAGCATTGCCCGTGTATTCACAGATAACTCCATGAAGCAAACTTGTTTTTTAATAATGAAAATATGGTTGGTGCGTTCGCACCAACGCACCAGAGCCAAATCCGCCCCTGCATCATAAGACGCAGTTGGATAATGAAATTGACAGCACAAATAAACAATCAAACAGGTGCTAATGGAACAAACATTGCTGCTGAAGTAGTAGAGGCAGCAGGCAGTGATTACTTACCATCTAAAGAGCCAATATCTTCATTAATGCACAATGATGGAGGACTATCAGATACAATCTCTATATCCTGTAGATTGTCAGGCAAGACTTCATCCTTACCATTAATCTGTAAAAACCAACCGCGCAATGCTATCATTTAACAGGAGCAAATCAAAATGTTTTTCAGCAATGAAGAGTATAAATTTATATAAATTATTCTTTTAATTACCAGTTTGTTTATCCCGCTTTATGTGAGAAAAAGATTATAAAAACTCTATTAATCTAAGGTAGGATTACAGAAAACTATCAAACAAACATGCTGTATTTGTGATTAGCTATTAGAAAATTGTTTTGAATTAAACCACCTACTAGTACTTTTACTACAAACTTAAAATGTAAAAATCTTATTAGGAGCTGGGAAAAAATTTGTTTTCTTTTCTTCGAGATTTTCACTGGCGTTATTAGTAAAACCACTAATAAAAATACAGTTAGCCGCGTTGTATCTCTATCATAATGCATAAGGAAGGCGATATGCAATCAGAAGAAGATGGAAGGCTGATCACATGACGTGATCTGGGGGCTGGTACGTATGAACACTCACTGTATTCTGTGGGAATGCTGCGGGAATGACCTCAGTGGCTGGAGTTGCATTATGGGAAGTAACCGGGTTAGATGCTGCTCTCAGTCGCTCCATCTCATAGAGGAGACAAGAAACCTGCGACTTTAATATTTGATTCTCTTCCGCCAGCTCTCGTATCACCCGGCAGCAATTTCTGTGAGAATCTACAAAGGTGGCAACAGAAAACTATAAAAAACAACAATGGAACATTCTATTCACCGCAAGAAGTAGAAAACCTGCCAACTTTTCCAGTAATGTAACTTATAAACAAAGATCGGATTTACAACATAATATTGTTAGCAAGTACCTAACTAAAAGTATTGGTCCTTGGCATCAATTATCTTTGGTTATTTTCAAGTCAATGAGAGACTTACCTTGATGTTCGCAAAAATAACTAGATGTTAGCTTAGGAGCACTGGACCATTTGTGCTGTTGTTGCTGTTTACGGGTGGCCCTCCTTGACTTGGGCTTTTGAGAGTTGGATCCACTGCTAAACTGACTAGAAGAAACGCCCATGATAGGTACTCTGGAAGAGTTAATTTGAGCTGTTTGCTGATTTAAGGTGAAGCTATCATCTGCGCTGGCATGGGGAGAGGAGGCGACTCCATTACTACAGTTCACTAGATGGGACAAATCAGCGCTACCTGGTGAATCTGGAGCAAAAGAATGTTCCAGAATGGGAGTATCAACGCTGTCGCTGTTTGCAGCAGCATCAATAAAGCTTGCATCTCTGCTGCTCATGCCTCGAGTTGGAATGTAATCGATATGATTAGGGTCTGAGTTCCATGTACCTGTGTGGACATATAAGAATGTCAACAAATATGGTTGTTATATTCCGTAGATATAGTAGATATACATTAGCCAATAACTTTGTTAGAATCAAGCTGTGACAGTGAAACAAACAAAATAAAAAAATGAAAATTGGTAACTCAAAACCGGAACAATCAATGCCCCAAAAACCTAAGTCTACAGCCTACCATTTTTTATCGATAATAAGACAGTTTTTATGCAATAAAAAATCAAAAAGGAGAAGTATGTAAGCAGGTCAAGCAATAATTCTAGCAAAATAAAATGGACACAAAACATGTTTCATGGCATGGTTACCTGTGACAAAATGTCGACTACAAATTCTATGGTGGGGTTTAGGTGTCCATCCATTTCTTTTTAGAGCTAATATCCATGCGTTACGTTGCATCTCTGGTTTACTTGATATCCGAAAATAACTGACACCGCCACCTTTAACAAACTTCTCACTGCATCCTTTCACACAGCATGAGCTAACCATGTTGGCCAATGGTTTCTGTCACTCACTACTACAACCAAATCAATCAAACAAGCATATATCTATCAAAATACAAAGACAAAATACGTGTTTATCAAAACTTTTTTAAAAAAAATACCAAAATCAGTCATGTTTAGTAGATAATTAATTACATAATAAATACAGCATCGATCAAATTTTGGTTCAATTTTGCAAATGTAATTATTATAGGCAAATCACAAACACTGCATCCACTGGAATACTTATGTCAAGACAACCTACAGATGTTATGTCATGTACATTTGGGGTCCTATCTTCTGGTAAGACGATTGTTACACCTAAATATATATGTATCTGAGAAGGCTCAACATACAATTCAGTGATCCAAATTCATTCAATGATGGAAAAATTGTTTATTTGTTTCCAACCTCATAATAAATATATATTATAATAATTATTATTATCACCATCATTTGTTGTTATTCACTATGATAAATAAATAATTATTAATAATAATAATAAATTTGCCACTACTACTGCTAATGTAATAATAAGAAATATAATAATTGGTAGTTAAGTTAGTAGCTATATTATTAAATATATTAATTATTTGACATTTGTAATTAGTCTGTCTAATTATCATTATTATTATTAATGATAATAATAATCATTATTATTCTTCTGTATTTAATAGTAATTTTTTTCACTGGAATTATTATTTATATTAATGAATTAAATAATAATGATTATTATTATAATAATAATTATTTATTATTATTATCATCATCATGATCAGCATCATTCATTCATCGATCGTATGATGATGATGACGATGATCCTCATCATTGATTAATTTTATTATTATAATAATTAATACACTATTATTATTAAAATAGAAGTCATTTATTATTATTTTATTACTAATGATACTTTTGAAAACAAACAGTTGAATATTATCACCACCATCATGTTCATCATCATCATCGATCATGATGATCATCATCGACGATCATGATGATGATCATCGATCATCATCATCTATTACTTTTTTATGCATGTATGTACGTGCTCATTGTGTTTCATATTAACCAATTCAAAATGTCAGAAGCAGTCTTCATTATGAGTTGAATAGTAATTTAATCACCTAAGCGAACAACCATTAAACTTATTAAAACAAAACTACTCTTTCGCTGCTTATTATTCCATATCAGTCATCACTTCCCAACTTAGCATTATGAGGGTCACGGTCAGAGACAACTTCAAGGTCACATCCACGAGCCAATCACATCGCATCTGTTGCGGCGCAACAATCCGCCATGTTGAAATCATAACAACCCACAAATGGTCAAGCTAGTTTTAGTATTATCACTGTAGACACGCTTACTTTTTACTGCAAATATGTGACCTGTTGTTCAACACTGTTACATATTAATAAGTTTTTGCAATTCACAAAAAGGTAACTTCTTTCAAAGTATTAGTATTGTTTATGAATCTGCTTTATTCGATTACTACTTACTTACTACTACTATTACTACTACATCATCATCATCATCATGTGTATCTATGTATGTATTATTATATACCGTAACTTGTTGCTGCTATTATTAATTATCATATTTAATATTCTTAGTTATTATTTATTGTTAGCTACTGCTGCTGCTACTGCTACTGTTACTACTACTGTTACTACTACTGTTACTACTACTGTTACTAACCTACTGTTACTACTACTGTTACTACTACTGTTACTACTACTGTTACCGTTACCGCCATCACTACCGCCACTACTGGAACTACTACTGGAACTACTACTGGAACTACTGCTGGAACCACAGGCGGCTCCAATCTACTGGCCTGGTGGTGGGTGGGTGAGTGGATTAGAGTGTATAGAGATGAAAGAAAAAAGGTATGACACTCCAAAAGGCGGAATAGGTGAAGAAACAAACCACTACTCTTACCTTGCGTTTTTACTCAACTGTGATCAAACTTGTGAAATATAAAATAGTAGAAAGTTGCCACAAAGTCTCAATGACGAAGGAAATGCTAACAGTTTTAACATGGAAGTCTCATTGCCCACCTACCAGTGATATGAAAAACCAAACTATTTTGTAAAGTTGACAAAAAAGATGGCACGTAACGTCCTTCCTTGAGGCACACCACCAGCTAAATAAATAGCATTTTATACACTCGCTATGGGGAGCCAATGGAATTACAGTACGAGGTGAGACATTTTGTGCCTTGTGGAAGGACGTATCTGTGTAATTTCTGCATTGTTTTGACCAGCGACTCTGAGCTACAAGTAACACATCTACAGCTTTTCATGTAGTCTACAAAGTGAAACAAACCATTCAGCAGTCTGAATCAACGCACAGAAACATCTGGAAAAAAGTAAATACTGGTTTAGACGTAACACAAAACATCTCATTTTCTCGGAATTTGGAGTGTCTTACCTTTCACTCATTCTTCTCATATACTCTCATAACTATCTTCCCCCACGGCCAGACCAGTAGATCGGAGCCGCCTGTGACTGGAAATGTTATTGGTAGTAGTAATAGCAGTAGTAGTAGTAATAATAGCTAGGAGTAGTAGCAGTAGTAGTAACAGTTGTAGAGCAATAGTAGTAGTAGTGGTAGTAGTAAGTAATGGCAGTAGTAGTAGTAGTTAAATTATTAACGTTTGCTAGTTCATGCTGTAACAAATAAGAATTGTATTAATGATAATAGTTGCTGTTTAGTGTATCAGTTGGTAATCTAAATCTGATGAAGATTGTTTTCGGAATGCCATTTTCAAAACTCCAGTTGAGTTGTTTTAGTATTATAACTCTGTGAATAGTTATCAGAGCTGTATTAGCATTGTTAAATCTATCTTTTTAGATTATTGTTACAATATGGCTACAATACTGCCACAAGTACACACTCCCAATTCTGCTCGTTCTAAAGTCAGTCACAATGAGCGTGTTCCTGCGAAGCCTCGTACTAGCTCTACCAAGAGCCGTCCAGATACAGGGCTTAGTGCAAAATCATTCAAGCTGAAAAATGCCAACAGAAAAGAACAGGAGATCATTCTGAGGCGAGAAATGCTACGAGAACAACAACCAGTTTTAAGCAAGGCTGAGACAGCATCGTAAGTTGCCAATGTCATCTGGCTAGGGATTGGAACTAATGTCAACGTAAATAAATGCAGCCTTATTTGGAATGAACATAAAATGAACTTCAGCAAAACCAAGATTGATGCCTACCATGATGTGGTAAAGAAAATGAATTTGCTCTTTTTTCTTTGAAGTGTTGACTTTTTTTGAGTGAAATACAAAAAATCATTTTCAGGTTCGTTCCAGGCACATTTAACATTCATTTATTACAAACATAAAAATGATTTTGTATTTGTCACTATTTCCTTCAATAAATTCCAACACATTTTTCTTTTACCACTTAGTAGGCATTCGTTTAAGGTTCATTCCTGTTTATACTAGGAGGTGTGAAAATTCATTCTAGTCTTTTTTACATTTATCTTTGTTTAGATTTATTCCTGATTACATTCATTGTAAACACCTGCTTTTGATATTACAGTAACTTTTGCTATGTTACACTCTTTGCTTCACTTGCTAACCAAAATTTTTCATTTCCTAGTTGGTTTGCAGTTAAACTTGTCTATATTCTGTAGGTACCGTCACACATTCAAGCATAACCTATGTTTGGATATGTTACAAGCTGGCTTCCATCGCACCTTTAGTGAGTTGCATATGTTGATGTTACGTCAGTCTACAGCTAGAGAGGCTGCTGGTCCAGACTCTGTATTGTGGAACCAACCACTGCTTGAAACAGAAATGGATAAACTGGAGTCAATAAAATTTTATTTAACCGAAGCCGAGGAAGCTATGAGAGAAGGTACAATACATCTGCTGTTTTGATTTTGCTTCAAGTTTTGTTCAACATTTTTGCAAGTTGTTGGAATATGTGAATCGAGTTTTTTTGCTGCATTGCAGGAGATCTCAAACGGGTTTACAAAAATCGGTTCACTCTAGCGCAGTACTTCCAAGGTAGAGGTGATAAATGGCTCTCTGACCACTTCTTCCAGACCTGCCTGGAAGTGAGTTCAGATGAAGAGGAGGGTCAGCAGAGACTTTGTGAGGCTCTATGCTTTGTTGGCTTGGCCATGGAAGAAAATGGTAAGTTTTCCTGTTACAATACGTTCAAGTTCAAACAAATAAAACATGTATGTTTTAAAGGTAAGATTCAAATAGCTTTTTTGGGGCTTTTTGTCTCTCCGCTTTTCTTTTTTAGCCTCAGCACTTAGAAATATCTTAAAGTTTCCCTTTATTGAGTAGTGTTCTTTTGTGACTTTGATGCATGTAAGGCTAATTTCAACATAATTTTTTTATTATCAACTGCTGGTCATGTGGTAATAAATCTTGATTTTTATCCAGGGCCAGTATTTGTGCTTACTCTGAATCGACTGTTTCACCATTTTATAGCACAACATTTCTACTTTTCAGGAGAGTTGTTTGACGCTGTGGATAGATTTGAAGAGTATTATGCATTATCACAAGAGAAACAAGATTGGCGTACAGAAACTGGTAAAATCTATCGCACAGATGCTTGTGATCACCTTACTAGAATCTACACCAAAATATCTGACTCGTTGGACAATGACCAAAAAATAGCACGAGTTGAATATCTATTGAAGGCCTACAACACGGCCAAAGAAGGTGGGCAGTGGATTAGTATTTACTAGAAGTTAATGAATGGTCTTTTGTTTCATTCTTCGAAATTAGCATTGCCAAACGACAGTTCTTGCCTTTTGATTACAAGGTGGAGATGAAAGCTTAGCTGGCGAGTCAGCATACAGACTTGGTTTGGCCTACATTAAGATGAATGATGCCAAAACAGCTCTAATGGTAAGTAATTTGGTTCCGCATTCCAGAATCTTTATCGAAATTGTGAGAGCAACATCTTTAATATATTTTGTGTTAAGAAAACTTTTATAAAATCAAAGCCAACAGAATGTTAGGTAACCTAGGTAGTACTACTAGTGCTAGTTAGTCTAGTACTACTACTGCTGGTTAGTCTAGTACTACTACTGCTAGTTAGTCTAGTACTACTCCTGCTAGTTAGTCTAGTACTACTACTGCTAGTTAGTCTAGTACTACTACTGCTAGTTAGTCTAGTACTACTACTGCTAGTTAATCTAGTACTACTACTGCTGGTTAGTCTAGTACTACTACTGCTAGTTAGTTTAGTACTACTACTGCTGGTTAGTCTAGTACTACTACTGCTAGTTAGTAGATTCCATCACCTCGTATGCAACCAGATGTTGTTTTGTTTAAAGTACTTAAAGATGTATATGGAAACCTGCGAGACAAAAAATGATGACGTCGGTATTGGAAAGGCTTGTGAAGCCATCGCTAAAGCATACGACAGGTAATTGCTTATGTTTTGTTTCTTGTCTCAAACTTTTTAATCCTGAACTTTTATATAAAAATTATATACAAATCCAGGTGAGCTTGGATTGGTTAAAGGAAGGGTTACTACCAACGACTTTAAAACGTACCGCTAATTTTTTTGTAAAGCTGATATAAACCAAAGCATTTAGGCAATTGACTTAGATAATTTTTTATCATGATTTTTCATGCTGTATATACGCAACGTTCATGTCCACAGGTAGTTCATGTCCACAGGTAGTTCATTGCCTTTTGTTCTAGAATAAGAATCGATACCTGTCGTCTTGTACTTGGAGTAAATAAGCAAGTTTTAAATGTATCGCTTTTTGTGTCATTCCAATGCATCCTTTATTAAATCCCACACACACAGTAGTATATCATATACATCTAATATATGTTATACCTTCACTGTACACATGGGCACACAACCCCTTACCTCTATATGTCCATCCCAGCTCCTTATTTATTTTTTTGGCTTTAGCTTAAAAATCGCAATTGCCATATTACATCCTCCATATAGCTGTTTTTGTTTTTAAATTAAATTTGCAAAATACTGTGCAACATTTTTAATTGTGGTGTATGTGGCTTTCTTTTAGCGAAGGAAAAACAGAAGAAAGTCTCAAATTTTTGGTCAGATTTGTGGAAGTTGCAGAAAAGAGTGGACAAGATTTGGCTCTGGCAACAGCCTGTCAAAACCTTGGATACATATACAACTCTAGGGTGGGTTTGCTGACCTTGTGTATGACCTTGTGACCTTGTGTGTCATATGGTTGTATCTACTGGTTAAATTGCTCATTTTTTTATCATAAAAGTTGATCCCTATACATGTCATAGAGCTCATATCACAGTCCTATGAGCACCTAAGAAGTTTGTAATTGCCCTCTCTTGGTGATCATTGCAATCATAGAAAGCTCATAGCTACCAGAAAGTTCACCACGAGAAAACCGATTTAATGTTCCTTCTAGTAAAAGGTATAATAATTCAAAAAGCTGACCATCTTTGCTAATGATAATATGTAACTTGATTGCGAGAAGTAAGTGAAACTTAAAAATAATTATTTGTGTTATAAACTATAATTGATATCAATAATTTTTCACAGTAAATTTTCACTCGCCGTACAGATTGGCTTAAAGTTTCGACATTGTTTAACCTTTTCCACAACATCCTGCAAGCCTTTTCATTATTTCTGTGTGCATTCATCTTCATAATCCCTGAACTTTGTAATAAATAGATTGTACAACATTCTATAATACTCGCAAGTGTGGCAATGTATATGGAAATGAGCTTTTACAGTAGATGTTTCTAGCAAATCAACCTTAGTCAAACGCCTTCAAAGTTCTATAGTACTATCTTACTAACACTGCATTGTAATCAAACCTTTATCCACACTCTACACTTCACCTGCAAGGTCATACATTCCTTCTACAAGATCATACATCTCTTGCAGGGAGATTACGTAGAGGCAAGCAGATATTTCAGCAAAGCATTCAGTCTGTCACAGTCAAAGAACAATCGGCCAGGAACAGAATCGTCTAGTGTCCATTTTGGAATCGCACATGCACTTGGTATGATGCAAGGAGTGAATAAACATTTTACACATCCTGGCAAGATGCCAATGGGTCGTCTCATCAACTGGAAGAACCAAAGACACGAAGAGTTTACCAAACCGTTTACTTCTGCTGGTAAGTAATTATAGGCATGTGTTGTCTGTCTATTTACACTGTTATATTTCAGTATCTGAATGGGTTAACTTTTTGTTACATTTTCTTTTGATCTCATTTATTGCTGGAACTGCAGCTCTTCATGTACGTTAGAATAGACATAGAAAAAATTGAATATCAACAGAAAAAAAGTGAAACCAGATACGAATGTTGACAAACCGAAATATTTTCACGTTTTTTTTTCCCGTAAAAGTGTCGGTTTCCCCGACCACACATGAAAAGTTTGTTGGCCTTCATTCCAGGAAGTATTGACGTTTATTAATTTTCATGAAAATTGACAACTGCTGAAATGGAATGATGTTTTTTTATTATGCAATACTGAATGTGGACACACATCCTAAATCTAGCATCAATGTATTCTTTTTCATCATCTAGTACCCATTCATTATAGGCTTGTCGGTGTTACTAACCAAATATTGTTTGTAAACTTTTTTATGTTTTGCAGTTGGTTTACAAAAATTGCAGTTAACTGCACTCACAATGCGTTATAATGTAATGTAAAAAATATCCTTGCACAATGACTTCGAGTTTCTTATGTTTTGCTTACGGTTAGCTTGTCTGTCTTACAGGAAGTGACAATGAAGCTACGACATCTGCTTCTACAGAACAAGTACAAACAGTGGAAGCATCCGCACCACCTCCAGAAAGTGATTCATAGACATCGACAACCGAGACTGACTGTTCTATTTTTACATGGTTAATATGTTTGTCCGCTGCAACATACCTATCCAGTTGTTTTGGTGTAGAAATCTCTGTTTTATTAAACTCTCACCTCTGCGACATTTTTGATATTCCGTCCACAGTTATCACCCAACGATGCACTCGAACGTCTCCCATTATGGGATTTCATTTTTTGTATGTGTTGTGATTTATTGGGCTGGACCAATATTTATTATATCTATATTTTAATAAATTTAACTAAAATTCATGCATAGAAAGGAGTCCTATAGTAAAATAGTGATGCAGCGATTCTTTTTGCAAAAAAAGTTGAGTTTTTCTGTCAGTACACAGCTTGATGGTAGAAGTAAGTGATTGATCTTCAACCTTGGTCCATGTGCAAATAAATTTCTATGTGTAGCTTTTTACGTAAAGTTGCTATCTTCAGCAATCTTTTAAAAACTGACTTAGCACTAGTAATATTGCTAGCAACTAATTCATATCAGCTCTAATAATATAATGCTACGAGGCATTATATGTAAAATTTATATCAAAAATATATGAGCACTGTAATTAAGAAGTTGTCTCCTTTTTAAACAGAAGACAACTCCTAGTTTAATGTCAAGTATATTATGTCGCAATGGTTCAGCAGCTGTGCTTGGAATAAACGTCAGTGTTAGCCCTTTATTGCTTAGAAGAGTCTGCCAGCTGGTCCAACGTACACACTAGTCTGGAATACAAGCAGCAGAGTGAAGCAGGTAACTATCATAGCTCCCAGTAAGTAAGATGGTTTCACTGGAATGTGGAATAACTTGGACTACAAAAAACAACAACAAAACAAAAAATTACCAGCTGAGTTTAAAGTATACAAGCATGCAGTGTATAGATGAAACATTGCATCATCAATCATGATTAAATTGCGGAAGAACGAAATAGGTACAGAAATAAATAAATTATATTAGCTAATTAAAAACCAGTTTAAATTGTATGCCAACTTCAACCTCCATTAATTCATGCGGTTTCACTTAATAAATGAATGCAGGCACGCCAACCATGTAATACTTCATTAATGGAATCCTCTCATAAAAAAGTGCAGTCTAATTTGACATTTAAAACAAAAGTTATTATTTCTACTGCAATAGTAAAGTTTTATACGGAGCAAATCTTTCCATAGTAGATGTTAATTGCAAACAATCCTAATATTATTTGTGTTCAAGTTGTTCATAAGGTAGCACAAGACACATTCAACCTTGAGTGTCAGTGACCACTCCGAGTTGAGAACAAGCGTGGTAACCATATTGTATCATGACAAAAGATTTATATTGTGAGTAATATCAATACTATTGTTGTTTTTTTATAAGATTAGTAGTTAGCATTACCGAGTTGTTGATATTGTCAACAATATTAGAGAGTTATTGGTTACAGAGTATTGTTAGTAGCTTGACTTCAATAGACTCACCCTCAGTGTTGTATTGGCTATAAAAACTAGGAAAGAATCTAGTTCGCTGTCTGTGCTGTTCTGGTAACCGTTCACTCTAATGTTCAATGAAACTGTTTTGAACTTAGCGCAAGCAGCATTCATACTGGCTGCCTGAAACCAACACATAATCAGTTAGATATGATGGTAGCAATAGGAAAGAAAAGACAATTCCCAAGAAACTATTTATCTTTTGTTGTGGTTTTTATAAGATAGATTGCCACGACTTTGAAGCTCAAGAAAGGAAATCTGTCAGAGTGACACACGCCGGCTGATATGATGTATAAAACGGTAGTAAGAATTACCATAGATGACTTATTTAACCACTATATAATTTATTACCAACTCGTCTGCATCTATGTATGGTTGTAGAAAATGGAGCTGTCAAGATGTGGCGCTAGCGGTCTGTGATTGATCTATTAGTAAAGTTTCTAATTACAAATATTTAGGAAGAATTATCAGTTGATGAACTTCCGTAATTTGCATCAATAAGTTGATGCAAAACAAGATGGAGTGTTTGAGATGTTTGTGCCTACCTGAATCAGTGGAAACGCCAGGATTGCTGCCCAGACGACTGGAAATACTGATCTGTAGAACCAAATCTTCCATTCATTGTCTTGGTTCAGTATTAGTATACAAAGACCTGTTGATAAAGCATAGAGTTATCAAAGCGCATCATAGAGCCATTGGGCATGAAACCAGGTCTTAAACGAAATGAGTATCCTATTTTTTGAGTAAACTTCATAGCTTGAAAAATAGAAATTGATAATGTGGGAAGATTGATAGAGTGACCAAACAAATAGAGTGTGGTCAAACACTGTCACCTTTATCAATAACCAATACTCGCAGCAGCGACTATCCATACACAATAGAATCAATTAACATCAATCTTGTCGATGTAACACCCTATTGTTCTGGGTAAGATTATGTTTACTTCAAAACAAGCCAGGAGGTGTTAATGTAGTCTTTCATCATGCGTGTTAGACTCAATTACCACCCACTCAAGTCAGCGCAGATCGAAGATGACCCATGTAAGTAGTCTTAACCTTTACCAATTCGTATAATGATGTAAAAATCTGCTACTTGTAAAGACAGCTTAAATTATTTTACAATATACAATAATAAAGCACTTTTTTGCGAACAGTTCAACCAATTGTCTGCGCACCTGGTCGCAGCAATCACAGAATAACATAACTGTTTACGTTTTAAGGACACTCCATGTCTCTTTTATAAACATTTCTAAAGACTTAAAAACTTGAATAGCTAATTTCAATGGCCCCTAACCTAATGAACTTGAGCTAAACAAGCTAAAGCTCAATCATATACTATTTGTGGATAACCAATATGGCTATTAATAATAAAAATGAAATAATGCGATTGATAGAAAAAACAATAGCTAGCATGAGTAAGCCGCGGAGATGTGCAGCTGTAACAGTTAGACTTATTCAGTAAACTTGTACAACAATAGGATGTGCGAATATTTCTAATCAGTGCCAGAGAAATAATGAATGTTTAAACTCCAAGCTACAGGCCCAGCCGGACCATCATCAATATTTCCTGTTCAATTAAACGAATAATATCAATTCCGTGAAAGGGACAGAGAATATTCTGAATAGATTTATATAAGCTTGTCACGATGGAGTAGACGGTGAGGGACAAGCAGACGATGTACTGATAGGATTGCTGTTACAGCCAGCCACCCATGTTATTGGTTTAACAAGTAATTGTGTCTATCTACTCCCCTGTGAAACATTGCCAGTGTCGTTTACAGACATGATGACTGCTCAATAATGTTATCGAGCTCATCTCCAATTTCACACACTAAAATTGAGTTTTTAACAGAATTAAATGGGATTGTGTTAAAACAAAATGGATTAAAACGTACTATTGGATGATCCATCCTTACGGAAGGATTAATTATTTAAATCTTTTCAGCAAACGATGATAAATTATTGAACATCAGCCAAAAGCTGACAAGCTGAGGAGCTGTTTTACACAAATCCAGTTTAAAACAGTGTTTATATTCTGCCAAACCCAAAGGTTACTAAAGGCTTACTAGACGATACAGAACAGTGGAAAAATTTCACATGGCACTACACAATATAATGTATCGCCTTGTCGTACAAGCTTTGAAACAAAATAGCCATAACCAAAGCAATGGCGTCCTGCCTAATGAGCCGATTATAATAGGCATACAACTGGTTTTGAATGCAGATAAATTTTAATTCATCACAATTCAATTCAGTAAAAACAATAGCATTGAATTATATTGCTTACTAAGTAACTATTAGGCATAATACACTGTATGTGTATCATAAACAAGCATGTGTTATACACCTCATTCTGAATCTCATTAAATATTCTCACAAAGCTTGCCACAAGCATAGAAAGCGGTCCACCTTTCTGCGAGCTAACATCCAGGCAACTAGATAAAAACTGAGGTAAGAATTTCTCTTAGATTCGTCGGAATCTTGGCAATATCTTGTTATTTTCAATTTGTTCTCTTTGGTTCACAAAATTTTCAAGTAAATATGGTTCGGTGACATGTAAATTCTCTTCAAAAGTTGTAACATCATTTTTATTGCTCAAAGTTGAACAAGTTTCAGTACAGTAAAGCTTTCACTAATATGTTACTATTATTTAGTTGTCAGCACTAAAAGCTGTCATTTATACGGCGAATACATAATTACACGCTTGTGTCAGCATCACTTGCGGGTCATCCACCCATTATAAGCCTATCGCTGACTTCACTCGAGACAAGTTCTTTGAATGTAACTTAGTTTGAAAACCATAATTAAAGTCTCCAGACAATATCAAGGAAGGATTGAGAATGACATATTTGTTAATTTTACGTTAAATCAATATTATACACTGTTGTACCGTGTTATGTGTGGTGAGGTAATACTTATAATAAATATACGGTTACGCCATTTTGGATATCGGCAAAATTGAAAGCACTTTTAAAGTGTTTCTCTTGAACAGCTGAGAGCTTGAGCTCCAGGTGTTAGAACCTTCTAGAAAAATTGATTTTTCAGTTTTGCGAATATATGCCATTTCATACCCTTTAGGTAAACTTTTTTACTTTTCATAAATAAATTGTAAAGAAGTGATTCTCTGGGAAAATCTAATGAGTTTGTAATATTTTGTAAAATGTCAGCGACAGCTGTCAAATTATCTAACATATAATAAATAGGGTACATATATAACCAGATGTCTACATGATGTAATAGATGTAATATGTCTCTATATAACATGATCTCATACTTGTTCACATGTCAATTTCATTTGCACCTCATTAGTAATAACTCTAAGCAAGCAATTGATTAATTATCAAACATGTCAATGATTGATAGCATTGTATACACCATAGTCCTCTATCATATATACTATAATTCAATTGAAACAGTTTTGTGAGACAAGCTTCTCTGTTGTTAGGTTAAATATTCTAACAACCAATCAGAGGCAAGCAAACTCAGACGGCCAATGCAAAGCGAGCTCATTTTAACTTTCCTATTCCGATAATATACCATGTGTTACTTGTAGCTGGGGAGCTGGTGAAAGAACAAGAAAGTCAAGAAATTATTTCCACCAAGGTCAGTATAAAGCTTCTTTTTAATCCAATATAGAAAGCAGCGTTTGATGCTGTTTCATCTAGCGTAATCCTTGCATAATCTGGTTGAGGGTGGCAGCGACAGATGCTAAATTAGTAGGGAGGAAAGATGAAAGAGATTTAAAAGCCTAAATGGGTGATACGATGTAGGAGATTAACGTCTACTATATCACTTTGTACTAATGGTAGAAGACGCATAACAGTTAATTCCTTTCACTTTTAACAACTTAAAAGCATTCAATTAGTGGCAATTATCACACCGCTCTTTCTTTCATTATGTTGCTGAAAAACTATTTTCGATAATCATTATTTTTTTGAATCACTGATAAACTTATGATCAGCTTCAAATTTTTTGTAACACTTGCAGCAAAGCTTTGATATGTTATAAAATGTACATACTTCAGTTCGCAGCTACTCAACTCTGCTGCTGCTAATTATTATTTTCTGCTGACGCGGAACAATATAATTATTTATTTCTTTGAACATCTGATGAGAAAGTTCTATAAATTGAGCAAACAACAGCTCAGTTTATTAGGGCCGTTTATTAAGTTATTGAGGGAAAGTGGGGTACAAAGGGGGCCCTTACTTGTTTGTTGAAGGCGTAATCAAATACATAAAACTGGTAATTGCCGACAGAACATAAAATGTTTATTAATTTTGTGCACTCGGAGCCATCTGTGGCTATAAAAACTTGCTGGGGATGCAACTTTGTGCAAGTTGCAACCTACATAGCTCAGCTGCCATATTTACAAGCTTTCAAAAAGTTATAGACATCTGATTTCAAACAACTACTTCCACAAATTTTATTTTTGGAACCTGGTTGCTTTTAAACTTTTTCTACCCGTCACTTATGTCGTAGCCACAGTATTACATTGTCACTTATGTCGTAGCCACAGTATTACATTGTCACATTGTCAAATGGTGAAGGGAATACTATATATAGTCTAGTCCATAAATCTATGACAGTGCTTGCCTCTTTCCACACAGGATATTACCATGTGTTGTGATACAAAACTTAATGAGATTTTTCTTTGCCTCAGACATAAGTGACTAGAATACTAATCATATTTTCTATCTAAGACATATTTAAACTAATTTTGTTTCGCTACAACAAACATTTCATCGCTGACTAGCAAACCGAGGTGTTTTCAACCAAATAAGCCACTTAGAATAATCTAATTGGTTGGTTTGTGAACTGATCCAGTCATGTTACCCCCTCTGATGACTCACATCACTTGACCCCGCATCTACTCATTCAGCGCTCAGGGTTGAGGTTGAGACACTCAAGTGTCAGGTACTGTTACATGATCCTTTTACGAGCCCATAAGTGACCATGGCAGACTGAGATTGTCGTAGAACAATAAGTGGATTATTGCTTCATTTGTGTCCATAGTGATGTTGATTTATACCCCTTTGTACCTGCCTGGAGTGCTAAGGAAACACCAGATGTTATCTGCATGTCCTTGGCTAGTTCATTAGTGGCCAGCCATAACAACCCTTTTCACAACTTGCTGTCAAAATTTTTGAATTCCTCTCTTATGTGAATCTTCCTAAATGATTAAATAAATTGAAACTCTTTTTATTTACGGTTTTGATGGACAAGTAGAACTTTTTTCCACCAACTTTAATCTGTCTCCGAAATCTTCAAATTTATTATTATTTATTATTTATTTATTTATTTACAAAAAGAAAAAGTAACTAAAAGAGTTGATGTTAATTAAATTCACTATATCACATCACGCTCAATTTGCCCCACATTTCTATACAAATTATACTCAAATCAAAGCCAAGCCAACTATTAGCCGCCCTCCATACAATGACCTTTGATGATTGTGCATTTCCATGCATATTTTATAATTCACAAATTAAACACAAAAGAAATCAAAAAGCCAAAGAGAGATGACGCATGCGATAAACTCAAATACTCCCCTGACAGTATAATTGTGATTGTCACAAGTTAATATTATTGTCAATTCAGCACAAAGTAGTTTTGTCATCTTTGGTCTGGTTAGTTAGTGACTACCGAAGTGGTGATGGTAATCAGCTCTAGCATTAAATAACGTTCAAAGCATTCAAAGCCGGGAGACAAATACATTTTAGTAACAGACATGAAAAGTCACATAAAGTAGCGATCTGTAGTGGTGTCATCCCTTCTTAAGTTATATAATCTCCATCGCTAGACTAATATTACATAATTCTTGTAATCCAGCTTGGTTTAAGAGTGACATTAATCTTACACACTTGTGCTATGGTAATCCATCTATCACCAAGCGGAGGAAATGTCGGTACCGCAGCCAGCGCAATAAAGTATCTCTGTACTGGAAGTGCTAATCACAGGGTTTGTCATAACAAAGTAAAATATTGCGTGCAGGCAGATATGATTTATTCTAACTACAAAAATTTTTTGTATAAAATTTACTTTGAAAAATGATCTAAATTGTCACAGCAATCGAAGCAAGATGTCTAGATGATTTTAGGATTTTAAAATTAATAAAGTTGAAACAATTTTAAGCTGAATGGAAGCTGAAAGAAGCAGAATCGCTCAGCTTGCTGAACTAGATAAATACTGTAACCAAAAACTGACTAGTTTGACAAACCCTGGAGGCTGACCAATGTTTCCATATACTAGAACATCTCAAATTAATCTCCATCGTATAAGATTGCCTATTGTACTACAGCCATGATAGCCTGAAATCATCGGTTACAGAACAATAGCACCTAATATTACACACCAAATGATACAAAACACGAAATGTAATACATCCATCCATCCCTCTAAGAATTTGTTTTAGCGAAATTGTTTGCCGTTTACAAAAATTAACAATTCTGTAGCAAAAGCCGCGATGAAAGCAAAAAACCACCCGGCTAGTTTAAAATGGGCAAAAGTTATTGATAAAATGTAGTAACACCTCGCCATATTAGTCTCATAAGCTAGAATTCTTTACTGGGACGGGCGTATCGAGTCCAGCATTTGGACATCCAATCAAGTAGAATTTCAGTCTAAACACTTGAGATGGCACTCCGTATATGAGATATGCTAGAAGCAATGAATCGTTGAGATACTGAACAATAATTCATTGCAAACACAAACAACGACATAAATCACTCATAAACTACACTAACAATATTGGATTATACTTGGTCTGGCAAACAAACCCTTCCAGACAGGATTTGGTGGTTGCAATGTTAGCGCTGACTATAAACAGCTTTTAGCAGCGTAGTGGGAGGTGTGAGGGTAGACCAATCAGAGCTGGGGCAGCTGGAATTGCTGCCAGTAATGGAATACATTATCAACCCCTTCGGCTATTAGAAGCTCTCGTATTATTTTCTCTTTCAGTTCACTATTTCACGCATGGAAATTGTATTTGACAGCGTTTGATTTATAACCATTACCCTGACTCGCAGTGGAAACTGAGTCACGCTGTCAATAAAAGGAAGATGAAGAAATTCCAAGATTTCGCTTTGCACTCCAAATTAATAGCGAACACGACATAATAATGAAATATTGCCTATTAATATAATGAGTTAAAACTAATAATATAACTTTCTCTTATTTTGAGAACATGACATCCATGAAATCAAGCAGTTCAGTGCATCAATTCCATCGCAACCAATGAGAATATATCGATAACGGCCATTTTCTGGTCAAGATTTCATTAGCTAGCTCAATTACTAAATGTCTATACGTAATTATGTGCTTATTACGTTTGGATAACTCAGTTTCAATTCCCAACTGGTCGTTCACAATGCTTCTATCTGACAAGCTAGCTGACTGTAAAAAGCTCAAGTTCTCAATGGATCTAGTAGCGTAGCAAGCGGGTAAAACAGTTTAGTGGTAACACTTAGCGCAACACATTTGATGCCAGATGATAAAACATTTGATTGTTTCACATGAGATAACTTTTTACAACCTCCGCAGAAAAATGGGTGAGGTCCAAGTTATTAAATGGAGGCTTCGCTGGAGGTGTGAGGCTTTTACTCTACTGTAAGAAATACTGTTTACACTCAAAAATAATAGAACTGTTAAATACTAAAAGATGTTCTGACGCATTGCAATGTCACATCAGCAAACAACATTAAATTTTATTTGAGTTTTACGTCAACAAGTTGAAAGTTTCAAAATTTTCAACATCTGTACCTCCATTAATTTCTCAATGTAGGCTGTTTTATGAAGTCATTAGAGAACAAATATAGGTAAGACAACTCATGCATATCACCGGTTATATCTATGCCAGCCATCATTAGGAAGTTTAATTAATGTTTACCGTGAAATCGTCACTCCGCATTGCCAGCTGCTTGACTCGTACATTTATTGTTCATTTTGTAGTAGTCGCTCAAAGAGTGAAGTGTTTGAGGAGATTACTAACAATCTACTTATATTGGATTAGCTGTTAGAAGCCTTGGAAACATTTACTACTCAACCCTGGCATATACCTAAATACTGTCTCATTACTGAGTACATTACCTAATGGTATAGGAGTTGTAGCCACCTGTTGAACCAGTCTAAGCTTGTGACAACTGGGAGCAAGTGCTTACTTGAGAGACAAGGAGAGTATGGGTGTTTTGCCCCGGACTATATACCAACCTGTGACCCTATTGTTAGCCTTGGCTTCGCTCGCTATAGGCGTCACTGGACAATGTGCTGGCGTTCAAGAAATCCAAGGTAACAGCCATTTGTTTTATGGCATAAAACATGCCATAACTGGTTGAGAAAAATGTTTAAATCTAGAAAAGTAACAAGTTTTTCAAACTTTGTTGCATGAATTCACGTATTTTAATACACACAATGATATCTTAGAATTTTCATGCTTAAATTACATTGTATCTCAATAGGCTGTGAATGCGAAGAAGATATCAATGGAGTGAAGATGGTGGGATGCAAGAGGAGATCGTTAGACGTTATACCAGAGCTACCAACTAACCTGCAGGAGCTCAAACTTGGTCGAGGAAGTTTTCAAATTATCGCGAATAATTCTTTTTCAGTACTCACTAATCTCAAGGTACGGCATCAGTGTTACATAACGTCCTACATGACTGAACGATTACTTGATAAACAAAGCGATATACCAATTTTAGGACAAACATACTATTTTTTTTTACAAAATTTTAATAGATGAATCACTCAACATTCAGATTATCATTAAATTCTTTTTATTATTTTTTACTTCCTTTGTCATCAAGCAAATGAGCTAGAAATGAAATATCTCATGCATAACTATAGATATGCCCAGCTGCGGACAAGCTGATTTTTTTCAGAGATTGCGTTTTGGCAAATGAAATACTTGGTAGACGAACATCTCCGTTGCTTCTTCCTGTACAAGCACCTGTTTAATGACTCACTCAGCTGTCTGTTTGCCGTCTCAGCAGCAGTTATGATTGCTGCCACGTTTTTTAGTAGAACAATTTAGATCGACAAAAGATCTAGAGTGCATGTAACCCATCTCATGATTGATTTTGAAAAAAAATTCAAAACAGTTGTATTTATAAATATACACAACTGCTTTCAGAAACTGACAATTGATAACTGCGATGTCAAAGTGGTAGAAGAAGAAGCATTCAGTCAGCTGGTAAACTTGGAACAACTAGAGCTGACGATTAATGACATTGAGAGATTACCAGATGGAGTCTTTAAAGATCTGACTAGGTGCGCATTTGAAAAAACCATTATAAATTTTTCGCTCAAATAGAATTGCTAGAATACATTGAACCACTCTAATAAAAATAATGCTGGGAGCTTCCCAACAAATAAATAGAGCAGGCAACTCCATTATACTCAATATTTTCACAAAAAATGCTTAATTTTTATGTACTTTGTTACAAATTATAAACTAAATTGACCTATTGCTTGCAGGCTGAAGAAATTAACGCTATCCGATAATGTTATAACGTCACTGAACAAAAACACATTTGTTGGACTCGTCGGTCTACAATACTTGGCTATAAGTACAAACCAGCTAACGACATTAGCAGACGATGTGTTTCACCATCTCACAGGCCTTAATGAGTTATTGTAAGTAGCTTTGTTTCAGCGTTTGCTGTCAGCTCATAGCAGAGTTTACTGCTAAAAAATATTAAATATTTTGCAGCATGGCAACTTCAACCTTGTGTTAGTGTAGCGTGCAGTCCTGCCTCATTGGAGACAATTTCATGGTAGCTGTCACAAAATATGTAGTCGTACAATGACCTTTATGTGGTATCTGTATTTGTGGCATGATATCCTATCAACTGTATAGGTCACTGCGGTAGCACTTAAATTTATTTTTATAATAATATTGAAGTAATTTTTTTCAGGTTGAACGATAATGACATTTCTTATCTACCATCCACCACATTTCAAGGCAGCCCGTCGCTACAGAAACTGAATCTAAACAACAACAAGCTGACAAAATTGCATGCCGACACATTTAGTAAGTTTCCGATGAAAAGTGAAACACAGCAGCGCTGAGATGAATTAAATTGTAAATTATTTCCTTTTACTAAAAACATTCAGATGTACAAATTTTTTTGTTGGCTCTTTGTTGAACAAATTTAATGAACAATACAACACGATTATGGACTAGCATCTCAGTCACTGAATATTTACAAATATTTAACTTATCTACTAGATTATTGTATTACACACTTCATCAGTTTTTAAAAGTTGATGTTCTAAGCAGTCCAACGAAGAGAAATATTTGTGCTTGTTTGAGAACTTGTATATTCAAATGGCAGCTATTTCATATTATATTTTACTCTGTTACACAAAAATTAAATTGATTAAATTTTGCTTACAAAGCTTTAAAGCAAGTATTTATTAGTAATTTATATATTTAGATGGAACACTTTTGATTAAAGAGGTTTACCTACAGAACAACAAACTCACTACCCTCTCTGATACACTCTTTGCCTACAACTACAATCTGGATAGTTTAGATTTGACGTCTAACGCACTCACCTGTGATTGTGCGATGGCCCCTTTCAGGATTTGGGCTAGCACTGTGAGTCTTTTATATAAGCTTTCTTATCAAGTAGTTTCTTATTTTTAGTTTCAATGTTGGTTGAAAATATTTTGCGTTTTAACCTCAGAAACAAAAGTTTTGCACTTATTTTTATTTCTTTTCAGCTTTTTTAAATGTGACCAGTTTAGGTTTTTTTTCAACTATCAAATTTAGATCAAGATTGCATCATCTAAAGCAACTGCGTATACTAACTTACAGGTACAGCTTTCTTGGAGTGTACAGCAAAGTGGTATATGTGCTACACCTGAGAGCCTGAAGAACCAGTTCTTTCTTCATGTCCAACCCGGAGAATTAATATGCACCACCACCACAACTACTACCACAACTGTGCCGGCTACCACAACGTCTACCATATTCATTCCCTCAATTGGCGGCAACCCAGCCACTTCGGTATGTTACACTTAATTTGAAGTTTTCTCCTCTTTTATAGAGAGCACAACCCTTAATTAAATATTACCCTTAGCGCTACATGTACATCTACCGATTTGCCCTACCGATTTGCCCTACCGATCAGAAATGACGACAGGATATTTTCCCTGTTTTTATTTCTAGTTGCCATTCTCAAGTGATTCTGGTTAAAATCGCTGTATATGATGTCATAGTCAGTCGGCCATAAAATGCTTTGAAACAACAAAGACGACTCTTTTTACATTAAATAATTATGCTCTATAAAATTTTTTATTGGAAGCATTAAAACTGACCAGTGATATGATTGGTCAAATTACGAACTGTCTACTGATTTTTTGATCTAGATCGAAACAGGACTATTAACTCAAATAGCATGCTACCAATTGCTTAGCGATTTACCCGGAAACAGAGAGTGCAAAATCACGCAATTGGTAAGGCAAAATGGTAGATCTACATGGGGCTTTAATTGCACAGTTGTTCTGGCACCAATGAAAGAAAATTTAGATACGCATATTAATTGTGGATTCATTCGTGTATCGCAGCTCATTAGCACCGAATGCAAATGGCAGCTGCCATGATTCAGCTAGGGGTCATTAGACAGGTAACTGTTTGACTCATTCACAAGGTGCTACACCAAAGCTCAGGTAAACTACAACAGTACTGTGAATGTTACAGGGTGCAGCGCCAGGAATGGATGACATGACTAAGTACATCATCATAGGCTGCAGCATTGGTGGAGCTTTCTTGATCGGGGTCATTATTGGTTTGGTCATTTGCTGTCGGAAACCGCAGAAACAAAAACCAAGACAAGTCAAGTACATCCTGAAGCCAAACAGCGCAGATTCGATATTGAAACCTGAGGATAAAGCTCTGCAGGTAAGAAATGATGTAAAATCTATTTCAAATAAAATTTTTTTACTATTTTCATAACAGTTTTATAAAAATTTATTTTTCATTATCATAATTTTATTTTCTTTTATGAATGTTCTAGAATGGACTGGGTGATGCTGGTGAGAAGCTAAACAAACAAACAGCAGATGATGTGGATGGCTACACATTCCATGCAAACCCTCACAGCTATGATGGTGGTTACAAACCAAATATTCTGCCGACGGAGACCAATCTAGATGAAGACTTACGTTATGGTTATGACAACCACATGTACAGCAATCAACCTGAAACCCCCTCAAACCTCCATCAAAGTAGGCCTTTACTGCTTATTTAAAAACTTCATGACATTTCGTTTTACAAGTTTAAAAAAATAATTTGTATATAAGCAAATGAATATAATGCAAGAGCTAACAATGGGTATTTTTTTTACAAAAGTACAATGAGTGACCAAATTATATTAAGACCATTTCCAGAGAAGACAATTTGTAAATATGCCATTTTTAGGGAAGAACATTTGAAATTTTCACCAATACAACTGGCAAGTAACTTTTCAAAATATTTTGTAGTGGATGGTGGCAACGATGGGATGCAGTTTTACAATAGTCTGAGTAAATCTATCGCAGGAGCGTCTATAGCTGGTGCCTCATTGAGCAGAGACCAACGCACACAATTTAGTATGTTACACAGGGCTACACCAGTAAACCGCACATCATCAATCACCCCAACCCTCCCCTCATATTCAGAGACCCATCGAGCTACGCCTGTATCCCCGTATAAAATGGCCGACAACCAGCCTCAATGGAAGGAAGGCCAATACTACGATCATTCATCTTATGGACCTAATTATGATGTTGGCTCAATGCCAACTAACCCATACGGCACTTACGCTGGTTATTACCAACCAGAAAATGATTGTAACGGTAAATATTCAACAGGAAGTGGTGATTCAGGCGTGCATTCCAACTCTCCCGTACCCAGAGCGAGAACACCTACAGATTTCTCTGACCACCATATCTCTCTAGGTGACCAATACTCTAGCAAGAAAACGATTAAAAATGAAACCTACGTCTAACAACGATTAAATTAACCAACAAACACAATCAATGATATTGCTTATTAAATAGACTATTACCGTGTAAATAATTTGTAGATATTTGTTAGAGGTCTATGAATCAGATGGATTCGTAACACAATAATCAATAACCTCTAAACTAACACCTATGTACATGTCATGCGTAACCACTTTGTTCTACTTGAGATTATTTTTGATGTTCCAACGTTTTGGTGCTGATATATTAAGTTTTATCAATCTAAAGTAGAATTATTATCTTGTTATGGACTTTGTCTCATATAAATTTTAGTGTACACCATATAGCTTTTGACATATTTTATTGGTCTTCAAACGCATTAAATTTATTTATAAATAAATAAATTTAAATGTGTGAATATATGTGCAAATATAACTGTTTTAGTTGTTATTAACTAGCAAGGAACTCTATTAACTTGCACTCACCTATTATAAAAAGTTCACCAAATCTGATGACAGCCAGAGATGTCATTCTAGCAATAGAACTATTCAGCAAACTGATGGACTCTCTAATATTTAAAACATCCTAAAAACAAACACAGAAATTTAGGCTAAATTGTACAAAAAACAAATGAAATGGGAAAATTTTTACATATTGATTGACATATTTGAAACAATTAAGATTTTACAGCGAAACTAAATTAGCTTGTACCAGCCATTGCTAGTAAACCACAACCTACTTGCTACGTACCCTCATCGCAGATTTTAAACTTGTAGATCGTTCCTTTAGCCTGGTACCAATTGCTTTTATATAATATCTTAGCATCTCGCACTGGATAGAGTAGTTGAGAACCACGGCTAAGTTGATACAATTGGAAAGAGCAACTCCCAATAAGTCAACAGCAAACAGGCCCCATAGCCACGCCAATTTGATTGTTGAACTAAAATACAAGCATTGTGGTCAAGCTTATGCAGAAATAGACAGCAGAAAGTGCTACCAGAAAAATATTCGCTCAAGTAGAGTTATTTTATTGATCCCAAGTACTGGGAGCTAGCGCTTCATTGGTAATTTTATGGTTCCCCCAAATCTGAGACTAAACTTACAAAACCTACTAAAGGAAGACAGAAAGTGCCTTAAAATGCTTTGTTATTGTTCTGATCCGATTCAAACAGCACAGCGTAAGACTGATGATACAGCAACATGCATCGTAAGTAAAAGAGCAGACGTAGGAATGAGTCACCAACCTTTCTGTAGTCATAGTAGCTAATAAGTTATCTCTATTCATACCAAATGAATATACAAACAGTCCCTGGAGGACTATGGTCAGCACTACCCATATA